>OX638146.1:0-731363 GCA_951805005.1 Othius punctulatus
ACACACACACCACACACACACACACACACACACACACACACACACACACACACACACACACACACACACACACACACACACACACACACACACACACACACTTTTTTTCGATGCATCGTAAATTCAAATATTTAAATTCAAATATTCAAATTCAAATATTCAAATATTTAAATTCAAATATTCAAATATTTAAATTCAAAATTCAAATTTTGTCGATGCATCGAAACTGAATTTTTTTTCAATACATCGAAAATTCGATACGTCGAAATCTTTACACACACACACACACACACACTTTTTTTCGATGCATCGAAAATTCAAATATTTAAATTCAAATATTCAAATTCAAATATTCAAATATTTAAATTCAAATATTCAAATATTTAAATTCAAAAATTCAAATTTTGTCGATGCATCGAAACTGATTTTTTTTTCAATACATCGAAAATTCGATACGTCGAAATCTTTACACACACACACACACACACACACACACACACACACAATTTTTTTCGATGCATCGAAAATTCAAATATTTAAATTCAAATATTCAAATTCAAATATTCAAATATTTAAATTCAAATATTCAAATATTTAAATTCAAAAATTCAAATTTTGTCGATGCATCGAAACTGAATTTTTTTTCAATACATCGAAAATTCGATACGTCGAAATCTTTACACACACACACACACACACACACACACACACACACACACACACACACACACACACACTTTTTTTCGATGCATCGAAAATTCAAATATTT
Source organism: Othius punctulatus (assembly GCA_951805005.1). Lineage (NCBI taxonomy): Eukaryota > Metazoa > Arthropoda > Insecta > Coleoptera > Staphylinidae > Othius > Othius punctulatus. The sequence continues at coordinate 770 of OX638146.1, forward strand.
AAATTCAAATATTCAAATTCAAATATTCAAATATTTAAATTCAAATATTCAAATATTTAAATTCAAAAATTCAAATTTTGTCGATGCATCGAAACTGAATTTTTTATCAATACATCGAAAATTCGATACGTCGAAATCTTTACACACACACACACACACACACACACACACACACTTTTTTTCGATGCATCGAAAATTCAAATATTTAAATTCAAATATTCAAATTCAAATATTCAAATATTTAAATTCAAATATTCAAATATTTAAATTCAAAAATTCAAATTTTGTCGATGCATCGAAACTGAATTTTTTTTCAATACATCGAAAATTCGATACGTCGAAATCTTTACACACACACACACACACACACACACACACACACACACACACACACACTTTTTTCGATGCATCGAAAATTCAAATATTTAAATTCAAATATTCAAATTCATATATTCAAATATTTAAATTCAAATATTTAAATATTTAAATTCAAAAATTCAAATTTTGTCGATGCATCGAAACTGAATTTTTTTTCAATACATCGAAAATTCGATACGTCGAAATCTTTACACACACACACACACACACACACACACACACACACACACACACACACACACACACACACACACACTTTTTTTCGATGCATCGAAAATTCAAATATTTAAATTCAAATATTCAAATTCAAATATTCAAATATTTAAATTCAAAAATTCAAATTTTGTCGATGCATCGAAACTGATTTTTTTTTCAATACATCGAAAATTCGATACGTCGAAATCTTTACACACACACACACACACACACACACACACACAATTTTTTTCGATGCATCGAAAATTCAAATATTTAAATTCAAATATTCAAATTCAAATATTCAAATGTTTAAATTCAAATATTCAAATATTTAAATTCAAAAATTCAAATTTTGTCGATGCATCGAAACTGAATTTTTTTTCAATACATCGAAAATTCGATACGTCGAAATCTTTACACACACACACACACACACACACACACACACACACAATTTTTTTCGATGCATCGAAAATTCAAATATTTAAATTCAAATATTCAAATTCAAATATTCAAATATTTAAATTCAAATATTCAAATATTTAAATTCAAAAATTCAAATTTTGTCGATGCATCGAAACTGAATTTTTTTTCAATACATCGAAAATTCGATACGTCGAAATCTTTACACACACACACACACACACACACACACACACACTTTTTTTTCGATGCATCGAAAATTCAAATATTTATATTCAAATATTCAAATTCAAATATTCAAATATTTAAATTCAAAAATTCAAATTTTGTCGATGCATCGAAACTGAATTTTTTTTCAATACATCGAAAATTCGATACGTCGAAATCTTTACACACACACACACACACACACACAATTTTTTTCGATGCATCGAAAAATCAAATATTTAAATTCAAATATTCAAATTCAAATATTCAAATATTTAAATTCAAAAATTCAAATTTTGTCGATGCATCGAAACTGAATTTTTTTTCAATACATCGAAAATTCGATACGTCGAAATCTTTACACACACACACACACACACACACACACACACACACACACACACACACACACACTTTTTTTCGATGCATCGAAAATTCAAATATTTAAATTCAAATATTCAAATTCAAATATTCAAATATTTAAATTCAAATATTCAAATATTTAAATTCAAAAATTCAAATTTTGTCGATGCATCGAAACTGAATTTTTTTTCAATACATCGAAAATTCGATACGTCGAAATCTTTACACACACACACACACACACTTTTTTTCGATGCATCGAAAATTCAAATATTTAAATTCAAATATTCAAATTCAAATATTCAAATATTTAAATTCAAATATTCAAATATTTAAATTCAAAAATTCAAATTTTGTCGATGCATCGAAACTGAATTTTTTTTCAATACATCGAAAATTCGATACGTCGAAATCTTTACACACACACACACACACACACACACACACACACACACACACACACACACACTTTTTTTCGATGCATCGAAAATTCAAATATTTAAATTCAAATATTCAAATTCAAATATTCAAATATTTAAATTCAAATATTCAAATATTTAAATTCAAATATTCAAATATTTAAATTCAAAAATTCAAATTTTGTCGATGCATCGAAACTGAATTTTTTTTCAATACATCGAAAATTCGATACGTCGAAATCTTTACACACACACACACACACACACTTTTTTTCGATGCATCGAAAATTCAAATATTTAAATTCAAATATTCAAATTCAAATATTCAAATATTTAAATTCAAATATTCAAATATTTAAATTCAAAAATTCAAATTTTGTCGATGCATCGAAACTGATTTTTTTTTCAATACATCGAAAATTCGATACGTCGAAATCTTTACACACACACACACACACACAATTTTTTTCGATGCATCGAAAATTCAAATATTTAAATTCAAATATTCAAATTCAAATATTCAAATATTTAAATTCAAATATTCAAATATTTAAATTCAAAAATTCAAATTTTGTCGATGCATCGAAACTGAATTTTTTTTCAATACATCGAAAATTCGATACGTCGAAATCTTTACACACACACACACACACACACACACACACACTTTTTTTCGATGCATCGAAAATTCAAATATTTAAATTCAAATATTCAAATTCAAATATTCAAATATTTAAATTCAAATATTCAAATATTTAAATTCAAAAATTCAAATTTTGTCGATGCATCGAAACTGAATTTTTTTTCAATACATCGAAAATTCGATACGTCGAAATCTTTACACACACACACTTTTTTTCGATGCATCGAAAATTCAAATATTTAAATTCAAATATTCAAATTCAAATATTCAAATATTTAAATTCAAATATTCAAATATTTAAATTCAAAAATTCAAATTTTGTCGATGCATCGAAACTGATTTTTTTTTCAATACATCGAAAATTCGATACGTCGAAATCTTTACACACACACACACACACACACACACACAATTTTTTTCGATGCATCGAAAATTCAAATATTTAAATTCAAATATTCAAATTCAAATATTCAAATATTTAAATTCAAATATTCAAATATTTAAATTCAAAAATTCAAATTTTGTCGATGCATCGAAACTGAATTTTTTTTCAATACATCGAAAATTCGATACGTCGAAATCTTTACACACACACACACACACACACACACACACACACACACACACACACACACACACACACACACACACACACACACACACACACACACACACACACACACACACACTTTTTTTCGATGCATCGTAAATTCAAATATTTAAATTCAAATATTCAAATTCAAATATTCAAATATTTAAATTCAAATATTCAAATATTTAAATTCAAAAATTCAAATTTTGTCGATGCATCGAAACTGAATTTTTTTTCAATACATCGAAAATTCGATACGTCGAAATCTTTACACACACACACACACACACACTTTTTTTCGATGCATCGAAAATTCAAATATTTAAATTCAAATATTCAAATTCAAATATTCAAATATTTAAATTCAAATATTCAAATATTTAAATTCAAAAATTCAAATTTTGTCGATGCATCGAAACTGATTTTTTTTTCAATACATCGAAAATTCGATACGTCGAAATCTTTACACACACACACACACACACACACACACACACACACAATTTTTTTCGATGCATCGAAAATTCAAATATTTAAATTCAAATATTCAAATTCAAATATTCAAATATTTAAATTCAAATATTCAAATATTTAAATTCAAAAATTCAAATTTTGTCGATGCATCGAAACTGAATTTTTTTTCAATACATCGAAAATTCGATACGTCGAAATCTTTACACACACACACACACACACACACACACACACACACACACACACACACACACACACAATTTTTTTCGATGCATCGAAAATTCAAATATTTAAATTCAAATATTCAAATTCAAATATTCAAATATTTAAATTCAAATATTCAAATATTTAAATTCAAAAATTCAAATTTTGTCGATGCATCGAAACTGAATTTTTTTTCAATACATCGAAAATTCGATACGTCGAAATCTTTACACACACACACACACACACACACACACACACACTTTTTTTCGATGCATCGAAAATTCAAATATTTAAATTCAAATATTCAAATTCAAATATTCAAATATTTAAATTCAAATATTCAAATATTTAAATTCAAATATTCAAATATTTAAATTCAAAAATTCAAATTTTGTCGATGCATCGAAACTGAATTTTTTTTCAATACATCGAAAATTCGATACGTCGAAATCTTTACACACACACACACACACACACACACACACACACACACACTTTTTTTCGATGCATCGAAAATTCAAATATTTAAATTCAAATATTCAAATTCAAATATTCAAATATTTAAATTCAAATATTCAAATATTTAAATTCAAAAATTCAAATTTTGTCGATGCATCGAAACTGATTTTTTTTTCAATACATCGAAAATTCGATACGTCGAAATCTTTACACACACACACACACACACACACACACACACACACACACACACACACACTTTTTTTCGATGCATCGAAAATTCAAATATTCAAATTCAAATATTCAAATATTTAAATTCAAATATTCAAATATTTAAATTCAAAAATTCAAATTTTGTCGATGCATCGAAACTGAATTTTTTTTCAATACATCGAAAATTCGATACGTCGAAATCTTTACACACACACACACACACACACACACACACACACACACACACTTTTTTTCGATGCATCGAAAATTCAAATATTTAAATTCAAATATTCAAATTCAAATATTCAAATTCAAATATTCAAATATTTAAATTCAAATATTCAAATATTTAAATTCAAAAATTCAAATTTTGTCGATGCATCGAAACTGATTTTTTTTTCAATACATCGAAAATTCGATACGTCGAAATCTTTACACACACACACACACACACACACACACACACACACACACACACAATTTTTTCGATGCATCGAAAATTCAAATATTTAAATTCAAATATTCAAATTCAAATATTCAAATATTTAAATTCAAATATTCAAATATTTAAATTCAAAAATTCAAATTTTGTCGATGCATCGAAACTGAATTTTTTTTCAATACATCGAAAATTCGATACGTCGAAATCTTTACACACACACACACACACACACACACACACACACACACACACACACACTTTTTTTCGATGCATCGAAAATTCAAATATTTAAATTCAAATATTCAAATTCAAATATTCAAATATTTAAATTCAAATATTCAAATATTTAAATTCAAAAATTCAAATTTTGTCGATGCATCGAAACTGATTTTTTTTTCAATACATCGAAAATTCGATACGTCGAAATCTTTACACACACACACACACACACACACACACAATTTTTTTCGATGCATCGAAAATTCAAATATTTAAATTCAAATATTCAAATTCAAATATTCAAATATTTAAATTCAAATATTCAAATATTTAAATTCAAAAATTCAAATTTTGTCGACGCATCGAAACTGAATTTTTTTTCAATACATCGAAAATTCGATACGTCGAAATCTTTACACACACACACACACACACACACACACACACACACACACACACACACACAATTTTTTTCGATGCATCGAAAATTCAAATATTTAAATTCAAATATTCAAATTCAAATATTCAAATATTTAAATTCAAATATTCAAATATTTAAATTCAAAAATTCAAATTTTGTCGATGCATCGAAACTGAATTTTTTTTCAATACATCGAAAATTCGATACGTCGAAATCTTTACACACACACACACACACACACACACACACACTTTTTTTCGATGCATCGAAAATTCAAATATTTAAATTCAAATATTCAAATTCAAATATTCAAATATTTAAATTCAAATATTCAAATATTTAAATTCAAATATTCAAATATTTAAATTCAAATATTCAAATATTTAAATTCAAAAATTCAAATTTTGTCGATGCATCGAAACTGAATTTTTTTTCAATACATCGAAAATTCGATACGTCGAAATCTTTACACACACACACACACACACACACACACACACACACACTTTTTTTCGATGCATCGAAAATTCAAATATTTAAATTCAAATATTCAAATTCAAATATTCAAATATTTAAATTCAAATATTCAAATATTTAAATTCAAAAATTCAAATTTTGTCGATGCATCGAAACTGATTTTTTTTTCAATACATCGAAAATTCGATACGTCGAAATCTTTACACACACACACACACACACACACACACACACACTTTTTTTCGATGCATCGAAAATTCAAATATTCAAATTCAAATATTCAAATATTTAAATTCAAATATTCAAATATTTAAATTCAAAAATTCAAATTTTGTCGATGCATCGAAACTGAATTTTTTTTCAATACATCGAAAATTCGATACGTCGAAATCTTTACACACACACACACACACACACACACACACACACACACACACACACACTTTTTTTCGATGCATCGAAAATTCAAATATTTAAATTCAAATATTCAAATTCAAATATTCAAATATTTAAATTCAAAAATTCAAATTTTGTCGATGCATCGAAACTGATTTTTTTTTCAATACATCGAAAATTCGATACGTCGAAATCTTTACACACACACACACACACACACACACACACACACACACACACAATTTTTTTCGATGCATCGAAAATTCAAATATTTAAATTCAAATATTCAAATTCAAATATTCAAATATTTAAATTCAAATATTCAAATATTTAAATTCAAAAATTCAAATTTTGTCGATGCATCGAAACTGAATTTTTTTTCAATACATCGAAAATTCGATACGTCGAAATCTTTACACACACACACACACACACACACACACACACACACACACACACACACACACTTTTTTTCGATGCATCGAAAATTCAAATATTTAAATTCAAATATTCAAATTCAAATATTCAAATATTTAAATTCAAATATTCAAATATTTAAATTCAAAAATTCAAATTTTGTCGATGCATCGAAACTGATTTTTTTTTCAATACATCGAAAATTCGATACGTCGAAATCTTTACACACACACACACACACACACACTTTTTTTCGATGCATCGAAAATTCAAATATTTAAATTCAAATATTCAAATTCAAATATTCAAATATTTAAATTCAAATATTCAAATATTTAAATTCAAAAATTCAAATTTTGTCGATGCATCGAAACTGATTTTTTTTTCAATACATCGAAAATTCGATACGTCGAAATCTTCACACACACACACACACACACACACACACACACTTTTTTTCGATGCATCGAAAATTCAAATATTTAAATTCAAATATTCAAATTCAAATATTCAAATATTTAAATTCAAATATTCAAATATTTAAATTCAAAAATTCAAATTTTGTCGATGCATCGAAACTGAATTTTTTTTCAATACATCGAAAATTCGATACGTCGAAATCTTTACACACACACACACACACACACACACACACACACACTTTTTTCGATGCATCGAAAATTCAAATATTTAAATTCAAATATTCAAATTCAAATATTCAAATATTTAAATTCAAATATTTAAATATTTAAATTCAAAAATTCAAATTTTGTCGATGCATCGAAACTGAATTTTTTTTCAATACATCGAAAATTCGATACGTCGAAATCTTTACACACACACACACACACACACACACACACACACACACACACACACTTTTTTTCGATGCATCGAAAATTCAAATATTTAAATTCAAATATTCAAATTCAAATATTCAAATATTTAAATTCAAATATTCAAATATTTAAATTCAAAAATTCAAATTTTGTCGATGCATCGAAACTGAATTTTTTTTCAATACATCGAAAATTCGATACGTCGAAATCTTTACACACACACACACACACACACACACACACACACACAATTTTTTTCGATGCATCGAAAATTCAAATATTTAAATTCAAATATTCAAATTCAAATATTCAAATATTTAAATTCAAATATTCAAATATTTAAATTCAAAAATTTGAATTTTTGAATTTAAATATTTGAATATTTGAATTTAAATATTTGAATATTTGAATTTGAATATTTGAATTTAAATATTTGAATTTTCGATGCATCGAAAAAAATTGTGTGTGTGTGTGTGTGTGTGTGTGTGTGTGTGTGTGTGTGTGTAAAGATTTCGACGTATCGAATTTTCGATGTATTGAAAAAAAAATCAGTTTCGATGCATCGACAAAATTTGAATTTTTGAATTTAAATATTTGAATATTTGAATTTAAATATTTGAATATTTGAATTTGAATATTTGAATTTAAATATTTGAATTTTCGATGCATCGAAAAAAAGTGTGTGTGTGTGTGTGTGTGTGTGTGTGTGTGTGTGTGTGTGTAAAGATTTCGACGTATCGAATTTTCGATGTATTGAAAAAAAAATCAGTTTCGATGCATCGACAAAATTTGAATTTTTGAATTTAAATATTTAAATATTTGAATTTAAATATTTGAATATTTGAATTTGAATATTTGAATTTAAATATTTGAATTTTCGATGCATCGAAAAAAGTGTGTGTGTGTGTGTGTGTGTGTGTGTGTGTGTGTGTAAAGATTTCGACGTATCGAATTTTCGATGTATTGAAAAAAAATTCAGTTTCGATGCATCGACAAAATTTGAATTTTTGAATTTAAATATTTGAATATTTGAATTTAAATATTTGAATATTTGAATTTGAATATTTGAATTTAAATATTTGAATTTTCGATGCATCGAAAAAAAGTGGTGTGTGTGTGTGTGTGTGTGTGTGTGTGTGTAAAGATTTCGACGTATCGAATTTTCGATGTATTGAAAAAAAAATCAGTTTCGATGCATCGACAAAATTTGAATTTTTGAATTTAAATATTTGAATATTTGAATTTAAATATTTGAATATTTGAATTTGAATATTTGAATTTAAATATTTGAATTTTCGATGCATCGAAAAAAAGTGTGTGTGTGTGTGTGTGTGTGTGTGTGTGTGTGTGTGTAAAGATTTCGACGTATCGAATTTTCGATGTATTGAAAAAAAATTCAGTTTCGATGCATCGACAAAATTTGAATTTTTGAATTTAAATATTTGAATATTTGAATTTAAATATTTGAATATTTGAATTTGAATATTTGAATTTAAATATTTGAATTTTCGATGCATCGAAAAAAAGTGTGTGTGTGTGTGTGTGTGTGTGTGTGTGTGTGTGTGTGTGTGTGTGTGTGTAAAGATTTCGACGTATCGAATTTTCGATGTATTGAAAAAAAATTCAGTTTCGATGCATCGACAAAATTTGAATTTTTGAATTTAAATATTTGAATATTTGAATTTAAATATTTGAATATTTGAATTTGAATATTTGAATTTAAATATTTGAATTTTCGATGCATCGAAAAAAATTGTGTGTGTGTGTGTGTGTGTGTGTGTGTGTGTGTGTGTGTGTGTGTGTAAAGATTTCGACGTATCGAATTTTCGATGTATTGAAAAAAAAATCAGTTTCGATGCATCGACAAAATTTGAATTTTTGAATTTAAATATTTGAATATTTGAATTTAAATATTTGAATATTTGAATTTGAATATTTGAATTTAAATATTTGAATTTTCGATGCATCGAAAAAAAGTGTGTGTGTGTGTGTGTGTGTGTGTGTGTGTGTGTGTGTGTGTGTGTGTGTAAAGATTTCGACGTATCGAATTTTCGATGTATTGAAAAAAAATTCAGTTTCGATGCATCGACAAAATTTGAATTTTTGAATTTAAATATTTGAATATTTGAATTTAAATATTTGAATATTTGAATTTGAATATTTGAATTTTCGATGCATCGAAAAAAAGTGTGTGTGTGTGTGTGTGTGTGTGTGTGTGTGTGTGTGTGTGTGTAAAGATTTCGACGTATCGAATTTTCGATGTATTGAAAAAAAAATCAGTTTCGATGCATCGACAAAATTTGAATTTTTGAATTTAAATATTTGAATATTTGAATTTAAATATTTGAATATTTGAATTTGAATATTTGAATTGAAACTGAATTTTTTTTCAATACATCGAAAATTCGATACGTCGAAATCTTTACACACACACACACACACACACACACACACACACACACACACACACAATTTTTTTCGATGCATCGAAAATTCAAATATTTAAATTCAAATATTCAAATTCAAATATTCAAATATTTAAATTCAAATATTCAAATATTTAAATTCAAAAATTCAAATTTTGTCGATGCATCGAAACTGAATTTTTTTTCAATACATCGAAAATTCGATACGTCGAAATCTTTACACACACACACACACACACACACACACACACACACACACACACACACACACACTTTTTTTCGATGCATCGAAAATTCAAATATTTAAATTCAAATATTCAAATTCAAATATTCAAATATTTAAATTCAAATATTCAAATATTTAAATTCAAAAATTCAAATTTTGTCGATGCATCGAAACTGATTTTTTTTTCAATACATCGAAAATTCGATACGTCGAAATCTTTACACACACACACACACACACACACACACACACACACACTTTTTTTCGATGCATCGAAAATTCAAATATTTAAATTCAAATATTCAAATTCAAATATTCAAATATTTAAATTCAAATATTCAAATATTTAAATTCAAAAATTCAAATTTTGTCGATGCATCGAAACTGAATTTTTTTTCAATACATCGAAAATTCGTTACGTCGAAATCTTTACACACACACACACACACACACACACACACACACACACACACACACACACACACACACACACACACACACACACTTTTTTTCGATGCATCGAAAATTCAAATATTTAAATTCAAATATTCAAATTCAAATATTCAAATATTTAAATTCAAATATTCAAATATTTAAATTCAAAAATTCAAATTTTGTCGATGCATCGAAACTGAATTTTTTTTCAATACATCGAAAATTCGATACGTCGAAATCTTTACACACACACACACACACAATTTTTTTCGATGCATCGAAAATTCAAATATTTAAATTCAAATATTCAAATTCAAATATTCAAATATTTAAATTCAAATATTCAAATATTTAAATTCAAAAATTCAAATTTTGTCGATGCATCGAAACTGAATTTTTTTTCAATACATCGAAAATTCGATACGTCGAAATCTTTACACACACACACACACACACACACACACACACACACACACACACACACACACACACTTTTTTTCGATGCATCGAAAATTCAAATATTTAAATTCAAATATTCAAATTCAAATAGTCAAATATTTAAATTCAAATATTCAAATATTTAAATTCAAAAATTCAAATTTTGTCGATGCATCGAAACTGAATTTTTTTTCAATACATCGAAAATTCGATACGTCGAAATCTTTACACACACACACACACACACACACACACACTTTTTTTCGATGCATCGAAAATTCAAATATTTAAATTCAAATATTCAAATTCAAATATTCAAATATTTAAATTCAAATATTCAAATATTTAAATTCAAAAATTCAAATTTTGTCGATGCATCGAAACTGAATTTTTTTTCAATACATCGAAAATTCGATACGTCGAAATCTTTACACACACACACACACACAATTTTTTTCGATGCATCGAAAATTCAAATATTTAAATTCAAATATTCAAATTCAAATATTCAAATATTTAAATTCAAATATTCAAATATTTAAATTCAAAAATTCAAATTTTGTCGATGCATCGAAACTGAATTTTTTTTCAATACATCGAAAATTCGATACGTCGAAATCTTTACACACACACACACACACACACACACACACACACACACACACACACACACACACACACTTTTTTTCGATGCATCGAAAATTCAAATATTTAAATTCAAATATTCAAATTCAAATAGTCAAATATTTAAATTCAAATATTCAAATATTTAAATTCAAAAATTCAAATTTTGTCGATGCATCGAAACTGAATTTTTTTTCAATACATCGAAAATTCGATACGTCGAAATCTTTACACACACACACACACACACACACACACACTTTTTTTCGATGCATCGAAAATTCAAATATTTAAATTCAAATATTCAAATTCAAATATTCAAATATTTAAATTCAAATATTCAAATATTTAAATTCAAAAATTCAAATTTTGTCGATGCATCGAAACTGAATTTTTTTTCAATACATCGAAAATTCGATACGTCGAAATCTTTACACACACACACACACACACACACACACACACACACACACACACACACACACACACACACACACACACACACACACACACACACACACACACACACACACTTTTTTTCGATGCATCGAAAATTCAAATATTTAAATTCAAATATTCAAATTCATATATTCAAATATTTAAATTCAAATATTTAAATATTTAAATTCAAAAATTCAAATTTTGTCGATGCATCGAAACTGAATTTTTTTTCAATACTTCGAAAATTCGATACGTCGAAATCTTTACACACACACACACACACACACACACACACTTTTTTTCGATGCATCGAAAATTCAAATATTTAAATTCAAATATTCAAATTCAAATATTCAAATATTTAAATTCAAATATTCAAATATTTAAATTCAAAAATTCAAATTTTGTCGATGCATCGAAACTGAATTTTTTTTCAATACATCGAAAATTCGATACGTCGAAATCTTTACACACACACACACACACACACACACACACACACTTTTTTTCGATGCATCGAAAATTCAAATATTTAAATTCAAATATTCAAATTCAAATATTCAAATATTTAAATTCAAATATTCAAATATTTAAATTCAAAAATTCAAATTTTGTCGATGCATCGAAACTGATTTTTTTTTCAATACATCGAAAATTCGATACGTCGAAATCTTTACACACACACACACACACACACACACACACACACACACACAATTTTTTTCGATGCATCGAAAATTCAAATATTTAAATTCAAATATTCAAATATTTAAATTCAAATATTCAAATATTTAAATTCAAAAATTCAAATTTTGTCGATGCATCGAAACTGAATTTTTTTTCAATACATCGAAAATTCGATACGTCGAAATCTTTACACACACACACACACACACACTTTTTTCGATGCATCGAAAATTCAAATATTTAAATTCAAATATTCAAATTCATATATTCAAATATTTAAATTCAAATATTCAAATATTTAAATTGAATATTTCCAACTACATATTTTGTAATTTCCAGATTTCGTACCAGGAACACAGAAGTCGCAAGAGATCGTTTATTCGTTTTTAATTTTTATCTCGGAAACTAAGCATCGCACAGCATTGCGGTTTGCATATTTGGATTCAGCATTCATTACTCTATCAGTCTATCATACTGTGTGTGCACTCAGTTTAATTTGAAATTTCCCAATTACATTTTGCAATTTTCGGACTTCGTACCAGGATCACAGAAGTTGCATGAGATCGTTTATTCGTTTTTAATTTTTATCTCGATAACTAAGAATCGCACAGCATTGCGGTTTGCATATTTGGAATCAGCATTTGCTACTGCATCATACTGCGTACTCAGTTTTATCGAATTACTGTAAAGAAATTTTAACACTACAAACTTTGTAAATTTGGATCTCGTACCAGGATCACAGAAGTCGCAAGAGATCGTTTATTCGTTATTAATTTTTATCTCGGTAACTAAGAATCGCACAGCATTGCGGTTTGCATATTTGGAATCAGCATTTGCTACTGCATCATACTGCATACTCAGTTTTATCGAATTACTGTAAAGAAATTTTAACACTACAAAGTTTGTAAATTTGGATCTCGTACCAGGATCACAGAAGTCGCAAGAGATCGTTTATTCGTTATTAATTTTTATCTGGGTAACTAAGAATCGCACAGCATTGCGGTTTGCATATTTGGAATCAGCATTTGCTACTGCATCATACTGCGTACTCAGTTTTATCGAATTACTGTAAAGAAATTTTAACACTACAAACTTTGTAATTTTGGATAACGTACCAGGATCACAGAAGTCGCAAGAGATCGTTTATTCGTTATTAATTTTTATCTCGGTAACTAAGAATCGCACAGCATTGCGGTTTGCATATTTAGATTCAGCATTTACTACTCCATCATACTGCGTACTCAGTTTTATTGAATTATTGAAAATAAATTTTGTATGAATAAACTGATTAATCGGATTTATGTGCAGACAAGAATACTTCATTATAATTCATGATATTGGAACAAAAAAAAAGAAGGTGGTTCACAACAACATTGGCTACAAATACCCTGTGGGAATTTCCATCACATGTACCCTGTCTTAATTAAATAAATACCGAAGAAAATATCACAAATCGGCTAAACATGCCATTATTTTAATCGACATAATAAATCACCATTTTATTATTTCTTAAAAACTAAACAGCACAAATGTAGATTCATGTCTAAACTTTCTAAATCAGGTTTCCGATTGTAATTTTGTTTACCCGTTCATGAATTATCTTGGCGGTGGTTTCATGCAATTCCCTATACCGCGTTTGGGCAAAGAGGCCTCTTAAGTAGTACACTTAAAAGCCAATATCTCAAAAAACACACATTGGATATTAATAAAATTCTACATAACCAATGCCAATATATCTATTACACACTGCAATAAAATATACTAATATTAATACGCTAGTTATTGAGATATTGTTAATAACATATGATGCATTTTAGAAAGGCATCCTAAAATTGCAGTATCACACTAAAACCCACTTAGCGTATTGCTGAAGCGTTCCTTCTCACGTCCAGCTTGCCACGTGAAATCAGCATGTAAAGACTAACAAATGGTGTAAATTTTGGTCAATTCGGTCAAGAATTTCTTCATATCTCGTCAAGTTTAAACAAACATTACACCATTTACAGCACAAAATTTGTTACACATTACACCATTTGTAGATCTTTCCATGTTAATTGCTCTTCCGATGTATATCTGGATGTATAATGTATGATCTGTCTGTAATTGTCATGCGGTGCGCATATACCACCGCTTTACTAACAAAGTTAATCATTTTTCTGGAAATAGTACAAATGTATACAGTAATATAATTTATTCATCGCTTAAATTTCATAGATAGATAAAATTCAATTGGAGGTTTATAAGCCGCAACCGTTACCCTTCTAATTGGTAATCACAAATTTTAGATAGCCGCAAAAATTGGCCAAGTAGTTGTCAGTACGCACCGTTGTACACTAAAATATCACTAGTACTCCATAGGTACGTATTATATGAGTTGTCCTGTATCATATTCCGCAATCAGATTGTAAAAATCTTAATTTTTCGGCAAGTTATCGATCAAAAACGGAATGCTCTATGAACGCCCCTCGTATGTTGCGACGCTGGCGCCCTCTTGCACGTGGCTGCGGATTTTTGCCGCAACACTAGTTCGAAACCGCTCACCAGAGCGGCGCTTGCGTCGAAAACACTACATACGAGGGCCTATCAAAAGTTCATAATTTTAGTTACAAAAATTCAAATTACAGCAATACCAGTGCGTTTTACGTGAATTTCATAGCTGCCACGGTATCTAGCGGACTCAATTTACCACTTAACAATGATTTAGTTTCTGTAATGTAAGTATAACAGTGATCATACAGTTACAGTAAGTATACAGCTTCCCCCGTAGTGTTGTTATTTACGTGCAGAATTGAGGTTCAGTTTGCGTGAAAATTGATGCTTCCAGCGGTTTTAGGATCCTAATTATTCATGGTGAGTTACATTGATCACTAAATCGTTATAGGCAAATGCATGTGCATTGGCACACAAAATTTGCTTCATGTTGCGCCCGATAACATCCCAAGATTTTCGGCCAATGCATAGGACAACTTCAAACCTGCCTGGGACACTCACTCACGCAGAAATCAATTCTGAACGCAATAAATCAATCATCTGAATCTATTTATTTGTCCACATATTAATTCTGTTCTGTTGAAGTGCCCGAGGACCGAGGGACAAAGCTAAGTAACCGAAGCCGATGTGAAGGGCCCCAACCAGCCAGTCACGGTGAAGGCCCCCAACCAGCCAGTCACGGTGAAGGCCCCGGAAACGCTGACAGGTACTGAGAACGACGGCCCATGGAGGCGGAGTACGCGGTGCAATAAGTGCGGTGCCTGCCAGAGGGACGACTGCGGTGGCGCAGCTTGTGCTTAGGTAGGCTCCCGTCAGATCAAACCTGCAGCGCACAAGAACTCATTGCAAGTGGAGTAATTTAAGTGGGTTAAGGTGCGTTATTTGTTTCATACTCAGTTTGCCTTTTGTAACTAGTAACGATCTTTACTTGGTTAAATTATAATCTACATTAATAGTTTCGTATTCAGCAAGTAAGCCTTTCTTTGCAACTTTTATTTTTAAAGTTTCAACGTAGTTGTTGATTTTGGCATTTTATTTTAGTTCATGCTCTGAAATAGAATGTCGAAAGTACAAAGCGTTCAAGAAAGTCGTGTCGTTGTTCAAGATGCAAATCAAATATGTTTTACAACAATGCTGAAATGTTTCCTACAATAGAAGCAAATAATTTAAGTAGACTTTTTCTATTGTCATTGTAATTATTTCGTTGGAACTTATTCTAAGAGTTGACACCACTTTCATGAACGCTTTGTATAGATTTAATTGTGC
This sequence comes from Othius punctulatus, assembly GCA_951805005.1. Classification (NCBI taxonomy): domain Eukaryota; kingdom Metazoa; phylum Arthropoda; class Insecta; order Coleoptera; family Staphylinidae; genus Othius; species Othius punctulatus. The sequence continues at coordinate 17,590 of OX638146.1, forward strand.
CCACTTTATTGTAGACATGGTGACCTACAGTCAATGCTGCCTGTTATGACTGCTTATATTCATTGTGGACTGGATCGCTGGCAGCCAGCAATAGTGTCTGCAAACATCATTCGGCCGAACACTTTGGAATGAGTCGGAGCACCCGTCGATTAGCGGCAGCGCCACGCAGCTGATGTGGCTGCACGTGGCTGTGCAGATCACCAACTGGAAGACGCGCATTGTTAAGAACTGCATTATCTCGCATGGTGTTTGTCTAAATTTGTGTAATTTAAAAATTGATTTGTTTCCTAACCATTAATGCCATCGCTGTATTCTTTGTATACATTTAAAGCAGCTGAATGCTAGTTATTGGTAATACAAATCAATTATTGATTGCTGTTATGGTTTTCGAACCACAGCTGTATTAAAATTACGATTTTGTGCAATATCCTGTAATTTAAATATTAACTTATTGCTAAATCTTTACTGCAATCACTCCTTTTTTGTATACATGTAGAGCTGATGCAGGGCAGTTATTGGAAATGCCAACCATTTATTGATTAGTGTTATGGTTTACGAACCACAGCTGTTTTAAACTTACGATTTTGTGCAATATCTTGTAATTTAAATATTAACTTATCGCTAAATCTTTACTGCAATCACTGCTTTTTGTATACATGTAGAGCTGATGCAGGGCAGTTATTGGAAATGCCAACCATTTATTGATTAGTGTTATGGTTTACGAACCACAGCTGTTTTAAAATTACGATTTTGTGCAATATCTTGTAATTTAAATATTAACTTATCGCTAAATCTTTACTGCAATCACTGCTTTTTGTATACATGTAGAGCTGTTGCAGGGCAGTTATTGGAAATGCCAACCATTTATTGATGAGTGTTATGGTTTACGAACCACAGCTGTTTTAAAATTACGATTTTGTTTCACGCATTTTATATATTTTTATCTCTGTAACTAAGCATCGCACAGCATTGCGGTTTGCATATTTGGATTCAGCATTCATTACTCTATCAGTCTATCATACTGTGTGTGCACTCAGTTTGCAATAATTATTTGCTGGGCTATTATGTGCACATAGTTAAATATGTGTTAAATCTATATATACACATATATGGGTAGAAATAACCATTTACGTTATTAGATTAGTCTAGTAGGGTATCATTTTGGTACAAGTTTGCCTTTAAATAGCCGTAGTTTACGGATTATTAAAATAAATTTTTGGAAACTTTTAACCATTAATAGGCTACCTTTTGTCCCATGTGTACTCAAAGTTGCCTAACCGATCAGGCGCAAAAATTTATATGGGGAGCGCTTGGAAAGTTTGTCTAACTCGTTAAATCGACAATTTATTCAATAACTAATGACTATAGGCGATGTAGAATTCAATTTTGTTGCTATTGAAGGTAATTTTGCATAAATTCGCGCGTATTCCAGTTTGTAAAATTGATTTTACGTACTTTGCGATTAATGCACGTTCCCCCGTATATTTTGGGTCGGTATAATAGTAAACTGTAATTTTGGGACCAGAATATTTTTATTTTTGGTTAGAATAAGGTTAAAATTCGTGCATATACAACGTAAAAATGAGAAACAATATAAATATAAGGCCCAGTAGAGAAGCAGGAGACTGTCTTTACAATTTAAGGTAAATAAAATACGTTTGAGGTAGAATTTGCACAGTTTTCGTGAACACGTTTGTACAACAAGTAACTTTGCTAATGGTACATTGAAAATGTACATATTTTACCCCATGCTTGTACCAAATTTTTCCCCATTCTTGTACGTAGTGCTCAAATACTTACCGAATAATCATACGGACACCTGATACATTATACTCAAACACAAAGCACGTGAATGGTTGTGTGTTTTTATGTGAATGCATGTAAGCCACAAATGCATGCCTCAATTTTATCAGACGAAACAATCAAATGATATTGAGTACACGAATGCAAAGGCGACTCAAATCCATGCTTCGATTTTAGCAGAAGTAACAATTTTATTGCTACTATTGGAATTGTCTACTTGGTAGACATGTCTACCGTCTACTTGGAGTACCCTTCTCAAGTGAGTTATAGGCTTTCTTAAATAATAGTACAATTCTATATAAATATAATCGCGGGCGAGAATTGAGATACACTTTAATTCCTTACGAACTTTTAATAATTTATTTTCTTTCAGTTTTTAGCACCTAGACTGTGCGTTACTGCCTCATTTACATGGTAACGAGCGTCTAGAGCCCAGCAGCGCCTGATGGCACGGTGAAGATCCTTGGGCCCCTGACCTTAATAGCACAGCTTTTGCTTAATGGAGCTCCTGTCGGATCGAACCTACAGTGCACCGGAACTCATTGCAAGTGGAGTAATTTACGTTGGTTAAGGTACGTTATTTGTTTCGTATTCAGCAAGTAAGTCTTTGTTTGCAACTTTTATTGTCAAAGTTTCAAAGTTACTTTAGGCATTTTATTTTAGCTACTGCTCTGAAATAGAATGTCGAAAGTACAGAGCGTTCAAGAAAGTGGTGTCATTGTTCAAGATGCAAATCAAATATGTTTTACAACAATGCTGAAATGTTTCCTACGATAGAAGCAAATAATTTAAGTAGACTTTTTCTATTGTCATTGTAATTATTTCGTTGAAACTTATTCTAAGAGTTGACACCACTTTCATGAACGCTTTGTATAGATTTAATTGTGCCCACTTTATTGTAGACATGATTAAGTTTGGAGGTATTGGAAGGGCGACCTACAGTCAATGCTGCCAGTTATGGCTGCTTATGTACATTGTGGACTGGATCGCTGGGAGCCAGCAATAGTGTCTGCAAACGTCATTGAGCCGAACACTTTTTGGAGCAAGTCGGAGCACCCGTCAATTAGGGGCGGCAACAAGCAGCTGATGTAGCTGCACGTGGCTTTGCAGATCACCAACTGGAAGACGCAAATTGTCAAGAACTGCATCCTCTCGCATGGTGTTTGTGCAAATTTATGTATTGTAAAACTTGATTTCTTGCTTAACAGTTAATGCTAACGCTGCATTCTTTGTATACATGTAGAGCAGATGAATGCTAGTTATTGGAAATGCAAATCAATTCTTGATTGCTGTTATAGTTTTCGAACCACCGCTGTTTCAAAATTAGGATTTGAAGCAATTTCATGTAATTTAGAAATTGGTTTGTTGCTTAACCGTTAATGTCATCGCTGCATTCTTTGTATACATGTAGAGCAGATGAATGCTAGTTGTTGGAAATGCAAATCAATTCTTGATTGCTGTTATAGTTTTCGAACCACCGCTGTTTCAAAATTAGGATTTTAAGCAATTTCATGTAATTTAGAAATTGGTTTGTTGCTTAACCGTTAATGTCATCGCTGCATTCTTTGTATACATGTAGAGCAGATGAATGCTAGTTGTTGGAAATGCAAATCAATTGTTGACTGCTGGTATAGTTTTCGAACCACAGCTGTTTCAAAATTAGGATTTTAAGCAATTTCATGTAATTTAAAAATTGTTTTGTTGCTTAACCGTTAATGTCATCGCTGCATTCTTTGTATACATGTAGAGCAGATGAATGGTAGTTGTTGGAAATGCAAATCAATTCTTGATTGCTGTTATAGTTTTCGAACCACCGCTGTTTCAAAATTAGGATTTGAAGCAATTTCATGTAATTTAGAAATTGGTTTGTTGCTTAACCGTTAATGTCATCGCTGCATTCTTTGTATACATGTAGAGCAGATGAATGCTAGTTGTTGGAAATGCAAATCAATTCTTGATTGCTGTTATAGTTTTCGAACCACCGCTGTTTCAAAATTAGGATTTTAAGCAATTTCATGTAATTTAGAAATTGGTTTGTTGCTTAACCGTTAATGTCATCGCTGCATTCTTTGTATACATGTAGAGCAGATGAATGCTAGTTGTTGGAAATGCAAATCAATTGTTGACTGCTGGTATAGTTTTCGAACCACAGTTGTTTTAATTTTTGGCGTTTGTGCAAAACACTGAAATTTAAAACGTAATTTGTTGCTTAACTATCAATATTCATGATAGAATTTTGATAGAGGAAATCTAAGAGCTGTCCGTAGATGATTATTTGATTTTCTATAAGAAATTCTCATGATAAAGCTGCGCTGACGAGTCCTATAAGGACGAAACAGCTTTTGTCAATCCATTCATGCAATCAATCCTGCCGAATTCCAGAGGGTGTATCAAAGACATCGATGAAGTTCTTCGAGTCATATTCGCTGCAGTCAGGGTGAGTGGACACTACATATTAATTAAAATTCGCGTACTACGCTGAATTTCGCTATTATAATTGCAATTGTGAACAGTTTAAATTGAATATTTCCAACTACATATTTTGTAATTTCCAGATTTCGTACCAGGAACACAGAAGTCGCAAGAGATCGTTTATTCGTTTTTAATTTTTATCTCGGAAACTAAGCATCGCACAGCATTGCGGTTTGCATATTTGGATTCAGCATTCATTACTCTATCAGTCTATCATACTGTGTGTGCACTCAGTTTAATTTGAAATTTCCCAATTACATTTTGCAATTTTCGGACTTCGTACCAGGATCACAGAAGTTGCATGAGATCGTTTATTCGTTTTTAATTTTTATCTCGATAACTAAGAATCGCACAGCATTGCGGTTTGCATATTTGGATTCAGCATTCATTACTCTATCATACTGTGTGTGCACTCAGTTTGCAATAATTATTTGCTGGGCTATTATGTGCACATAGTTAAATATGTGTTAAATCTATATATACACATATATGGGTAGAAATAACCATTTACGTTATTAGATTAGTCTAGTAGGGTATCATTTTGGTACAAGTTTGCCTTTAAATAGCCGTAGTTTACGGATTATTAAAATAAATTTTTGGAAACTTTTAGCCATTAATAGGCTACCTTTTGTCCCATGTGTACTCAAAGTTGCCTACCCGATCAGGCGCAAAAATTTATATGGGGAGCGCTTGGAAAGTTTGTCTAACTCGTTAAATCGACAATTTATTCAATAACTAATGACTATAGGCGATGTAGAATTCAATTTTGTTGCTATTGAAGGTAATTTTGCATAAATTCGCGCGTATTCCAGTTTGTAAAATTGATTTTACGTACTTTGCGATTAATGCACGTTCCCCCGTATATTTTGGGTCGGTATAATAGTAAACTGTAATTTTGGGACCAGAATATTTTTATTTTTGGTTAGAATAAGGTTAAAATTCGTACATATACAACGTAAAAATGAGAAACAATATAAATATAAGGCCCAGTAGAGAAGCAGGAGACTGTCTTTACAATTTAAGGTAAATAAAATACGTTTGAGGTAGAATTTGCACAGTTTTCGTGAACACGTTTGTACAACAAGTAACTTTGCTAATGGTACATTGAAAATGTACATATTTTACCCCATGCTTGTACCAAATTTTTCCCCATTCTTGTACGTAGTGCTCAAATACTTACCGAATAATCATACGGACACCTGATACATTATACTCAAACACAAAGCACGTGAATGGTTGTGTGTTTTTATGTGAATGCATGTAAGCCACAAATGCATGCCTCAATTTTATCAGACGAAACAATCAAATGATATTGAGTACACGAATGCAAAGGCGACTCAAATCCATGCTTCGATTTTAGCAGAAGTAACAATTTTATTGCTACTATTGGAATTGTCTACTTGGTAGACATGTCTACCGTCTACTTGGAGTACCCTTCTCAAGTGAGTTATAGGCTTTCTTAAATAATAGTACAATTCTATATAAATATAATCGCGGGCGAGAATTGAGATACACTTTAATTCCTTACGAACTTTTAATAATTTATTTTCTTTCAGTTTTTAGCACCTAGACTGTGCGTTACTGCCTCATTTACATGGTAACGAGCGTCTAGAGCCCAGCAGCGCCTGATGGCACGGTGAAGATCCTTGGGCCCCTGACCTTAATAGCACAGCTTTTGCTTAATGGAGCTCCTGTCGGATCGAACCTACAGTGCACCGGAACTCATTGCAAGTGGAGTAATTTACGTTGGTTAAGGTACGTTATTTGTTTCGTATTCAGTTTGCCTTTTGTAAATAGTAACGATCTTTACTTGGTTAAATTATAATCTGCATTATTAGTTTCGTATTCAGCAAGTAAGTCTTTGTTTGCAACTTTTATTGTCAAAGTTTCAAAGTTACTTTAGGCATTTTATTTTAGCTACTGCTCTGAAATAGAATGTCGAAAGTACAGAGCGTTCAAGAAAGTGGTGTCATTGTTCAAGATGCAAATCAAATATGTTTTACAACAATGCTGAAATGTTTCCTACGATAGAAGCAAATAATTTAAGTAGACTTTTTCTATTGTCATTGTAATTATTTCGTTGAAACTTATTCTAAGAGTTGACACCACTTTCATGAACGCTTTGTATAGATTTAATTGTGCCCACTTTATTGTAGACATGGTTAAGTTTGGAGGTATTGGAAGGGCGACCTACAGTCAATGCTGCCAGTTATGGCTGCTTATGTACATTGTGGACTGGATCGCTGGGAGCCAGCAATAGTGTCTGCAAACGTCATTGAGCCGAACACTTTTTGGAGCAAGTCGGAGCACCCGTCAATTAGGGGCGGCAACAAGCAGCTGATGTAGCTGCACGTGGCTTTGCAGATCACCAACTGGAAGACGCAAATTGTCAAGAACTGCATCCTCTCGCATGGTGTTTGTGCAAATTTATGTATTGTAAAACTTGATTTCTTGCTTAACAGTTAATGCTAACGCTGCATTCTTTGTATACATGTAGAGCAGATGAATGCTAGTTATTGGAAATGCAAATCAATTCTTGATTGCTGTTATAGTTTTCGAACCACCGCTGTTTCAAAATTAGGATTTGAAGCAATTTCATGTAATTTAAAAATTGGTTTGTTGCTTAACCGTTAATGCTAACGCTGCATTCTTTGTATACATGTAGAGCAGATGAATGCTAGTTGTTGGAAATGCAAATCAATTCTTGATTGCTGTTATAGTTTTCGAACCACCGCTGTTTCAAAATTAGGATTTTAAGGAATTTCATGTAATTTAGAAATTGGTTTGTTGCTTAACCGTTAATGTCATCGCTGCATTCTTTGTATACATGTAGAGCAGATGAATGCTAGTTGTTGGAAATGCAAATCAATTGTTGACTGCTGGTATAGTTTTCGAACCACAGCTGTTTCAAAATTAGGATTTTAAGCAATTTCATGTAATTTAAAAATTGTTTTGTTGCTTAACCGTTAATGTCATCGCTGCATTCTTTGTATACATGTAGAGCAGATGAATGCTAGTTGTTGGAAATGCAAATCAATTGTTGACTGCTGGTATAGTTTTCGAACCACAGTTGTTTTAATTTTTGGTGTTTGTGCAAAACACTGAAATTGAAAACGTAATTTGTTGCTTAACTATCAATATTCATGATAGAATTTTGATAGAGGAAATCTAAGAGCTGTCCGTAGATGATTATTTGATTTTCTATAAGAAATTCTCATGATAAAGCTGCGCTGACGAGTCCTATAAGGACGAAACAGCTTTTGTCAATCCATTCATGCAATCAATCCTGCCGAATTCCAGAGGGTGTATCAAAGACATCGATGAAGTTCTTCGAGTCATATTCGCTGCAGTCAGGGTGAGTGGACACTACATATTAATTAAAATTCGCGTACTACGCTGAATTTCGCTATTATAATTGCAATTGTGAACAGTTTAAATTGAATATTTCCAACTACATATTTTGTAATTTCCAGATTTCGTACCAGGAACACAGAAGTCGCAAGAGATCGTTTATTCGTTTTTAATTTTTATCTCGGTAACTAAGAATCGCACAGCATTGCGGTTTGCATATTTGGAATCAGCATTTGCTACTGCATCATACTGCGTACTCAGTTTTATCGAATTACTGTAAAGAAATTTTAACACTACAAAGTTTGTAAATTTGGATCTCGTACCAGGATCACAGAAGTCGCAAGAGATCGTTTATTCGTTATTAATTTTTATCTCGGTAACTAAGAATCGCACAGCATTGCGGTTTGCATATTTGGAATCAGCATTTGCTACTGCATCATACTGCGTACTCAGTTTTATCGAATTACTGTAAAGAAATTTTAACACTACAGAGTTTGTAAATTTGGATCTCGTACCAGGATCACAGAAGTCGCAAGAGATCGTTTATTCGTTATTAATTTTTATCTGGGTAACTAAGAATCGCACAGCATTGCGGTTTGCATATTTGGAATCAGCATTTGCTACTGCATCATACTGCGTACTCAGTTTTATCGAATTACTGTAAAGAAATTTTAACACTACAAACTTTGTAATTTTGGATAACGTACCAGGATCACAGAAGTCGCAAGAGATCGTTTATTCGTTATTAATTTTTATCTCGGTAACTAAGAATCGCACAGCATTGCGGTTTGCATATTTGGAATCAGCATTTGCTACTGCATCATACTGCGTACTCAGTTTTATCGAATTACTGTAAAGAAATTTTAACACTACAAACTTTGTAAATTTGGATCTCGTACCAGGATCACAGAAGTCGCAAGAGATCGTTTATTCGTTATTAATTTTTATCTCGGTAACTAAGAATCGCACAGCATTGCGGTTTGCATATTTGGAATCAGCATTTGCTACTGCATCATACTGCGTACTCAGTTTTATCGAATTACTGTAAAGAAATTTTAACACTACAAACTTTGTAATTTTGGATAACGTACCAGGATCACAGAAGTCGCAAGAGATCGTTTATTCGTTATTAATTTTTATCTCGGTAACTAAGAATCGCACAGCATTGCGGTTTGCATATTTAGATTCAGCATTTACTACTCCATCATACTGCGTACTCAGTTTTATTGAATTATTGAAAATAAATTTTGTATGAATAAACTGATTAATCGGATTTATGTGCAGACAAGAATACTTCATTATAATTCATGATATTGGAACAAAAAAAAAGAAGGTGGTTCACAACAACATTGGCTACAAATACCCTGTGGGAATTTCCATCACATGTACCCTGTCTTAATTAAATAAATACCGAAGAAAATATCACAAATCGGCTAAACATGCCATTATTTTAATCGACATAATAAATCACCATTTTATTATTTCTTAAAAACTAAACAGCACAAATGTAGATTCATGTCTAAACTTTCTAAATCAGGTTTCCGATTGTAATTTTGTTTACCCGTTCATGAATTATCTTGGCGGTGGTTTCATGCAATTCCCTATACCGCGTTTGGGCAAAGAGGCCTCTTAAGTAGTACACTTAAAAGCCAATATCTCAAAAAACACACATTGGATATTAATAAAATTCTACATAACCAATGCCAATATATCTATTACACACTGCAATAAAATATACTAATATTAATACGCTAGTTATTGAGATATTGTTAATAACATATGATGCATTTTAGAAAGGCATCCTAAAATTGCAGTATCACACTAAAACCCACTTAGCGTATTGCTGAAGCGTTCCTTCTCACGTCCAGCTTGCCACGTGAAATCAGCATGTAAAGACTAACAAATGGTGTAAATTTTGGTCAATTCGGTCAAGAATTTCTTCATATCTCGTCAAGTTTAAACAAACATTACACCATTTACAGCACAAAATTTGTTACACATTACACCATTTGTAGATCTTTCCATGTTAATTGCTCTTCCGATGTATATCTGGATGTATAATGTATGATCTGTCTGTAATTGTCATGCGGTGCGCATATACCACCGCTTTACTAACAAAGTTAATCATTTTTCTGGAAATAGTACAAATGTATACAGTAATATAATTTATTCATCGCTTAAATTTCATAGATAGATAAAATTCAATTGGAGGTTTATAAGCCGCAACCGTTACCCTTCTAATTGGTAATCACAAATTTTAGATAGCCGCAAAAATTGGCCAAGTAGTTGTCAGTACGCACCGTTGTACACTAAAATATCACTAGTACTCCATAGGTACGTATTATATGAGTTGTCCTGTATCATATTCCGCAATCAGATTGTAAAAATCTTAATTTTTCGGCAAGTTATCGATCAAAAACGGAATGCTCTATGAACGCCCCTCGTATGTTGCGACGCTGGCGCCCTCTTGCACGTGGCTGCGGATTTTTGCCGCAACACTAGTTCGAAACCGCTCACCAGAGCGGCGCTTGCGTCGAAAACACTACATACGAGGGCCTATCAAAAGTTCATAATTTTAGTTACAAAAATTCAAATTACAGCAATACCAGTGCGTTTTACGTGAATTTCATAGCTGCCACGGTATCTAGCGGACTCAATTTACCACTTAACAATGATTTAGTTTCTGTAATGTAAGTATAACAGTGATCATACAGTTACAGTAAGTATACAGCTTCCCCCGTAGTGTTGTTATTTACGTGCAGAATTGAGGTTCAGTTTGCGTGAAAATTGATGCTTCCAGCGGTTTTAGGATCCTAATTATTCATGGTGAGTTACATTGATCACTAAATCGTTATAGGCAAATGCATGTGCATTGGCACACAAAATTTGCTTCATGTTGCGCCCGATAACATCCCAAGATTTTCGGCCAATGCATAGGACAACTTCAAACCTGCCTGGGACACTCACTCACGCAGAAATCAATTCTGAACGCAATAAATCAATCATCTGAATCTATTTATTTGTCCACATATTAATTCTGTTCTGTTGAAGTGCCCGAGGACCGAGGGACAAAGCTAAGTAACCGAAGCCGATGTGAAGGGCCCCAACCAGCCAGTCACGGTGAAGGCCCCCAACCAGCCAGTCACGGTGAAGGCCCCGGAAACGCTGACAGGTACTGAGAACGGCGGCCCATGGAGGCGGAGTACGCGGTGCAATAAGTGCGATGCCTGCCAGAGGGACGACTGCGGTGGCGCAGCTTGTGCTTAGGTAGGCTCCCGTCAGATCAAACCTGCAGCGCACAAGAACTCATTGCAAGTGGACAATGCATAGGACAACTTCAAACCTGCCTGGGACACTCACTCACGCAGAAATCAATTCTGAACGCAATAAATCAATCACCTGAATCTTTTTAATTGTCCACATATTAATTCTATTCTGTTGAAGTGCCTGAGGACCGAGGGACAAAGCCAAGTAACCGAAGCCGATGTGAAGGGCCCCAGCCAGCCAGTCACGGTGAAGGCCCCCAACCAGCCAGTCACGGTGAAGGCCCCGGAGACGCTGCCAGGTACTGAGAACGACGGCCCATGGAGGCGGAGTACGCGGTGCAATAAGTGCGGTGCCTGCCAGAGGGACGACTGCGGTGGCGCAGCTTGTGCTTAGGTAGGCTCCCGTCAGATCAAACCTGCAGCGCACAAGAACTCATTGCAAGTGGAGTAATTTAAGTGGGTTAAGGTGCGTTATTTGTTTCATACTCAGTTTGCCTTTTGTAACTAGTAACGATCTTTACTTGGTTAAATTATAATCTACATTAATAGTTTCGTATTCAGCAAGTAAGCCTTTCTTTGCAACTTTTATTTTTAAAGTTTCAACGTAGTTGTTGATTTTGGCATTTTATTTTAGTTCATGCTCTGAAATAGAATGTCGAAAGTACAAAGCGTTCAAGAAAGTCGTGTCGTTGTTCAAGATGCAAATCAAATATGTTTTACAACAATGCTGAAATGTTTCCTACAATAGAAGCAAATAATTTAAGTAGACTTTTTCTATTGTCATTGTAATTATTTCGTTGGAACTTATTCTAAGAGTTGACACCACTTTCATGAACGCTTTGTATAGATTTAATTGTGCCCACTTTATTGTAGACATGGTGACCTACAGTCAATGCTGCCTGTTATGACTGCTTATATTCATTGTGGACTGGATCGCTGGCAGCCAGCAATAGTGTCTGCAAACATCATTCGGCCGAACACTTTGGAATGAGTCGGAGCACCCGTCGATTAGCGGCAGCGCCACGCAGCTGATGTGGCTGCACGTGGCTGTGCAGATCACCAACTGGAAGACGCGCATTGTTAAGAACTGCATTATCTCGCATGGTGTTTGTCTAAATTTGTGTAATTTAAAAATTGATTTGTTTCCTAACCATTAATGCCATCGCTGTATTCTTTGTATACATTTAAAGCAGCTGAATGCTAGTTATTGGTAATACAAATCAATTATTGATTGCTGTTATGGTTTTCGAACCACAGCTGTATTAAAATTACGATTTTGTGCAATATCCTGTAATTTAAATATTAACTTATTGCTAAATCTTTACTGCAATCACTCCTTTTTTGTATACATGTAGAGCTGATGCAGGGCAGTTATTGGAAATGCCAACCATTTATTGATTAGTGTTATGGTTTACGAACCACAGCTGTTTTAAACTTACGATTTTGTGCAATATCTTGTAATTTAAATATTAACTTATCGCTAAATCTTTACTGCAATCACTGCTTTTTGTATACATGTAGAGCTGATGCAGGGCAGTTATTGGAAATGCCAACCATTTATTGATTAGTGTTATGGTTTACGAACCACAGCTGTTTTAAAATTACGATTTTGTGCAATATCTTGTAATTTAAATATTAACTTATCGCTAAATCTTTACTGCAATCACTGCTTTTTGTATACATGTAGAGCTGTTGCAGGGCAGTTATTGGAAATGCCAACCATTTATTGATGAGTGTTATGGTTTACGAACCACAGCTGTTTTAAAATTACGATTTTGTTTCACGCATTTTATATATTTTTATCTCTGTAACTAAGCATCGCACAGCATTGCGGTTTGCATATTTGGATTCAGCATTCATTACTCTATCAGTCTATCATACTGTGTGTGCACTCAGTTTGCAATAATTATTTGCTGGGCTATTATGTGCACATAGTTAAATATGTGTTAAATCTATATATACACATATATGGGTAGAAATAACCATTTACGTTATTAGATTAGTCTAGTAGGGTATCATTTTGGTACAAGTTTGCCTTTAAATAGCCGTAGTTTACGGATTATTAAAATAAATTTTTGGAAACTTTTAACCATTAATAGGCTACCTTTTGTCCCATGTGTACTCAAAGTTGCCTACCCGATCAGGCGCAAAAATTTATAAGGGGAGCGCTTGGAAAGTTTGTCTAACTCGTTAAATCGACAATTTATTCAATAACTAATGACTATGGGCGATGTAGAATTCAATTTTGTTGCTATTGAAGGTAATTTTGCATAAATTCGCGCGTATTCCAGTTTGTAAAATTGATTTTACGTACTTTGCGATTAATGCACGTTCCCCCGTATATTTTGGGTCGGTATAATAGTAAACTGTAATTTTGGGACCAGAATATTTTTATTTTTGGTTAGAATAAGGTTAAAATTCGTGCATATACAACGTAAAAATGAGAAACAATATAAATATAAGGCCCAGTAGAGAAGCAGGAGACTGTCTTTACAATTTAAGGTAAATAAAATACGTTTGAGGTAGAATTTGCACAGTTTTCGTGAACACGTTTGTACAACAAGTAACTTTGCTAATGGTACATTGAAAATGTACATATTTTACCCCATGCTTGTACCAAATTTTTCCCCATTCTTGTACGTAGTGCTCAAATACTTACCGAATAATCATACGGACACCTGATACATTATACTCAAACACAAAGCACGTGAATGGTTGTGTGTTTTTATGTGAATGCATGTAAGCCACAAATGCATGCCTCAATTTTATCAGACGAAACAATCAAATGATATTGAGTACACGAATGCAAAGGCGACTCAAATCCATGCTTCGATTTTAGCAGAAGTAACAATTTTATTGCTACTATTGGAATTGTCTACTTGGTAGACATGTCTACCGTCTACTTGGAGTACCCTTCTCAAGTGAGTTATAGGCTTTCTTAAATAATAGTACAATTCTATATAAATATAATCGCGGGCGAGAATTGAGATACACTTTAATTCCTTACGAACTTTTAATAATTTATTTTCTTTCAGTTTTTAGCACCTAGACTGTGCGTTACTGCCTCATTTACATGGTAACGAGCGTCTAGAGCCCAGCAGCGCCTGATGGCACGGTGAAGATCCTTGGGCCCCTGACCTTAATAGCACAGCTTTTGCTTAATGGAGCTCCTGTCGGATCGAACCTACAGTGCACCGGAACTCATTGCAAGTGGAGTAATTTACGTTGGTTAAGGTACGTTATTTGTTTCGTATTCAGCAAGTAAGTCTTTGTTTGCAACTTTTATTGTCAAAGTTTCAAAGTTACTTTAGGCATTTTATTTTAGCTACTGCTCTGAAATAGAATGTCGAAAGTACAGAGCGTTCAAGAAAGTGGTGTCATTGTTCAAGATGCAAATCAAATATGTTTTACAACAATGCTGAAATGTTTCCTACGATAGAAGCAAATAATTTAAGTAGACTTTTTCTATTGTCATTGTAATTATTTCGTTGAAACTTATTCTAAGAGTTGACACCACTTTCATGAACGCTTTGTATAGATTTAATTGTGCCCACTTTATTGTAGACATGATTAAGTTTGGAGGTATTGGAAGGGCGACCTACAGTCAATGCTGCCAGTTATGGCTGCTTATGTACATTGTGGACTGGATCGCTGGGAGCCAGCAATAGTGTCTGCAAACGTCATTGAGCCGAACACTTTTTGGAGCAAGTCGGAGCACCCGTCAATTAGGGGCGGCAACAAGCAGCTGATGTAGCTGCACGTGGCTTTGCAGATCACCAACTGGAAGACGCAAATTGTCAAGAACTGCATCCTCTCGCATGGTGTTTGTGCAAATTTATGTATTGTAAAACTTGATTTCTTGCTTAACAGTTAATGCTAACGCTGCATTCTTTGTATACATGTAGAGCAGATGAATGCTAGTTATTGGAAATGCAAATCAATTCTTGATTGCTGTTATAGTTTTCGAACCACCGCTGTTTCAAAATTAGGATTTGAAGCAATTTCATGTAATTTAGAAATTGGTTTGTTGCTTAACCGTTAATGTCATCGCTGCATTCTTTGTATACATGTAGAGCAGATGAATGCTAGTTGTTGGAAATGCAAATCAATTGTTGACTGCTGGTATAGTTTTCGAACCACAGCTGTTTCAAAATTAGGATTTTAAGCAATTTCATGTAATTTAAAAATTGTTTTGTTGCTTAACCGTTAATGTCATCGCTGCATTCTTTGTATACATGTAGAGCAGATGAATGGTAGTTGTTGGAAATGCAAATCAATTCTTGATTGCTGTTATACTTTTCGAACCACCGCTGTTTCAAAATTAGGATTTGAAGCAATTTCATGTAATTTAGAAATTGGTTTGTTGCTTAACCGTTAATGTCATCGCTGCATTCTTTGTATACATGTAGAGCAGATGAATGCTAGTTGTTGGAAATGCAAATCAATTCTTGATTGCTGTTATAGTTTTCGAACCACCGCTGTTTCAAAATTAGGATTTGAAGCAATTTCATGTAATTTAGAAATTGGTTTGTTGCTTAACCGTTAATGTCATCGCTGCATTCTTTGTATACATGTAGAGCAGATGAATGCTAGTTGTTGGAAATGCAAATCAATTCTTGATTGCTGTTATAGTTTTCGAACCACCGCTGTTTCAAAATTAGGATTTTAAGCAATTTCATGTAATTTAGAAATTGGTTTGTTGCTTAACCGTTAATGTCATCGCTGCATTCTTTGTATACATGTAGAGCAGATGAATGCTAGTTGTTGGAAATGCAAATCAATTGTTGACTGCTGGTATAGTTTTCGAACCACAGTTGTTTTAATTTTTGGCGTTTGTGCAAAACACTGAAATTTAAAACGTAATTTGTTGCTTAACTATCAATATTCATGATAGAATTTTGATAGAGGAAATCTAAGAGCTGTCCGTAGATGATTATTTGATTTTCTATAAGAAATTCTCATGATAAAGCTGCGCTGACGAGTCCTATAAGGACGAAACAGCTTTTGTCAATCCATTCATGCAATCAATCCTGCCGAATTCCAGAGGGTGTATCAAAGACATCGATGAAGTTCTTCGAGTCATATTCGCTGCAGTCAGGGTGAGTGGACACTACATATTAATTAAAATTCGCGTACTACGCTGAATTTCGCTATTATAATTGCAATTGTGAACAGTTTAAATTGAATATTTCCAACTACATATTTTGTAATTTCCAGATTTCGTACCAGGAACACAGAAGTCGCAAGAGATCGTTTATTCGTTTTTAATTTTTATCTCGGAAACTAAGCATCGCACAGCATTGCGGTTTGCATATTTGGATTCAGCATTCATTACTCTATCAGTCTATCATACTGTGTGTGCACTCAGTTTAATTTGAAATTTCCCAATTACATTTTGCAATTTTCGGACTTCGTACCAGGATCACAGAAGTTGCATGAGATCGTTTATTCGTTTTTAATTTTTATCTCGATAACTAAGAATCGCACAGCATTGCGGTTTGCATATTTGGATTCAGCATTCATTACTCTATCATACTGTGTGTGCACTCAGTTTGCAATAATTATTTGCTGGGCTATTATGTGCACATAGTTAAATATGTGTTAAATCTATATATACACATATATGGGTAGAAATAACCATTTACGTTATTAGATTAGTCTAGTAGGGTATCATTTTGGTACAAGTTTGCCTTTAAATAGCCGTAGTTTACGGATTATTAAAATAAATTTTTGGAAACTTTTAGCCATTAATAGGCTACCTTTTGTCCCATGTGTACTCAAAGTTGCCTACCCGATCAGGCGCAAAAATTTATATGGGGAGCGCTTGGAAAGTTTGTCTAACTCGTTAAATCGACAATTTATTCAATAACTAATGACTATAGGCGATGTAGAATTCAATTTTGTTGCTATTGAAGGTAATTTTGCATAAATTCGCGCGTATTCCAGTTTGTAAAATTGATTTTACGTACTTTGCGATTAATGCACGTTCCCCCGTATATTTTGGGTCGGTATAATAGTAAACTGTAATTTTGGGACCAGAATATTTTTATTTTTGGTTAGAATAAGGTTAAAATTCGTACATATACAACGTAAAAATGAGAAACAATATAAATATAAGGCCCAGTAGAGAAGCAGGAGACTGTCTTTACAATTTAAGGTAAATAAAATACGTTTGAGGTAGAATTTGCACAGTTTTCGTGAACACGTTTGTACAACAAGTAACTTTGCTAATGGTACATTGAAAATGTACATATTTTACCCCATGCTTGTACCAAATTTTTCCCCATTCTTGTACGTAGTGCTCAAATACTTACCGAATAATCATACGGACACCTGATACATTATACTCAAACACAAAGCACGTGAATGGTTGTGTGTTTTTATGTGAATGCATGTAAGCCACAAATGCATGCCTCAATTTTATCAGACGAAACAATCAAATGATATTGAGTACACGAATGCAAAGGCGACTCAAATCCATGCTTCGATTTTAGCAGAAGTAACAATTTTATTGCTACTATTGGAATTGTCTACTTGGTAGACATGTCTACCGTCTACTTGGAGTACCCTTCTCAAGTGAGTTATAGGCTTTCTTAAATAATAGTACAATTCTATATAAATATAATCGCGGGCGAGAATTGAGATACACTTTAATTCCTTACGAACTTTTAATAATTTATTTTCTTTCAGTTTTTAGCACCTAGACTGTGCGTTACTGCCTCATTTACATGGTAACGAGCGTCTAGAGCCCAGCAGCGCCTGATGGCACGGTGAAGATCCTTGGGCCCCTGACCTTAATAGCACAGCTTTTGCTTAATGGAGCTCCTGTCGGATCGAACCTACAGTGCACCGGAACTCATTGCAAGTGGAGTAATTTACGTTGGTTAAGGTACGTTATTTGTTTCGTATTCAGTTTGCCTTTTGTAAATAGTAACGATCTTTACTTGGTTAAATTATAATCTGCATTATTAGTTTCGTATTCAGCAAGTAAGTCTTTGTTTGCAACTTTTATTGTCAAAGTTTCAAAGTTACTTTAGGCATTTTATTTTAGCTACTGCTCTGAAATAGAATGTCGAAAGTACAGAGCGTTCAAGAAAGTGGTGTCATTGTTCAAGATGCAAATCAAATATGTTTTACAACAATGCTGAAATGTTTCCTACGATAGAAGCAAATAATTTAAGTAGACTTTTTCTATTGTCATTGTAATTATTTCGTTGAAACTTATTCTAAGAGTTGACACCACTTTCATGAACGCTTTGTATAGATTTAATTGTGCCCACTTTATTGTAGACATGGTTAAGTTTGGAGGTATTGGAAGGGCGACCTACAGTCAATGCTGCCAGTTATGGCTGCTTATGTACATTGTGGACTGGATCGCTGGGAGCCAGCAATAGTGTCTGCAAACGTCATTGAGCCGAACACTTTTTGGAGCAAGTCGGAGCACCCGTCAATTAGGGGCGGCAACAAGCAGCTGATGTAGCTGCACGTGGCTTTGCAGATCACCAACTGGAAGACGCAAATTGTCAAGAACTGCATCCTCTCGCATGGTGTTTG
The DNA here is from genome assembly GCA_951805005.1 of Othius punctulatus. Classification (NCBI taxonomy): domain Eukaryota; kingdom Metazoa; phylum Arthropoda; class Insecta; order Coleoptera; family Staphylinidae; genus Othius; species Othius punctulatus. Next base: position 36,036 of record OX638146.1, read on the forward strand.
TGCAAATTTATGTATTGTAAAACTTGATTTGTTGCTTAACAGTTAATGCTAACGCTGCATTCTTTGTATACATGTAGAGCAGATGAATGCTAGTTATTGGAAATGCAAATCAATTCTTGATTGCTGTTATAGTTTTCGAACCACCGCTGTTTCAAAATTAGGATTTGAAGCAATTTCATGTAATTTAAAAATTGGTTTGTTGCTTAACCGTTAATGCTAACGCTGCATTCTTTGTATACATGTAGAGCAGATGAATGCTAGTTGTTGGAAATGCAAATCAATTGTTGACTGCTGGTATAGTTTTCGAACCACAGCTGTTTCAAAATTAGGATTTTAAGCAATTTCATGTAATTTAAAAATTGTTTTGTTGCTTAACCGTTAATGTCATCGCTGCATTCTTTGTATACATGTAGAGCAGATGAATGCTAGTTGTTGGAAATGCAAATCAATTGTTGACTGCTGGTATAGTTTTCGAACCACAGTTGTTTTAATTTTTGGCGTTTGTGCAAAACACTGAAATTTAAAACGTAATTTGTTGCTTAACTATCAATATTCATGATAGAATTTTGATAGAGGAAATCTAAGAGCTGTCCGTAGATGATTATTTGATTTTCTATAAGAAATTCTCATGATAAAGCTGCGCTGACGAGTCCTATAAGGACGAAACAGCTTTTGTCAATCCATTCATGCAATCAATCCTGCCGAATTCCAGAGGGTGTATCAAAGACATCGATGAAGTTCTTCGAGTCATATTCGCTGCAGTCAGGGTGAGTGGACACTACATATTAATTAAAATTCGCGTACTACGCTGAATTTCGCTATTATAATTGCAATTGTGAACAGTTTAAATTGAATATTTCCAACTACATATTTTGTAATTTCCAGATTTCGTACCAGGAACACAGAAGTCGCAAGAGATCGTTTATTCGTTTTTAATTTTTATCTCGGAAACTAAGCATCGCACAGCATTGCGGTTTGCATATTTGGATTCAGCATTCATTACTCTATCAGTCTATCATACTGTGTGTGCACTCAGTTTAATTTGAAATTTCCCAATTACATTTTGCAATTTTCGGACTTCGTACCAGGATCACAGAAGTTGCATGAGATCGTTTATTCGTTTTTAATTTTTATCTCGATAACTAAGAATCGCACAGCATTGCGGTTTGCATATTTGGAATCAGCATTTGCTACTGCATCATACTGCGTACTCAGTTTTATCGAATTACTGTAAAGAAATTTTAACACTACAAAGTTTGTAAATTTTGATCTCGTACCAGGATCACAGAAGTCGCAAGAGATCGTTTATTCGTTATTAATTTTTATCTCGGTAACTAAGAATCGCACAGCATTGCGGTTTGCATATTTGGAATCAGCATTTGCTACTGCATCATACTGCGTACTCAGTTTTATCGAATTACTGTAAAGAAATTTTAACACTACAAACTTTGTAAATTTGGATAACGTACCAGGATCACAGAAGTCGCAAGAGATCGTTTATTCGTTATTAATTTTTATCTCGGTAACTAAGAATCGCACAGCATTGCGGTTTGCATATTTGGAATCAGCATTTGCTACTGCATCATACTGCGTACTCAGTTTTATCGAATTACTGTAAAGAAATTTTAACACTACAGAGTTTGTAAATTTGGATCTCGTACCAGGATCACAGAAGTCGCAAGAGATCGTTTATTCGTTATTAATTTTTATCTGGGTAACTAAGAATCGCACAGCATTGCGGTTTGCATATTTGGAATCAGCATTTGCTACTGCATCATACTGCGTACTCAGTTTTATCGAATTACTGTAAAGAAATTTTAACACTACAAACTTTGTAATTTTGGATAACGTACCAGGATCACAGAAGTCGCAAGAGATCGTTTATTCGTTATTAATTTTTATCTCGGTAACTAAGAATCGCACAGCATTGCGGTTTGCATATTTGGAATCAGCATTTGCTACTGCATCATACTGCGTACTCAGTTTTATCGAATTACTGTAAAGAAATTTTAACACTACAAACTTTGTAAATTTGGATCTCGTACCAGGATCACAGAAGTCGCAAGAGATCGTTTATTCGTTATTAATTTTTATCTCGGTAACTAAGAATCGCACAGCATTGCGGTTTGCATATTTGGAATCAGCATTTGCTACTGCATCATACTGCGTACTCAGTTTTATCGAATTACTGTAAAGAAATTTTAACACTACAAACTTTGTAATTTTGGATAACGTACCAGGATCACAGAAGTCGCAAGAGATCGTTTATTCGTTATTAATTTTTATCTCGGTAACTAAGAATCGCACAGCATTGCGGTTTGCATATTTAGATTCAGCATTTACTACTCCATCATACTGCGTACTCAGTTTTATTGAATTATTGAAAATAAATTTTGTATGAATAAACTGATTAATCGGATTTATGTGCAGACAAGAATACTTCATTATAATTCATGATATTGGAACAAAAAAAAAGAAGGTGGTTCACAACAACATTGGCTACAAATACCCTGTGGGAATTTCCATCACATGTACCCTGTCTTAATTAAATAAATACCGAAGAAAATATCACAAATCGGCTAAACATGCCATTATTTTAATCGACATAATAAATCACCATTTTATTATTTCTTAAAAACTAAACAGCACAAATGTAGATTCATGTCTAAACTTTCTAAATCAGGTTTCCGATTGTAATTTTGTTTACCCGTTCATGAATTATCTTGGCGGTGGTTTCATGCAATTCCCTATACCGCGTTTGGGCAAAGAGGCCTCTTAAGTAGTACACTTAAAAGCCAATATCTCAAAAAACACACATTGGATATTAATAAAATTCTACATAACCAATGCCAATATATCTATTACACACTGCAATAAAATATACTAATATTAATACGCTAGTTATTGAGATATTGTTAATAACATATGATGCATTTTAGAAAGGCATCCTAAAATTGCAGTATCACACTAAAACCCACTTAGCGTATTGCTGAAGCGTTCCTTCTCACGTCCAGCTTGCCACGTGAAATCAGCATGTAAAGACTAACAAATGGTGTAAATTTTGGTCAATTCGGTCAAGAATTTCTTCATATCTCGTCAAGTTTATACAAACATTACACCATTTACAGCACAAAATTTGTTACACATTACACCATTTGTAGATCTTTCCATGTTAATTGCTCTTCCGATGTATATCTGGATGTATAATGTATGATCTGTCTGTAATTGTCATGCGGTGCGCATATACCACCGCTTTACTAACAAAGTTAATCATTTTTCTGGAAATAGTACAAATATATACAGTAATATAATTTATTCATCGCTTAAATTTCATAGATAGATAAAATTCAATTGGAGGTTTATAAGCCGCAACCGTTACCCTTCTAATTGGTAATCACAAATTTTAGATAGCCGCAAAAATTGGCCAAGTAGTTGTCAGTACGCACCGTTGTACACTAAAATATCACTAGTACTCCATAGGTACGTATTATATGAGTTGTCCTGTATCATATTCCGCAATCAGATTGTAAAAATCTTAATTTTTCGGCAAGTTATCGATCAAAAACGGAATGCTCTATGAACGCCCCTCGTATGTTGCGACGCTGGCGCCCTCTTGCACGTGGCTGCGGATTTTTGCCGCAACACTAGTTCGAAACCGCTCACCAGAGCGGCGCTTGCGTCGAAAACACTACATACGAGGGCCTATCAAAAGTTCATAATTTTAGTTACAAAAATTCAAATTACAGCAATACCAGTGCGTTTTACGTGAATTTCATAGCTGCCACGGTATCTAGCGGACTCAATTTACCACTTAACAATGATTTAGTTTCTGTAATGTAAGTATAACAGTGATCATACAGTTACAGTAAGTATACAGCTTCCCCCGTAGTGTTGTTATTTACGTGCAGAATTGAGGTTCAGTTTGCGTGAAAATTGATGCTTCCAGCGGTTTTAGGATCCTAATTATTCATGGTGAGTTACATTGATCACTAAATCGTTATAGGCAAATGCATGTGCATTGGCACACAAAATTTGCTTCATGTTGCGCCCGATAACATCCCAAGATTTTCGGCCAATGCATAGGACAACTTCAAACCTGCCTGGGACACTCACTCACGCAGAAATCAATTCTGAACGCAATAAATCAATCATCTGAATCTATTTATTTGTCCACATATTAATTCTGTTCTGTTGAAGTGCCCGAGGACCGAGGGACAAAGCTAAGTAACCGAAGCCGATGTGAAGGGCCCCAACCAGCCAGTCACGGTGAAGGCCCCCAACCAGCCAGTCACGGTGAAGGCCCCGGAAACGCTGACAGGTACTGAGAACGGCGGCCCATGGAGGCGGAGTACGCGGTGCAATAAGTGCGATGCCTGCCAGAGGGACGACTGCGGTGGCGCAGCTTGTGCTTAGGTAGGCTCCCGTCAGATCAAACCTGCAGCGCACAAGAACTCATTGCAAGTGGACAATGCATAGGACAACTTCAAACCTGCCTGGGACACTCACTCACGCAGAAATCAATTCTGAACGCAATAAATCAATCACCTGAATCTTTTTAATTGTCCACATATTAATTCTATTCTGTTGAAGTGCCTGAGGACCGAGGGACAAAGCCAAGTAACCGAAGCCGATGTGAAGGGCCCCAGCCAGCCAGTCACGGTGAAGGCCCCCAACCAGCCAGTCACGGTGAAGGCCCCGGAGACGCTGCCAGGTACTGAGAACGACGGCCCATGGAGGCGGAGTACGCGGTGCAATAAGTGCGGTGCCTGCCAGAGGGACGACTGCGGTGGCGCAGCTTGTGCTTAGGTAGGCTCCCGTCAGATCAAACCTGCAGCGCACAAGAACTCATTGCAAGTGGAGTAATTTAAGTGGGTTAAGGTGCGTTATTTGTTTCATACTCAGTTTGCCTTTTGTAACTAGTAACGATCTTTACTTGGTTAAATTATAATCTACATTAATAGTTTCGTATTCAGCAAGTAAGCCTTTCTTTGCAACTTTTATTTTTAAAGTTTCAACGTAGTTGTTGATTTTGGCATTTTATTTTAGTTCATGCTCTGAAATAGAATGTCGAAAGTACAAAGCGTTCAAGAAAGTCGTGTCGTTGTTCAAGATGCAAATCAAATATGTTTTACAACAATGCTGAAATGTTTCCTACAATAGAAGCAAATAATTTAAGTAGACTTTTTCTATTGTCATTGTAATTATTTCGTTGGAACTTATTCTAAGAGTTGACACCACTTTCATGAACGCTTTGTATAGATTTAATTGTGCCCACTTTATTGTAGACATGGTGACCTACAGTCAATGCTGCCTGTTATGACTGCTTATATTCATTGTGGACTGGATCGCTGGCAGCCAGCAATAGTGTCTGCAAACATCATTCGGCCGAACACTTTGGAATGAGTCGGAGCACCCGTCGATTAGCGGTAGCGCCACGCAGCTGATGTGGCTGCACGTGGCTGTGCAGATCACCAACTGGAAGACGCGCATTGTTAAGAACTGCATTATCTCGCATGGTGTTTGTCTAAATTTGTGTAATTTAAAAATTGATTTGTTTCCTAACCATTAATGCCATCGCTGTATTCTTTGTATACATTTAAAGCAGCTGAATGCTAGTTATTGGTAATACAAATCAATTATTGATTGCTGTTATGGTTTTCGAACCACAGCTGTATTAAAATTACGATTTTGTGCAATATCCTGTAATTTAAATATTAACTTATTGCTAAATCTTTACTGCAATCACTCCTTTTTTGTATACATGTAGAGCTGATGCAGGGCAGTTATTGGAAATGCCAACCATTTATTGATTAGTGTTATGGTTTACGAACCACAGCTGTTTTAAACTTACGATTTTGTGCAATATCTTGTAATTTAAATATTAACTTATCGCTAAATCTTTACTGCAATCACTGCTTTTTGTATACATGTAGAGCTGATGCAGGGCAGTTATTGGAAATGCCAACCATTTATTGATTAGTGTTATGGTTTACGAACCACAGCTGTTTTAAAATTACGATTTTGTGCAATATCTTGTAATTTAAATATTAACTTATCGCTAAATCTTTACTGCAATCACTGCTTTTTGTATACATGTAGAGCTGTTGCAGGGCAGTTATTGGAAATGCCAACCATTTATTGATGAGTGTTATGGTTTACGAACCACAGCTGTTTTAAAATTACGATTTTGTTTCACGCATTTTATATATTTTTATCTCTGTAACTAAGCATCGCACAGCATTGCGGTTTGCATATTTGGATTCAGCATTCATTACTCTATCAGTCTATCATACTGTGTGTGCACTCAGTTTGCAATAATTATTTGCTGGGCTATTATGTGCACATAGTTAAATATGTGTTAAATCTATATATACACATATATGGGTAGAAATAACCATTTACGTTATTAGATTAGTCTAGTAGGGTATCATTTTGGTACAAGTTTGCCTTTAAATAGCCGTAGTTTACGGATTATTAAAATAAATTTTTGGAAACTTTTAACCATTAATAGGCTACCTTTTGTCCCATGTGTACTCAAAGTTGCCTACCCGATCAGGCGCAAAAATTTATAAGGGGAGCGCTTGGAAAGTTTGTCTAACTCGTTAAATCGACAATTTATTCAATAACTAATGACTATGGGCGATGTAGAATTCAATTTTGTTGCTATTGAAGGTAATTTTGCATAAATTCGCGCGTATTCCAGTTTGTAAAATTGATTTTACGTACTTTGCGATTAATGCACGTTCCCCCGTATATTTTGGGTCGGTATAATAGTAAACTGTAATTTTGGGACCAGAATATTTTTATTTTTGGTTAGAATAAGGTTAAAATTCGTGCATATACAACGTAAAAATGAGAAACAATATAAATATAAGGCCCAGTAGAGAAGCAGGAGACTGTCTTTACAATTTAAGGTAAATAAAATACGTTTGAGGTAGAATTTGCACAGTTTTCGTGAACACGTTTGTACAACAAGTAACTTTGCTAATGGTACATTGAAAATGTACATATTTTACCCCATGCTTGTACCAAATTTTTCCCCATTCTTGTACGTAGTGCTCAAATACTTACCGAATAATCATACGGACACCTGATACATTATACTCAAACACAAAGCACGTGAATGGTTGTGTGTTTTTATGTGAATGCATGTAAGCCACAAATGCATGCCTCAATTTTATCAGACGAAACAATCAAATGATATTGAGTACACGAATGCAAAGGCGACTCAAATCCATGCTTCGATTTTAGCAGAAGTAACAATTTTATTGCTACTATTGGAATTGTCTACTTGGTAGACATGTCTACCGTCTACTTGGAGTACCCTTCTCAAGTGAGTTATAGGCTTTCTTAAATAATAGTACAATTCTATATAAATATAATCGCGGGCGAGAATTGAGATACACTTTAATTCCTTACGAACTTTTAATAATTTATTTTCTTTCAGTTTTTAGCACCTAGACTGTGCGTTACTGCCTCATTTACATGGTAACGAGCGTCTAGAGCCCAGCAGCGCCTGATGGCACGGTGAAGATCCTTGGGCCCCTGACCTTAATAGCACAGCTTTTGCTTAATGGAGCTCCTGTCGGATCGAACCTACAGTGCACCGGAACTCATTGCAAGTGGAGTAATTTACGTTGGTTAAGGTACGTTATTTGTTTCGTATTCAGCAAGTAAGTCTTTGTTTGCAACTTTTATTGTCAAAGTTTCAAAGTTACTTTAGGCATTTTATTTTAGCTACTGCTCTGAAATAGAATGTCGAAAGTACAGAGCGTTCAAGAAAGTGGTGTCATTGTTCAAGATGCAAATCAAATATGTTTTACAACAATGCTGAAATGTTTCCTACGATAGAAGCAAATAATTTAAGTAGACTTTTTCTATTGTCATTGTAATTATTTCGTTGAAACTTATTCTAAGAGTTGACACCACTTTCATGAACGCTTTGTATAGATTTAATTGTGCCCACTTTATTGTAGACATGATTAAGTTTGGAGGTATTGGAAGGGCGACCTACAGTCAATGCTGCCAGTTATGGCTGCTTATGTACATTGTGGACTGGATCGCTGGGAGCCAGCAATAGTGTCTGCAAACGTCATTGAGCCGAACACTTTTTGGAGCAAGTCGGAGCACCCGTCAATTAGGGGCGGCAACAAGCAGCTGATGTAGCTGCACGTGGCTTTGCAGATCACCAACTGGAAGACGCAAATTGTCAAGAACTGCATCCTCTCGCATGGTGTTTGTGCAAATTTATGTATTGTAAAACTTGATTTCTTGCTTAACAGTTAATGCTAACGCTGCATTCTTTGTATACATGTAGAGCAGATGAATGCTAGTTATTGGAAATGCAAATCAATTCTTGATTGCTGTTATAGTTTTCGAACCACCGCTGTTTCAAAATTAGGATTTGAAGCAATTTCATGTAATTTAGAAATTGGTTTGTTGCTTAACCGTTAATGTCATCGCTGCATTCTTTGTATACATGTAGAGCAGATGAATGCTAGTTGTTGGAAATGCAAATCAATTCTTGATTGCTGTTATAGTTTTCGAACCACCGCTGTTTCAAAATTAGGATTTTAAGCAATTTCATGTAATTTAGAAATTGGTTTGTTGCTTAACCGTTAATGTCATCGCTGCATTCTTTGTATACATGTAGAGCAGATGAATGCTAGTTGTTGGAAATGCAAATCAATTGTTGACTGCTGGTATAGTTTTCGAACCACAGCTGTTTCAAAATTAGGATTTTAAGCAATTTCATGTAATTTAAAAATTGTTTTGTTGCTTAACCGTTAATGTCATCGCTGCATTCTTTGTATACATGTAGAGCAGATGAATGGTAGTTGTTGGAAATGCAAATCAATTCTTGATTGCTGTTATACTTTTCGAACCACCGCTGTTTCAAAATTAGGATTTGAAGCAATTTCATGTAATTTAGAAATTGGTTTGTTGCTTAACCGTTAATGTCATCGCTGCATTCTTTGTATACATGTAGAGCAGATGAATGCTAGTTGTTGGAAATGCAAATCAATTCTTGATTGCTGTTATAGTTTTCGAACCACCGCTGTTTCAAAATTAGGATTTTAAGCAATTTCATGTAATTTAGAAATTGGTTTGTTGCTTAACCGTTAATGTCATCGCTGCATTCTTTGTATACATGTAGAGCAGATGAATGCTAGTTGTTGGAAATGCAAATCAATTGTTGACTGCTGGTATAGTTTTCGAACCACAGTTGTTTTAATTTTTGGCGTTTGTGCAAAACACTGAAATTTAAAACGTAATTTGTTGCTTAACTATCAATATTCATGATAGAATTTTGATAGAGGAAATCTAAGAGCTGTCCGTAGATGATTATTTGATTTTCTATAAGAAATTCTCATGATAAAGCTGCGCTGACGAGTCCTATAAGGACGAAACAGCTTTTGTCAATCCATTCATGCAATCAATCCTGCCGAATTCCAGAGGGTGTATCAAAGACATCGATGAAGTTCTTCGAGTCATATTCGCTGCAGTCAGGGTGAGTGGACACTACATATTAATTAAAATTCGCGTACTACGCTGAATTTCGCTATTATAATTGCAATTGTGAACAGTTTAAATTGAATATTTCCAACTACATATTTTGTAATTTCCAGATTTCGTACCAGGAACACAGAAGTCGCAAGAGATCGTTTATTCGTTTTTAATTTTTATCTCGGAAACTAAGCATCGCACAGCATTGCGGTTTGCATATTTGGATTCAGCATTCATTACTCTATCAGTCTATCATACTGTGTGTGCACTCAGTTTAATTTGAAATTTCCCAATTACATTTTGCAATTTTCGGACTTCGTACCAGGATCACAGAAGTTGCATGAGATCGTTTATTCGTTTTTAATTTTTATCTCGATAACTAAGAATCGCACAGCATTGCGGTTTGCATATTTGGATTCAGCATTCATTACTCTATCATACTGTGTGTGCACTCAGTTTGCAATAATTATTTGCTGGGCTATTATGTGCACATAGTTAAATATGTGTTAAATCTATATATACACATATATGGGTAGAAATAACCATTTACGTTATTAGATTAGTCTAGTAGGGTATCATTTTGGTACAAGTTTGCCTTTAAATAGCCGTAGTTTACGGATTATTAAAATAAATTTTTGGAAACTTTTAGCCATTAATAGGCTACCTTTTGTCCCATGTGTACTCAAAGTTGCCTACCCGATCAGGCGCAAAAATTTATATGGGGAGCGCTTGGAAAGTTTGTCTAACTCGTTAAATCGACAATTTATTCAATAACTAATGACTATAGGCGATGTAGAATTCAATTTTGTTGCTATTGAAGGTAATTTTGCATAAATTCGCGCGTATTCCAGTTTGTAAAATTGATTTTACGTACTTTGCGATTAATGCACGTTCCCCCGTATATTTTGGGTCGGTATAATAGTAAACTGTAATTTTGGGACCAGAATATTTTTATTTTTGGTTAGAATAAGGTTAAAATTCGTACATATACAACGTAAAAATGAGAAACAATATAAATATAAGGCCCAGTAGAGAAGCAGGAGACTGTCTTTACAATTTAAGGTAAATAAAATACGTTTGAGGTAGAATTTGCACAGTTTTCGTGAACACGTTTGTACAACAAGTAACTTTGCTAATGGTACATTGAAAATGTACATATTTTACCCCATGCTTGTACCAAATTTTTCCCCATTCTTGTACGTAGTGCTCAAATACTTACCGAATAATCATACGGACACCTGATACATTATACTCAAACACAAAGCACGTGAATGGTTGTGTGTTTTTATGTGAATGCATGTAAGCCACAAATGCATGCCTCAATTTTATCAGACGAAACAATCAAATGATATTGAGTACACGAATGCAAAGGCGACTCAAATCCATGCTTCGATTTTAGCAGAAGTAACAATTTTATTGCTACTATTGGAATTGTCTACTTGGTAGACATGTCTACCGTCTACTTGGAGTACCCTTCTCAAGTGAGTTATAGGCTTTCTTAAATAATAGTACAATTCTATATAAATATAATCGCGGGCGAGAATTGAGATACACTTTAATTCCTTACGAACTTTTAATAATTTATTTTCTTTCAGTTTTTAGCACCTAGACTGTGCGTTACTGCCTCATTTACATGGTAACGAGCGTCTAGAGCCCAGCAGCGCCTGATGGCACGGTGAAGATCCTTGGGCCCCTGACCTTAATAGCACAGCTTTTGCTTAATGGAGCTCCTGTCGGATCGAACCTACAGTGCACCGGAACTCATTGCAAGTGGAGTAATTTACGTTGGTTAAGGTACGTTATTTGTTTCGTATTCAGTTTGCCTTTTGTAAATAGTAACGATCTTTACTTGGTTAAATTATAATCTGCATTATTAGTTTCGTATTCAGCAAGTAAGTCTTTGTTTGCAACTTTTATTGTCAAAGTTTCAAAGTTACTTTAGGCATTTTATTTTAGCTACTGCTCTGAAATAGAATGTCGAAAGTACAGAGCGTTCAAGAAAGTGGTGTCATTGTTCAAGATGCAAATCAAATATGTTTTACAACAATGCTGAAATGTTTCCTACGATAGAAGCAAATAATTTAAGTAGACTTTTTCTATTGTCATTGTAATTATTTCGTTGAAACTTATTCTAAGAGTTGACACCACTTTCATGAACGCTTTGTATAGATTTAATTGTGCCCACTTTATTGTAGACATGGTTAAGTTTGGAGGTATTGGAAGGGCGACCTACAGTCAATGCTGCCAGTTATGGCTGCTTATGTACATTGTGGACTGGATCGCTGGGAGCCAGCAATAGTGTCTGCAAACGTCATTGAGCCGAACACTTTTTGGAGCAAGTCGGAGCACCCGTCAATTAGGGGCGGCAACAAGCAGCTGATGTAGCTGCACGTGGCTTTGCAGATCACCAACTGGAAGACGCAAATTGTCAAGAACTGCATCCTCTCGCATGGTGTTTGTGCAAATTTATGTATTGTAAAACTTGATTTCTTGCTTAACAGTTAATGCTAACGCTGCATTCTTTGTATACATGTAGAGCAGATGAATGCTAGTTATTGGAAATGCAAATCAATTCTTGATTGCTGTTATAGTTTTCGAACCACCGCTGTTTCAAAATTAGGATTTGAAGCAATTTCATGTAATTTAAAAATTGGTTTGTTGCTTAACCGTTAATGCTAACGCTGCATTCTTTGTATACATGTAGAGCAGATGAATGCTAGTTGTTGGAAATGCAAATCAATTCTTGATTGCTGTTATAGTTTTCGAACCACCGCTGTTTCAAAATTAGGATTTTAAGGAATTTCATGTAATTTAGAAATTGGTTTGTTGCTTAACCGTTAATGTCATCGCTGCATTCTTTGTATACATGTAGAGCAGATGAATGCTAGTTGTTGGAAATGCAAATCAATTGTTGACTGCTGGTATAGTTTTCGAACCACAGTTGTTTTAATTTTTGGTGTTTGTGCAAAACACTGAAATTGAAAACGTAATTTGTTGCTTAACTATCAATATTCATGATAGAATTTTGATAGAGGAAATCTAAGAGCTGTCCGTAGATGATTATTTGATTTTCTATAAGAAATTCTCATGATAAAGCTGCGCTGACGAGTCCTATAAGGACGAAACAGCTTTTGTCAATCCATTCATGCAATCAATCCTGCCGAATTCCAGAGGGTGTATCAAAGACATCGATGAAGTTCTTCGAGTCATATTCGCTGCAGTCAGGGTGAGTGGACACTACATATTAATTAAAATTCGCGTACTACGCTGAATTTCGCTATTATAATTGCAATTGTGAACAGTTTAAATTGAATATTTCCAACTACATATTTTGTAATTTCCAGATTTCGTACCAGGAACACAGAAGTCGCAAGAGATCGTTTATTCGTTTTTAATTTTTATCTCGGAAACTAAGCATCGCACAGCATTGCGGTTTGCATATTTGGATTCAGCATTCATTACTCTATCAGTCTATCATACTGTGTGTGCACTCAGTTTAATTTGAAATTTCCCAATTACATTTTGCAATTTTCGGACTTCGTACCAGGATCACAGAAGTTGCATGAGATCGTTTATTCGTTTTTAATTTTTATCTCGATAACTAAGAATCGCACAGCATTGCGGTTTGCATATTTGGAATCAGCATTTGCTACTGCATCATACTGCGTACTCAGTTTTATCGAATTACTGTAAAGAAATTTTAACACTACAAAGTTTGTAAATTTTGATCTCGTACCAGGATCACAGAAGTCGCAAGAGATCGTTTATTCGTTATTAATTTTTATCTCGGTAACTAAGAATCGCACAGCATTGCGGTTTGCATATTTGGAATCAGCATTTGCTACTGCATCATACTGCGTACTCAGTTTTATCGAATTACTGTAAAGAAATTTTAACACTACAAACTTTGTAAATTTGGATAACGTACCAGGATCACAGAAGTCGCAAGAGATCGTTTATTCGTTATTAATTTTTATCTCGGTAACTAAGAATCGCACAGCATTGCGGTTTGCATATTTGGAATCAGCATTTGCTACTGCATCATACTGCGTACTCAGTTTTATCGAATTACTGTAAAGAAATTTTAACACTACAAACTTTGTAAATTTGGATAACGTACCAGGATCACAGAAGTCGCAAGAGATCGTTTATTCGTTATTAATTTTTATCTCGGTAACTAAGAATCGCACAGCATTGCGGTTTGCATATTTGGAATCAGCATTTGCTACTGCATCATACTGCGTACTCAGTTTTATCGAATTACTGTAAAGAAATTTTAACACTACAAACTTTGTAAATTTGGATCTCGTACCAGGATCACAGAAGTCGCAAGAGATCGTTTATTCGTTATTAATTTTTATCTCGGTAACTAAGAATCGCACAGCATTGCGGTTTGCATATTTGGAATCAGCATTTGCTACTGCATCATACTGCGTACTCAGTTTTATCGAATTACTGTAAAGAAATTTTAACACTACAAACTTTGTAATTTTGGATAACGTACCAGGATCACAGAAGTCGCAAGAGATCGTTTATTCGTTATTAATTTTTATCTCGGTAACTAAGAATCGCACAGCATTGCGGTTTGCATATTTAGATTCAGCATTTACTACTCCATCATACTGCGTACTCAGTTTTATTGAATTATTGAAAATAAATTTTGTATGAATAAACTGATTAATCGGATTTATGTGCAGACAAGAATACTTCATTATAATTCATGATATTGGAACAAAAAAAAAGAAGGTGGTTCACAACAACATTGGCTACAAATACCCTGTGGGAATTTCCATCACATGTACCCTGTCTTAATTAAATAAATACCGAAGAAAATATCACAAATCGGCTAAACATGCCATTATTTTAATCGACATAATAAATCACCATTTTATTATTTCTTAAAAACTAAACAGCACAAATGTAGATTCATGTCTAAACTTTCTAAATCAGGTTTCCGATTGTAATTTTGTTTACCCGTTCATGAATTATCTTGGCGGTGGTTTCATGCAATTCCCTATACCGCGTTTGGGCAAAGAGGCCTCTTAAGTAGTACACTTAAAAGCCAATATCTCAAAAAACACACATTGGATATTAATAAAATTCTACATAACCAATGCCAATATATCTATTACACACTGCAATAAAATATACTAATATTAATACGCTAGTTATTGAGATATTGTTAATAACATATGATGCATTTTAGAAAGGCATCCTAAAATTGCAGTATCACACTAAAACCCACTTAGCGTATTGCTGAAGCGTTCCTTCTCACGTCCAGCTTGCCACGTGAAATCAGCATGTAAAGACTAACAAATGGTGTAAATTTTGGTCAATTCGGTCAAGAATTTCTTCATATCTCGTCAAGTTTAAACAAACATTACACCATTTACAGCACAAAATTTGTTACACATTACACCATTTGTAGATCTTTCCATGTTAATTGCTCTTCCGATGTATATCTGGATGTATAATGTATGATCTGTCTGTAATTGTCATGCGGTGCGCATATACCACCGCTTTACTAACAAAGTTAATCATTTTTCTGGAAATAGTACAAATGTATACAGTAATATAATTTATTCATCGCTTAAATTTCATAGATAGATAAAATTCAATTGGAGGTTTATAAGCCGCAACCGTTACCCTTCTAATTGGTAATCACAAATTTTAGATAGCCGCAAAAATTGGCCAAGTAGTTGTCAGTACGCACCGTTGTACACTAAAATATCACTAGTACTCCATAGGTACGTATTATATGAGTTGTCCTGTATCATATTCCGCAATCAGATTGTAAAAATCTTAATTTTTCGGCAAGTTATCGATCAAAAACGGAATGCTCTATGAACGCCCCTCGTATGTTGCGACGCTGGCGCCCTCTTGCACGTGGCTGCGGATTTTTGCCGCAACACTAGTTCGAAACCGCTCACCAGAGCGGCGCTTGCGTCGAAAACACTACATACGAGGGCCTATCAAAAGTTCATAATTTTAGTTACAAAAATTCAAATTACAGCAATACCAGTGCGTTTTACGTGAATTTCATAGCTGCCACGGTATCTAGCGGACTCAATTTACCACTTAACAATGATTTAGTTTCTGTAATGTAAGTATAACAGTGATCATACAGTTACAGTAAGTATACAGCTTCCCCCGTAGTGTTGTTATTTACGTGCAGAATTGAGGTTCAGTTTGCGTGAAAATTGATGCTTCCAGCGGTTTTAGGATCCTAATTATTCATGGTGAGTTACATTGATCACTAAATCGTTATAGGCAAATGCATGTGCATTGGCACACAAAATTTGCTTCATGTTGCGCCCGATAACATCCCAAGATTTTCGGCCAATGCATAGGACAACTTCAAACCTGCCTGGGACACTCACTCACGCAGAAATCAATTCTGAACGCAATAAATCAATCATCTGAATCTATTTATTTGTCCACATATTAATTCTGTTCTGTTGAAGTGCCCGAGGACCGAGGGACAAAGCTAAGTAACCGAAGCCGATGTGAAGGGCCCCAACCAGCCAGTCACGGTGAAGGCCCCCAACCAGCCAGTCACGGTGAAGGCCCCGGAAACGCTGACAGGTACTGAGAACGGCGGCCCATGGAGGCGGAGTACGCGGTGCAATAAGTGCGGTGCCTGCCAGAGGGACGACTGCGGTGGCGCAGCTTGTGCTTAGGTAGGCTCCCGTCAGATCAAACCTGCAGCGCACAAGAACTCATTGCAAGTGGACAATGCATAGGACAACTTCAAACCTGCCTGGGACACTCACTCACGCAGAAATCAATTCTGAACGCAATAAATCAATCACCTGAATCTTTTTAATTGTCCACATATTAATTCTATTCTGTTGAAGTGCCTGAGGACCGAGGGACAAAGCCAAGTAACCGAAGCCGATGTGAAGGGCCCCAGCCAGCCAGTCACGGTGAAGGCCCCCAACCAGCCAGTCACGGTGAAGGCCCCGGAGACGCTGCCAGGTACTGAGAACGACGGCCCATGGAGGCGGAGTACGCGGTGCAATAAGTGCGGTGCCTGCCAGAGGGACGACTGCGGTGGCGCAGCTTGTGCTTAGGTAGGCTCCCGTCAGATCAAACCTGCAGCGCACAAGAACTCATTGCAAGTGGAGTAATTTAAGTGGGTTAAGGTGCGTTATTTGTTTCATACTCAGTTTGCCTTTTGTAACTAGTAACGATCTTTACTTGGTTAAATTATAATCTACATTAATAGTTTCGTATTCAGCAAGTAAGCCTTTCTTTGCAACTTTTATTTTTAAAGTTTCAACGTAGTTGTTGATTTTGGCATTTTATTTTAGTTCATGCTCTGAAATAGAATGTCGAAAGTACAAAGCGTTCAAGAAAGTGGTGTCGTTGTTCAAGATGCAAATCAAATATGTTTTACAACAATGCTGAAATGTTTCCTACAATAGAAGCAAATAATTTAAGTAGACTTTTTCTATTGTCATTGTAATTATTTCGTTGGAACTTATTCTAAGAGTTGACACCACTTTCATGAACGCTTTGTATAGATTTAATTGTGCCCACTTTATTGTAGACATGGTGACCTACAGTCAATGCTGCCTGTTATGACTGCTTATATTCATTGTGGACTGGATCGCTGGCAGCCAGCAATAGTGTCTGCAAACATCATTCGGCCGAACACTTTGGAATGAGTCGGAGCACCCGTCGATTAGCGGCAGCGCCACGCAGCTGATGTGGCTGCACGTGGCTGTGCAGATCACCAACTGGAAGACGCGCATTGTTAAGAACTGCATTATCTCGCATGGTGTTTGTCTAAATTTGTGTAATTTAAAAATTGATTTGTTTCCTAACCATTAATGCCATCGCTGTATTCTTTGTATACATTTAAAGCAGCTGAATGCTAGTTATTGGTAATACAAATCAATTATTGATTGCTGTTATGGTTTTCGAACCACAGCTGTATTAAAATTACGATTTTGTGCAATATCCTGTAATTTAAATATTAACTTATTGCTAAATCTTTACTGCAATCACTCCTTTTTTGTATACATGTAGAGCTGATGCAGGGCAGTTATTGGAAATGCCAACCATTTATTGATTAGTGTTATGGTTTACGAACCACAGCTGTTTTAAACTTACGATTTTGTGCAATATCTTGTAATTTAAATATTAACTTATCGCTAAATCTTTACTGCAATCACTGCTTTTTGTATACATGTAGAGCTGTTGCAGGGCAGTTATTGGAAATGCCAACCATTTATTGATGAGTGTTATGGTTTACGAACCACAGCTGTTTTAAAATTACGATTTTGTTTCACGCATTTTATATATTTTTATCTCTGTAACTAAGCATCGCACAGCATTGCGGTTTGCATATTTGGATTCAGCATTCATTACTCTATCAGTCTATCATACTGTGTGTGCACTCAGTTTGCAATAATTATTTGCTGGGCTATTATGTGCACATAGTTAAATATGTGTTAAATCTATATATACACATATATGGGTAGAAATAACCATTTACGTTATTAGATTAGTCTAGTAGGGTATCATTTTGGTACAAGTTTGCCTTTAAATAGCCGTAGTTTACGGATTATTAAAATAAATTTTTGGAAACTTTTAACCATTAATAGGCTACCTTTTGTCCCATGTGTACTCAAAGTTGCCTACCCGATCAGGCGCAAAAATTTATAAGGGGAGCGCTTGGAAAGTTTGTCTAACTCGTTAAATCGACAATTTATTCAATAACTAATGACTATGGGCGATGTAGAATTCAATTTTGTTGCTATTGAAGGTAATTTTGCATAAATTCGCGCGTATTCCAGTTTGTAAAATTGATTTTACGTACTTTGCGATTAATGCACGTTCCCCCGTATATTTTGGGTCGGTATAATAGTAAACTGTAATTTTGGGACCAGAATATTTTTATTTTTGGTTAGAATAAGGTTAAAATTCGTGCATATACAACGTAAAAATGAGAAACAATATAAATATAAGGCCCAGTAGAGAAGCAGGAGACTGTCTTTACAATTTAAGGTAAATAAAATACGTTTGAGGTAGAATTTGCACAGTTTTCGTGAACACGTTTGTACAACAAGTAACTTTGCTAATGGTACATTGAAAATGTACATATTTTACCCCATGCTTGTACCAAATTTTTCCCCATTCTTGTACGTAGTGCTCAAATACTTACCGAATAATCATACGGACACCTGATACATTATACTCAAACACAAAGCACGTGAATGGTTGTGTGTTTTTATGTGAATGCATGTAAGCCACAAATGCATGCCTCAATTTTATCAGACGAAACAATCAAATGATATTGAGTACACGAATGCAAAGGCGACTCAAATCCATGCTTCGATTTTAGCAGAAGTAACAATTTTATTGCTACTATTGGAATTGTCTACTTGGTAGACATGTCTACCGTCTACTTGGAGTACCCTTCTCAAGTGAGTTATAGGCTTTCTTAAATAATAGTACAATTCTATATAAATATAATCGCGGGCGAGAATTGAGATACACTTTAATTCCTTACGAACTTTTAATAATTTATTTTCTTTCAGTTTTTAGCACCTAGACTGTGCGTTACTGCCTCATTTACATGGTAACGAGCGTCTAGAGCCCAGCAGCGCCTGATGGCACGGTGAAGATCCTTGGGCCCCTGACCTTAATAGCACAGCTTTTGCTTAATGGAGCTCCTGTCGGATCGAACCTACAGTGCACCGGAACTCATTGCAAGTGGAGTAATTTACGTTGGTTAAGGTACGTTATTTGTTTCGTATTCAGTTTGCCTTTTGTAAATAGTAACGATCTTTACTTGGTTAAATTATAATCTGCATTATTAGTTTCGTATTCAGCAAGTAAGTCTTTGTTTGCAACTTTTATTGTCAAAGTTTCAAAGTTACTTTAGGCATTTTATTTTAGCTACTGCTCTGAAATAGAATGTCGAAAGTACAGAGCGTTCAAGAAAGTGGTGTCATTGTTCAAGATGCAAATCAAATATGTTTTACAACAATGCTGAAATGTTTCCTACGATAGAAGCAAATAATTTAAGTAGACTTTTTCTATTGTCATTGTAATTATTTCGTTGAAACTTATTCTAAGAGTTGACACCACTTTCATGAACGCTTTGTATAGATTTAATTGTGCCCACTTTATTGTAGACATGGTTAAGTTTGGAGGTATTGGAAGGGCGACCTACAGTCAATGCTGCCAGTTATGGCTGCTTATGTACATTGTGGACTGGATCGCTGGGAGCCAGCAATAGTGTCTGCAAACGTCATTGAGCCGAACACTTTTTGGAGCAAGTCGGAGCACCCGTCAATTAGGGGCGGCAACAAGCAGCTGATGTAGCTGCACGTGGCTTTGCAGATCACCAACTGGAAGACGCAAATTGTCAAGAACTGCATCCTCTCGCATGGTGTTTGTGCAAATTTATGTATTGTAAAACTTGATTTCTTGCTTAACAGTTAATGCTAACGCTGCATTCTTTGTATACATGTAGAGCAGATGAATGCTAGTTATTGGAAATGCAAATCAATTCTTGATTGCTGTTATAGTTTTCGAACCACCGCTGTTTCAAAATTAGGATTTGAAGCAATTTCATGTAATTTAAAAATTGGTTTGTTGCTTAACCGTTAATGCTAACGCTGCATTCTTTGTATACATGTAGAGCAGATGAATGCTAGTTGTTGGAAATGCAAATCAATTCTTGATTGCTGTTATAGTTTTCGAACCACCGCTGTTTCAAAATTAGGATTTTAAGGAATTTCATGTAATTTAAAAATTGTTTTGTTGCTTAACCGTTAATGTCATCGCTGCATTCTTTGTATACATGTAGAGCAGATGAATGCTAGTTGTTGGAAATGCAAATCAATTGTTGACTGCTGGTATAGTTTTCGAACCACAGCTGTTTCAAAATTAGGATTTTAAGCAATTTCATGTAATTTAAAAATTGTTTTGTTGCTTAACCGTTAATGTCATCGCTGCATTCTTTGTATACATGTAGAGCAGATGAATGCTAGTTGTTGGAAATGCAAATCAATTGTTGACTGCTGGTATAGTTTTCGAACCACAGCTGTTTCAAAATTAGGATTTTAAGCAATTTCATGTAATTTAAAAATTGTTTTGTTGCTTAACCGTTAATGTCATCGCTGCATTCTTTGTATACATGTAGAGCAGATGAATGCTAGTTGTTGGAAATGCAAATCAATTGTTGACTGCTGGTATAGTTTTCGAACCACAGCTGTTTCAAAATTAGGATTTTAAGCAATTTCATGTAATTTAAAAATTGTTTTGTTGCTTAACCGTTAATGTCATCGCTGCATTCTTTGTATACATGTAGAGCAGATGAATGCTAGTTGTTGGAAATGCAAATCAATTGTTGACTGCTGGTATAGTTTTCGAACCACAGTTGTTTTAATTTTTGGTGTTTGTGCAAAACACTGAAATTGAAAACGTAATTTGTTGCTTAACTATCAATATTCATGATAGAATTTTGATAGAGGAAATCTAAGAGCTGTCCGTAGATGATTATTTGATTTTCTATAAGAAATTCTCATGATAAAGCTGCGCTGACGAGTCCTATAAGGACGAAACAGCTTTTGTCAATCCATTCATGCAATCAATCCTGCCGAATTCCAGAGGGTGTATCAAAGACATCGATGAAGTTCTTCGAGTCATATTCGCTGCAGTCAGGGTGAGTGGACACTACATATTAATTAAAATTCGCGTACTACGCTGAATTTCGCTATTATAATTGCAATTGTGAACAGTTTAAATTGAATATTTCCAACTACATATTTTGTAATTTCCAGATTTCGTACCAGGAACACAGAAGTCGCAAGAGATCGTTTATTCGTTTTTAATTTTTATCTCGGAAACTAAGCATCGCACAGCATTGCGGTTTGCATATTTGGATTCAGCATTCATTACTCTATCAGTCTATCATACTGTGTGTGCACTCAGTTTAATTTGAAATTTCCCAATTACATTTTGCAATTTTCGGACTTCGTACCAGGATCACAGAAGTTGCATGAGATCGTTTATTCGTTTTTAATTTTTATCTCGATAACTAAGAATCGCACAGCATTGCGGTTTGCATATTTGGAATCAGCATTTGCTACTGCATCATACTGCGTACTCAGTTTTATCGAATTACTGTAAAGAAATTTTAACACTACAAAGTTTGTAAATTTGGATCTCGTACCAGGATCACAGAAGTCGCAAGAGATCGTTTATTCGTTATTAATTTTTATCTCGGTAACTAAGAATCGCACAGCATTGCGGTTTGCATATTTGGAATCAGCATTTGCTACTGCATCATACTGCGTACTCAGTTTTATCGAATTACTGTAAAGAAATTTTAACACTACAAAGTTTGTAAATTTGGATCTCGTACCAGGATCACAGAAGTCGCAAGAGATCGTTTATTCGTTATTAATTTTTATCTCGGTAACTAAGAATCGCACAGCATTGCGGTTTGCATATTTGGAATCAGCATTTGCTACTGCATCATACTGCGTACTCAGTTTTATCGAATTACTGTAAAGAAATTTTAACACTACAAAGTTTGTAAATTTGGATCTCGTACCAGGATCACAGAAGTCGCAAGAGATCGTTTATTCGTTATTAATTTTTATCTCGGTAACTAAGAATCGCACAGCATTGCGGTTTGCATATTTGGAATCAGCATTTGCTACTGCATCATACTGCGTACTCAGTTTTATCGAATTACTGTAAAGAAATTTTAACACTACAAAGTTTGTAAATTTGGATCTCGTACCAGGATCACAGAAGTCGCAAGAGATCGTTTATTCGTTATTAATTTTTATCTCGGTAACTAAGAATCGCACAGCATTGCGGTTTGCATATTTAGATTCAGCATTTACTACTCCATCATACTGCGTACTCAGTTTTATTGAATTATTGAAAATAAATTTTGTATGAATAAACTGATTAATCGGATTTATGTGCAGACAAGAATACTTCATTATAATTCATGATATTGGAACAAAAAAAAAGAAGGTGGTTCACAACAACATTGGCTACAAATACCCTGTGGGAATTTCCATCACATGTACCCTGTCTTAATTAAATAAATACCGAAGAAAATATCACAAATCGGCTAAACATGCCATTATTTTAATCGACATAATAAATCACCATTTTATTATTTCTTAAAAACTAAACAGCACAAATGTAGATTCATGTCTAAACTTTCTAAATCAGGTTTCCGATTGTAATTTTGTTTACCCGTTCATGAATTATCTTGGCGGTGGTTTCATGCAATTCCCTATACCGCGTTTGGGCAAAGAGGCCTCTTAAGTAGTACACTTAAAAGCCAATATCTCAAAAAACACACATTGGATATTAATAAAATTCTACATAACCAATGCCAATATATCTATTACACACTGCAATAAAATATACTAATATTAATACGCTAGTTATTGAGATATTGTTAATAACATATGATGCATTTTAGAAAGGCATCCTAAAATTGCAGTATCACACTAAAACCCACTTAGCGTATTGCTGAAGCGTTCCTTCTCACGTCCAGCTTGCCACGTGAAATCAGCATGTAAAGACTAACAAATGGTGTAAATTTTGGTCAATTCGGTCAAGAATTTCTTCATATCTCGTCAAGTTTAAACAAACATTACACCATTTACAGCACAAAATTTGTTACACATTACACCATTTGTAGATCTTTCCATGTTAATTGCTCTTCCGATGTATATCTGGATGTATAATGTATGATCTGTCTGTAATTGTCATGCGGTGCGCATATACCACCGCTTTACTAACAAAGTTAATCATTTTTCTGGAAATAGTACAAATGTATACAGTAATATAATTTATTCATCGCTTAAATTTCATAGATAGATAAAATTCAATTGGAGGTTTATAAGCCGCAACCGTTACCCTTCTAATTGGTAATCACAAATTTTAGATAGCCGCAAAAATTGGCCAAGTAGTTGTCAGTACGCACCGTTGTACACTAAAATATCACTAGTACTCCATAGGTACGTATTATATGAGTTGTCCTGTATCATATTCCGCAATCAGATTGTAAAAATCTTAATTTTTCGGCAAGTTATCGATCAAAAACGGAATGCTCTATGAACGCCCCTCGTATGTTGCGACGCTGGCGCCCTCTTGCACGTGGCTGCGGATTTTTGCCGCAACACTAGTTCGAAACCGCTCACCAGAGCGGCGCTTGCGTCGAAAACACTACATACGAGGGCCTATCAAAAGTTCATAATTTTAGTTACAAAAATTCAAATTACAGCAATACCAGTGCGTTTTACGTGAATTTCATAGCTGCCACGGTATCTAGCGGACTCAATTTACCACTTAACAATGATTTAGTTTCTGTAATGTAAGTATAACAGTGATCATACAGTTACAGTAAGTATACAGCTTCCCCCGTAGTGTTGTTATTTACGTGCAGAATTGAGGTTCAGTTTGCGTGAAAATTGATGCTTCCAGCGGTTTTAGGATCCTAATTATTCATGGTGAGTTACATTGATCACTAAATCGTTATAGGCAAATGCATGTGCATTGGCACACAAAATTTGCTTCATGTTGCGCCCGATAACATCCCAAGATTTTCGGCCAATGCATAGGACAACTTCAAACCTGCCTGGGACACTCACTCACGCAGAAATCAATTCTGAACGCAATAAATCAATCATCTGAATCTATTTATTTGTCCACATATTAATTCTGTTCTGTTGAAGTGCCCGAGGACCGAGGGACAAAGCTAAGTAACCGAAGCCGATGTGAAGGGCCCCAACCAGCCAGTCACGGTGAAGGCCCCCAACCAGCCAGTCACGGTGAAGGCCCCGGAAACGCTGACAGGTACTGAGAACGGCGGCCCATGGAGGCGGAGTACGCGGTGCAATAAGTGCGATGCCTGCCAGAGGGACGACTGCGGTGGCGCAGCTTGTGCTTAGGTAGGCTCCCGTCAGATCAAACCTGCAGCGCACAAGAACTCATTGCAAGTGGACAATGCATAGGACAACTTCAAACCTGCCTGGGACACTCACTCACGCAGAAATCAATTCTGAACGCAATAAATCAATCACCTGAATCTTTTTAATTGTCCACATATTAATTCTATTCTGTTGAAGTGCCTGAGGACCGAGGGACAAAGCCAAGTAACCGAAGCCGATGTGAAGGGCCCCAGCCAGCCAGTCACGGTGAAGGCCCCCAACCAGCCAGTCACGGTGAAGGCCCCGGAGACGCTGCCAGGTACTGAGAACGACGGCCCATGGAGGCGGAGTACGCGGTGCAATAAGTGCGGTGCCTGCCAGAGGGACGACTGCGGTGGCGCAGCTTGTGCTTAGGTAGGCTCCCGTCAGATCAAACCTGCAGCGCACAAGAACTCATTGCAAGTGGAGTAATTTAAGTGGGTTAAGGTGCGTTATTTGTTTCATACTCAGTTTGCCTTTTGTAACTAGTAACGATCTTTACTTGGTTAAATTATAATCTACATTAATAGTTTCGTATTCAGCAAGTAAGCCTTTCTTTGCAACTTTTATTTTTAAAGTTTCAACGTAGTTGTTGATTTTGGCATTTTATTTTAGTTCATGCTCTGAAATAGAATGTCGAAAGTACAAAGCGTTCAAGAAAGTCGTGTCGTTGTTCAAGATGCAAATCAAATATGTTTTACAACAATGCTGAAATGTTTCCTACAATAGAAGCAAATAATTTAAGTAGACTTTTTCTATTGTCATTGTAATTATTTCGTTGGAACTTATTCTAAGAGTTGACACCACTTTCATGAACGCTTTGTATAGATTTAATTGTGCCCACTTTATTGTAGACATGGTGACCTACAGTCAATGCTGCCTGTTATGACTGCTTATATTCATTGTGGACTGGATCGCTGGCAGCCAGCAATAGTGTCTGCAAACATCATTCGGCCGAACACTTTGGAATGAGTCGGAGCACCCGTCGATTAGCGGCAGCGCCACGCAGCTGATGTGGCTGCACGTGGCTGTGCAGATCACCAACTGGAAGACGCGCATTGTTAAGAACTGCATTATCTCGCATGGTGTTTGTCTAAATTTGTGTAATTTAAAAATTGATTTGTTTCCTAACCATTAATGCCATCGCTGTATTCTTTGTATACATTTAAAGCAGCTGAATGCTAGTTATTGGTAATACAAATCAATTATTGATTGCTGTTATGGTTTTCGAACCACAGCTGTATTAAAATTACGATTTTGTGCAATATCCTGTAATTTAAATATTAACTTATTGCTAAATCTTTACTGCAATCACTCCTTTTTTGTATACATGTAGAGCTGATGCAGGGCAGTTATTGGAAATGCCAACCATTTATTGATTAGTGTTATGGTTTACGAACCACAGCTGTTTTAAACTTACGATTTTGTGCAATATCTTGTAATTTAAATATTAACTTATCGCTAAATCTTTACTGCAATCACTGCTTTTTGTATACATGTAGAGCTGATGCAGGGCAGTTATTGGAAATGCCAACCATTTATTGATTAGTGTTATGGTTTACGAACCACAGCTGTTTTAAAATTACGATTTTGTGCAATATCTTGTAATTTAAATATTAACTTATCGCTAAATCTTTACTGCAATCACTGCTTTTTGTATACATGTAGAGCTGTTGCAGGGCAGTTATTGGAAATGCCAACCATTTATTGATGAGTGTTATGGTTTACGAACCACAGCTGTTTTAAAATTACGATTTTGTTTCACGCATTTTATATATTTTTATCTCTGTAACTAAGCATCGCACAGCATTGCGGTTTGCATATTTGGATTCAGCATTCATTACTCTATCAGTCTATCATACTGTGTGTGCACTCAGTTTGCAATAATTATTTGCTGGGCTATTATGTGCACATAGTTAAATATGTGTTAAATCTATATATACACATATATGGGTAGAAATAACCATTTACGTTATTAGATTAGTCTAGTAGGGTATCATTTTGGTACAAGTTTGCCTTTAAATAGCCGTAGTTTACGGATTATTAAAATAAATTTTTGGAAACTTTTAACCATTAATAGGCTACCTTTTGTCCCATGTGTACTCAAAGTTGCCTACCCGATCAGGCGCAAAAATTTATAAGGGGAGCGCTTGGAAAGTTTGTCTAACTCGTTAAATCGACAATTTATTCAATAACTAATGACTATGGGCGATGTAGAATTCAATTTTGTTGCTATTGAAGGTAATTTTGCATAAATTCGCGCGTATTCCAGTTTGTAAAATTGATTTTACGTACTTTGCGATTAATGCACGTTCCCCCGTATATTTTGGGTCGGTATAATAGTAAACTGTAATTTTGGGACCAGAATATTTTTATTTTTGGTTAGAATAAGGTTAAAATTCGTGCATATACAACGTAAAAATGAGAAACAATATAAATATAAGGCCCAGTAGAGAAGCAGGAGACTGTCTTTACAATTTAAGGTAAATAAAATACGTTTGAGGTAGAATTTGCACAGTTTTCGTGAACACGTTTGTACAACAAGTAACTTTGCTAATGGTACATTGAAAATGTACATATTTTACCCCATGCTTGTACCAAATTTTTCCCCATTCTTGTACGTAGTGCTCAAATACTTACCGAATAATCATACGGACACCTGATACATTATACTCAAACACAAAGCACGTGAATGGTTGTGTGTTTTTATGTGAATGCATGTAAGCCACAAATGCATGCCTCAATTTTATCAGACGAAACAATCAAATGATATTGAGTACACGAATGCAAAGGCGACTCAAATCCATGCTTCGATTTTAGCAGAAGTAACAATTTTATTGCTACTATTGGAATTGTCTACTTGGTAGACATGTCTACCGTCTACTTGGAGTACCCTTCTCAAGTGAGTTATAGGCTTTCTTAAATAATAGTACAATTCTATATAAATATAATCGCGGGCGAGAATTGAGATACACTTTAATTCCTTACGAACTTTTAATAATTTATTTTCTTTCAGTTTTTAGCACCTAGACTGTGCGTTACTGCCTCATTTACATGGTAACGAGCGTCTAGAGCCCAGCAGCGCCTGATGGCACGGTGAAGATCCTTGGGCCCCTGACCTTAATAGCACAGCTTTTGCTTAATGGAGCTCCTGTCGGATCGAACCTACAGTGCACCGGAACTCATTGCAAGTGGAGTAATTTACGTTGGTTAAGGTACGTTATTTGTTTCGTATTCAGCAAGTAAGTCTTTGTTTGCAACTTTTATTGTCAAAGTTTCAAAGTTACTTTAGGCATTTTATTTTAGCTACTGCTCTGAAATAGAATGTCGAAAGTACAGAGCGTTCAAGAAAGTGGTGTCATTGTTCAAGATGCAAATCAAATATGTTTTACAACAATGCTGAAATGTTTCCTACGATAGAAGCAAATAATTTAAGTAGACTTTTTCTATTGTCATTGTAATTATTTCGTTGAAACTTATTCTAAGAGTTGACACCACTTTCATGAACGCTTTGTATAGATTTAATTGTGCCCACTTTATTGTAGACATGATTAAGTTTGGAGGTATTGGAAGGGCGACCTACAGTCAATGCTGCCAGTTATGGCTGCTTATGTACATTGTGGACTGGATCGCTGGGAGCCAGCAATAGTGTCTGCAAACGTCATTGAGCCGAACACTTTTTGGAGCAAGTCGGAGCACCCGTCAATTAGGGGCGGCAACAAGCAGCTGATGTAGCTGCACGTGGCTTTGCAGATCACCAACTGGAAGACGCAAATTGTCAAGAACTGCATCCTCTCGCATGGTGTTTGTGCAAATTTATGTATTGTAAAACTTGATTTCTTGCTTAACAGTTAATGCTAACGCTGCATTCTTTGTATACATGTAGAGCAGATGAATGCTAGTTATTGGAAATGCAAATCAATTCTTGATTGCTGTTATAGTTTTCGAACCACCGCTGTTTCAAAATTAGGATTTGAAGCAATTTCATGTAATTTAGAAATTGGTTTGTTGCTTAACCGTTAATGTCATCGCTGCATTCTTTGTATACATGTAGAGCAGATGAATGCTAGTTGTTGGAAATGCAAATCAATTCTTGATTGCTGTTATAGTTTTCGAACCACCGCTGTTTCAAAATTAGGATTTTAAGCAATTTCATGTAATTTAGAAATTGGTTTGTTGCTTAACCGTTAATGTCATCGCTGCATTCTTTGTATACATGTAGAGCAGATGAATGCTAGTTGTTGGAAATGCAAATCAATTGTTGACTGCTGGTATAGTTTTCGAACCACAGCTGTTTCAAAATTAGGATTTTAAGCAATTTCATGTAATTTAAAAATTGTTTTGTTGCTTAACCGTTAATGTCATCGCTGCATTCTTTGTATACATGTAGAGCAGATGAATGGTAGTTGTTGGAAATGCAAATCAATTCTTGATTGCTGTTATAGTTTTCGAACCACCGCTGTTTCAAAATTAGGATTTGAAGCAATTTCATGTAATTTAGAAATTGGTTTGTTGCTTAACCGTTAATGTCATCGCTGCATTCTTTGTATACATGTAGAGCAGATGAATGCTAGTTGTTGGAAATGCAAATCAATTCTTGATTGCTGTTATAGTTTTCGAACCACCGCTGTTTCAAAATTAGGATTTTAAGCAATTTCATGTAATTTAGAAATTGGTTTGTTGCTTAACCGTTAATGTCATCGCTGCATTCTTTGTATACATGTAGAGCAGATGAATGCTAGTTGTTGGAAATGCAAATCAATTGTTGACTGCTGGTATAGTTTTCGAACCACAGTTGTTTTAATTTTTGGCGTTTGTGCAAAACACTGAAATTTAAAACGTAATTTGTTGCTTAACTATCAATATTCATGATAGAATTTTGATAGAGGAAATCTAAGAGCTGTCCGTAGATGATTATTTGATTTTCTATAAGAAATTCTCATGATAAAGCTGCGCTGACGAGTCCTATAAGGACGAAACAGCTTTTGTCAATCCATTCATGCAATCAATCCTGCCGAATTCCAGAGGGTGTATCAAAGACATCGATGAAGTTCTTCGAGTCATATTCGCTGCAGTCAGGGTGAGTGGACACTACATATTAATTAAAATTCGCGTACTACGCTGAATTTCGCTATTATAATTGCAATTGTGAACAGTTTAAATTGAATATTTCCAACTACATATTTTGTAATTTCCAGATTTCGTACCAGGAACACAGAAGTCGCAAGAGATCGTTTATTCGTTTTTAATTTTTATCTCGGAAACTAAGCATCGCACAGCATTGCGGTTTGCATATTTGGATTCAGCATTCATTACTCTATCAGTCTATCATACTGTGTGTGCACTCAGTTTAATTTGAAATTTCCCAATTACATTTTGCAATTTTCGGACTTCGTACCAGGATCACAGAAGTTGCATGAGATCGTTTATTCGTTTTTAATTTTTATCTCGATAACTAAGAATCGCACAGCATTGCGGTTTGCATATTTGGATTCAGCATTCATTACTCTATCATACTGTGTGTGCACTCAGTTTGCAATAATTATTTGCTGGGCTATTATGTGCACATAGTTAAATATGTGTTAAATCTATATATACACATATATGGGTAGAAATAACCATTTACGTTATTAGATTAGTCTAGTAGGGTATCATTTTGGTACAAGTTTGCCTTTAAATAGCCGTAGTTTACGGATTATTAAAATAAATTTTTGGAAACTTTTAGCCATTAATAGGCTACCTTTTGTCCCATGTGTACTCAAAGTTGCCTACCCGATCAGGCGCAAAAATTTATATGGGGAGCGCTTGGAAAGTTTGTCTAACTCGTTAAATCGACAATTTATTCAATAACTAATGACTATAGGCGATGTAGAATTCAATTTTGTTGCTATTGAAGGTAATTTTGCATAAATTCGCGCGTATTCCAGTTTGTAAAATTGATTTTACGTACTTTGCGATTAATGCACGTTCCCCCGTATATTTTGGGTCGGTATAATAGTAAACTGTAATTTTGGGACCAGAATATTTTTATTTTTGGTTAGAATAAGGTTAAAATTCGTACATATACAACGTAAAAATGAGAAACAATATAAATATAAGGCCCAGTAGAGAAGCAGGAGACTGTCTTTACAATTTAAGGTAAATAAAATACGTTTGAGGTAGAATTTGCACAGTTTTCGTGAACACGTTTGTACAACAAGTAACTTTGCTAATGGTACATTGAAAATGTACATATTTTACCCCATGCTTGTACCAAATTTTTCCCCATTCTTGTACGTAGTGCTCAAATACTTACCGAATAATCATACGGACACCTGATACATTATACTCAAACACAAAGCACGTGAATGGTTGTGTGTTTTTATGTGAATGCATGTAAGCCACAAATGCATGCCTCAATTTTATCAGACGAAACAATCAAATGATATTGAGTACACGAATGCAAAGGCGACTCAAATCCATGCTTCGATTTTAGCAGAAGTAACAATTTTATTGCTACTATTGGAATTGTCTACTTGGTAGACATGTCTACCGTCTACTTGGAGTACCCTTCTCAAGTGAGTTATAGGCTTTCTTAAATAATAGTACAATTCTATATAAATATAATCGCGGGCGAGAATTGAGATACACTTTAATTCCTTACGAACTTTTAATAATTTATTTTCTTTCAGTTTTTAGCACCTAGACTGTGCGTTACTGCCTCATTTACATGGTAACGAGCGTCTAGAGCCCAGCAGCGCCTGATGGCACGGTGAAGATCCTTGGGCCCCTGACCTTAATAGCACAGCTTTTGCTTAATGGAGCTCCTGTCGGATCGAACCTACAGTGCACCGGAACTCATTGCAAGTGGAGTAATTTACGTTGGTTAAGGTACGTTATTTGTTTCGTATTCAGTTTGCCTTTTGTAAATAGTAACGATCTTTACTTGGTTAAATTATAATCTGCATTATTAGTTTCGTATTCAGCAAGTAAGTCTTTGTTTGCAACTTTTATTGTCAAAGTTTCAAAGTTACTTTAGGCATTTTATTTTAGCTACTGCTCTGAAATAGAATGTCGAAAGTACAGAGCGTTCAAGAAAGTGGTGTCATTGTTCAAGATGCAAATCAAATATGTTTTACAACAATGCTGAAATGTTTCCTACGATAGAAGCAAATAATTTAAGTAGACTTTTTCTATTGTCATTGTAATTATTTCGTTGAAACTTATTCTAAGAGTTGACACCACTTTCATGAACGCTTTGTATAGATTTAATTGTGCCCACTTTATTGTAGACATGGTTAAGTTTGGAGGTATTGGAAGGGCGACCTACAGTCAATGCTGCCAGTTATGGCTGCTTATGTACATTGTGGACTGGATCGCTGGGAGCCAGCAATAGTGTCTGCAAACGTCATTGAGCCGAACACTTTTTGGAGCAAGTCGGAGCACCCGTCAATTAGGGGCGGCAACAAGCAGCTGATGTAGCTGCACGTGGCTTTGCAGATCACCAACTGGAAGACGCAAATTGTCAAGAACTGCATCCTCTCGCATGGTGTTTGTGCAAATTTATGTATTGTAAAACTTGATTTCTTGCTTAACAGTTAATGCTAACGCTGCATTCTTTGTATACATGTAGAGCAGATGAATGCTAGTTATTGGAAATGCAAATCAATTCTTGATTGCTGTTATAGTTTTCGAACCACCGCTGTTTCAAAATTAGGATTTGAAGCAATTTCATGTAATTTAAAAATTGGTTTGTTGCTTAACCGTTAATGCTAACGCTGCATTCTTTGTATACATGTAGAGCAGATGAATGCTAGTTGTTGGAAATGCAAATCAATTGTTGACTGCTGGTATAGTTTTCGAACCACAGCTGTTTCAAAATTAGGATTTTAAGCAATTTCATGTAATTTAAAAATTGTTTTGTTGCTTAACCGTTAATGTCATCGCTGCATTCTTTGTATACATGTAGAGCAGATGAATGCTAGTTGTTGGAAATGCAAATCAATTGTTGACTGCTGGTATAGTTTTCGAACCACAGTTGTTTTAATTTTTGGCGTTTGTGCAAAACACTGAAATTTAAAACGTAATTTGTTGCTTAACTATCAATATTCATGATAGAATTTTGATAGAGGAAATCTAAGAGCTGTCCGTAGATGATTATTTGATTTTCTATAAGAAATTCTCATGATAAAGCTGCGCTGACGAGTCCTATAAGGACGAAACAGCTTTTGTCAATCCATTCATGCAATCAATCCTGCCGAATTCCAGAGGGTGTATCAAAGACATCGATGAAGTTCTTCGAGTCATATTCGCTGCAGTCAGGGTGAGTGGACACTACATATTAATTAAAATTCGCGTACTACGCTGAATTTCGCTATTATAATTGCAATTGTGAACAGTTTAAATTGAATATTTCCAACTACATATTTTGTAATTTCCAGATTTCGTACCAGGAACACAGAAGTCGCAAGAGATCGTTTATTCGTTTTTAATTTTTATCTCGGAAACTAAGCATCGCACAGCATTGCGGTTTGCATATTTGGATTCAGCATTCATTACTCTATCAGTCTATCATACTGTGTGTGCACTCAGTTTAATTTGAAATTTCCCAATTACATTTTGCAATTTTCGGACTTCGTACCAGGATCACAGAAGTTGCATGAGATCGTTTATTCGTTTTTAATTTTTATCTCGATAACTAAGAATCGCACAGCATTGCGGTTTGCATATTTGGAATCAGCATTTGCTACTGCATCATACTGCGTACTCAGTTTTATCGAATTACTGTAAAGAAATTTTAACACTACAAAGTTTGTAAATTTTGATCTCGTACCAGGATCACAGAAGTCGCAAGAGATCGTTTATTCGTTATTAATTTTTATCTCGGTAACTAAGAATCGCACAGCATTGCGGTTTGCATATTTGGAATCAGCATTTGCTACTGCATCATACTGCGTACTCAGTTTTATCGAATTACTGTAAAGAAATTTTAACACTACAAACTTTGTAAATTTGGATAACGTACCAGGATCACAGAAGTCGCAAGAGATCGTTTATTCGTTATTAATTTTTATCTCGGTAACTAAGAATCGCACAGCATTGCGGTTTGCATATTTGGAATCAGCATTTGCTACTGCATCATACTGCGTACTCAGTTTTATCGAATTACTGTAAAGAAATTTTAACACTACAAACTTTGTAAATTTGGATAACGTACCAGGATCACAGAAGTCGCAAGAGATCGTTTATTCGTTATTAATTTTTATCTCGGTAACTAAGAATCGCACAGCATTGCGGTTTGCATATTTGGAATCAGCATTTGCTACTGCATCATACTGCGTACTCAGTTTTATCGAATTACTGTAAAGAAATTTTAACACTACAAACTTTGTAAATTTGGATCTCGTACCAGGATCACAGAAGTCGCAAGAGATCGTTTATTCGTTATTAATTTTTATCTCGGTAACTAAGAATCGCACAGCATTGCGGTTTGCATATTTGGAATCAGCATTTGCTACTGCATCATACTGCGTACTCAGTTTTATCGAATTACTGTAAAGAAATTTTAACACTACAAACTTTGTAATTTTGGATAACGTACCAGGATCACAGAAGTCGCAAGAGATCGTTTATTCGTTATTAATTTTTATCTCGGTAACTAAGAATCGCACAGCATTGCGGTTTGCATATTTAGATTCAGCATTTACTACTCCATCATACTGCGTACTCAGTTTTATTGAATTATTGAAAATAAATTTTGTATGAATAAACTGATTAATCGGATTTATGTGCAGACAAGAATACTTCATTATAATTCATGATATTGGAACAAAAAAAAAGAAGGTGGTTCACAACAACATTGGCTACAAATACCCTGTGGGAATTTCCATCACATGTACCCTGTCTTAATTAAATAAATACCGAAGAAAATATCACAAATCGGCTAAACATGCCATTATTTTAATCGACATAATAAATCACCATTTTATTATTTCTTAAAAACTAAACAGCACAAATGTAGATTCATGTCTAAACTTTCTAAATCAGGTTTCCGATTGTAATTTTGTTTACCCGTTCATGAATTATCTTGGCGGTGGTTTCATGCAATTCCCTATACCGCGTTTGGGCAAAGAGGCCTCTTAAGTAGTACACTTAAAAGCCAATATCTCAAAAAACACACATTGGATATTAATAAAATTCTACATAACCAATGCCAATATATCTATTACACACTGCAATAAAATATACTAATATTAATACGCTAGTTATTGAGATATTGTTAATAACATATGATGCATTTTAGAAAGGCATCCTAAAATTGCAGTATCACACTAAAACCCACTTAGCGTATTGCTGAAGCGTTCCTTCTCACGTCCAGCTTGCCACGTGAAATCAGCATGTAAAGACTAACAAATGGTGTAAATTTTGGTCAATTCGGTCAAGAATTTCTTCATATCTCGTCAAGTTTATACAAACATTACACCATTTACAGCACAAAATTTGTTACACATTACACCATTTGTAGATCTTTCCATGTTAATTGCTCTTCCGATGTATATCTGGATGTATAATGTATGATCTGTCTGTAATTGTCATGCGGTGCGCATATACCACCGCTTTACTAACAAAGTTAATCATTTTTCTGGAAATAGTACAAATGTATACAGTAATATAATTTATTCATCGCTTAAATTTCATAGATAGATAAAATTCAATTGGAGGTTTATAAGCCGCAACCGTTACCCTTCTAATTGGTAATCACAAATTTTAGATAGCCGCAAAAATTGGCCAAGTAGTTGTCAGTACGCACCGTTGTACACTAAAATATCACTAGTACTCCATAGGTACGTATTATATGAGTTGTCCTGTATCATATTCCGCAATCAGATTGTAAAAATCTTAATTTTTCGGCAAGTTATCGATCAAAAACGGAATGCTCTATGAACGCCCCTCGTATGTTGCGACGCTGGCGCCCTCTTGCACGTGGCTGCGGATTTTTGCCGCAACACTAGTTCGAAACCGCTCACCAGAGCGGCGCTTGCGTCGAAAACACTACATACGAGGGCCTATCAAAAGTTCATAATTTTAGTTACAAAAATTCAAATTACAGCAATACCAGTGCGTTTTACGTGAATTTCATAGCTGCCACGGTATCTAGCGGACTCAATTTACCACTTAACAATGATTTAGTTTCTGTAATGTAAGTATAACAGTGATCATACAGTTACAGTAAGTATACAGCTTCCCCCGTAGTGTTGTTATTTACGTGCAGAATTGAGGTTCAGTTTGCGTGAAAATTGATGCTTCCAGCGGTTTTAGGATCCTAATTATTCATGGTGAGTTACATTGATCACTAAATCGTTATAGGCAAATGCATGTGCATTGGCACACAAAATTTGCTTCATGTTGCGCCCGATAACATCCCAAGATTTTCGGCCAATGCATAGGACAACTTCAAACCTGCCTGGGACACTCACTCACGCAGAAATCAATTCTGAACGCAATAAATCAATCATCTGAATCTATTTATTTGTCCACATATTAATTCTGTTCTGTTGAAGTGCCCGAGGACCGAGGGACAAAGCTAAGTAACCGAAGCCGATGTGAAGGGCCCCAACCAGCCAGTCACGGTGAAGGCCCCCAACCAGCCAGTCACGGTGAAGGCCCCGGAAACGCTGACAGGTACTGAGAACGGCGGCCCATGGAGGCGGAGTACGCGGTGCAATAAGTGCGATGCCTGCCAGAGGGACGACTGCGGTGGCGCAGCTTGTGCTTAGGTAGGCTCCCGTCAGATCAAACCTGCAGCGCACAAGAACTCATTGCAAGTGGACAATGCATAGGACAACTTCAAACCTGCCTGGGACACTCACTCACGCAGAAATCAATTCTGAACGCAATAAATCAATCACCTGAATCTTTTTAATTGTCCACATATTAATTCTATTCTGTTGAAGTGCCTGAGGACCGAGGGACAAAGCCAAGTAACCGAAGCCGATGTGAAGGGCCCCAGCCAGCCAGTCACGGTGAAGGCCCCCAACCAGCCAGTCACGGTGAAGGCCCCGGAGACGCTGCCAGGTACTGAGAACGACGGCCCATGGAGGCGGAGTACGCGGTGCAATAAGTGCGGTGCCTGCCAGAGGGACGACTGCGGTGGCGCAGCTTGTGCTTAGGTAGGCTCCCGTCAGATCAAACCTGCAGCGCACAAGAACTCATTGCAAGTGGAGTAATTTAAGTGGGTTAAGGTGCGTTATTTGTTTCATACTCAGTTTGCCTTTTGTAACTAGTAACGATCTTTACTTGGTTAAATTATAATCTACATTAATAGTTTCGTATTCAGCAAGTAAGCCTTTCTTTGCAACTTTTATTTTTAAAGTTTCAACGTAGTTGTTGATTTTGGCATTTTATTTTAGTTCATGCTCTGAAATAGAATGTCGAAAGTACAAAGCGTTCAAGAAAGTCGTGTCGTTGTTCAAGATGCAAATCAAATATGTTTTACAACAATGCTGAAATGTTTCCTACAATAGAAGCAAATAATTTAAGTAGACTTTTTCTATTGTCATTGTAATTATTTCGTTGGAACTTATTCTAAGAGTTGACACCACTTTCATGAACGCTTTGTATAGATTTAATTGTGCCCACTTTATTGTAGACATGGTGACCTACAGTCAATGCTGCCTGTTATGACTGCTTATATTCATTGTGGACTGGATCGCTGGCAGCCAGCAATAGTGTCTGCAAACATCATTCGGCCGAACACTTTGGAATGAGTCGGAGCACCCGTCGATTAGCGGCAGCGCCACGCAGCTGATGTGGCTGCACGTGGCTGTGCAGATCACCAACTGGAAGACGCGCATTGTTAAGAACTGCATTATCTCGCATGGTGTTTGTCTAAATTTGTGTAATTTAAAAATTGATTTGTTTCCTAACCATTAATGCCATCGCTGTATTCTTTGTATACATTTAAAGCAGCTGAATGCTAGTTATTGGTAATACAAATCAATTATTGATTGCTGTTATGGTTTTCGAACCACAGCTGTATTAAAATTACGATTTTGTGCAATATCCTGTAATTTAAATATTAACTTATTGCTAAATCTTTACTGCAATCACTCCTTTTTTGTATACATGTAGAGCTGATGCAGGGCAGTTATTGGAAATGCCAACCATTTATTGATTAGTGTTATGGTTTACGAACCACAGCTGTTTTAAACTTACGATTTTGTGCAATATCTTGTAATTTAAATATTAACTTATCGCTAAATCTTTACTGCAATCACTGCTTTTTGTATACATGTAGAGCTGTTGCAGGGCAGTTATTGGAAATGCCAACCATTTATTGATGAGTGTTATGGTTTACGAACCACAGCTGTTTTAAAATTACGATTTTGTTTCACGCATTTTATATATTTTTATCTCTGTAACTAAGCATCGCACAGCATTGCGGTTTGCATATTTGGATTCAGCATTCATTACTCTATCAGTCTATCATACTGTGTGTGCACTCAGTTTGCAATAATTATTTGCTGGGCTATTATGTGCACATAGTTAAATATGTGTTAAATCTATATATACACATATATGGGTAGAAATAACCATTTACGTTATTAGATTAGTCTAGTAGGGTATCATTTTGGTACAAGTTTGCCTTTAAATAGCCGTAGTTTACGGATTATTAAAATAAATTTTTGGAAACTTTTAACCATTAATAGGCTACCTTTTGTCCCATGTGTACTCAAAGTTGCCTACCCGATCAGGCGCAAAAATTTATAAGGGGAGCGCTTGGAAAGTTTGTCTAACTCGTTAAATCGACAATTTATTCAATAACTAATGACTATGGGCGATGTAGAATTCAATTTTGTTGCTATTGAAGGTAATTTTGCATAAATTCGCGCGTATTCCAGTTTGTAAAATTGATTTTACGTACTTTGCGATTAATGCACGTTCCCCCGTATATTTTGGGTCGGTATAATAGTAAACTGTAATTTTGGGACCAGAATATTTTTATTTTTGGTTAGAATAAGGTTAAAATTCGTGCATATACAACGTAAAAATGAGAAACAATATAAATATAAGGCCCAGTAGAGAAGCAGGAGACTGTCTTTACAATTTAAGGTAAATAAAATACGTTTGAGGTAGAATTTGCACAGTTTTCGTGAACACGTTTGTACAACAAGTAACTTTGCTAATGGTACATTGAAAATGTACATATTTTACCCCATGCTTGTACCAAATTTTTCCCCATTCTTGTACGTAGTGCTCAAATACTTACCGAATAATCATACGGACACCTGATACATTATACTCAAACACAAAGCACGTGAATGGTTGTGTGTTTTTATGTGAATGCATGTAAGCCACAAATGCATGCCTCAATTTTATCAGACGAAACAATCAAATGATATTGAGTACACGAATGCAAAGGCGACTCAAATCCATGCTTCGATTTTAGCAGAAGTAACAATTTTATTGCTACTATTGGAATTGTCTACTTGGTAGACATGTCTACCGTCTACTTGGAGTACCCTTCTCAAGTGAGTTATAGGCTTTCTTAAATAATAGTACAATTCTATATAAATATAATCGCGGGCGAGAATTGAGATACACTTTAATTCCTTACGAACTTTTAATAATTTATTTTCTTTCAGTTTTTAGCACCTAGACTGTGCGTTACTGCCTCATTTACATGGTAACGAGCGTCTAGAGCCCAGCAGCGCCTGATGGCACGGTGAAGATCCTTGGGCCCCTGACCTTAATAGCACAGCTTTTGCTTAATGGAGCTCCTGTCGGATCGAACCTACAGTGCACCGGAACTCATTGCAAGTGGAGTAATTTACGTTGGTTAAGGTACGTTATTTGTTTCGTATTCAGCAAGTAAGTCTTTGTTTGCAACTTTTATTGTCAAAGTTTCAAAGTTACTTTAGGCATTTTATTTTAGCTACTGCTCTGAAATAGAATGTCGAAAGTACAGAGCGTTCAAGAAAGTGGTGTCATTGTTCAAGATGCAAATCAAATATGTTTTACAACAATGCTGAAATGTTTCCTACGATAGAAGCAAATAATTTAAGTAGACTTTTTCTATTGTCATTGTAATTATTTCGTTGAAACTTATTCTAAGAGTTGACACCACTTTCATGAACGCTTTGTATAGATTTAATTGTGCCCACTTTATTGTAGACATGATTAAGTTTGGAGGTATTGGAAGGGCGACCTACAGTCAATGCTGCCAGTTATGGCTGCTTATGTACATTGTGGACTGGATCGCTGGGAGCCAGCAATAGTGTCTGCAAACGTCATTGAGCCGAACACTTTTTGGAGCAAGTCGGAGCACCCGTCAATTAGGGGCGGCAACAAGCAGCTGATGTAGCTGCACGTGGCTTTGCAGATCACCAACTGGAAGACGCAAATTGTCAAGAACTGCATCCTCTCGCATGGTGTTTGTGCAAATTTATGTATTGTAAAACTTGATTTCTTGCTTAACAGTTAATGCTAACGCTGCATTCTTTGTATACATGTAGAGCAGATGAATGCTAGTTGTTGGAAATGCAAATCAATTCTTGATTGCTGTTATAGTTTTCGAACCACCGCTGTTTCAAAATTAGGATTTGAAGCAATTTCATGTAATTTAGAAATTGGTTTGTTGCTTAACCGTTAATGTCATCGCTGCATTCTTTGTATACATGTAGAGCAGATGAATGCTAGTTGTTGGAAATGCAAATCAATTCTTGATTGCTGTTATAGTTTTCGAACCACCGCTGTTTCAAAATTAGGATTTTAAGCAATTTCATGTAATTTAGAAATTGGTTTGTTGCTTAACCGTTAATGTCATCGCTGCATTCTTTGTATACATGTAGAGCAGATGAATGCTAGTTGTTGGAAATGCAAATCAATTGTTGACTGCTGGTATAGTTTTCGAACCACAGTTGTTTTAATTTTTGGCGTTTGTGCAAAACACTGAAATTTAAAACGTAATTTGTTGCTTAACTATCAATATTCATGATAGAATTTTGATAGAGGAAATCTAAGAGCTGTCCGTAGATGATTATTTGATTTTCTATAAGAAATTCTCATGATAAAGCTGCGCTGACGAGTCCTATAAGGACGAAACAGCTTTTGTCAATCCATTCATGCAATCAATCCTGCCGAATTCCAGAGGGTGTATCAAAGACATCGATGAAGTTCTTCGAGTCATATTCGCTGCAGTCAGGGTGAGTGGACACTACATATTAATTAAAATTCGCGTACTACGCTGAATTTCGCTATTATAATTGCAATTGTGAACAGTTTAAATTGAATATTTCCAACTACATATTTTGTAATTTCCAGATTTCGTACCAGGAACACAGAAGTCGCAAGAGATCGTTTATTCGTTTTTAATTTTTATCTCGGAAACTAAGCATCGCACAGCATTGCGGTTTGCATATTTGGATTCAGCATTCATTACTCTATCAGTCTATCATACTGTGTGTGCACTCAGTTTAATTTGAAATTTCCCAATTACATTTTGCAATTTTCGGACTTCGTACCAGGATCACAGAAGTTGCATGAGATCGTTTATTCGTTTTTAATTTTTATCTCGATAACTAAGAATCGCACAGCATTGCGGTTTGCATATTTGGATTCAGCATTCATTACTCTATCATACTGTGTGTGCACTCAGTTTGCAATAATTATTTGCTGGGCTATTATGTGCACATAGTTAAATATGTGTTAAATCTATATATACACATATATGGGTAGAAATAACCATTTACGTTATTAGATTAGTCTAGTAGGGTATCATTTTGGTACAAGTTTGCCTTTAAATAGCCGTAGTTTACGGATTATTAAAATAAATTTTTGGAAACTTTTAGCCATTAATAGGCTACCTTTTGTCCCATGTGTACTCAAAGTTGCCTACCCGATCAGGCGCAAAAATTTATATGGGGAGCGCTTGGAAAGTTTGTCTAACTCGTTAAATCGACAATTTATTCAATAACTAATGACTATAGGCGATGTAGAATTCAATTTTGTTGCTATTGAAGGTAATTTTGCATAAATTCGCGCGTATTCCAGTTTGTAAAATTGATTTTACGTACTTTGCGATTAATGCACGTTCCCCCGTATATTTTGGGTCGGTATAATAGTAAACTGTAATTTTGGGACCAGAATATTTTTATTTTTGGTTAGAATAAGGTTAAAATTCGTACATATACAACGTAAAAATGAGAAACAATATAAATATAAGGCCCAGTAGAGAAGCAGGAGACTGTCTTTACAATTTAAGGTAAATAAAATACGTTTGAGGTAGAATTTGCACAGTTTTCGTGAACACGTTTGTACAACAAGTAACTTTGCTAATGGTACATTGAAAATGTACATATTTTACCCCATGCTTGTACCAAATTTTTCCCCATTCTTGTACGTAGTGCTCAAATACTTACCGAATAATCATACGGACACCTGATACATTATACTCAAACACAAAGCACGTGAATGGTTGTGTGTTTTTATGTGAATGCATGTAAGCCACAAATGCATGCCTCAATTTTATCAGACGAAACAATCAAATGATATTGAGTACACGAATGCAAAGGCGACTCAAATCCATGCTTCGATTTTAGCAGAAGTAACAATTTTATTGCTACTATTGGAATTGTCTACTTGGTAGACATGTCTACCGTCTACTTGGAGTACCCTTCTCAAGTGAGTTATAGGCTTTCTTAAATAATAGTACAATTCTATATAAATATAATCGCGGGCGAGAATTGAGATACACTTTAATTCCTTACGAACTTTTAATAATTTATTTTCTTTCAGTTTTTAGCACCTAGACTGTGCGTTACTGCCTCATTTACATGGTAACGAGCGTCTAGAGCCCAGCAGCGCCTGATGGCACGGTGAAGATCCTTGGGCCCCTGACCTTAATAGCACAGCTTTTGCTTAATGGAGCTCCTGTCGGATCGAACCTACAGTGCACCGGAACTCATTGCAAGTGGAGTAATTTACGTTGGTTAAGGTACGTTATTTGTTTCGTATTCAGTTTGCCTTTTGTAAATAGTAACGATCTTTACTTGGTTAAATTATAATCTGCATTATTAGTTTCGTATTCAGCAAG
The DNA here is from genome assembly GCA_951805005.1 of Othius punctulatus. Classification (NCBI taxonomy): domain Eukaryota; kingdom Metazoa; phylum Arthropoda; class Insecta; order Coleoptera; family Staphylinidae; genus Othius; species Othius punctulatus. The sequence goes on from OX638146.1 coordinate 78,579, forward strand.
TAAGTCTTTGTTTGCAACTTTTATTGTCAAAGTTTCAAAGTTACTTTAGGCATTTTATTTTAGCTACTGCTCTGAAATAGAATGTCGAAAGTACAGAGCGTTCAAGAAAGTGGTGTCATTGTTCAAGATGCAAATCAAATATGTTTTACAACAATGCTGAAATGTTTCCTACGATAGAAGCAAATAATTTAAGTAGACTTTTTCTATTGTCATTGTAATTATTTCGTTGAAACTTATTCTAAGAGTTGACACCACTTTCATGAACGCTTTGTATAGATTTAATTGTGCCCACTTTATTGTAGACATGGTTAAGTTTGGAGGTATTGGAAGGGCGACCTACAGTCAATGCTGCCAGTTATGGCTGCTTATGTACATTGTGGACTGGATCGCTGGGAGCCAGCAATAGTGTCTGCAAACGTCATTGAGCCGAACACTTTTTGGAGCAAGTCGGAGCACCCGTCAATTAGGGGCGGCAACAAGCAGCTGATGTAGCTGCACGTGGCTTTGCAGATCACCAACTGGAAGACGCAAATTGTCAAGAACTGCATCCTCTCGCATGGTGTTTGTGCAAATTTATGTATTGTAAAACTTGATTTCTTGCTTAACAGTTAATGCTAACGCTGCATTCTTTGTATACATGTAGAGCAGATGAATGCTAGTTATTGGAAATGCAAATCAATTCTTGATTGCTGTTATAGTTTTCGAACCACCGCTGTTTCAAAATTAGGATTTGAAGCAATTTCATGTAATTTAAAAATTGGTTTGTTGCTTAACCGTTAATGCTAACGCTGCATTCTTTGTATACATGTAGAGCAGATGAATGCTAGTTGTTGGAAATGCAAATCAATTCTTGATTGCTGTTATAGTTTTCGAACCACCGCTGTTTCAAAATTAGGATTTTAAGGAATTTCATGTAATTTAAAAATTGTTTTGTTGCTTAACCGTTAATGTCATCGCTGCATTCTTTGTATACATGTAGAGCAGATGAATGCTAGTTGTTGGAAATGCAAATCAATTGTTGACTGCTGGTATAGTTTTCGAACCACAGCTGTTTCAAAATTAGGATTTTAAGCAATTTCATGTAATTTAAAAATTGTTTTGTTGCTTAACCGTTAATGTCATCGCTGCATTCTTTGTATACATGTAGAGCAGATGAATGCTAGTTGTTGGAAATGCAAATCAATTGTTGACTGCTGGTATAGTTTTCGAACCACAGCTGTTTCAAAATTAGGATTTTAAGCAATTTCATGTAATTTAAAAATTGTTTTGTTGCTTAACCGTTAATGTCATCGCTGCATTCTTTGTATACATGTAGAGCAGATGAATGCTAGTTGTTGGAAATGCAAATCAATTGTTGACTGCTGGTATAGTTTTCGAACCACAGCTGTTTCAAAATTAGGATTTTAAGCAATTTCATGTAATTTAAAAATTGTTTTGTTGCTTAACCGTTAATGTCATCGCTGCATTCTTTGTATACATGTAGAGCAGATGAATGCTAGTTGTTGGAAATGCAAATCAATTGTTGACTGCTGGTATAGTTTTCGAACCACAGTTGTTTTAATTTTTGGTGTTTGTGCAAAACACTGAAATTGAAAACGTAATTTGTTGCTTAACTATCAATATTCATGATAGAATTTTGATAGAGGAAATCTAAGAGCTGTCCGTAGATGATTATTTGATTTTCTATAAGAAATTCTCATGATAAAGCTGCGCTGACGAGTCCTATAAGGACGAAACAGCTTTTGTCAATCCATTCATGCAATCAATCCTGCCGAATTCCAGAGGGTGTATCAAAGACATCGATGAAGTTCTTCGAGTCATATTCGCTGCAGTCAGGGTGAGTGGACACTACATATTAATTAAAATTCGCGTACTACGCTGAATTTCGCTATTATAATTGCAATTGTGAACAGTTTAAATTGAATATTTCCAACTACATATTTTGTAATTTCCAGATTTCGTACCAGGAACACAGAAGTCGCAAGAGATCGTTTATTCGTTTTTAATTTTTATCTCGGAAACTAAGCATCGCACAGCATTGCGGTTTGCATATTTGGATTCAGCATTCATTACTCTATCAGTCTATCATACTGTGTGTGCACTCAGTTTAATTTGAAATTTCCCAATTACATTTTGCAATTTTCGGACTTCGTACCAGGATCACAGAAGTTGCATGAGATCGTTTATTCGTTTTTAATTTTTATCTCGATAACTAAGAATCGCACAGCATTGCGGTTTGCATATTTGGAATCAGCATTTGCTACTGCATCATACTGCGTACTCAGTTTTATCGAATTACTGTAAAGAAATTTTAACACTACAAAGTTTGTAAATTTGGATCTCGTACCAGGATCACAGAAGTCGCAAGAGATCGTTTATTCGTTATTAATTTTTATCTCGGTAACTAAGAATCGCACAGCATTGCGGTTTGCATATTTGGAATCAGCATTTGCTACTGCATCATACTGCGTACTCAGTTTTATCGAATTACTGTAAAGAAATTTTAACACTACAAAGTTTGTAAATTTGGATCTCGTACCAGGATCACAGAAGTCGCAAGAGATCGTTTATTCGTTATTAATTTTTATCTCGGTAACTAAGAATCGCACAGCATTGCGGTTTGCATATTTGGAATCAGCATTTGCTACTGCATCATACTGCGTACTCAGTTTTATCGAATTACTGTAAAGAAATTTTAACACTACAAAGTTTGTAAATTTGGATCTCGTACCAGGATCACAGAAGTCGCAAGAGATCGTTTATTCGTTATTAATTTTTATCTCGGTAACTAAGAATCGCACAGCATTGCGGTTTGCATATTTGGAATCAGCATTTGCTACTGCATCATACTGCGTACTCAGTTTTATCGAATTACTGTAAAGAAATTTTAACACTACAAAGTTTGTAAATTTGGATCTCGTACCAGGATCACAGAAGTCGCAAGAGATCGTTTATTCGTTATTAATTTTTATCTCGGTAACTAAGAATCGCACAGCATTGCGGTTTGCATATTTAGATTCAGCATTTACTACTCCATCATACTGCGTACTCAGTTTTATTGAATTATTGAAAATAAATTTTGTATGAATAAACTGATTAATCGGATTTATGTGCAGACAAGAATACTTCATTATAATTCATGATATTGGAACAAAAAAAAAGAAGGTGGTTCACAACAACATTGGCTACAAATACCCTGTGGGAATTTCCATCACATGTACCCTGTCTTAATTAAATAAATACCGAAGAAAATATCACAAATCGGCTAAACATGCCATTATTTTAATCGACATAATAAATCACCATTTTATTATTTCTTAAAAACTAAACAGCACAAATGTAGATTCATGTCTAAACTTTCTAAATCAGGTTTCCGATTGTAATTTTGTTTACCCGTTCATGAATTATCTTGGCGGTGGTTTCATGCAATTCCCTATACCGCGTTTGGGCAAAGAGGCCTCTTAAGTAGTACACTTAAAAGCCAATATCTCAAAAAACACACATTGGATATTAATAAAATTCTACATAACCAATGCCAATATATCTATTACACACTGCAATAAAATATACTAATATTAATACGCTAGTTATTGAGATATTGTTAATAACATATGATGCATTTTAGAAAGGCATCCTAAAATTGCAGTATCACACTAAAACCCACTTAGCGTATTGCTGAAGCGTTCCTTCTCACGTCCAGCTTGCCACGTGAAATCAGCATGTAAAGACTAACAAATGGTGTAAATTTTGGTCAATTCGGTCAAGAATTTCTTCATATCTCGTCAAGTTTAAACAAACATTACACCATTTACAGCACAAAATTTGTTACACATTACACCATTTGTAGATCTTTCCATGTTAATTGCTCTTCCGATGTATATCTGGATGTATAATGTATGATCTGTCTGTAATTGTCATGCGGTGCGCATATACCACCGCTTTACTAACAAAGTTAATCATTTTTCTGGAAATAGTACAAATGTATACAGTAATATAATTTATTCATCGCTTAAATTTCATAGATAGATAAAATTCAATTGGAGGTTTATAAGCCGCAACCGTTACCCTTCTAATTGGTAATCACAAATTTTAGATAGCCGCAAAAATTGGCCAAGTAGTTGTCAGTACGCACCGTTGTACACTAAAATATCACTAGTACTCCATAGGTACGTATTATATGAGTTGTCCTGTATCATATTCCGCAATCAGATTGTAAAAATCTTAATTTTTCGGCAAGTTATCGATCAAAAACGGAATGCTCTATGAACGCCCCTCGTATGTTGCGACGCTGGCGCCCTCTTGCACGTGGCTGCGGATTTTTGCCGCAACACTAGTTCGAAACCGCTCACCAGAGCGGCGCTTGCGTCGAAAACACTACATACGAGGGCCTATCAAAAGTTCATAATTTTAGTTACAAAAATTCAAATTACAGCAATACCAGTGCGTTTTACGTGAATTTCATAGCTGCCACGGTATCTAGCGGACTCAATTTACCACTTAACAATGATTTAGTTTCTGTAATGTAAGTATAACAGTGATCATACAGTTACAGTAAGTATACAGCTTCCCCCGTAGTGTTGTTATTTACGTGCAGAATTGAGGTTCAGTTTGCGTGAAAATTGATGCTTCCAGCGGTTTTAGGATCCTAATTATTCATGGTGAGTTACATTGATCACTAAATCGTTATAGGCAAATGCATGTGCATTGGCACACAAAATTTGCTTCATGTTGCGCCCGATAACATCCCAAGATTTTCGGCCAATGCATAGGACAACTTCAAACCTGCCTGGGACACTCACTCACGCAGAAATCAATTCTGAACGCAATAAATCAATCATCTGAATCTATTTATTTGTCCACATATTAATTCTGTTCTGTTGAAGTGCCCGAGGACCGAGGGACAAAGCTAAGTAACCGAAGCCGATGTGAAGGGCCCCAACCAGCCAGTCACGGTGAAGGCCCCCAACCAGCCAGTCACGGTGAAGGCCCCGGAAACGCTGACAGGTACTGAGAACGGCGGCCCATGGAGGCGGAGTACGCGGTGCAATAAGTGCGATGCCTGCCAGAGGGACGACTGCGGTGGCGCAGCTTGTGCTTAGGTAGGCTCCCGTCAGATCAAACCTGCAGCGCACAAGAACTCATTGCAAGTGGACAATGCATAGGACAACTTCAAACCTGCCTGGGACACTCACTCACGCAGAAATCAATTCTGAACGCAATAAATCAATCACCTGAATCTTTTTAATTGTCCACATATTAATTCTATTCTGTTGAAGTGCCTGAGGACCGAGGGACAAAGCCAAGTAACCGAAGCCGATGTGAAGGGCCCCAGCCAGCCAGTCACGGTGAAGGCCCCCAACCAGCCAGTCACGGTGAAGGCCCCGGAGACGCTGCCAGGTACTGAGAACGACGGCCCATGGAGGCGGAGTACGCGGTGCAATAAGTGCGGTGCCTGCCAGAGGGACGACTGCGGTGGCGCAGCTTGTGCTTAGGTAGGCTCCCGTCAGATCAAACCTGCAGCGCACAAGAACTCATTGCAAGTGGAGTAATTTAAGTGGGTTAAGGTGCGTTATTTGTTTCATACTCAGTTTGCCTTTTGTAACTAGTAACGATCTTTACTTGGTTAAATTATAATCTACATTAATAGTTTCGTATTCAGCAAGTAAGCCTTTCTTTGCAACTTTTATTTTTAAAGTTTCAACGTAGTTGTTGATTTTGGCATTTTATTTTAGTTCATGCTCTGAAATAGAATGTCGAAAGTACAAAGCGTTCAAGAAAGTCGTGTCGTTGTTCAAGATGCAAATCAAATATGTTTTACAACAATGCTGAAATGTTTCCTACAATAGAAGCAAATAATTTAAGTAGACTTTTTCTATTGTCATTGTAATTATTTCGTTGGAACTTATTCTAAGAGTTGACACCACTTTCATGAACGCTTTGTATAGATTTAATTGTGCCCACTTTATTGTAGACATGGTGACCTACAGTCAATGCTGCCTGTTATGACTGCTTATATTCATTGTGGACTGGATCGCTGGCAGCCAGCAATAGTGTCTGCAAACATCATTCGGCCGAACACTTTGGAATGAGTCGGAGCACCCGTCGATTAGCGGCAGCGCCACGCAGCTGATGTGGCTGCACGTGGCTGTGCAGATCACCAACTGGAAGACGCGCATTGTTAAGAACTGCATTATCTCGCATGGTGTTTGTCTAAATTTGTGTAATTTAAAAATTGATTTGTTTCCTAACCATTAATGCCATCGCTGTATTCTTTGTATACATTTAAAGCAGCTGAATGCTAGTTATTGGTAATACAAATCAATTATTGATTGCTGTTATGGTTTTCGAACCACAGCTGTATTAAAATTACGATTTTGTGCAATATCCTGTAATTTAAATATTAACTTATTGCTAAATCTTTACTGCAATCACTCCTTTTTTGTATACATGTAGAGCTGATGCAGGGCAGTTATTGGAAATGCCAACCATTTATTGATTAGTGTTATGGTTTACGAACCACAGCTGTTTTAAACTTACGATTTTGTGCAATATCTTGTAATTTAAATATTAACTTATCGCTAAATCTTTACTGCAATCACTGCTTTTTGTATACATGTAGAGCTGTTGCAGGGCAGTTATTGGAAATGCCAACCATTTATTGATGAGTGTTATGGTTTACGAACCACAGCTGTTTTAAAATTACGATTTTGTTTCACGCATTTTATATATTTTTATCTCTGTAACTAAGCATCGCACAGCATTGCGGTTTGCATATTTGGATTCAGCATTCATTACTCTATCAGTCTATCATACTGTGTGTGCACTCAGTTTGCAATAATTATTTGCTGGGCTATTATGTGCACATAGTTAAATATGTGTTAAATCTATATATACACATATATGGGTAGAAATAACCATTTACGTTATTAGATTAGTCTAGTAGGGTATCATTTTGGTACAAGTTTGCCTTTAAATAGCCGTAGTTTACGGATTATTAAAATAAATTTTTGGAAACTTTTAACCATTAATAGGCTACCTTTTGTCCCATGTGTACTCAAAGTTGCCTACCCGATCAGGCGCAAAAATTTATAAGGGGAGCGCTTGGAAAGTTTGTCTAACTCGTTAAATCGACAATTTATTCAATAACTAATGACTATGGGCGATGTAGAATTCAATTTTGTTGCTATTGAAGGTAATTTTGCATAAATTCGCGCGTATTCCAGTTTGTAAAATTGATTTTACGTACTTTGCGATTAATGCACGTTCCCCCGTATATTTTGGGTCGGTATAATAGTAAACTGTAATTTTGGGACCAGAATATTTTTATTTTTGGTTAGAATAAGGTTAAAATTCGTGCATATACAACGTAAAAATGAGAAACAATATAAATATAAGGCCCAGTAGAGAAGCAGGAGACTGTCTTTACAATTTAAGGTAAATAAAATACGTTTGAGGTAGAATTTGCACAGTTTTCGTGAACACGTTTGTACAACAAGTAACTTTGCTAATGGTACATTGAAAATGTACATATTTTACCCCATGCTTGTACCAAATTTTTCCCCATTCTTGTACGTAGTGCTCAAATACTTACCGAATAATCATACGGACACCTGATACATTATACTCAAACACAAAGCACGTGAATGGTTGTGTGTTTTTATGTGAATGCATGTAAGCCACAAATGCATGCCTCAATTTTATCAGACGAAACAATCAAATGATATTGAGTACACGAATGCAAAGGCGACTCAAATCCATGCTTCGATTTTAGCAGAAGTAACAATTTTATTGCTACTATTGGAATTGTCTACTTGGTAGACATGTCTACCGTCTACTTGGAGTACCCTTCTCAAGTGAGTTATAGGCTTTCTTAAATAATAGTACAATTCTATATAAATATAATCGCGGGCGAGAATTGAGATACACTTTAATTCCTTACGAACTTTTAATAATTTATTTTCTTTCAGTTTTTAGCACCTAGACTGTGCGTTACTGCCTCATTTACATGGTAACGAGCGTCTAGAGCCCAGCAGCGCCTGATGGCACGGTGAAGATCCTTGGGCCCCTGACCTTAATAGCACAGCTTTTGCTTAATGGAGCTCCTGTCGGATCGAACCTACAGTGCACCGGAACTCATTGCAAGTGGAGTAATTTACGTTGGTTAAGGTACGTTATTTGTTTCGTATTCAGTTTGCCTTTTGTAAATAGTAACGATCTTTACTTGGTTAAATTATAATCTGCATTATTAGTTTCGTATTCAGCAAGTAAGTCTTTGTTTGCAACTTTTATTGTCAAAGTTTCAAAGTTACTTTAGGCATTTTATTTTAGCTACTGCTCTGAAATAGAATGTCGAAAGTACAGAGCGTTCAAGAAAGTGGTGTCATTGTTCAAGATGCAAATCAAATATGTTTTACAACAATGCTGAAATGTTTCCTACGATAGAAGCAAATAATTTAAGTAGACTTTTTCTATTGTCATTGTAATTATTTCGTTGAAACTTATTCTAAGAGTTGACACCACTTTCATGAACGCTTTGTATAGATTTAATTGTGCCCACTTTATTGTAGACATGGTTAAGTTTGGAGGTATTGGAAGGGCGACCTACAGTCAATGCTGCCAGTTATGGCTGCTTATGTACATTGTGGACTGGATCGCTGGGAGCCAGCAATAGTGTCTGCAAACGTCATTGAGCCGAACACTTTTTGGAGCAAGTCGGAGCACCCGTCAATTAGGGGCGGCAACAAGCAGCTGATGTAGCTGCACGTGGCTTTGCAGATCACCAACTGGAAGACGCAAATTGTCAAGAACTGCATCCTCTCGCATGGTGTTTGTGCAAATTTATGTATTGTAAAACTTGATTTCTTGCTTAACAGTTAATGCTAACGCTGCATTCTTTGTATACATGTAGAGCAGATGAATGCTAGTTATTGGAAATGCAAATCAATTCTTGATTGCTGTTATAGTTTTCGAACCACCGCTGTTTCAAAATTAGGATTTTAAGGAATTTCATGTAATTTAGAAATTGGTTTGTTGCTTAACCGTTAATGTCATCGCTGCATTCTTTGTATACATGTAGAGCAGATGAATGCTAGTTGTTGGAAATGCAAATCAATTGTTGACTGCTGGTATAGTTTTCGAACCACAGCTGTTTCAAAATTAGGATTTTAAGCAATTTCATGTAATTTAAAAATTGTTTTGTTGCTTAACCGTTAATGTCATCGCTGCATTCTTTGTATACATGTAGAGCAGATGAATGGTAGTTGTTGGAAATGCAAATCAATTCTTGATTGCTGTTATAGTTTTCGAACCACCGCTGTTTCAAAATTAGGATTTGAAGCAATTTCATGTAATTTAGAAATTGGTTTGTTGCTTAACCGTTAATGTCATCGCTGCATTCTTTGTATACATGTAGAGCAGATGAATGCTAGTTGTTGGAAATGCAAATCAATTCTTGATTGCTGTTATAGTTTTCGAACCACCGCTGTTTCAAAATTAGGATTTTAAGGAATTTCATGTAATTTAAAAATTGTTTTGTTGCTTAACCGTTAATGTCATCGCTGCATTCTTTGTATACATGTAGAGCAGATGAATGCTAGTTGTTGGAAATGCAAATCAATTGTTGACTGCTGGTATAGTTTTCGAACCACAGCTGTTTCAAAATTAGGATTTTAAGCAATTTCATGTAATTTAAAAATTGTTTTGTTGCTTAACCGTTAATGTCATCGCTGCATTCTTTGTATACATGTAGAGCAGATGAATGCTAGTTGTTGGAAATGCAAATCAATTGTTGACTGCTGGTATAGTTTTCGAACCACAGCTGTTTCAAAATTAGGATTTTAAGCAATTTCATGTAATTTAAAAATTGTTTTGTTGCTTAACCGTTAATGTCATCGCTGCATTCTTTGTATACATGTAGAGCAGATGAATGCTAGTTGTTGGAAATGCAAATCAATTGTTGACTGCTGGTATAGTTTTCGAACCACAGCTGTTTCAAAATTAGGATTTTAAGCAATTTCATGTAATTTAAAAATTGTTTTGTTGCTTAACCGTTAATGTCATCGCTGCATTCTTTGTATACATGTAGAGCAGATGAATGCTAGTTGTTGGAAATGCAAATCAATTGTTGACTGCTGGTATAGTTTTCGAACCACAGTTGTTTTAATTTTTGGTGTTTGTGCAAAACACTGAAATTGAAAACGTAATTTGTTGCTTAACTATCAATATTCATGATAGAATTTTGATAGAGGAAATCTAAGAGCTGTCCGTAGATGATTATTTGATTTTCTATAAGAAATTCTCATGATAAAGCTGCGCTGACGAGTCCTATAAGGACGAAACAGCTTTTGTCAATCCATTCATGCAATCAATCCTGCCGAATTCCAGAGGGTGTATCAAAGACATCGATGAAGTTCTTCGAGTCATATTCGCTGCAGTCAGGGTGAGTGGACACTACATATTAATTAAAATTCGCGTACTACGCTGAATTTCGCTATTATAATTGCAATTGTGAACAGTTTAAATTGAATATTTCCAACTACATATTTTGTAATTTCCAGATTTCGTACCAGGAACACAGAAGTCGCAAGAGATCGTTTATTCGTTTTTAATTTTTATCTCGGAAACTAAGCATCGCACAGCATTGCGGTTTGCATATTTGGATTCAGCATTCATTACTCTATCAGTCTATCATACTGTGTGTGCACTCAGTTTAATTTGAAATTTCCCAATTACATTTTGCAATTTTCGGACTTCGTACCAGGATCACAGAAGTTGCATGAGATCGTTTATTCGTTTTTAATTTTTATCTCGATAACTAAGAATCGCACAGCATTGCGGTTTGCATATTTGGAATCAGCATTTGCTACTGCATCATACTGTGTACTCAGTTTTATCGAATTACTGTAAAGAAATTTTAACACTACAAAGTTTGTAAATTTGGATCTCGTACCAGGATCACAGAAGTCGCAAGAGATCGTTTATTCGTTATTAATTTTTATCTCGGTAACTAAGAATCGCACAGCATTGCGGTTTGCATATTTGGAATCAGCATTTGCTACTGCATCATACTGCGTACTCAGTTTTATCGAATTACTGTAAAGAAATTTTAACACTACAAAGTTTGTAAATTTGGATCTCGTACCAGGATCACAGAAGTCGCAAGAGATCGTTTATTCGTTATTAATTTTTATCTCGGTAACTAAGAATCGCACAGCATTGCGGTTTGCATATTTGGAATCAGCATTTGCTACTGCATCATACTGCGTACTCAGTTTTATCGAATTACTGTAAAGAAATTTTAACACTACAAAGTTTGTAAATTTGGATCTCGTACCAGGATCACAGAAGTCGCAAGAGATCGTTTATTCGTTATTAATTTTTATCTCGGTAACTAAGAATCGCACAGCATTGCGGTTTGCATATTTGGAATCAGCATTTGCTACTGCATCATACTGCGTACTCAGTTTTATCGAATTACTGTAAAGAAATTTTAACACTACAAAGTTTGTAAATTTGGATCTCGTACCAGGATCACAGAAGTCGCAAGAGATCGTTTATTCGTTATTAATTTTTATCTCGGTAACTAAGAATCGCACAGCATTGCGGTTTGCATATTTAGATTCAGCATTTACTACTCCATCATACTGCGTACTCAGTTTTATTGAATTATTGAAAATAAATTTTGTATGAATAAACTGATTAATCGGATTTATGTGCAGACAAGAATACTTCATTATAATTCATGATATTGGAACAAAAAAAAAGAAGGTGGTTCACAACAACATTGGCTACAAATACCCTGTGGGAATTTCCATCACATGTACCCTGTCTTAATTAAATAAATACCGAAGAAAATATCACAAATCGGCTAAACATGCCATTATTTTAATCGACATAATAAATCACCATTTTATTATTTCTTAAAAACTAAACAGCACAAATGTAGATTCATGTCTAAACTTTCTAAATCAGGTTTCCGATTGTAATTTTGTTTACCCGTTCATGAATTATCTTGGCGGTGGTTTCATGCAATTCCCTATACCGCGTTTGGGCAAAGAGGCCTCTTAAGTAGTACACTTAAAAGCCAATATCTCAAAAAACACACATTGGATATTAATAAAATTCTACATAACCAATGCCAATATATCTATTACACACTGCAATAAAATATACTAATATTAATACGCTAGTTATTGAGATATTGTTAATAACATATGATGCATTTTAGAAAGGCATCCTAAAATTGCAGTATCACACTAAAACCCACTTAGCGTATTGCTGAAGCGTTCCTTCTCACGTCCAGCTTGCCACGTGAAATCAGCATGTAAAGACTAACAAATGGTGTAAATTTTGGTCAATTCGGTCAAGAATTTCTTCATATCTCGTCAAGTTTAAACAAACATTACACCATTTACAGCACAAAATTTGTTACACATTACACCATTTGTAGATCTTTCCATGTTAATTGCTCTTCCGATGTATATCTGGATGTATAATGTATGATCTGTCTGTAATTGTCATGCGGTGCGCATATACCACCGCTTTACTAACAAAGTTAATCATTTTTCTGGAAATAGTACAAATGTATACAGTAATATAATTTATTCATCGCTTAAATTTCATAGATAGATAAAATTCAATTGGAGGTTTATAAGCCGCAACCGTTACCCTTCTAATTGGTAATCACAAATTTTAGATAGCCGCAAAAATTGGCCAAGTAGTTGTCAGTACGCACCGTTGTACACTAAAATATCACTAGTACTCCATAGGTACGTATTATATGAGTTGTCCTGTATCATATTCCGCAATCAGATTGTAAAAATCTTAATTTTTCGGCAAGTTATCGATCAAAAACGGAATGCTCTATGAACGCCCCTCGTATGTTGCGACGCTGGCGCCCTCTTGCACGTGGCTGCGGATTTTTGCCGCAACACTAGTTCGAAACCGCTCACCAGAGCGGCGCTTGCGTCGAAAACACTACATACGAGGGCCTATCAAAAGTTCATAATTTTAGTTACAAAAATTCAAATTACAGCAATACCAGTGCGTTTTACGTGAATTTCATAGCTGCCACGGTATCTAGCGGACTCAATTTACCACTTAACAATGATTTAGTTTCTGTAATGTAAGTATAACAGTGATCATACAGTTACAGTAAGTATACAGCTTCCCCCGTAGTGTTGTTATTTACGTGCAGAATTGAGGTTCAGTTTGCGTGAAAATTGATGCTTCCAGCGGTTTTAGGATCCTAATTATTCATGGTGAGTTACATTGATCACTAAATCGTTATAGGCAAATGCATGTGCATTGGCACACAAAATTTGCTTCATGTTGCGCCCGATAACATCCCAAGATTTTCGGCCAATGCATAGGACAACTTCAAACCTGCCTGGGACACTCACTCACGCAGAAATCAATTCTGAACGCAATAAATCAATCATCTGAATCTATTTATTTGTCCACATATTAATTCTGTTCTGTTGAAGTGCCCGAGGACCGAGGGACAAAGCTAAGTAACCGAAGCCGATGTGAAGGGCCCCAACCAGCCAGTCACGGTGAAGGCCCCCAACCAGCCAGTCACGGTGAAGGCCCCGGAAACGCTGACAGGTACTGAGAACGGCGGCCCATGGAGGCGGAGTACGCGGTGCAATAAGTGCGATGCCTGCCAGAGGGACGACTGCGGTGGCGCAGCTTGTGCTTAGGTAGGCTCCCGTCAGATCAAACCTGCAGCGCACAAGAACTCATTGCAAGTGGACAATGCATAGGACAACTTCAAACCTGCCTGGGACACTCACTCACGCAGAAATCAATTCTGAACGCAATAAATCAATCACCTGAATCTTTTTAATTGTCCACATATTAATTCTATTCTGTTGAAGTGCCTGAGGACCGAGGGACAAAGCCAAGTAACCGAAGCCGATGTGAAGGGCCCCAGCCAGCCAGTCACGGTGAAGGCCCCCAACCAGCCAGTCACGGTGAAGGCCCCGGAGACGCTGCCAGGTACTGAGAACGACGGCCCATGGAGGCGGAGTACGCGGTGCAATAAGTGCGGTGCCTGCCAGAGGGACGACTGCGGTGGCGCAGCTTGTGCTTAGGTAGGCTCCCGTCAGATCAAACCTGCAGCGCACAAGAACTCATTGCAAGTGGAGTAATTTAAGTGGGTTAAGGTGCGTTATTTGTTTCATACTCAGTTTGCCTTTTGTAACTAGTAACGATCTTTACTTGGTTAAATTATAATCTACATTAATAGTTTCGTATTCAGCAAGTAAGCCTTTCTTTGCAACTTTTATTTTTAAAGTTTCAACGTAGTTGTTGATTTTGGCATTTTATTTTAGTTCATGCTCTGAAATAGAATGTCGAAAGTACAAAGCGTTCAAGAAAGTCGTGTCGTTGTTCAAGATGCAAATCAAATATGTTTTACAACAATGCTGAAATGTTTCCTACAATAGAAGCAAATAATTTAAGTAGACTTTTTCTATTGTCATTGTAATTATTTCGTTGGAACTTATTCTAAGAGTTGACACCACTTTCATGAACGCTTTGTATAGATTTAATTGTGCCCACTTTATTGTAGACATGGTGACCTACAGTCAATGCTGCCTGTTATGACTGCTTATATTCATTGTGGACTGGATCGCTGGCAGCCAGCAATAGTGTCTGCAAACATCATTCGGCCGAACACTTTGGAATGAGTCGGAGCACCCGTCGATTAGCGGCAGCGCCACGCAGCTGATGTGGCTGCACGTGGCTGTGCAGATCACCAACTGGAAGACGCGCATTGTTAAGAACTGCATTATCTCGCATGGTGTTTGTCTAAATTTGTGTAATTTAAAAATTGATTTGTTTCCTAACCATTAATGCCATCGCTGTATTCTTTGTATACATTTAAAGCAGCTGAATGCTAGTTATTGGTAATACAAATCAATTATTGATTGCTGTTATGGTTTTCGAACCACAGCTGTATTAAAATTACGATTTTGTGCAATATCCTGTAATTTAAATATTAACTTATTGCTAAATCTTTACTGCAATCACTCCTTTTTTGTATACATGTAGAGCTGATGCAGGGCAGTTATTGGAAATGCCAACCATTTATTGATTAGTGTTATGGTTTACGAACCACAGCTGTTTTAAACTTACGATTTTGTGCAATATCTTGTAATTTAAATATTAACTTATCGCTAAATCTTTACTGCAATCACTGCTTTTTGTATACATGTAGAGCTGATGCAGGGCAGTTATTGGAAATGCCAACCATTTATTGATTAGTGTTATGGTTTACGAACCACAGCTGTTTTAAAATTACGATTTTGTGCAATATCTTGTAATTTAAATATTAACTTATCGCTAAATCTTTACTGCAATCACTGCTTTTTGTATACATGTAGAGCTGTTGCAGGGCAGTTATTGGAAATGCCAACCATTTATTGATGAGTGTTATGGTTTACGAACCACAGCTGTTTTAAAATTACGATTTTGTTTCACGCATTTTATATATTTTTATCTCTGTAACTAAGCATCGCACAGCATTGCGGTTTGCATATTTGGATTCAGCATTCATTACTCTATCAGTCTATCATACTGTGTGTGCACTCAGTTTGCAATAATTATTTGCTGGGCTATTATGTGCACATAGTTAAATATGTGTTAAATCTATATATACACATATATGGGTAGAAATAACCATTTACGTTATTAGATTAGTCTAGTAGGGTATCATTTTGGTACAAGTTTGCCTTTAAATAGCCGTAGTTTACGGATTATTAAAATAAATTTTTGGAAACTTTTAACCATTAATAGGCTACCTTTTGTCCCATGTGTACTCAAAGTTGCCTACCCGATCAGGCGCAAAAATTTATAAGGGGAGCGCTTGGAAAGTTTGTCTAACTCGTTAAATCGACAATTTATTCAATAACTAATGACTATGGGCGATGTAGAATTCAATTTTGTTGCTATTGAAGGTAATTTTGCATAAATTCGCGCGTATTCCAGTTTGTAAAATTGATTTTACGTACTTTGCGATTAATGCACGTTCCCCCGTATATTTTGGGTCGGTATAATAGTAAACTGTAATTTTGGGACCAGAATATTTTTATTTTTGGTTAGAATAAGGTTAAAATTCGTGCATATACAACGTAAAAATGAGAAACAATATAAATATAAGGCCCAGTAGAGAAGCAGGAGACTGTCTTTACAATTTAAGGTAAATAAAATACGTTTGAGGTAGAATTTGCACAGTTTTCGTGAACACGTTTGTACAACAAGTAACTTTGCTAATGGTACATTGAAAATGTACATATTTTACCCCATGCTTGTACCAAATTTTTCCCCATTCTTGTACGTAGTGCTCAAATACTTACCGAATAATCATACGGACACCTGATACATTATACTCAAACACAAAGCACGTGAATGGTTGTGTGTTTTTATGTGAATGCATGTAAGCCACAAATGCATGCCTCAATTTTATCAGACGAAACAATCAAATGATATTGAGTACACGAATGCAAAGGCGACTCAAATCCATGCTTCGATTTTAGCAGAAGTAACAATTTTATTGCTACTATTGGAATTGTCTACTTGGTAGACATGTCTACCGTCTACTTGGAGTACCCTTCTCAAGTGAGTTATAGGCTTTCTTAAATAATAGTACAATTCTATATAAATATAATCGCGGGCGAGAATTGAGATACACTTTAATTCCTTACGAACTTTTAATAATTTATTTTCTTTCAGTTTTTAGCACCTAGACTGTGCGTTACTGCCTCATTTACATGGTAACGAGCGTCTAGAGCCCAGCAGCGCCTGATGGCACGGTGAAGATCCTTGGGCCCCTGACCTTAATAGCACAGCTTTTGCTTAATGGAGCTCCTGTCGGATCGAACCTACAGTGCACCGGAACTCATTGCAAGTGGAGTAATTTACGTTGGTTAAGGTACGTTATTTGTTTCGTATTCAGTTTGCCTTTTGTAAATAGTAACGATCTTTACTTGGTTAAATTATAATCTGCATTATTAGTTTCGTATTCAGCAAGTAAGTCTTTGTTTGCAACTTTTATTGTCAAAGTTTCAAAGTTACTTTAGGCATTTTATTTTAGCTACTGCTCTGAAATAGAATGTCGAAAGTACAGAGCGTTCAAGAAAGTGGTGTCATTGTTCAAGATGCAAATCAAATATGTTTTACAACAATGCTGAAATGTTTCCTACGATAGAAGCAAATAATTTAAGTAGACTTTTTCTATTGTCATTGTAATTATTTCGTTGAAACTTATTCTAAGAGTTGACACCACTTTCATGAACGCTTTGTATAGATTTAATTGTGCCCACTTTATTGTAGACATGGTTAAGTTTGGAGGTATTGGAAGGGCGACCTACAGTCAATGCTGCCAGTTATGGCTGCTTATGTACATTGTGGACTGGATCGCTGGGAGCCAGCAATAGTGTCTGCAAACGTCATTGAGCCGAACACTTTTTGGAGCAAGTCGGAGCACCCGTCAATTAGGGGCGGCAACAAGCAGCTGATGTAGCTGCACGTGGCTTTGCAGATCACCAACTGGAAGACGCAAATTGTCAAGAACTGCATCCTCTCGCATGGTGTTTGTGCAAATTTATGTATTGTAAAACTTGATTTCTTGCTTAACAGTTAATGCTAACGCTGCATTCTTTGTATACATGTAGAGCAGATGAATGCTAGTTATTGGAAATGCAAATCAATTCTTGATTGCTGTTATAGTTTTCGAACCACCGCTGTTTCAAAATTAGGATTTGAAGCAATTTCATGTAATTTAAAAATTGGTTTGTTGCTTAACCGTTAATGCTAACGCTGCATTCTTTGTATACATGTAGAGCAGATGAATGCTAGTTGTTGGAAATGCAAATCAATTCTTGATTGCTGTTATAGTTTTCGAACCACCGCTGTTTCAAAATTAGGATTTTAAGGAATTTCATGTAATTTAAAAATTGTTTTGTTGCTTAACCGTTAATGTCATCGCTGCATTCTTTGTATACATGTAGAGCAGATGAATGCTAGTTGTTGGAAATGCAAATCAATTGTTGACTGCTGGTATAGTTTTCGAACCACAGCTGTTTCAAAATTAGGATTTTAAGCAATTTCATGTAATTTAAAAATTGTTTTGTTGCTTAACCGTTAATGTCATCGCTGCATTCTTTGTATACATGTAGAGCAGATGAATGCTAGTTGTTGGAAATGCAAATCAATTGTTGACTGCTGGTATAGTTTTCGAACCACAGTTGTTTTAATTTTTGGTGTTTGTGCAAAACACTGAAATTGAAAACGTAATTTGTTGCTTAACTATCAATATTCATGATAGAATTTTGATAGAGGAAATCTAAGAGCTGTCCGTAGATGATTATTTGATTTTCTATAAGAAATTCTCATGATAAAGCTGCGCTGACGAGTCCTATAAGGACGAAACAGCTTTTGTCAATCCATTCATGCAATCAATCCTGCCGAATTCCAGAGGGTGTATCAAAGACATCGATGAAGTTCTTCGAGTCATATTCGCTGCAGTCAGGGTGAGTGGACACTACATATTAATTAAAATTCGCGTACTACGCTGAATTTCGCTATTATAATTGCAATTGTGAACAGTTTAAATTGAATATTTCCAACTACATATTTTGTAATTTCCAGATTTCGTACCAGGAACACAGAAGTCGCAAGAGATCGTTTATTCGTTTTTAATTTTTATCTCGGAAACTAAGCATCGCACAGCATTGCGGTTTGCATATTTGGATTCAGCATTCATTACTCTATCAGTCTATCATACTGTGTGTGCACTCAGTTTAATTTGAAATTTCCCAATTACATTTTGCAATTTTCGGACTTCGTACCAGGATCACAGAAGTTGCATGAGATCGTTTATTCGTTTTTAATTTTTATCTCGATAACTAAGAATCGCACAGCATTGCGGTTTGCATATTTGGAATCAGCATTTGCTACTGCATCATACTGCGTACTCAGTTTTATCGAATTACTGTAAAGAAATTTTAACACTACAAAGTTTGTAAATTTTGATCTCGTACCAGGATCACAGAAGTCGCAAGAGATCGTTTATTCGTTATTAATTTTTATCTCGGTAACTAAGAATCGCACAGCATTGCGGTTTGCATATTTGGAATCAGCATTTGCTACTGCATCATACTGCGTACTCAGTTTTATCGAATTACTGTAAAGAAATTTTAACACTACAAACTTTGTAAATTTGGATAACGTACCAGGATCACAGAAGTCGCAAGAGATCGTTTATTCGTTATTAATTTTTATCTCGGTAACTAAGAATCGCACAGCATTGCGGTTTGCATATTTGGAATCAGCATTTGCTACTGCATCATACTGCGTACTCAGTTTTATCGAATTACTGTAAAGAAATTTTAACACTACAAACTTTGTAAATTTGGATAACGTACCAGGATCACAGAAGTCGCAAGAGATCGTTTATTCGTTATTAATTTTTATCTCGGTAACTAAGAATCGCACAGCATTGCGGTTTGCATATTTGGAATCAGCATTTGCTACTGCATCATACTGCGTACTCAGTTTTATCGAATTACTGTAAAGAAATTTTAACACTACAAACTTTGTAAATTTGGATCTCGTACCAGGATCACAGAAGTCGCAAGAGATCGTTTATTCGTTATTAATTTTTATCTCGGTAACTAAGAATCGCACAGCATTGCGGTTTGCATATTTGGAATCAGCATTTGCTACTGCATCATACTGCGTACTCAGTTTTATCGAATTACTGTAAAGAAATTTTAACACTACAAACTTTGTAATTTTGGATAACGTACCAGGATCACAGAAGTCGCAAGAGATCGTTTATTCGTTATTAATTTTTATCTCGGTAACTAAGAATCGCACAGCATTGCGGTTTGCATATTTAGATTCAGCATTTACTACTCCATCATACTGCGTACTCAGTTTTATTGAATTATTGAAAATAAATTTTGTATGAATAAACTGATTAATCGGATTTATGTGCAGACAAGAATACTTCATTATAATTCATGATATTGGAACAAAAAAAAAGAAGGTGGTTCACAACAACATTGGCTACAAATACCCTGTGGGAATTTCCATCACATGTACCCTGTCTTAATTAAATAAATACCGAAGAAAATATCACAAATCGGCTAAACATGCCATTATTTTAATCGACATAATAAATCACCATTTTATTATTTCTTAAAAACTAAACAGCACAAATGTAGATTCATGTCTAAACTTTCTAAATCAGGTTTCCGATTGTAATTTTGTTTACCCGTTCATGAATTATCTTGGCGGTGGTTTCATGCAATTCCCTATACCGCGTTTGGGCAAAGAGGCCTCTTAAGTAGTACACTTAAAAGCCAATATCTCAAAAAACACACATTGGATATTAATAAAATTCTACATAACCAATGCCAATATATCTATTACACACTGCAATAAAATATACTAATATTAATACGCTAGTTATTGAGATATTGTTAATAACATATGATGCATTTTAGAAAGGCATCCTAAAATTGCAGTATCACACTAAAACCCACTTAGCGTATTGCTGAAGCGTTCCTTCTCACGTCCAGCTTGCCACGTGAAATCAGCATGTAAAGACTAACAAATGGTGTAAATTTTGGTCAATTCGGTCAAGAATTTCTTCATATCTCGTCAAGTTTAAACAAACATTACACCATTTACAGCACAAAATTTGTTACACATTACACCATTTGTAGATCTTTCCATGTTAATTGCTCTTCCGATGTATATCTGGATGTATAATGTATGATCTGTCTGTAATTGTCATGCGGTGCGCATATACCACCGCTTTACTAACAAAGTTAATCATTTTTCTGGAAATAGTACAAATGTATACAGTAATATAATTTATTCATCGCTTAAATTTCATAGATAGATAAAATTCAATTGGAGGTTTATAAGCCGCAACCGTTACCCTTCTAATTGGTAATCACAAATTTTAGATAGCCGCAAAAATTGGCCAAGTAGTTGTCAGTACGCACCGTTGTACACTAAAATATCACTAGTACTCCATAGGTACGTATTATATGAGTTGTCCTGTATCATATTCCGCAATCAGATTGTAAAAATCTTAATTTTTCGGCAAGTTATCGATCAAAAACGGAATGCTCTATGAACGCCCCTCGTATGTTGCGACGCTGGCGCCCTCTTGCACGTGGCTGCGGATTTTTGCCGCAACACTAGTTCGAAACCGCTCACCAGAGCGGCGCTTGCGTCGAAAACACTACATACGAGGGCCTATCAAAAGTTCATAATTTTAGTTACAAAAATTCAAATTACAGCAATACCAGTGCGTTTTACGTGAATTTCATAGCTGCCACGGTATCTAGCGGACTCAATTTACCACTTAACAATGATTTAGTTTCTGTAATGTAAGTATAACAGTGATCATACAGTTACAGTAAGTATACAGCTTCCCCCGTAGTGTTGTTATTTACGTGCAGAATTGAGGTTCAGTTTGCGTGAAAATTGATGCTTCCAGCGGTTTTAGGATCCTAATTATTCATGGTGAGTTACATTGATCACTAAATCGTTATAGGCAAATGCATGTGCATTGGCACACAAAATTTGCTTCATGTTGCGCCCGATAACATCCCAAGATTTTCGGCCAATGCATAGGACAACTTCAAACCTGCCTGGGACACTCACTCACGCAGAAATCAATTCTGAACGCAATAAATCAATCATCTGAATCTATTTATTTGTCCACATATTAATTCTGTTCTGTTGAAGTGCCCGAGGACCGAGGGACAAAGCTAAGTAACCGAAGCCGATGTGAAGGGCCCCAACCAGCCAGTCACGGTGAAGGCCCCCAACCAGCCAGTCACGGTGAAGGCCCCGGAAACGCTGACAGGTACTGAGAACGGCGGCCCATGGAGGCGGAGTACGCGGTGCAATAAGTGCGATGCCTGCCAGAGGGACGACTGCGGTGGCGCAGCTTGTGCTTAGGTAGGCTCCCGTCAGATCAAACCTGCAGCGCACAAGAACTCATTGCAAGTGGACAATGCATAGGACAACTTCAAACCTGCCTGGGACACTCACTCACGCAGAAATCAATTCTGAACGCAATAAATCAATCACCTGAATCTTTTTAATTGTCCACATATTAATTCTATTCTGTTGAAGTGCCTGAGGACCGAGGGACAAAGCCAAGTAACCGAAGCCGATGTGAAGGGCCCCAGCCAGCCAGTCACGGTGAAGGCCCCCAACCAGCCAGTCACGGTGAAGGCCCCGGAGACGCTGCCAGGTACTGAGAACGACGGCCCATGGAGGCGGAGTACGCGGTGCAATAAGTGCGGTGCCTGCCAGAGGGACGACTGCGGTGGCGCAGCTTGTGCTTAGGTAGGCTCCCGTCAGATCAAACCTGCAGCGCACAAGAACTCATTGCAAGTGGAGTAATTTAAGTGGGTTAAGGTGCGTTATTTGTTTCATACTCAGTTTGCCTTTTGTAACTAGTAACGATCTTTACTTGGTTAAATTATAATCTACATTAATAGTTTCGTATTCAGCAAGTAAGCCTTTCTTTGCAACTTTTATTTTTAAAGTTTCAACGTAGTTGTTGATTTTGGCATTTTATTTTAGTTCATGCTCTGAAATAGAATGTCGAAAGTACAAAGCGTTCAAGAAAGTCGTGTCGTTGTTCAAGATGCAAATCAAATATGTTTTACAACAATGCTGAAATGTTTCCTACAATAGAAGCAAATAATTTAAGTAGACTTTTTCTATTGTCATTGTAATTATTTCGTTGGAACTTATTCTAAGAGTTGACACCACTTTCATGAACGCTTTGTATAGATTTAATTGTGCCCACTTTATTGTAGACATGGTGACCTACAGTCAATGCTGCCTGTTATGACTGCTTATATTCATTGTGGACTGGATCGCTGGCAGCCAGCAATAGTGTCTGCAAACATCATTCGGCCGAACACTTTGGAATGAGTCGGAGCACCCGTCGATTAGCGGCAGCGCCACGCAGCTGATGTGGCTGCACGTGGCTGTGCAGATCACCAACTGGAAGACGCGCATTGTTAAGAACTGCATTATCTCGCATGGTGTTTGTCTAAATTTGTGTAATTTAAAAATTGATTTGTTTCCTAACCATTAATGCCATCGCTGTATTCTTTGTATACATTTAAAGCAGCTGAATGCTAGTTATTGGTAATACAAATCAATTATTGATTGCTGTTATGGTTTTCGAACCACAGCTGTATTAAAATTACGATTTTGTGCAATATCCTGTAATTTAAATATTAACTTATTGCTAAATCTTTACTGCAATCACTCCTTTTTTGTATACATGTAGAGCTGATGCAGGGCAGTTATTGGAAATGCCAACCATTTATTGATTAGTGTTATGGTTTACGAACCACAGCTGTTTTAAACTTACGATTTTGTGCAATATCTTGTAATTTAAATATTAACTTATCGCTAAATCTTTACTGCAATCACTGCTTTTTGTATACATGTAGAGCTGATGCAGGGCAGTTATTGGAAATGCCAACCATTTATTGATTAGTGTTATGGTTTACGAACCACAGCTGTTTTAAAATTACGATTTTGTGCAATATCTTGTAATTTAAATATTAACTTATCGCTAAATCTTTACTGCAATCACTGCTTTTTGTATACATGTAGAGCTGTTGCAGGGCAGTTATTGGAAATGCCAACCATTTATTGATGAGTGTTATGGTTTACGAACCACAGCTGTTTTAAAATTACGATTTTGTTTCACGCATTTTATATATTTTTATCTCTGTAACTAAGCATCGCACAGCATTGCGGTTTGCATATTTGGATTCAGCATTCATTACTCTATCAGTCTATCATACTGTGTGTGCACTCAGTTTGCAATAATTATTTGCTGGGCTATTATGTGCACATAGTTAAATATGTGTTAAATCTATATATACACATATATGGGTAGAAATAACCATTTACGTTATTAGATTAGTCTAGTAGGGTATCATTTTGGTACAAGTTTGCCTTTAAATAGCCGTAGTTTACGGATTATTAAAATAAATTTTTGGAAACTTTTAACCATTAATAGGCTACCTTTTGTCCCATGTGTACTCAAAGTTGCCTACCCGATCAGGCGCAAAAATTTATATGGGGAGCGCTTGGAAAGTTTGTCTAACTCGTTAAATCGACAATTTATTCAATAACTAATGACTATAGGCGATGTAGAATTCAATTTTGTTGCTATTGAAGGTAATTTTGCATAAATTCGCGCGTATTCCAGTTTGTAAAATTGATTTTACGTACTTTGCGATTAATGCACGTTCCCCCGTATATTTTGGGTCGGTATAATAGTAAACTGTAATTTTGGGACCAGAATATTTTTATTTTTGGTTAGAATAAGGTTAAAATTCGTGCATATACAACGTAAAAATGAGAAACAATATAAATATAAGGCCCAGTAGAGAAGCAGGAGACTGTCTTTACAATTTAAGGTAAATAAAATACGTTTGAGGTAGAATTTGCACAGTTTTCGTGAACACGTTTGTACAACAAGTAACTTTGCTAATGGTACATTGAAAATGTACATATTTTACCCCATGCTTGTACCAAATTTTTCCCCATTCTTGTACGTAGTGCTCAAATACTTACCGAATAATCATACGGACACCTGATACATTATACTCAAACACAAAGCACGTGAATGGTTGTGTGTTTTTATGTGAATGCATGTAAGCCACAAATGCATGCCTCAATTTTATCAGACGAAACAATCAAATGATATTGAGTACACGAATGCAAAGGCGACTCAAATCCATGCTTCGATTTTAGCAGAAGTAACAATTTTATTGCTACTATTGGAATTGTCTACTTGGTAGACATGTCTACCGTCTACTTGGAGTACCCTTCTCAAGTGAGTTATAGGCTTTCTTAAATAATAGTACAATTCTATATAAATATAATCGCGGGCGAGAATTGAGATACACTTTAATTCCTTACGAACTTTTAATAATTTATTTTCTTTCAGTTTTTAGCACCTAGACTGTGCGTTACTGCCTCATTTACATGGTAACGAGCGTCTAGAGCCCAGCAGCGCCTGATGGCACGGTGAAGATCCTTGGGCCCCTGACCTTAATAGCACAGCTTTTGCTTAATGGAGCTCCTGTCGGATCGAACCTACAGTGCACCGGAACTCATTGCAAGTGGAGTAATTTACGTTGGTTAAGGTACGTTATTTGTTTCGTATTCAGTTTGCCTTTTGTAAATAGTAACGATCTTTACTTGGTTAAATTATAATCTGCATTATTAGTTTCGTATTCAGCAAGTAAGTCTTTGTTTGCAACTTTTATTGTCAAAGTTTCAAAGTTACTTTAGGCATTTTATTTTAGCTACTGCTCTGAAATAGAATGTCGAAAGTACAGAGCGTTCAAGAAAGTGGTGTCATTGTTCAAGATGCAAATCAAATATGTTTTACAACAATGCTGAAATGTTTCCTACGATAGAAGCAAATAATTTAAGTAGACTTTTTCTATTGTCATTGTAATTATTTCGTTGAAACTTATTCTAAGAGTTGACACCACTTTCATGAACGCTTTGTATAGATTTAATTGTGCCCACTTTATTGTAGACATGATTAAGTTTGGAGGTATTGGAAGGGCGACCTACAGTCAATGCTGCCAGTTATGGCTGCTTATGTACATTGTGGACTGGATCGCTGGGAGCCAGCAATAGTGTCTGCAAACGTCATTGAGCCGAACACTTTTTGGAGCAAGTCGGAGCACCCGTCAATTAGGGGCGGCAACAAGCAGCTGATGTAGCTGCACGTGGCTTTGCAGATCACCAACTGGAAGACGCAAATTGTCAAGAACTGCATCCTCTCGCATGGTGTTTGTGCAAATTTATGTATTGTAAAACTTGATTTCTTGCTTAACAGTTAATGCTAACGCTGCATTCTTTGTATACATGTAGAGCAGATGAATGCTAGTTATTGGAAATGCAAATCAATTCTTGATTGCTGTTATAGTTTTCGAACCACCGCTGTTTCAAAATTAGGATTTGAAGCAATTTCATGTAATTTAGAAATTGGTTTGTTGCTTAACCGTTAATGTCATCGCTGCATTCTTTGTATACATGTAGAGCAGATGAATGCTAGTTGTTGGAAATGCAAATCAATTCTTGATTGCTGTTATAGTTTTCGAACCACCGCTGTTTCAAAATTAGGATTTTAAGCAATTTCATGTAATTTAGAAATTGGTTTGTTGCTTAACCGTTAATGTCATCGCTGCATTCTTTGTATACATGTAGAGCAGATGAATGCTAGTTGTTGGAAATGCAAATCAATTGTTGACTGCTGGTATAGTTTTCGAACCACAGCTGTTTCAAAATTAGGATTTTAAGCAATTTCATGTAATTTAAAAATTGTTTTGTTGCTTAACCGTTAATGTCATCGCTGCATTCTTTGTATACATGTAGAGCAGATGAATGGTAGTTGTTGGAAATGCAAATCAATTCTTGATTGCTGTTATAGTTTTCGAACCACCGCTGTTTCAAAATTAGGATTTGAAGCAATTTCATGTAATTTAGAAATTGGTTTGTTGCTTAACCGTTAATGTCATCGCTGCATTCTTTGTATACATGTAGAGCAGATGAATGCTAGTTGTTGGAAATGCAAATCAATTCTTGATTGCTGTTATAGTTTTCGAACCACCGCTGTTTCAAAATTAGGATTTTAAGCAATTTCATGTAATTTAGAAATTGGTTTGTTGCTTAACCGTTAATGTCATCGCTGCATTCTTTGTATACATGTAGAGCAGATGAATGCTAGTTGTTGGAAATGCAAATCAATTGTTGACTGCTGGTATAGTTTTCGAACCACAGTTGTTTTAATTTTTGGCGTTTGTGCAAAACACTGAAATTTAAAACGTAATTTGTTGCTTAACTATCAATATTCATGATAGAATTTTGATAGAGGAAATCTAAGAGCTGTCCGTAGATGATTATTTGATTTTCTATAAGAAATTCTCATGATAAAGCTGCGCTGACGAGTCCTATAAGGACGAAACAGCTTTTGTCAATCCATTCATGCAATCAATCCTGCCGAATTCCAGAGGGTGTATCAAAGACATCGATGAAGTTCTTCGAGTCATATTCGCTGCAGTCAGGGTGAGTGGACACTACATATTAATTAAAATTCGCGTACTACGCTGAATTTCGCTATTATAATTGCAATTGTGAACAGTTTAAATTGAATATTTCCAACTACATATTTTGTAATTTCCAGATTTCGTACCAGGAACACAGAAGTCGCAAGAGATCGTTTATTCGTTTTTAATTTTTATCTCGGAAACTAAGCATCGCACAGCATTGCGGTTTGCATATTTGGATTCAGCATTCATTACTCTATCAGTCTATCATACTGTGTGTGCACTCAGTTTAATTTGAAATTTCCCAATTACATTTTGCAATTTTCGGACTTCGTACCAGGATCACAGAAGTTGCATGAGATCGTTTATGCGTTTTTAATTTTTATCTCGATAACTAAGAATCGCACAGCATTGCGGTTTGCATATTTGGATTCAGCATTCATTACTCTATCATACTGTGTGTGCACTCAGTTTGCAATAATTATTTGCTGGGCTATTATGTGCACATAGTTAAATATGTGTTAAATCTATATATACACATATATGGGTAGAAATAACCATTTACGTTATTAGATTAGTCTAGTAGGGTATCATTTTGGTACAAGTTTGCCTTTAAATAGCCGTAGTTTACGGATTATTAAAATAAATTTTTGGAAACTTTTAGCCATTAATAGGCTACCTTTTGTCCCATGTGTACTCAAAGTTGCCTACCCGATCAGGCGCAAAAATTTATATGGGGAGCGCTTGGAAAGTTTGTCTAACTCGTTAAATCGACAATTTATTCAATAACTAATGACTATAGGCGATGTAGAATTCAATTTTGTTGCTATTGAAGGTAATTTTGCATAAATTCGCGCGTATTCCAGTTTGTAAAATTGATTTTACGTACTTTGCGATTAATGCACGTTCCCCCGTATATTTTGGGTCGGTATAATAGTAAACTGTAATTTTGGGACCAGAATATTTTTATTTTTGGTTAGAATAAGGTTAAAATTCGTACATATACAACGTAAAAATGAGAAACAATATAAATATAAGGCCCAGTAGAGAAGCAGGAGACTGTCTTTACAATTTAAGGTAAATAAAATACGTTTGAGGTAGAATTTGCACAGTTTTCGTGAACACGTTTGTACAACAAGTAACTTTGCTAATGGTACATTGAAAATGTACATATTTTACCCCATGCTTGTACCAAATTTTTCCCCATTCTTGTACGTAGTGCTCAAATACTTACCGAATAATCATACGGACACCTGATACATTATACTCAAACACAAAGCACGTGAATGGTTGTGTGTTTTTATGTGAATGCATGTAAGCCACAAATGCATGCCTCAATTTTATCAGACGAAACAATCAAATGATATTGAGTACACGAATGCAAAGGCGACTCAAATCCATGCTTCGATTTTAGCAGAAGTAACAATTTTATTGCTAATAAATGCTGAAGTAAATGCTGAATCTAAATATGCAAACCGCAATGCTGTGCGATTCTTAGTTACCGAGATAAAAATTAATAACGAATAAACGATCTCTTGCGACTTCTGTGATCCTGGTACGTTATCCAAAATTACAAAGTTTGTAGTGTTAAAATTTCTTTACAGTAATTCGATAAAACTGAGTACGCAGTATGATGCAGTAGCAAATGCTGATTCCAAATATGCAAACCGCAATGCTGTGCGATTCTTAGTTACCGAGATAAAAATTAATAACGAATAAACGATCTCTTGCGACTTCTGTGATCCTGGTACGAGATCCAAATTTACAAAGTTTGTAGTGTTAAAATTTCTTTACAGTAATTCGATAAAACTGAGTACGCAGTATGATGCAGTAGCAAATGCTGATTCCAAATATGCAAACCGCAATGCTGTGCGATTCTTAGTTACCGAGATAAAAATTAATAACGAATAAACGATCTCTTGCGACTTCTGTGATCCTGGTACGTTATCCAAATTTACAAAGTTTGTAGTGTTAAAATTTCTTTACAGTAATTCGATAAAACTGAGTACGCAGTATGATGCAGTAGCAAATGCTGATTCCAAATATGCAAACCGCAATGCTGTGCGATTCTTAGTTACCGAGATAAAAATTAATAACGAATAAACGATCTCTTGCGACTTCTGTGATCCTGGTACGTTATCCAAATTTACAAAGTTTGTAGTGTTAAAATTTCTTTACAGTAATTCGATAAAACTGAGTACGCAGTATGATGCAGTAGCAAATGCTGATTCCAAATATGCAAACCGCAATGCTGTGCGATTCTTAGTTACCGAGATAAAAATTAATAACGAATAAACGATCTCTTGCGACTTCTGTGATCCTGGTACGAGATCAAAATTTACAAACTTTGTAGTGTTAAAATTTCTTTACAGTAATTCGATAAAACTGAGTACGCAGTATGATGCAGTAGCAAATGCTGATTCCAAATATGCAAACCGCAATGCTGTGCGATTCTTAGTTATCGAGATAAAAATTAAAAACGAATAAACGATCTCATGCAACTTCTGTGATCCTGGTACGAAGTCCGAAAATTGCAAAATGTAATTGGGAAATTTCAAATTAAACTGAGTGCACACACAGTATGATAGACTGATAGAGTAATGAATGCTGAATCCAAATATGCAAACCGCAATGCTGTGCGATGCTTAGTTTCCGAGATAAAAATTAAAAACGAATAAACGATCTCTTGCGACTTCTGTGTTCCTGGTACGAAATCTGGAAATTACAAAATATGTAGTTGGAAATATTCAATTTAAACTGTTCACAATTGCAATTATAATAGCGAAATTCAGCGTAGTACGCGAATTTTAATTAATATGTAGTGTCCACTCACCCTGACTGCAGCGAATATGACTCGAAGAACTTCATCGATGTCTTTGATACACCCTCTGGAATTCGGCAGGATTGATTGCATGAATGGATTGACAAAAGCTGTTTCGTCCTTATAGGACTCGTCAGCGCAGCTTTATCATGAGAATTTCTTATAGAAAATCAAATAATCATCTACGGACAGCTCTTAGATTTCCTCTATCAAAATTCTATCATGAATATTGATAGTTAAGCAACAAATTACGTTTTCAATTTCAGTGTTTTGCACAAACACCAAAAATTAAAACAACTGTGGTTCGAAAACTATACCAGCAGTCAACAATTGATTTGCATTTCCAACAACTAGCATTCATCTGCTCTACATGTATACAAAGAATGCAGCGATGACATTAACGGTTAAGCAACAAAACAATTTTTAAATTACATGAAATTGCTTAAAATCCTAATTTTGAAACAGCTGTGGTTCGAAAACTATACCAGCAGTCAACAATTGATTTGCATTTCCAACAACTAGCATTCATCTGCTCTACATGTATACAAAGAATGCAGCGATGACATTAACGGTTAAGCAACAAAACAATTTTTAAATTACATGAAATTCCTTAAAATCCTAATTTTGAAACAGCGGTGGTTCGAAAACTATAACAGCAATCAAGAATTGATTTGCATTTCCAACAACTAGCATTCATCTGCTCTACATGTATACAAAGAATGCAGCGTTAGCATTAACGGTTAAGCAACAAACCAATTTTTAAATTACATGAAATTGCTTCAAATCCTAATTTTGAAACAGCGGTGGTTCGAAAACTATAACAGCAATCAAGAATTGATTTGCATTTCCAATAACTAGCATTCATCTGCTCTACATGTATACAAAGAATGCAGCGTTAGCATTAACTGTTAAGCAAGAAATCAAGTTTTACAATACATAAATTTGCACAAACACCATGCGAGAGGATGCAGTTCTTGACAATTTGCGTCTTCCAGTTGGTGATCTGCAAAGCCACGTGCAGCTACATCAGCTGCTTGTTGCCGCCCCTAATTGACGGGTGCTCCGACTTGCTCCAAAAAGTGTTCGGCTCAATGACGTTTGCAGACACTATTGCTGGCTCCCAGCGATCCAGTCCACAATGTACATAAGCAGCCATAACTGGCAGCATTGACTGTAGGTCGCCCTTCCAATACCTCCAAACTTAACCATGTCTACAATAAAGTGGGCACAATTAAATCTATACAAAGCGTTCATGAAAGTGGTGTCAACTCTTAGAATAAGTTTCAACGAAATAATTACAATGACAATAGAAAAAGTCTACTTAAATTATTTGCTTCTATCGTAGGAAACATTTCAGCATTGTTGTAAAACATATTTGATTTGCATCTTGAACAATGACACCACTTTCTTGAACGCTCTGTACTTTCGACATTCTATTTCAGAGCAGTAGCTAAAATAAAA
The DNA here is from genome assembly GCA_951805005.1 of Othius punctulatus. NCBI lineage: Eukaryota > Metazoa > Arthropoda > Insecta > Coleoptera > Staphylinidae > Othius > Othius punctulatus. The sequence goes on from OX638146.1 coordinate 109,998, forward strand.
TGCCTAAAGTAACTTTGAAACTTTGACAATAAAAGTTGCAAACAAAGACTTACTTGCTGAATACGAAACTAATAATGCAGATTATAATTTAACCAAGTAAAGATCGTTACTATTTACAAAAGGCAAACTGAATACGAAACAAATAACGTACCTTAACCAACGTAAATTACTCCACTTGCAATGAGTTCCGGTGCACTGTAGGTTCGATCCGACAGGAGCTCCATTAAGCAAAAGCTGTGCTATTAAGGTCAGGGGCCCAAGGATCTTCACCGTGCCATCAGGCGCTGCTGGGCTCTAGACGCTCGTTACCATGTAAATGAGGCAGTAACGCACAGTCTAGGTGCTAAAAACTGAAAGAAAATAAATTATTAAAAGTTCGTAAGGAATTAAAGTGTATCTCAATTCTCGCCCGCGATTATATTTATATAGAATTGTACTATTATTTAAGAAAGCCTATAACTCACTTGAGAAGGGTACTCCAAGTAGACGGTAGACATGTCTACCAAGTAGACAATTCCAATAGTAGCAATAAAATTGTTACTTCTGCTAAAATCGAAGCATGGATTTGAGTCGCCTTTGCATTCGTGTACTCAATATCATTTGATTGTTTCGTCTGATAAAATTGAGGCATGCATTTGTGGCTTACATGCATTCACATAAAAACACACAACCATTCACGTGCTTTGTGTTTGAGTATAATGTATCAGGTGTCCGTATGATTATTCGGTAAGTATTTGAGCACTACGTACAAGAATGGGGAAAAATTTGGTACAAGCATGGGGTAAAATATGTACATTTTCAATGTACCATTAGCAAAGTTACTTGTTGTACAAACGTGTTCACGAAAACTGTGCAAATTCTACCTCAAACGTATTTTATTTACCTTAAATTGTAAAGACAGTCTCCTGCTTCTCTACTGGGCCTTATATTTATATTGTTTCTCATTTTTACGTTGTATATGTACGAATTTTAACCTTATTCTAACCAAAAATAAAAATATTCTGGTCCCAAAATTACAGTTTACTATTATACCGACCCAAAATATACGGGGGAACGTGCATTAATCGCAAAGTACGTAAAATCAATTTTACAAACTGGAATACGCGCGAATTTATGCAAAATTACCTTCAATAGCAACAAAATTGAATTCTACATCGCCTATAGTCATTAGTTATTGAATAAATTGTCGATTTAACGAGTTAGACAAACTTTCCAAGCGCTCCCCATATAAATTTTTGCGCCTGATCGGGTAGGCAACTTTGAGTACACATGGGACAAAAGGTAGCCTATTAATGGCTAAAAGTTTCCAAAAATTTATTTTAATAATCCGTAAACTACGGCTATTTAAAGGCAAACTTGTACCAAAATGATACCCTACTAGACTAATCTAATAACGTAAATGGTTATTTCTACCCATATATGTGTATATATAGATTTAACACATATTTAACTATGTGCACATAATAGCCCAGCAAATAATTATTGCAAACTGAGTGCACACACAGTATGATAGAGTAATGAATGCTGAATCCAAATATGCAAACCGCAATGCTGTGCGATTCTTAGTTATCGAGATAAAAATTAAAAACGAATAAACGATCTCATGCAACTTCTGTGATCCTGGTACGAAGTCCGAAAATTGCAAAATGTAATTGGGAAATTTCAAATTAAACTGAGTGCACACACAGTATGATAGACTGATAGAGTAATGAATGCTGAATCCAAATATGCAAACCGCAATGCTGTGCGATGCTTAGTTTCCGAGATAAAAATTAAAAACGAATAAACGATCTCTTGCGACTTCTGTGTTCCTGGTACGAGATCCAAATTTACAAAGTTTGTAGTGTTAAAATTTCTTTACAGTAATTCGATAAAACTGAGTACGCAGTATGATGCAGTAGCAAATGCTGATTCCAAATATGCAAACCGCAATGCTGTGCGATTCTTAGTTACCGAGATAAAAATTAAAAACGAATAAACGATCTCTTGCGACTTCTGTGTTCCTGGTACGAAATCTGGAAATTACAAAATATGTAGTTGGAAATATTCAATTTAAACTGTTCACAATTGCAATTATAATAGCGAAATTCAGCGTAGTACGCGAATTTTAATTAATATGTAGTGTCCACTCACCCTGACTGCAGCGAATATGACTCGAAGAACTTCATCGATGTCTTTGATACACCCTCTGGAATTCGGCAGGATTGATTGCATGAATGGATTGACAAAAGCTGTTTCGTCCTTATAGGACTCGTCAGCGCAGCTTTATCATGAGAATTTCTTATAGAAAATCAAATAATCATCTACGGACAGCTCTTAGATTTCCTCTATCAAAATTCTATCATGAATATTGATAGTTAAGCAACAAATTACGTTTTAAATTTCAGTGTTTTGCACAAACGCCAAAAATTAAAACAACTGTGGTTCGAAAACTATACCAGCAGTCAACAATTGATTTGCATTTCCAACAACTAGCATTCATCTGCTCTACATGTATACAAAGAATGCAGCGATGACATTAACGGTTAAGCAACAAACCAATTTCTAAATTACATGAAATTGCTTAAAATCCTAATTTTGAAACAGCGGTGGTTCGAAAACTATAACAGCAATCAAGAATTGATTTGCATTTCCAACAACTAGCATTCATCTGCTCTACATGTATACAAAGAATGCAGCGATGACATTAACGGTTAAGCAACAAACCAATTTCTAAATTACATGAAATTGCTTCAAATCCTAATTTTGAAACAGCGGTGGTTCGAAAACTATAACAGCAATCAAGAATTGATTTGCATTTCCAACAACTACCATTCATCTGCTCTACATGTATACAAAGAATGCAGCGATGACATTAACGGTTAAGCAACAAAACAATTTTTAAATTACATGAAATTGCTTAAAATCCTAATTTTGAAACAGCGGTGGTTCGAAAACTATAACAGCAATCAAGAATTGATTTGCATTTCCAACAACTACCATTCATCTGCTCTACATGTATACAAAGAATGCAGCGATGACATTAACGGTTAAGCAACAAACCAATTTCTAAATTACATGAAATTGCTTAAAATCCTAATTTTGAAACAGCGGTGGTTCGAAAACTATAACAGCAATCAAGAATTGATTTGCATTTCCAACAACTAGCATTCATCTGCTCTACATGTATACAAAGAATGCAGCGATGACATTAACGGTTAAGCAACAAACCAATTTCTAAATTACATGAAATTGCTTAAAATCCTAATTTTGAAACAGCGGTGGTTCGAAAACTATAACAGCAATCAAGAATTGATTTGCATTTCCAACAACTAGCATTCATCTGCTCTACATGTATACAAAGAATGCAGCGATGACATTAACGGTTAAGCAACAAACCAATTTCTAAATTACATGAAATTGCTTAAAATCCTAATTTTGAAACAGCGGTGGTTCGAAAACTATAACAGCAATCAAGAATTGATTTGCATTTCCAACAACTAGCATTCATCTGCTCTACATGTATACAAAGAATGCAGCGATGACATTAACGGTTAAGCAACAAACCAATTTCTAAATTACATGAAATTGCTTAAAATCCTAATTTTGAAACAGCGGTGGTTCGAAAACTATAACAGCAATCAAGAATTGATTTGCATTTCCAACAACTAGCATTCATCTGCTCTACATGTATACAAAGAATGCAGCGATGACATTAACGGTTAAGCAACAAACCAATTTCTAAATTACATGAAATTGCTTAAAATCCTAATTTTGAAACAGCGGTGGTTCGAAAACTATAACAGCAATCAAGAATTGATTTGCATTTCCAATAACTAGCATTCATCTGCTCTACATGTATACAAAGAATGCAGCGTTAGCATTAACTGTTAAGCAAGAAATCAAGTTTTACAATACATAAATTTGCACAAACACCATGCGAGAGGATGCAGTTCTTGACAATTTGCGTCTTCCAGTTGGTGATCTGCAAAGCCACGTGCAGCTACATCAGCTGCTTGTTGCCGCCCCTAATTGACGGGTGCTCCGACTTGCTCCAAAAAGTGTTCGGCTCAATGACGTTTGCAGACACTATTGCTGGCTCCCAGCGATCCAGTCCACAATGTACATAAGCAGCCATAACTGGCAGCATTGACTGTAGGTCGCCCTTCCAATACCTCCAAACTTAATCATGTCTACAATAAAGTGGGCACAATTAAATCTATACAAAGCGTTCATGAAAGTGGTGTCAACTCTTAGAATAAGTTTCAACGAAATAATTACAATGACAATAGAAAAAGTCTACTTAAATTATTTGCTTCTATCGTAGGAAACATTTCAGCATTGTTGTAAAACATATTTGATTTGCATCTTGAACAATGACACCACTTTCTTGAACGCTCTGTACTTTCGACATTCTATTTCAGAGCAGTAGCTAAAATAAAATGCCTAAAGTAACTTTGAAACTTTGACAATAAAAGTTGCAAACAAAGACTTACTTGCTGAATACGAAACAAATAACGTACCTTAACCAACGTAAATTACTCCACTTGCAATGAGTTCCGGTGCACTGTAGGTTCGATCCGACAGGAGCTCCATTAAGCAAAAGCTGTGCTATTAAGGTCAGGGGCCCAAGGATCTTCACCGTGCCATCAGGCGCTGCTGGGCTCTAGACGCTCGTTACCATGTAAATGAGGCAGTAACGCACAGTCTAGGTGCTAAAAACTGAAAGAAAATAAATTATTAAAAGTTCGTAAGGAATTAAAGTGTATCTCAATTCTCGCCCGCGATTATATTTATATAGAATTGTACTATTATTTAAGAAAGCCTATAACTCACTTGAGAAGGGTACTCCAAGTAGACGGTAGACATGTCTACCAAGTAGACAATTCCAATAGTAGCAATAAAATTGTTACTTCTGCTAAAATCGAAGCATGGATTTGAGTCGCCTTTGCATTCGTGTACTCAATATCATTTGATTGTTTCGTCTGATAAAATTGAGGCATGCATTTGTGGCTTACATGCATTCACATAAAAACACACAACCATTCACGTGCTTTGTGTTTGAGTATAATGTATCAGGTGTCCGTATGATTATTCGGTAAGTATTTGAGCACTACGTACAAGAATGGGGAAAAATTTGGTACAAGCATGGGGTAAAATATGTACATTTTCAATGTACCATTAGCAAAGTTACTTGTTGTACAAACGTGTTCACGAAAACTGTGCAAATTCTACCTCAAACGTATTTTATTTACCTTAAATTGTAAAGACAGTCTCCTGCTTCTCTACTGGGCCTTATATTTATATTGTTTCTCATTTTTACGTTGTATATGTACGAATTTTAACCTTATTCTAACCAAAAATAAAAATATTCTGGTCCCAAAATTACAGTTTACTATTATACCGACCCAAAATATACGGGGGAACGTGCATTAATCGCAAAGTACGTAAAATCAATTTTACAAACTGGAATACGCGCGAATTTATGCAAAATTACCTTCAATAGCAACAAAATTGAATTCTACATCGCCTATAGTCATTAGTTATTGAATAAATTGTCGATTTAACGAGTTAGACAAACTTTCCAAGCGCTCCCCATATAAATTTTTGCGCCTGATCGGGTAGGCAACTTTGAGTACACATGGGACAAAAGGTAGCCTATTAATGGCTAAAAGTTTCCAAAAATTTATTTTAATAATCCGTAAACTACGGCTATTTAAAGGCAAACTTGTACCAAAATGATACCCTACTAGACTAATCTAATAACGTAAATGGTTATTTCTACCCATATATGTGTATATATAGATTTAACACATATTTAACTATGTGCACATAATAGCCCAGCAAATAATTATTGCAAACTGAGTGCACACACAGTATGATAGACTGATAGAGTAATGAATGCTGAATCCAAATATGCAAACCGCAATGCTGTGCGATGCTTAGTTACAGAGATAAAAATATATAAAATGCGTGAAACAAAATCGTAATTTTAAAACAGCTGTGGTTCGTAAACCATAACACTCATCAATAAATGGTTGGCATTTCCAATAACTGCCCTGCAACAGCTCTACATGTATACAAAAAGCAGTGATTGCAGTAAAGATTTAGCGATAAGTTAATATTTAAATTACAAGATATTGCACAAAATCGTAAGTTTAAAACAGCTGTGGTTCGTAAACCATAACACTAATCAATAAATGGTTGGCATTTCCAATAACTGCCCTGCATCAGCTCTACATGTATACAAAAAAGGAGTGATTGCAGTAAAGATTTAGCAATAAGTTAATATTTAAATTACAGGATATTGCACAAAATCGTAATTTTAATACAGCTGTGGTTCGAAAACCATAACAGCAATCAATAATTGATTTGTATTACCAATAACTAGCATTCAGCTGCTTTAAATGTATACAAAGAATACAGCGATGGCATTAATGGTTAGGAAACAAATCAATTTTTAAATTACACAAATTTAGACAAACACCATGCGAGATAATGCAGTTCTTAACAATGCGCGTCTTCCAGTTGGTGATCTGCACAGCCACGTGCAGCCACATCAGCTGCGTGGCGCTGCCGCTAATCGACGGGTGCTCCGACTCATTCCAAAGTGTTCGGCCGAATGATGTTTGCAGACACTATTGCTGGCTGCCAGCGATCCAGTCCACAATGAATATAAGCAGTCATAACAGGCAGCATTGACTGTAGGTCACCATGTCTACAATAAAGTGGGCACAATTAAATCTATACAAAGCGTTCATGAAAGTGGTGTCAACTCTTAGAATAAGTTCCAACGAAATAATTACAATGACAATAGAAAAAGTCTACTTAAATTATTTGCTTCTATTGTAGGAAACATTTCAGCATTGTTGTAAAACATATTTGATTTGCATCTTGAACAACGACACCACTTTCTTGAACGCTTTGTACTTTCGACATTCTATTTCAGAGCATGAACTAAAATAAAATGCCAAAATCAACAACTACGTTGAAACTTTAAAAATAAAAGTTGCAAAGAAAGGCTTACTTGCTGAATACGAAACTATTAATGTAGATTATAATTTAACCAAGTAAAGATCGTTACTAGTTACAAAAGGCAAACTGAGTATGAAACAAATAACGCACCTTAACCCACTTAAATTACTCCACTTGCAATGAGTTCTTGTGCGCTGCAGGTTTGATCTGACGGGAGCCTACCTAAGCACAAGCTGCGCCACCGCAGTCGTCCCTCTGGCAGGCACCGCACTTATTGCACCGCGTACTCCGCCTCCATGGGCCGTCGTTCTCAGTACCTGGCAGCGTCTCCGGGGCCTTCACCGTGACTGGCTGGTTGGGGGCCTTCACCGTGACTGGCTGGCTGGGGCCCTTCACATCGGCTTCGGTTACTTGGCTTTGTCCCTCGGTCCTCAGGCACTTCAACAGAATAGAATTAATATGTGGACAATTAAAAAGATTCAGGTGATTGATTTATTGCGTTCAGAATTGATTTCTGCGTGAGTGAGTGTCCCAGGCAGGTTTGAAGTTGTCCTATGCATTGTCCACTTGCAATGAGTTCTTGTGCGCTGCAGGTTTGATCTGACGGGAGCCTACCTAAGCACAAGCTGCGCCACCGCAGTCGTCCCTCTGGCAGGCATCGCACTTATTGCACCGCGTACTCCGCCTCCATGGGCCGCCGTTCTCAGTACCTGTCAGCGTTTCCGGGGCCTTCACCGTGACTGGCTGGTTGGGGGCCTTCACCGTGACTGGCTGGTTGGGGCCCTTCACATCGGCTTCGGTTACTTAGCTTTGTCCCTCGGTCCTCGGGCACTTCAACAGAACAGAATTAATATGTGGACAAATAAATAGATTCAGATGATTGATTTATTGCGTTCAGAATTGATTTCTGCGTGAGTGAGTGTCCCAGGCAGGTTTGAAGTTGTCCTATGCATTGGCCGAAAATCTTGGGATGTTATCGGGCGCAACATGAAGCAAATTTTGTGTGCCAATGCACATGCATTTGCCTATAACGATTTAGTGATCAATGTAACTCACCATGAATAATTAGGATCCTAAAACCGCTGGAAGCATCAATTTTCACGCAAACTGAACCTCAATTCTGCACGTAAATAACAACACTACGGGGGAAGCTGTATACTTACTGTAACTGTATGATCACTGTTATACTTACATTACAGAAACTAAATCATTGTTAAGTGGTAAATTGAGTCCGCTAGATACCGTGGCAGCTATGAAATTCACGTAAAACGCACTGGTATTGCTGTAATTTGAATTTTTGTAACTAAAATTATGAACTTTTGATAGGCCCTCGTATGTAGTGTTTTCGACGCAAGCGCCGCTCTGGTGAGCGGTTTCGAACTAGTGTTGCGGCAAAAATCCGCAGCCACGTGCAAGAGGGCGCCAGCGTCGCAACATACGAGGGGCGTTCATAGAGCATTCCGTTTTTGATCGATAACTTGCCGAAAAATTAAGATTTTTACAATCTGATTGCGGAATATGATACAGGACAACTCATATAATACGTACCTATGGAGTACTAGTGATATTTTAGTGTACAACGGTGCGTACTGACAACTACTTGGCCAATTTTTGCGGCTATCTAAAATTTGTGATTACCAATTAGAAGGGTAACGGTTGCGGCTTATAAACCTCCAATTGAATTTTATCTATCTATGAAATTTAAGCGATGAATAAATTATATTACTGTATACATTTGTACTATTTCCAGAAAAATGATTAACTTTGTTAGTAAAGCGGTGGTATATGCGCACCGCATGACAATTACAGACAGATCATACATTATACATCCAGATATACATCGGAAGAGCAATTAACATGGAAAGATCTACAAATGGTGTAATGTGTAACAAATTTTGTGCTGTAAATGGTGTAATGTTTGTTTAAACTTGACGAGATATGAAGAAATTCTTGACCGAATTGACCAAAATTTACACCATTTGTTAGTCTTTACATGCTGATTTCACGTGGCAAGCTGGACGTGAGAAGGAACGCTTCAGCAATACGCTAAGTGGGTTTTAGTGTGATACTGCAATTTTAGGATGCCTTTCTAAAATGCATCATATGTTATTAACAATATCTCAATAACTAGCGTATTAATATTAGTATATTTTATTGCAGTGTGTAATAGATATATTGGCATTGGTTATGTAGAATTTTATTAATATCCAATGTGTGTTTTTTGAGATATTGGCTTTTAAGTGTACTACTTAAGAGGCCTCTTTGCCCAAACGCGGTATAGGGAATTGCATGAAACCACCGCCAAGATAATTCATGAACGGGTAAACAAAATTACAATCGGAAACCTGATTTAGAAAGTTTAGACATGAATCTACATTTGTGCTGTTTAGTTTTTAAGAAATAATAAAATGGTGATTTATTATGTCGATTAAAATAATGGCATGTTTAGCCGATTTGTGATATTTTCTTCGGTATTTATTTAATTAAGACAGGGTACATGTGATGGAAATTCCCACAGGGTATTTGTAGCCAATGTTGTTGTGAACCACCTTCTTTTTTTTTGTTCCAATATCATGAATTATAATGAAGTATTCTTGTCTGCACATAAATCCGATTAATCAGTTTATTCATACAAAATTTATTTTCAATAATTCAATAAAACTGAGTACGCAGTATGATGGAGTAGTAAATGCTGAATCTAAATATGCAAACCGCAATGCTGTGCGATTCTTAGTTACCGAGATAAAAATTAATAACGAATAAACGATCTCTTGCGACTTCTGTGATCCTGGTACGTTATCCAAAATTACAAAGTTTGTAGTGTTAAAATTTCTTTACAGTAATTCGATAAAACTGAGTACGCAGTATGATGCAGTAGCAAATGCTGATTCCAAATATGCAAACCGCAATGCTGTGCGATTCTTAGTTACCGAGATAAAAATTAATAACGAATAAACGATCTCTTGCGACTTCTGTGATCCTGGTACGAGATCCAAATTTACAAAGTTTGTAGTGTTAAAATTTCTTTACAGTAATTCGATAAAACTGAGTACGCAGTATGATGCAGTAGCAAATGCTGATTCCAAATATGCAAACCGCAATGCTGTGCGATTCTTAGTTACCGAGATAAAAATTAATAACGAATAAACGATCTCTTGCGACTTCTGTGATCCTGGTACGTTATCCAAATTTACAAAGTTTGTAGTGTTAAAATTTCTTTACAGTAATTCGATAAAACTGAGTACGCAGTATGATGCAGTAGCAAATGCTGATTCCAAATATGCAAACCGCAATGCTGTGCGATTCTTAGTTACCGAGATAAAAATTAATAACGAATAAACGATCTCTTGCGACTTCTGTGATCCTGGTACGAGATCAAAATTTACAAACTTTGTAGTGTTAAAATTTCTTTACAGTAATTCGATAAAACTGAGTACGCAGTATGATGCAGTAGCAAATGCTGATTCCAAATATGCAAACCGCAATGCTGTGCGATTCTTAGTTACCGAGATAAAAATTAATAACGAATAAACGATCTCTTGCGACTTCTGTGATCCTGGTACGAGATCCAAATTTACAAACTTTGTAGTGTTAAAATTTCTTTACAGTAATTCGATAAAACTGAGTACGCAGTATGATGCAGTAGCAAATGCTGATTCCAAATATGCAAACCGCAATGCTGTGCGATTCTTAGTTACCGAGATAAAAATTAATAACGAATAAACGATCTCTTGCGACTTCTGTGATCCTGGTACGAGATCAAAATTTACAAACTTTGTAGTGTTAAAATTTCTTTACAGTAATTCGATAAAACTGAGTACGCAGTATGATGCAGTAGCAAATGCTGATTCCAAATATGCAAACCGCAATGCTGTGCGATTCTTAGTTATCGAGATAAAAATTAAAAACGAATAAACGATCTCATGCAACTTCTGTGATCCTGGTACGAAGTCCGAAAATTGCAAAATGTAATTGGGAAATTTCAAATTAAACTGAGTGCACACACAGTATGATAGACTGATAGAGTAATGAATGCTGAATCCAAATATGCAAACCGCAATGCTGTGCGATGCTTAGTTTCCGAGATAAAAATTAAAAACGAATAAACGATCTCTTGCGACTTCTGTGTTCCTGGTACGAAATCTGGAAATTACAAAATATGTAGTTGGAAATATTCAATTTAAACTGTTCACAATTGCAATTATAATAGCGAAATTCAGCGTAGTACGCGAATTTTAATTAATATGTAGTGTCCACTCACCCTGACTGCAGCGAATATGACTCGAAGAACTTCATCGATGTCTTTGATACACCCTCTGGAATTCGGCAGGATTGATTGCATGAATGGATTGACAAAAGCTGTTTCGTCCTTATAGGACTCGTCAGCGCAGCTTTATCATGAGAATTTCTTATAGAAAATCAAATAATCATCTACGGACAGCTCTTAGATTTCCTCTATCAAAATTCTATCATGAATATTGATAGTTAAGCAACAAATTACGTTTTAAATTTCAGTGTTTTGCACAAACGCCAAAAATTAAAACAACTGTGGTTCGAAAACTATACCAGCAGTCAACAATTGATTTGCATTTCCAACAACTAGCATTCATCTGCTCTACATGTATACAAAGAATGCAGCGATGACATTAACGGTTAAGCAACAAACCAATTTCTAAATTACATGAAATTGCTTAAAATCCTAATTTTGAAACAGCGGTGGTTCGAAAACTATAACAGCAATCAAGAATTGATTTGCATTTCCAACAACTAGCATTCATCTGCTCTACATGTATACAAAGAATGCAGCGATGACATTAACGGTTAAGCAACAAACCAATTTCTAAATTACATGAAATTGCTTAAAATCCTAATTTTGAAACAGCGGTGGTTCGAAAACTATAACAGCAATCAAGAATTGATTTGCATTTCCAACAACTAGCATTCATCTGCTCTACATGTATACAAAGAATGCAGCGATGACATTAACGGTTAAGCAACAAACCAATTTCTAAATTACATGAAATTGCTTCAAATCCTAATTTTGAAACAGCGGTGGTTCGAAAACTATAACAGCAATCAAGAATTGATTTGCATTTCCAACAACTACCATTCATCTGCTCTACATGTATACAAAGAATGCAGCGATGACATTAACGGTTAAGCAACAAAACAATTTTTAAATTACATGAAATTGCTTAAAATCCTAATTTTGAAACAGCTGTGGTTCGAAAACTATACCAGCAGTCAACAATTGATTTGCATTTCCAACAACTAGCATTCATCTGCTCTACATGTATACAAAGAATGCAGCGATGACATTAACGGTTAAGCAACAAAACAATTTTTAAATTACATGAAATTGCTTAAAATCCTAATTTTGAAACAGCTGTGGTTCGAAAACTATACCAGCAGTCAACAATTGATTTGCATTTCCAACAACTAGCATTCATCTGCTCTACATGTATACAAAGAATGCAGCGATGACATTAACGGTTAAGCAACAAACCAATTTCTAAATTACATGAAATTCCTTAAAATCCTAATTTTGAAACAGCGGTGGTTCGAAAACTATAACAGCAATCAAGAATTGATTTGCATTTCCAACAACTACCATTCATCTGCTCTACATGTATACAAAGAATGCAGCGATGACATTAACGGTTAAGCAACAAAACAATTTTTAAATTACATGAAATTGCTTAAAATCCTAATTTTGAAACAGCTGTGGTTCGAAAACTATACCAGCAGTCAACAATTGATTTGCATTTCCAACAACTAGCATTCATCTGCTCTACATGTATACAAAGAATGCAGCGATGACATTAACGGTTAAGCAACAAAACAATTTTTAAATTACATGAAATTGCTTAAAATCCTAATTTTGAAACAGCTGTGGTTCGAAAACTATACCAGCAGTCAACAATTGATTTGCATTTCCAACAACTAGCATTCATCTGCTCTACATGTATACAAAGAATGCAGCGATGACATTAACGGTTAAGCAACAAACCAATTTCTAAATTACATGAAATTCCTTAAAATCCTAATTTTGAAACAGCGGTGGTTCGAAAACTATAACAGCAATCAAGAATTGATTTGCATTTCCAATAACTAGCATTCATCTGCTCTACATGTATACAAAGAATGCAGCGTTAGCATTAACTGTTAAGCAAGAAATCAAGTTTTACAATACATAAATTTGCACAAACACCATGCGAGAGGATGCAGTTCTTGACAATTTGCGTCTTCCAGTTGGTGATCTGCAAAGCCACGTGCAGCTACATCAGCTGCTTGTTGCCGCCCCTAATTGACGGGTGCTCCGACTTGCTCCAAAAAGTGTTCGGCTCAATGACGTTTGCAGACACTATTGCTGGCTCCCAGCGATCCAGTCCACAATGTACATAAGCAGCCATAACTGGCAGCATTGACTGTAGGTCGCCCTTCCAATACCTCCAAACTTAACCATGTCTACAATAAAGTGGGCACAATTAAATCTATACAAAGCGTTCATGAAAGTGGTGTCAACTCTTAGAATAAGTTTCAACGAAATAATTACAATGACAATAGAAAAAGTCTACTTAAATTATTTGCTTCTATCGTAGGAAACATTTCAGCATTGTTGTAAAACATATTTGATTTGCATCTTGAACAATGACACCACTTTCTTGAACGCTCTGTACTTTCGACATTCTATTTCAGAGCAGTAGCTAAAATAAAATGCCTAAAGTAACTTTGAAACTTTGACAATAAAAGTTGCAAACAAAGACTTACTTGCTGAATACGAAACTAATAATGCAGATTATAATTTAACCAAGTAAAGATCGTTACTATTTACAAAAGGCAAACTGAATACGAAACAAATAACGTACCTTAACCAACGTAAATTACTCCACTTGCAATGAGTTCCGGTGCACTGTAGGTTCGATCCGACAGGAGCTCCATTAAGCAAAAGCTGTGCTATTAAGGTCAGGGGCCCAAGGATCTTCACCGTGCCATCAGGCGCTGCTGGGCTCTAGACGCTCGTTACCATGTAAATGAGGCAGTAACGCACAGTCTAGGTGCTAAAAACTGAAAGAAAATAAATTATTAAAAGTTCGTAAGGAATTAAAGTGTATCTCAATTCTCGCCCGCGATTATATTTATATAGAATTGTACTATTATTTAAGAAAGCCTATAACTCACTTGAGAAGGGTACTCCAAGTAGACGGTAGACATGTCTACCAAGTAGACAATTCCAATAGTAGCAATAAAATTGTTACTTCTGCTAAAATCGAAGCATGGATTTGAGTCGCCTTTGCATTCGTGTACTCAATATCATTTGATTGTTTCGTCTGATAAAATTGAGGCATGCATTTGTGGCTTACATGCATTCACATAAAAACACACAACCATTCACGTGCTTTGTGTTTGAGTATAATGTATCAGGTGTCCGTATGATTATTCGGTAAGTATTTGAGCACTACGTACAAGAATGGGGAAAAATTTGGTACAAGCATGGGGTAAAATATGTACATTTTCAATGTACCATTAGCAAAGTTACTTGTTGTACAAACGTGTTCACGAAAACTGTGCAAATTCTACCTCAAACGTATTTTATTTACCTTAAATTGTAAAGACAGTCTCCTGCTTCTCTACTGGGCCTTATATTTATATTGTTTCTCATTTTTACGTTGTATATGTACGAATTTTAACCTTATTCTAACCAAAAATAAAAATATTCTGGTCCCAAAATTACAGTTTACTATTATACCGACCCAAAATATACGGGGGAACGTGCATTAATCGCAAAGTACGTAAAATCAATTTTACAAACTGGAATACGCGCGAATTTATGCAAAATTACCTTCAATAGCAACAAAATTGAATTCTACATCGCCTATAGTCATTAGTTATTGAATAAATTGTCGATTTAACGAGTTAGACAAACTTTCCAAGCGCTCCCCATATAAATTTTTGCGCCTGATCGGGTAGGCAACTTTGAGTACACATGGGACAAAAGGTAGCCTATTAATGGCTAAAAGTTTCCAAAAATTTATTTTAATAATCCGTAAACTACGGCTATTTAAAGGCAAACTTGTACCAAAATGATACCCTACTAGACTAATCTAATAACGTAAATGGTTATTTCTACCCATATATGTGTATATATAGATTTAACACATATTTAACTATGTGCACATAATAGCCCAGCAAATAATTATTGCAAACTGAGTGCACACACAGTATGATAGAGTAATGAATGCTGAATCCAAATATGCAAACCGCAATGCTGTGCGATTCTTAGTTATCGAGATAAAAATTAAAAACGAATAAACGATCTCATGCAACTTCTGTGATCCTGGTACGAAGTCCGAAAATTGCAAAATGTAATTGGGAAATTTCAAATTAAACTGAGTGCACACACAGTATGATAGACTGATAGAGTAATGAATGCTGAATCCAAATATGCAAACCGCAATGCTGTGCGATGCTTAGTTTCCGAGATAAAAATTAAAAACGAATAAACGATCTCTTGCGACTTCTGTGATCCTGGTACGAGATCCAAATTTACAAACTTTGTAGTGTTAAAATTTCTTTACAGTAATTCGATAAAACTGAGTACGCAGTATGATGCAGTAGCAAATGCTGATTCCAAATATGCAAACCGCAATGCTGTGCGATTCTTAGTTATCGAGATAAAAATTAAAAACGAATAAACGATCTCATGCAACTTCTGTGATCCTGGTACGAAGTCCGAAAATTGCAAAATGTAATTGGGAAATTTCAAATTAAACTGAGTGCACACACAGTATGATAGACTGATAGAGTAATGAATGCTGAATCCAAATATGCAAACCGCAATGCTGTGCGATGCTTAGTTTCCGAGATAAAAATTAAAAACGAATAAACGATCTCTTGCGACTTCTGTGTTCCTGGTACGAAATCTGGAAATTACAAAATATGTAGTTGGAAATATTCAATTTAAACTGTTCACAATTGCAATTATAATAGCGAAATTCAGCGTAGTACGCGAATTTTAATTAATATGTAGTGTCCACTCACCCTGACTGCAGCGAATATGACTCGAAGAACTTCATCGATGTCTTTGATACACCCTCTGGAATTCGGCAGGATTGATTGCATGAATGGATTGACAAAAGCTGTTTCGTCCTTATAGGACTCGTCAGCGCAGCTTTATCATGAGAATTTCTTATAGAAAATCAAATAATCATCTACGGACAGCTCTTAGATTTCCTCTATCAAAATTCTATCATGAATATTGATAGTTAAGCAACAAATTACGTTTTAAATTTCAGTGTTTTGCACAAACGCCAAAAATTAAAACAACTGTGGTTCGAAAACTATACCAGCAGTCAACAATTGATTTGCATTTCCAACAACTAGCATTCATCTGCTCTACATGTATACAAAGAATGCAGCGATGACATTAACGGTTAAGCAACAAACCAATTTCTAAATTACATGAAATTGCTTAAAATCCTAATTTTGAAACAGCGGTGGTTCGAAAACTATAACAGCAATCAAGAATTGATTTGCATTTCCAACAACTAGCATTCATCTGCTCTACATGTATACAAAGAATGCAGCGATGACATTAACGGTTAAGCAACAAACCAATTTCTAAATTACATGAAATTGCTTAAAATCCTAATTTTGAAACAGCGGTGGTTCGAAAACTATAACAGCAATCAAGAATTGATTTGCATTTCCAACAACTAGCATTCATCTGCTCTACATGTATACAAAGAATGCAGCGATGACATTAACGGTTAAGCAACAAACCAATTTCTAAATTACATGAAATTGCTTCAAATCCTAATTTTGAAACAGCGGTGGTTCGAAAACTATAACAGCAATCAAGAATTGATTTGCATTTCCAACAACTACCATTCATCTGCTCTACATGTATACAAAGAATGCAGCGATGACATTAACGGTTAAGCAACAAAACAATTTTTAAATTACATGAAATTGCTTAAAATCCTAATTTTGAAACAGCTGTGGTTCGAAAACTATACCAGCAGTCAACAATTGATTTGCATTTCCAACAACTAGCATTCATCTGCTCTACATGTATACAAAGAATGCAGCGATGACATTAACGGTTAAGCAACAAACCAATTTCTAAATTACATGAAATTCCTTAAAATCCTAATTTTGAAACAGCGGTGGTTCGAAAACTATAACAGCAATCAAGAATTGATTTGCATTTCCAATAACTAGCATTCATCTGCTCTACATGTATACAAAGAATGCAGCGTTAGCATTAACTGTTAAGCAAGAAATCAAGTTTTACAATACATAAATTTGCACAAACACCATGCGAGAGGATGCAGTTCTTGACAATTTGCGTCTTCCAGTTGGTGATCTGCAAAGCCACGTGCAGCTACATCAGCTGCTTGTTGCCGCCCCTAATTGACGGGTGCTCCGACTTGCTCCAAAAAGTGTTCGGCTCAATGACGTTTGCAGACACTATTGCTGGCTCCCAGCGATCCAGTCCACAATGTACATAAGCAGCCATAACTGGCAGCATTGACTGTAGGTCGCCCTTCCAATACCTCCAAACTTAACCATGTCTACAATAAAGTGGGCACAATTAAATCTATACAAAGCGTTCATGAAAGTGGTGTCAACTCTTAGAATAAGTTTCAACGAAATAATTACAATGACAATAGAAAAAGTCTACTTAAATTATTTGCTTCTATCGTAGGAAACATTTCAGCATTGTTGTAAAACATATTTGATTTGCATCTTGAACAATGACACCACTTTCTTGAACGCTCTGTACTTTCGACATTCTATTTCAGAGCAGTAGCTAAAATAAAATGCCTAAAGTAACTTTGAAACTTTGACAATAAAAGTTGCAAACAAAGACTTACTTGCTGAATACGAAACTAATAATGCAGATTATAATTTAACCAAGTAAAGATCGTTACTATTTACAAAAGGCAAACTGAATACGAAACAAATAACGTACCTTAACCAACGTAAATTACTCCACTTGCAATGAGTTCCGGTGCACTGTAGGTTCGATCCGACAGGAGCTCCATTAAGCAAAAGCTGTGCTATTAAGGTCAGGGGCCCAAGGATCTTCACCGTGCCATCAGGCGCTGCTGGGCTCTAGACGCTCGTTACCATGTAAATGAGGCAGTAACGCACAGTCTAGGTGCTAAAAACTGAAAGAAAATAAATTATTAAAAGTTCGTAAGGAATTAAAGTGTATCTCAATTCTCGCCCGCGATTATATTTATATAGAATTGTACTATTATTTAAGAAAGCCTATAACTCACTTGAGAAGGGTACTCCAAGTAGACGGTAGACATGTCTACCAAGTAGACAATTCCAATAGTAGCAATAAAATTGTTACTTCTGCTAAAATCGAAGCATGGATTTGAGTCGCCTTTGCATTCGTGTACTCAATATCATTTGATTGTTTCGTCTGATAAAATTGAGGCATGCATTTGTGGCTTACATGCATTCACATAAAAACACACAACCATTCACGTGCTTTGTGTTTGAGTATAATGTATCAGGTGTCCGTATGATTATTCGGTAAGTATTTGAGCACTACGTACAAGAATGGGGAAAAATTTGGTACAAGCATGGGGTAAAATATGTACATTTTCAATGTACCATTAGCAAAGTTACTTGTTGTACAAACGTGTTCACGAAAACTGTGCAAATTCTACCTCAAACGTATTTTATTTACCTTAAATTGTAAAGACAGTCTCCTGCTTCTCTACTGGGCCTTATATTTATATTGTTTCTCATTTTTACGTTGTATATGCACGAATTTTAACCTTATTCTAACCAAAAATAAAAATATTCTGGTCCCAAAATTACAGTTTACTATTATACCGACCCAAAATATACGGGGGAACGTGCATTAATCGCAAAGTACGTAAAATCAATTTTACAAACTGGAATACGCGCGAATTTATGCAAAATTACCTTCAATAGCAACAAAATTGAATTCTACATCGCCTATAGTCATTAGTTATTGAATAAATTGTCGATTTAACGAGTTAGACAAACTTTCCAAGCGCTCCCCATATAAATTTTTGCGCCTGATCGGGTAGGCAACTTTGAGTACACATGGGACAAAAGGTAGCCTATTAATGGTTAAAAGTTTCCAAAAATTTATTTTAATAATCCGTAAACTACGGCTATTTAAAGGCAAACTTGTACCAAAATGATACCCTACTAGACTAATCTAATAACGTAAATGGTTATTTCTACCCATATATGTGTATATATAGATTTAACACATATTTAACTATGTGCACATAATAGCCCAGCAAATAATTATTGCAAACTGAGTGCACACACAGTATGATAGACTGATAGAGTAATGAATGCTGAATCCAAATATGCAAACCGCAATGCTGTGCGATGCTTAGTTACAGAGATAAAAATATATAAAATGCGTGAAACAAAATCGTAATTTTAAAACAGCTGTGGTTCGTAAACCATAACACTCATCAATAAATGGTTGGCATTTCCAATAACTGCCCTGCAACAGCTCTACATGTATACAAAAAGCAGTGATTGCAGTAAAGATTTAGCGATAAGTTAATATTTAAATTACAAGATATTGCACAAAATCGTAATTTTAAAACAGCTGTGGTTCGTAAACCATAACACTAATCAATAAATGGTTGGCATTTCCAATAACTGCCCTGCATCAGCTCTACATGTATACAAAAAGCAGTGATTGCAGTAAAGATTTAGCGATAAGTTAATATTTAAATTACAAGATATTGCACAAAATCGTAAGTTTAAAACAGCTGTGGTTCGTAAACCATAACACTAATCAATAAATGGTTGGCATTTCCAATAACTGCCCTGCATCAGCTCTACATGTATACAAAAAAGGAGTGATTGCAGTAAAGATTTAGCAATAAGTTAATATTTAAATTACAGGATATTGCACAAAATCGTAATTTTAATACAGCTGTGGTTCGAAAACCATAACAGCAATCAATAATTGATTTGTATTACCAATAACTAGCATTCAGCTGCTTTAAATGTATACAAAGAATACAGCGATGGCATTAATGGTTAGGAAACAAATCAATTTTTAAATTACACAAATTTAGACAAACACCATGCGAGATAATGCAGTTCTTAACAATGCGCGTCTTCCAGTTGGTGATCTGCACAGCCACGTGCAGCCACATCAGCTGCGTGGCGCTGCCGCTAATCGACGGGTGCTCCGACTCATTCCAAAGTGTTCGGCCGAATGATGTTTGCAGACACTATTGCTGGCTGCCAGCGATCCAGTCCACAATGAATATAAGCAGTCATAACAGGCAGCATTGACTGTAGGTCACCATGTCTACAATAAAGTGGGCACAATTAAATCTATACAAAGCGTTCATGAAAGTGGTGTCAACTCTTAGAATAAGTTCCAACGAAATAATTACAATGACAATAGAAAAAGTCTACTTAAATTATTTGCTTCTATTGTAGGAAACATTTCAGCATTGTTGTAAAACATATTTGATTTGCATCTTGAACAACGACACCACTTTCTTGAACGCTTTGTACTTTCGACATTCTATTTCAGAGCATGAACTAAAATAAAATGCCAAAATCAACAACTACGTTGAAACTTTAAAAATAAAAGTTGCAAAGAAAGGCTTACTTGCTGAATACGAAACTATTAATGTAGATTATAATTTAACCAAGTAAAGATCGTTACTAGTTACAAAAGGCAAACTGAGTATGAAACAAATAACGCACCTTAACCCACTTAAATTACTCCACTTGCAATGAGTTCTTGTGCGCTGCAGGTTTGATCTGACGGGAGCCTACCTAAGCACAAGCTGCGCCACCGCAGTCGTCCCTCTGGCAGGCATCGCACTTATTGCACCGCGTACTCCGCCTCCATGGGCCGTCGTTCTCAGTACCTGGCAGCGTCTCCGGGGCCTTCACCGTGACTGGCTGGTTGGGGGCCTTCACCGTGACTGGCTGGTTGGGGCCCTTCACATCGGCTTCGGTTACTTAGCTTTGTCCCTCGGTCCTCGGGCACTTCAACAGAACAGAATTAATATGTGGACAAATAAATAGATTCAGATGATTGATTTATTGCGTTCAGAATTGATTTCTGCGTGAGTGAGTGTCCCAGGCAGGTTTGAAGTTGTCCTATGCATTGGCCGAAAATCTTGGGATGTTATCGGGCGCAACATGAAGCAAATTTTGTGTGCCAATGCACATGCATTTGCCTATAACGATTTAGTGATCAATGTAACTCACCATGAATAATTAGGATCCTAAAACCGCTGGAAGCATCAATTTTCACGCAAACTGAACCTCAATTCTGCACGTAAATAACAACACTACGGGGGAAGCTGTATACTTACTGTAACTGTATGATCACTGTTATACTTACATTACAGAAACTAAATCATTGTTAAGTGGTAAATTGAGTCCGCTAGATACCGTGGCAGCTATGAAATTCACGTAAAACGCACTGGTATTGCTGTAATTTGAATTTTTGTAACTAAAATTATGAACTTTTGATAGGCCCTCGTATGTAGTGTTTTCGACGCAAGCGCCGCTCTGGTGAGCGGTTTCGAACTAGTGTTGCGGCAAAAATCCGCAGCCACGTGCAAGAGGGCGCCAGCGTCGCAACATACGAGGGGCGTTCATAGAGCATTCCGTTTTTGATCGATAACTTGCCGAAAAATTAAGATTTTTACAATCTGATTGCGGAATATGATACAGGACAACTCATATAATACGTACCTATGGAGTACTAGTGATATTTTAGTGTACAACAAATGTGGAACTGCTCAAATGCAGTGCAGGTAAGGTAAATACTTATAATAATTGGCGCGACAGAAACTTCTGTTTTATACGCGAAACAAACTACGTATTGTATTATTATTGCGATTGAAACGAATGTAACTAATTATTATAATCAGTGCCCTGACTAATTTGAATGTTATTTGTTTTGTTGCACAATCTTTAACAATTTGTGCCTACAATAGTAGCGAGGCATTTACAATACGTAGTTTGTTTCGCGTTTAAAACTGAAATTTCTGTCGCTCCAATAATTATAGGTACTGACCTTACCGGCACTGCATTTGAGCAGTTCCACATGTGGTCGCCAGATGGCGCGGCATTTTTATTTCGACAGTGGGCAGGTAGATGGCGCACCCATGCAGTTCCACAGTTCGTCGGTAGATGTCGCCACTCAACAGTTCGACAGTTTGCTGGCAGGAGGCGCCACATAGCAGTTCAACAGCGGGTTGTTAGATGGCGACACTTAGCAGTTCAACAGCAGGCCGTTAGATGGCGCCACATGGCAGTTCAACAGCGGGCAGTTAGATGGCGCCACATAGCAGTTCAACAGCTGGCCGTTAGATGCCACAGTGTATTTCAAATATTAATTTAGTTATTTTACGTTACTATCATTTATTATATTGATATACAACTCAGTTTATTCATATGTAGTGGGCGCAGCTGAGAGGGTTCATCCGATAAACACACTCATGCTCTCTCTTTCCTTAGTATATTCTTTGTGATATACCACTTCCGGCTAGCTTCACGTTTGTTTGTAAGTGAAACGTTAAAATAAATCGTTCCTGTCTCAGTCGTCAGTCTCAGTCGTCTCTATTTTTAACATTAGCCCTGCCTGCACCCATGAATAGCCCCAGAGTGTCCCGGTAAAGCGCCCAACGACCATGGTGAGTTGTGAAAAGTTTCAGCCCTGTTTTAGATTAATGAGTTGTGGCTCTTAAAACCGTTGTTGTTATCAACAGGTTATCAACAAGGCTTGTTGAACGTTATTGAATATGACAAGCGTTTTTCTGTTCAAGGCATCCGCTGACACCGTCAAGACGGACTGGTACCAAACCGAGACGGCGGTCATCGTCACCGTGATGGCCAGAGGCCTGAGGGAGGAGGACTTGGACGTCAAGTTTACGGAGAGCGAGCTGCGCGCTGGAGTCAGGTGCGGAGCCGAGGAGGAGCGGCACGAACTGCACTTTAGGCTGGCACACAAAATCGTGCCCGAGTGTTGCACCTACAAAATAATGTCGACCAAGGTAAGTCAGATAATTATTTTGTAATGATTTATATTGTAGCCGTTTTGATTTGCGTTCAGTATTGATGCGGTCGTGTGTTTTAGGTGGAGATTAAGTTGAAGAAATTGGACGGGATTCAATGGGGGAAGCTTGAAGGTGATCCTGAAGTTGATACTCCGAAAGCTATTCCTCAAGGTAAAACAATAATATGATATCTAAACTAACTTGTGTTTCTCCAACCATCACTTTAAAACAAAACTTGACGCTTGCTTGTATGTACTTTTCCTCATTTTCTGATCAATTTTCAGAGTCGTCCAGTTGCGGGGATAAACCGCCGCCGTACCCCACATCCAAGGGCACCAACTGGTCGGCGATTGAGCGCGAGATCACCGAGCAGGAGAAAATTGAAAAGCCCGAAGGCGAGGAAGCCCTCAACAAGCTCTTCCAGGAGATCTACGGAAAGGGTAGTGATGAGGTCAAGCGGGCCATGAACAAAAGCTACGTGAGTTATGTCCTGATCGTCGTTTCTATATTACGATATAGATATTTATTTTGTTTATTCGAATCTTCTCAATGTTTGCATTTGTCTTGACTTTTGGTTAAACGCTGTGATTGTTTTCACAGATCTTAAATTGTTATTTCTCCATTCTCAATTGTGCCTGATTAATGTTTACAATTTTAATTTCAATGTGTCTGCTTATTTGCTTCGTTTTAAAATCAATCATGTGACCTTAAATCATTCTTCAAGTTTTCTTAGTTTTCAATTGCAAGAAATATATTTGCAATCTATTCTCAGTTCATTTGGTTTACAATCGTACCTCAAAGTTTTCTTCAAATTTTTACTCCTTCTTAAACCCTGTCTTGCATATTTACAAATTGATCTCGAATTCTAAACACATTAAATATTTCTTCATATTTTCCTCCATTTTTGAGTCGCCCTGTTATATTTTTTGTTATCTTGATGTAATTTTTTATTTTTAGATGGAGTCTGGCGGCACGGTTCTGAGCACCAACTGGAACGAGATAAGCTCCAAGAAGGTAGACGTGAAGCCCCCGGATGGCATGGAATTTAAGAAGTGGGAATAACCCTCTCCTGACTGTGTTTAAACTCTTTTTGTAATGATCTTATTAACTAATTATAATAAATTTTTTGGCCAAAAGCCTAAAGGAACTTTTTCTTTCTCTCCTTCAAAATTTGTAATTATGTTTGCCCTCAGTTATTTAATAATGTCAGAATGAATAAAATAAGATGCGGCTAAATATTTAAACCAGGCACGGTTTGGACCGATACGGATAAACCAGAGGAATATACTGATAGAATACGAGCTGCTGAATCCGAATCTGCGATATGTTTTGCTTCACAGTTGATAAATAAT
This sequence comes from Othius punctulatus, assembly GCA_951805005.1. Classification (NCBI taxonomy): domain Eukaryota; kingdom Metazoa; phylum Arthropoda; class Insecta; order Coleoptera; family Staphylinidae; genus Othius; species Othius punctulatus. Next base: position 134,362 of record OX638146.1, read on the forward strand.
AAATTAAGAAAGAAAACAAAAAACGCCATCTCTTTTTCTCACTCGCTTTTAAAACTACTTAATTACGCTTCGGATGGGCTCAAAATCGTAACTGCTACAGTGTCCTGCCGATTCAAGGATTGTTAAGGTAACTGAAAACTCTTCTTTTTATTCTGCTCTGTGCCCGGCCATAATGATGTAGTCATTGTTAAACGGTCCGTTGTTTCACTACATGAACGTTAATTGTACGTAGAAAGTGGTGATTTACAGTGCGTACGCATCTCGATGAGTTCAATCTGGGAACCACTCGAAAACCATCGCTGCATAATACCAGCGTACGCAAGTACTAGTTAGCTTAATTGTTTTGTTCGTGTAATTTGTTTCTTGTGAAGTACTGATACAATTTTTACTCATTTTCTCATGACTTTTTTAACTAATTTTTTTCATAATTTTTAACTTTTCAATGTCGACCGTGTTTATGTTTCAATATTTAGGTTAAAAAAAACAGAAACAACTTACTATGTTTTTGCCACAAAATGTTTACTGATATATTGACATATACAATAAAATAACAATACAAATACAAAAAGTTATTTTATTGTATATGTCTATAAATCAATAAACACTTTGTGGTAAAAATATAGCAAGTTGTTCCTCTGTATTTTAATATGGACTACCACGTAGTAAAGGTCGAAACCATCCTGATAATGTTTAGGTTTTTGATAAGTTTAATTTTTTTTATTTTCAATTTTTATTTAATCGTAAATGATTTTCGTTTTTATTTCCCTATAGTTTTCTTCTTTTTTTTTAATACCTGCAAACCTATAACGCATCTTTTAAAACCCCTTAATGGCGTTTTCTAGTATAAGTATATTAACTTTCAATTCTTTCCTATTTTCTAATTTCATCTCGCATAATTACAATTTACGCGTGCATGTGTGTGAGAAAAATTCCGTAACAGGTTCCAAAAAAGTCGTTGATCTCGCCGAATCGTACGAGCATAACCCACAGGGCCCTCAAGGTTTCGCGCCTTAAACATGTTCTCTTCAGATTGTGTGGTGGGACTCGAGATAAATCTGCGCGCAGGTCACACCAGCTCTCAGTACTTGGCGCTCAATCAACCTGTGAAGGTTAATCCCCCCCAAAATTTTCGTTAATTTGGGAGTGGAAATTTTCAAATCTTTGTTTCGTTTTCTCGAGAGCGGTAGTAGTGGGGTGCTCGCTGTGTACGCGGATTTGAGGAATTGGTACGTTAAAATGACTTAATTGGTTACACGATTTAATTGATTGGACGTTACATTGGCCTAATGTCAAAGTCAAGTGTCTATACTTTGAGGTAAAAGTTAAAAAAAAGGTTATAACATAAAAAGCAAAAAGTTAATATATATATGTATGCGTAATCAATCGTCGTTCATATAATGTATACATCTATCAATGGGTATTGATTTATTATTGTAAATTTGATGTTGAAAGATGATGTCTTGTAATTATGATGAACATAATTTACACGTATTTTGACTTTGACGTTGCTAAGGATGAATTTAGTTTCTAATACGGCAATGTGCGTCAATAGACGAATAGTTCGCGGACAATATTTTGGCTAAAAGCAAGAAAGGCCACAGAAGATTGATTGTCTTCGAAAACTAGGGTAGGTATGAGAACCATTTTTTTATAATATTCGTGGATTGGAAACTAAAATACGTATGCTGTGCCGGATGTGTAATACTTGTTTGGGGTACCTTGCATAATGACTTATTTACGGTACCCTGTAGAATTATTTGTGCAGTATGACCACCAGTTTACACAAAAGTGCTATAATTTATAACATAATGTGTAAGTAAACAAACTTTTGAATGTATGCGCGGTGGTGATTCACTGGTTATTGTATTCCTACAATATATTGCTCCTTTATATTGTCCGCCTTCGGCACGTCTTGGCACGGCGAAGGCCGCCGTGATCTTATTGGTGTTTTTTTTGGGTTTGTTCAAATTTGTACGCCTGATAATTTGTTTGCGGCTAGCATTTAAATTTTCCCCACTTCTCTCCGCAACATTCTCCAAATTCCAAGACGCGGATCTCAGAACAGTCTTCACTGTTCAACTGTTTAACGGCCGAGTTTCGTGTTTCTGGTTAATTGGTTCGTTACCAGGCGACGTTCTCCAATTGTTTTATTTATTGACGGCTGTTTTTTTCACATTTTTTCCGAATAATAAAGACGCTTTCTTCTATTGTTCTCGCTCTTCTTCGATAATACGTTTTTTTTTTCTTTCTTGGCAACGCTCTGCCCCAATAGGTACGACTTGTGGGTGATCGAGCAATTGTCAGCACCTTCACTAAATTGTTACACGCTATATTTTGTAAATGCACTGCATTTAAATGCAACTTCTGCTGCCGACTTTATTACCGTTAAGGTGCACCAAGCTCGGACTTGCACCTTAACGGTAATAAAGTTAATAAACCTTCCGAATAATTTTTAATTACCTTACCCTCCGAATGAATTTATTTTTGACTGACAGCGCTTCGGACTTGTTTTGAGCCTGCAATTCCGAATTCCTTACGCCAGGGTCAGTGTGGTGGTCCTTGCCCTTGCCGTGTTCGCATCTGGGTCACTGCTGTGGCAGTTTCTTCTCAAGTTGGAAGGCTGGTAGTTTCGATTCAATGATAGCTCGTCGTGCACGCACTTTTAACAATCGCAGTTGAGCAGCTCTGTTCAAAGTAGCAAACAATTAGTGGCGAACGTACAAAAAAAAAACTTGCCTGGTTTGTTTTGAGGGGATGTTTTGTGACCTTCTGGAAACAAAAGTTATAGAAGTTGGTCGTTTTTGTTTGTTTCATAGTAAAAACAAAAACAGTAATTTGAAGGTGGTTTAATTAGTACGCACTCTGCGCGTAGTCGTGCATTGTTTTTTATCTCGTAATAAATCAGCAGCGCAATTTCGGCTCGTTACTGCCAGTAGAAGGTTGCCAGTTGAAATAAGTATAATCATACGATGGTAACTCTGCGTGGCAATGGGTGGGCGGCAATCAAATTAATAATAACATGCAATCCGCCGTTTTCCATTGTACCCCAGCGACACCGATGGATTGGTTGATTGCGGTGATAATACAGATTTCTAAATCAATTCTAAATTCTTAGTTTCACACAACTCTTAATTTTTCATTAAATTGAAACTATGTGAGGATACTACTTGGTGAAACATTATGATTAGGTTAAATCAAACACTTGGTTAAAGTTTCACTGTATTAATACAGTGTTTGATTTAACCTAATCTTAATTTTTCAATTATCAATGATTTGTCGATAATGCCATTGATGCGAGATACATAAACAAGTGCGCAGCGGGCGTGATTTTGTTTTAAATTCTGTCACATTCACATCCATTCACTTTTAAGTTTCCAGTCCACAACTATTTTTAAATGGTTCTCGTAACTTAGGTACCCTAGATTTCGTGGACAGTGAATCTTCTGTGGCCTTTCTTGCTTTTGCAAAAATATTTCCAGTAGTAATAGTGCAGTAGTATAATAATATTCCAATAATAGTTTCCAGTCCACAAATATTACTAAATGGTTCTCGTAACTCAAGTAGCTAGATTTCGTGGACAATGAATCTTCTGTGGCCTTTCTTGCTTTTGCTAAAATATTTCCAGTAGTAATAGTGCAGTAGTATATTCCAATAATAGTTTCCAGTCCACAAATATTACTAAACGGTTCTCGTAACTCAAGTAACTAGATTTCGTGGACAACGAATCTTCTGTGGTCTTTCTTGCTTTTGTTAAAATATCGTCCGGGCTCTTGATGCACGTTGATATTGGTACATAAATAACTATTTCATTTTATAAGGCGTGCAAAGGAACAATCAAAATACAGAGATTTGTAATTAATTTAGTTGTGTTTGGAATAAAATTAAAATTATGTTCTTGTTATGTTACATTATTTTATTCTGTTTCCTGGCACGTGAATTGAAGTATTAAATTACATCACGATGCTCGAGATACTTATGTTGTTTTTCAAATAACATTAGAATATTAATTTAATTTCAAACGCAGTGAATTATAGGTTCCATAAAAAAAATATTCGTGAAAGTGTCGATTATATTAATTGGTTATTTCTGAACATGAATATCGTTTCCTTAATGAAATTATTTTATTATCGTTGCCTTCGTATATTTTGCATCATTTTTTTATGCCTGTCATTTATTATTTTTAATTGTGCATGCAAATGACTGTTTTATCTTGCGATTCGGTGCTAATGACTTGAGATAATATTGCGTATTGATACGATGGTGCGAGGTCGTGCGGGCCTTCGTCGTAACGACGCCGTTAGAAGCCTGGACCCAGAGCAATAAAATGCCCTATAAATTTACAATTTCGATCACAATCCACGCGGGGAAGTCGTAAAAAATGTGCAAACGGGCGCATTGAAGGCGCGAGGCCAGTCGGCAATAATTGCGGACTCCCCATGCAAGGACGCCCTCAAAGTCCAGCTTAAAACATTGCAGACGCTGCCGCCGTGCGACAGTCTGTGCACCATGGGCGACGTGAGACGTTTCTACGAGGGCCGGACCGTCTTCATGACCGGCACGTCCGGCTTCCTCGGCCAGATCGCCCTCGAGAAGCTGCTGAGGGCGTGCGACGTGCGCAGGATCTACGTCCTGCTCAGGGCCAAGAAGGACAAGGAGCCGCTCAAGAGGCTCGAGGACCTCTTCGCAGGAGTGGTAAGTACAGACTTGAAAAAACAAAAATTCACCCACAAATGCGCAAATCAAATCAATATTTCGAGTGCAATTTGAAAGTGATGCATTAGCATTAGCATCATCTACGTGGACTCGGGACAGTGATGCATTAGCATTCGCATTTTTTATGTTACGAATGCAACTCAAGTTTCTTTGAAAACCACGCTTTGAAGAGGCACAAAATGATTCATTCAGGAGAAAAGCCTTATCTGCATGAAAAGCAATGCATGCGACTGGTGGTCTGAAAAAACACAAATTTATCCATTCAAAAAATGCCAATCTGCTATATAGAAAACAACATTTCTAAATTAAATAATTAAATAACATTGTCAAACATTATCTACGAGGACTTAGGACTCGTATGGGTACATAGGGTTTCTAATATTTATTTGGTTTTGTCTATCTGTCAAATGATTATTTGCCACTTTGTCGGTAGATAGATGGAACGATGATATTTGAAAATTTCTAATCACTAATTTTTATTTGAAAATTATTGCAGGCGAAGTACTAAAAAGGTAATAAAAACGCCTCATTCTTTTTTATTTGTCTTTATCTCCATATTGGACGAGGAATATACTATGGATCTTATTATACAAAACACACACATAAATCTCTTGGTAATTAACAGGATGTATAACTTACCTTTACACAAAGTTATTATTATTATACTTTTGCTGTTATTAATTGATGTTTCACCTTGGACTGGTCCCCATGGTAATTGATTAAAAGAAACAGCGCAATGCACACACTTGTGTAAATATCCACCAAGTTCTTACCACGTTGAACATTATTTGCGCAATTGCATAGTCACTCTAAGCGACAAGTGTTTGATCAATGCAACATTTTTATTTATAAATTATCAAATGGTTGTTATTACGAATTGTAAAAAACACGTTGCTGCAAAAAGTAATTTCATGTAAAGTTTCGTTATAGTAATAATTATATAATATCGTCGGCTTACAAGTGAAATCACTTAAGTCAAAAACTATGAAATGTGAAAAGTTAATTGTGTCCACAAATAAATAAACAGTAAAAGTAAAAACCAGTGTTTAAAACTCCTAGAAACAACCCGTTTATTACAAAACTGCAATTAAAACTTTATATTCTGCTGTTACCTTTCCTACTCAGTCATTTAATGAGTTAAGAAGTTCGGCTTTACTATACCACTACTGAGCCTAAGATTTATTACAATTTAGTTAACTATAAAAAAAAAACTTAACTAAAAACAGCCAAAAATGGACTTAGTGTATTTCACTTGTAAGCCGACGATATAGTAGCCCGTTGAGAGCTGACAACACATCGCTCCGTATTTCCGGAATTCGACATATGTCGGTTTGAGATATTTGGCCCTATTCTGTATATATTGAATAGGGGTGTTAGTTAAAATTACTTTAAAAAAAATCAGGCTCTACATTTTTCAAATATTACCTAGCAATGGTGAAAATGTAGCTGTTCTTTTAAACCGAAAATATACGGAATAGGCCTAATTTTAAAGGTTGATGAAAATATCTCTGCTTTGATCGTGCACTTTTTGTGTTCCTTTTTCGCAGGCGTTTGAGAGGCTGAACAGGCAGTGCCCGGAGTTCAGAAAGAAGGTCTCCCTGATCCTGGGAGACTGCAAGGAGCCGAACCTAGGCATGTCCGCGGAGGACGTGCGCCTCCTCCAGGAGGAGGTCGAGGTGGTCATCCACTGGGCGGCGACGGTGCGCTTCGACGAGAACCTCAAGACGGCGACCTACATCAACGTGCGGTCAGTCAGGGACCTCCTCACGATCGCCAGGCAAATGCCCAAACTCAAGGTGCGCAAACTGTCGGCCGAAGAAGTGTTGTCGACAATGACCAGAAGGTTCATTTGAAATGTTTTATTCAGCCGAGTTGTTTCAGATTGACGTTCCTATGTTTTCCTGCGTTAGTTTTGCATTTTTTAAAATTTTTTCAGGCATTCATCCACTGCTCCACGGCCTTCTCGCACTGTGTGCGCAGCGAGATCGACGAGGTGTTCTACGATCCGCCGATGAGCGGGCAACGGCTAATAGCCGCCATGGAGGCACTTGATGAAGAGCTCGTCTCCCAGATAACACCACAGTAAGTCGAATTATACCACAAATGCGCCCATTGTACAGCCACGGACTCTAAGAATTAAGCATTCGTCCCTTCGAGCAGTCTGCTATCCTTGCCTGGTCCCTCACGTTATTGGCACGGTATACACGGACAGAAGACTGTTCGACGGATGGATGCGTCATTCTTAGAGTCCCTTCCTGTACGTGTTTAGTGGTACCACTATTTATCTTTGGAACACAAATCTCGTACGTTGCTTAAGCGAGAGCCTTGCCTAATTTAATATTCAAAGTTCCGCCTAATTGCGGATCAATTAAAACCCACGGATTAGTATGATGCCTGGGAATCCCTCATGACGCCGTCGGCCTTCGTCTGCCAACACAAAAACATCACCAACGAGCAGACTGACCGCTCCAGCGGGGATTCCCCGCTTCTGTTTCGGGAGTCGAACCCGAGGCCCGCGACACGGTGCTCTTTCGGACACGGTGCCCTTTCGGACAAGGTGCCCTTTCGGACACGGTGCCCTTTCGGCACTTCAATTGCTCGATTTTCGTCGGCAGGTTGAGCGCGCAAGGTGAGCTCTGACGGCCGTCTGTGGCCTTCAAGGTCCTCCGGAGAATCCGCTCTCTCCTTGCACTTATTCAGTAACGTGCAGAGGAACGTTTTTACTCTTTGCAGGTTCCTGGGCGAGTGGCCGAACACCTACGTGTACACGAAGGCCGTCGGCGAGGACCTCGTGAGGACCGAGGGCAAGGGACTGCCGGTCGCCGTGTTCAGGCCTTCAGTAGGTGAGACGACGACAAACTAACAGTTGTGCATCTGATAATCGCATCACTTGCCAATCAAACCCATAAAACACGAGACGTAATCTATGCAAAATTACGCCAAACAGTAGATGCTTCTTCCTTTCATCTATCTTTCATCCACTAGCTGAATTACGTCGATGTAAACCTGCGTGGAGGCCGCGTGATAACCATTTGCGCGGTTATCCTTGCAAATAAAAGTCCCGGACTTAATTTAAGCCGACATTGAAATTCTCCTGACCTATTCAAGTTTCCAGTTTCCGCGCTCGACTTGTCTCGCTTCGTCTCAATCTGCAATAAGTGCTTACTGTAAATCGGCCGGTGGTTGTGGAAAGTAACAGCTAATTTCCGGCTGCATTCATTGATTGCTCGTTGTTTTACGATTATCATAAAAACCGGTTATTGGCCGAAGTCACGTTGCGCACAAAATACGATAACCGCAACAATTGAAAATTGGTCAGATTCCAAGCTAATCATCACGGTATGGTATGCTGCCCTGAATCAGTTGTGCAGAATTTCCAACTTGGCATGCAGTACTGAATGGCAATTCGGTGCAAGTGGCATCAAAGACAATCAGACGTACAGACAGATCCGCGTCCTAAAACAAATCAGATCTAAGAACAGATCTACAGGTCTAAAACAAAAGATAATCACGTCTGCCAGGTAGACACAGATCTATCTGTGTGCTGGTTATACGTTTCTACGACCTTAGCCGTATCAGCTAAAAATGTACGACCCAAACCTAGGCGACTTTATCGTTATGTGTTTGTTCTGTCAATCGAGGCATACCGACTGCGCCAATTATTTCAACCAACTGGAGGAGTCGCGTCGTTGGCATTATGTACACCAGTTTTCTTGCAGTGCTCTCGAGCTTCAATGAGCCGGTGCCGGGATGGGTGGACAACTTGTACGGGGCGACCGGGCTCATGGTGGGCGTCGCCATAGGCCTCATCAGGGTGATCCGCTGCCAGAAGTACAACAAGAGCAACCTGGTGCCCGCAGACTACGTCGTCAACTCGGCCATCACCACCGCCTGGGACGTCAACAGGAGATGGTGAGCATGTGGGGAAGGCAATTGAATATGAATAAGCGAAACAAACATCGCACAATTCTTGTGAGCATCTTAAGCTGACAAATTGCTCTAAGCATATATAAGAAATGATATGGATTACGCTCAAGTTGCCCACTCAGGTCTTCACTATACATAATTTTGTTTCAGCGTTGAAGCTGGCGATAGCTTCAAGGAGCAGACCACTCCACCGCCGGTCTACAACTTCGTAAGCAGCCCGGAAAATTCCCTCACGTGGCGTAAGTGTCCCTCAATGATAATGTTTATTGCATTGAATATCGTAGCAAAACTCACCAAGTCCAATAAGGTGGACACCTTTCAGCAGACACATTTTAAAAGTTTGGTACGAAAAATCGCTTATTTAGGATTACAGGAACGTTCTGTACACCATTCGTGCATGTATGGTGTATACTTGACCCAAAGATCTAAGAATATTATGACTTTGACTTCTTAATAGTTATATTCGGGGTTTAATATAGGGTCACCATAAAGCAAACGGATGGTCAAGACGGAAGAATCGCACGCCGTCGTCAATATCAGAAAGACAGCCGGGCAACCCCAGATAACTGAATAATATTAGCAGGACTTTTATGATTCTATAGCAACACCAAATAAAAATACTTAAAAGTCAAAGTCGTAATATTCTTAGATTTTTGGGTCGACTATACATACATCATAATCCGAGTTTTCGTTCCTATTAAACTTTTAAAGTGACCTGATTGGACTTGGCGACTTTTGCCAGAACACCGGCGATATGTTAGCTTACAGGATCCGACGCGTTCTTTGTTTAAATTGTGCTTACAATACCAAGTCGGCTTCAGACACGTTATCTGTTTGCTGTATGTATTGGTCTTTTGTTGCAGCCGACTTCATAGCGTATGCCCACAAGCACAGCACCAGAATACCATCTCCGCTGATCGTCTGGAACTACGTTCTGTTCCTCATCAGCAACAGGTACATCCACAAACTCAGCATCTTTCTGTTTCATTACCTGCCAGCGTACGTGGTCGACTTCATCGCTATCTGCATCGGGAAGAAACCGCAGTAAGTCCTAATAATTAATCATCAATTCGCCGCGGCGGTTATTCTACAACTTTTTCGGCTCGCCTCTTCAGATGGGCGCATACAAAAAAGTAGCAGAATACACCACCAGCTTGCATAACTATACGCTATACGACAATAAGGTGGTTAGCTTTATTAACACTGGAGGCTTTATTTTTATTTCGTGATATATTATGTATAAATAAATAATTCAAAATTTACTTTGTAGTTATCACAGTTTATTTTAACGAAACTATTGTCACCGTATTAATATAAACTGTGATACCTACAAAGTAAAAATTGCATTATTTACTTGAGGTGGTTAGAGTTTTCCATTCGGTATGGATGTGGGAGAATGTTTGAGGTTGAAGCAACACACACTTTAACACTTTGGTGGTTGACGGATTATGTAGCATGTGCCATTCTTGGTATGGCCAAGTATGACTTGGTATGGTATGGCCATTCTGTACCCGAAAACTTGTCTCTGCCTCATTAATTAACACTAACAAATACACTGATCGTAAAAGAATCATAGTTCTAGTTGTTTGGTTAAAAGACACATAACAGATTCTATGCTGAATCACGATAATTTGTAGCAATCTATAATGATTGAGTAAATCAATCACTGCTTCCACTGCTTGTGCGCGCTTTCTTGTGTCTGACTCTGCGGTGATGGTGTCTGTTGGATGGCACACTCCTCCTGCAAGCCCGTTTTCCAGGCTCGTCAAGGGCTACAAGAAGATCCACAAGTTCACGGGCGTCGTCGAGTACTTCTGCATGCGACAGTGGCAGTTCGGCAACGACAATGTGGCTGCACTGTGGGGGCGGCTGTCGGACGCCGACAGGGAGGGCTTCCAGTTCGACATGTCCGCCCTCGACTGGGACGCTTATTTCGCCAAGTACACCGTCGGGTGCAGGCTCTACCTCCTGAAGGACCCCCTCGACACGGTACCGCAAGGCAGGAAGAAGATATTCCGGATGAAGGTGCTCCACTACGTCGTTTGCGGGCTGGTACTCCTGGGGCTTTACAAGCTGTCGACGTGGATGCTGTCGCTGTTTGTCCGGCTGTGAGGCATGTTTGCCCAAGGTGGTCCTAGCAGATTATAGTTTTTGTTCGGTTTCAGATTTTTTCTATACTATGTTCCATTTTTATTTTTAACTAAGTTGGTTCTATTAGGCTTCTATTAAGCCGACAAATAGCTTTAAGCAATCAGTGACTGGATAAACTGAACCTAAATGGCGAAATTGTCCGAAATGACTAACTGTCGTTTGCCATAAACTTCACGATTATTTGTAAATTGTTTTTTTTATATATATATATATATATAAGTTATATATTTATTAGTTTTGATTATTTTTTGCGTAATTATAGCTTTATAAGGTTGTGTAAATTAGGTTGTGTAAATTATTAAATACAGAATGTTCTGCTACTGATTTTGTAATCAGCTTAAAGTTTTTATTTCGTGGCAAGAATTCCGAAAATTAAAAAATAAAGTTGCAAAATTTCTATTTCAACTGAGACGGCTCAGTGAGCGGGCAGTTTCACAGAGAAGTGAATGCTGAATCAAGAAATGCAAACCGCAATGCTGTGCGATGCTTAGTTACGGAGTAAAAAAAATGTGTTAAAATGTAATTTGAGTTTCATTGAATTAATGAAAAGAAATTTAAACACCACAAATTTTGTAATTTTCGGAACTCGTACCAGGATCACAGAAGTGGCAAGAGATCGTTTATTCGTTATTAATTTTTATCTCGGTAACTAAGAATCGCACAGCATTGCGGTTTGCATATTTGGAATCAGCATTTGCTACTCCATCATACTGCGTACTCAGTTTTATTGAATTATTGAAAAGAAACTTTAACACTACAAATGTTGTAATTTTGGATTTCGTACCATAATCACAGAAGTCGCAAGAGATCGTTTATTCGTAATTAATTTTTATCTCAGTAACTAAGAATCGCACAGCATTGCGGTTTGCATATTTGGAATCAGCATTTACTACTCTATGATGTGTGTGATTTTCGAGTAATTTTACGACATACACCTGGCGCCTCCACCACATACACCCGGCGCCTCCACCTCATACACCCGGCACCTCCACCATATACACCCGACGCATCCGCCAGATATACCCGGCGCATCCACCATATGTGTACCCGGCGCCGCCACCATACATGTACCCGGCGCCTCCACCATATGTGTACCCGGCGCCTCCGCCATATGTGTACCCGGCGCATCCACCATATGTTTACCCGGCGCCTCCACCATATATGTACCCGGCGCCTCCACCATATATGTACCCGGCGCATCCACCATATGTGTACCCGGCGCCTCCACCATATATGTATCCGGCGCCTCCGCCATATACACCCGGCGCCTCCACCATGGATCTCGCAGACCCTTAAGGTCCAGGCATCGCCGCCGACGGTTCAATTAAGCTGCCCCCAGGTTCTCGTGCACATTTCGGGATAAAAATAGCCGGTAGATTTCTTCTGCACACATGTTATCAAGATCTGATCATTTTTTCATATAAATTGCTTCCCAAAACTTTTTGGACATTTAATGCGACCTTCGAATTTTAATTTTTTTTCGTGGCAATAGATTTGTGACCGGAAATTTGCCTTTTGTTTGCCTGACAAACAATTAGCGACGTATTCCAAGCCCCCTTGAAAAAACAAGCGACTGCCAAAGTGTGTGCGCTTCTGTTTATATCCTCAAACCCGGATCACCTTTTATAAGGTCTTGTATCAAAAACTGCTCAAACTAATTGTTAACAATACCTGATTAGGTTAGGTTAGGTTAGGATCGATTGAATACGATCTTAATTGGTCCACTCTGTATATCCGCCGGACGCAATTTATGTTTCCCCGCAGGTAATTTACAAGATTATCTGCAGTAAATGTTCTGGTAAACCTGTTACTTGCAGACGCGAGCACTTGTCTAAACCCGTTTTTGTTTTTCTCCCGCTGGTCGCAGGGTACTTTGATTTGCGTCGTAAAGCAAACACATACGCAGCAGTTGATATTACTTGGCCGGAATAAGTGATAATTCCAAACCCCACGAACACATAATAGTTATATATGTAATACACATAAATAATAATAATAAACATAACATAATAAAACACTTAATAGTTATCGCGCTCTTACGAGAACAAGACGATATTAGGCATATTGAGATGCCAAAAGGTTGGTAATGTTTAACCGAAACAATGGAAGTTACTTTGGCAGAAACAAAACATTTCGGATGTTTAGGCGAAAACAGATTATTGCAATGTTTAGATGACACAGAAAATATGCACACTGGGTTGCCTGCCTTAAATGTTAACCAGCGGGATGAAATAATGTTTTTAATCTAAATAAAACAAATAAGCAAAGTTTGGAAATGCCCGCTCTTAGTTGTCGCCAGGGCGTTATTTATTATTTATTAGCCCCCAGACAAGTGGTAGAGCAATTGCGTCAATTGTTATAAATGCGAAAAAACAATTGGCGGTAGAATTTACGTTTTTCCTTTATTTGCGAGCATTTGTTTTTAATCGTTTCCACCAGTAATTGATGGTTTTGTGCATGACAGCGCGTTGCTAAGGTTAAAAAGCACTTTATAGTTTGATTTCCGATCGTATTTTTTTTTCTCACGAGGTACACACAATGGGCCGCTTCGATGGCTGGCAGGGTCGCGACCTGCGGTGTGATCGTCCTGGGCCCGGGGGCCCGGTACGGCCCTGAGCTTTGGGCGCGCGCCGTCAGCAATAAAAGACGGCCCTCGAATTCCGCTGGCCGAACGAAGGTCCGCGTCCGTCCAGCCGTCCGCACGCGCTTACCCTAGTGCTCAAAGACACGACACACGAGGTGCTCCTGAGGGTGTTCAGAAACGCAGAAACGAAGACATGTCGCGGGACCCAGGCGAGATCAGGGGGTTCCTGGAGGGCGCCGGCGGCATCCTCGTCACCGGCGGCACCGGCTTCCTGGGGAAGCTGCTCCTGGAGAAGCTGCTGCGGCTCACCCAGGCCACCAGGATTTACCTGCTCATCAGGTGCAAGCGGGGTAAGAGCGAGGCGCAGAGGTACCAGGAGATCTTCGACCAACCGGTAAGTCCAAAAACAAACTGCCCGCCAAATCTATTTCCATGTCAAAAACAAACTGCCAAAATCAACCAAGAACGCTTCTGCAAGCATTTTTTTCGATCTATAACTTCTCGTACTTATAATTTTTCTCATGAGCACCATCGGTTCCAAAATTGGCCCCAATACTTAAATCTGCCTGCCTGATTCTACTTTAATTTCCAATTTGTGCACAAAACTTGTGTGGTAATTTAATTTGGTAAACAGCCAGGTACCCCTATAAAGGGCCCAACACCCCTATAAACTCGGTACTAATTTAAGCAATAAAAAAAAACCAACCTACTCTTGGGGTGCCAATCCCACGCAGATTTTCGACGAGCTGAAGAAGATGCAGCCCGATTTCCTGAAGCGCCTCACCCTGGTCACGGGGGACTGCGTGCTGCCCGACCTGGGGGTCTCCGAGGAGGACATCCTCACGCTGGAGGAGAACGTCGGCGCGGTCTTTCACTGCGCTGCCACCGTGCGCTTCGACCAAAAGCTCAAGACGGCGACCTACATCAACGTGAGGGCCACCAAGGACCTGCTCAAGATCGCCAAACGGATGAAGAAGCTCAAGGTACAGCCGTAAATGTAAAATTTAACATCGCCGTATGTAACAGATAAAAAAATGTGCCAGGCAAATTGGAAGTACCTCGCAATTGTGCTCCGATTAATAAGAAACAGGGCTAAGTATGTGTGGATATCACACAGGTTTAACTTGGTTTGAATTGGTTTTCAACCAAGTGTTTGATTTACCTTAAAACAGGGCTGCAAGACCCTAGTCGATAAAAATGTACTGTTATAAATTGCATGAAAAGGCTAAATAGAAACAGTTTAAAATTCACGTTTAGGTTAATCGTATTCAAGATAACAACAATAAGTGGACATCAACGCCAATGAAAATGTAACAATAGAATTTTTGTATTCAAATATTCATGCATTAGATTTCAATTGTTCGGCACAGTAATTCAGGTATATGGTAAGCTTGAAGGCCATCTCTGCAGGTGGCAGGGAAAGTGTCCAAATGACTCCGCCCGATATCAACTTTAATCTCGCATAGGAATTTTATCAATATTACTATTGATCCCTAAGGGATTATTTGAACCATAGTTTATCATTTCCTGGCGGCTGATAGCTGACGGCACTGCTTCCGTTTTTCCCAGGCGTTCGTGCATGTGTCCACGGCTTACGCCAACTGCCCGAAGCAGACCATCGACGAGGTCTTCTACAAGCCCGGCCTGGAGCCCGACAAGCTGGCGAGCCTCCTGGAAATCCTCGACGACGATCAGATCGAGTCCTGCACGCCCAGGTAATGGTGCCCGACATTTCCGATCGCCCGGTATACACGACGTGTTTATACAGGGACCCAAATAAAATAATGGACGGGATATTAATAATTGAGGGTTCTAGAAGTATAACTCATTTTTGGTAGTCCTTAGATAAATGGCTCCAATGTTACCTTGAATTTCAAAATTCCAGCAATAAGTTTAGAAAACTGTGTTCATATTTTATACTTAGGTTCGGACTGAACTATTAACACAATTTTCTAAACTTATTCTTGCAATTTTGAAATTCAAGTTGCCTCCAAAAATGCACTTGAAACTTTTTACTGCTAGACCCCTGAATTATAAACGTTATATGGTTTATACTTAGGTTCAGACTGAATTATTAACATAATTTTCTAAACTTATTCTTGCAATTTTGAAATTCAAGTTATCTTTAAAGCCTCCAAAAACGCACTTGAAACTGATTACTGCTAGACCCCTGAATTATCAACGTTATATGGTTTACGTTTTCAGTTTGCTGGGGAAGTGGCCAAACACCTACACCTTCACCAAGGGCATATCCGAGGACGTGCTGAGGACGGATGGCGCCGGGTTGCCCGTGGCCGTGGTCAGGCCTTCGATGAGTACTGCTTACGTTACAGATTGAAATGTAAACGATTGCTGACGCATTTTTTTACAGTCATATCGACCTACAAGGAGCCACTGTGCGGCTGGATCGACAACTTTTACGGCCCGGTTGGCGTCAGCTTCGGCGTGGGCCTGGGACTGCTCAGGACCCTGCACGCTGACGCCGAAAATCTGGCTGACATGGTGCCCGCTGATTACGTCATCAACGTCATGCTTGCCGCCGCCTGGCAGGCGTCTGTCAGGTACGGAATAATGAAACAAATGCCGTTAAAAACTTTGACTACAAACAGTTGAAATGTGGAACTTTTGATAACTTCGGGCTTGTCAACAAAGTGAGTATTCACTTGTTTCAGGAAGCAGGAGCTGCAACCTGGGGAGGTCCAGGAGGTCGCAGTATATAACTACGTTTCGACACCGGAGGCCCCTATCAACTGGAGTAAGTAAATTTAATGATAATACACTGCTGAATTATGTGCGTAAACGGATCAATCCGGTGGGTCCATTACTCAACAGTGACACCGGGTAGCTCAGCGGAGAAAGGGTGGTAGAGACGAGCTAGATAAAACATATTTACAGCCTCCCTGGGGGTACCCTCGTGCGCTCGTTGGCATGCGAGAAGTCGGCGTGAGTTACTTCAGGAGGCGAAAGTTGTTAGAGACAGGCTAAATTGTAGATTTAGGGTATTGCTTTATTGTTTACAACAACTGCTCGTCTACGTCCACTAATGATTGCGGTCTTATGCCGGACCCCAGATAGGTACATGGAGATGTGCTTCAAGTACGGCATGACTGTCCCCTCGCCCCGAATCATCTGGCACCAGATATTCATCATGAACAAATACAAGTGGAAGCACGACGTGGAGGTCGTCCTGCTGCACCTGGTGCCGGCCTACATAGTTGACGCCATTTCCATGTGCATCGGCAAGAAACCCATGTAAGACAAACGAATCACGCAGTACTGATTAACTTGGGTGTATGACGCGCCATTGGCATTTTGTTCGAGTCGGAGTTGTTTTCATTAGAAGCGCCGTTATGTGGTGCATGTAGATAGGTCAGTTGGGTACTTGTTATCGAGTTTTTTTTTCTACCACATCACTTTGGTGGGCGCCACATCCAAGAATTCGGGGTTTATTCACAACCGTGTACGTAATGTCGACATTTCCAACTTTTTAAAAGTTTGAAAGTGTCTACTTACCTCTTCTTCATTACCTACCTCTACGTTCATCTACTGCCTTCCCTCATTTCCATACTACACTCCCCCGTTTCTCGAGATAACCCTATAATCTTCCATTTTAAACATTTTCCATATCTGTATGTAATACACTATTTACACTGAGCTCTCTGCGGGTCACAAGGATGGTGAACGGCTACAAGAAGATCCACAACTTCATCGGCGTCATCTCGTACTTCACGACGCGCCAGTGGAGCTTCGGCAACGCCAGCACCAGGGGGCTGTGGTCGAAGCTGGGGGCGGTGGACCGCCGCCTCTTCGAGTTCTCGATGGGCGACCTCGACTGGAACGACTACTTCCGCTCGTACATGCTCGGCGCCAGGGTGTACCTCCTGAAGGACCCGGTGGAGACGATCCCCCAGGGCCGCAGGTGGTGCCTCTTCCTCAAGGCCGCGCACTACGCCCTCGTCGGCCTCCTCGCGCTCGCCTTCTTCTACACCATCTACAGGGTGGTCTTCTGAGGGTAGGCTTGAATTCTCGGTGGCTGTAGCTCTAAAGATGTATACATATTAGTACGCAGGCATTACATGTCCTGATTAAAGTTTATTAAGTCGTCACCTGTGTTCTTGTGCCTGTGTCCTTCGAATGTTTCAGTATTTACTCGAACTGAAACAAGTAGGCCTTTAGATATATATAAAAAAACATAAAAGGAATATTTTTTTATTGGTTTCTTCTTAATTGGAGTACTTACTACTAGTTTATATATAAAGATCTTTTCTTGTTTTAATTATGTTTATTCTGCCTTCTTGATCTTACTAATGGATGAAACTATAACAAAAATGAAAGGAATCACTTATGTCACAGGAACTACATATACACTACAATAATTTCTTGAGAAAACAAGTTTTCCACCTTAGGATTCATGTATGACCTAGGTTAAAAAACAAGCCGGCAACGTCGCACCCCCTGGCGTACGCGGCTGAAAGTTCGCTTGACAACCACGCGCTTCGCTTTTGTTTTTCGCTTTTGTGGCCGACGCCGGTGACGAGCTGCCAGTGTGTGGAGAGCATCGCCGAGGCATGGACATTCTGGTGCCCGAGCCCGTCCTGGTGGACAACGAGCCGCCACTGGCCGAGTTGCCTCCCGGAGTCGGCGACATCGCCGCCTTCTACGAGGGCGCCACTGTGCTGATAACCGGTGCCACGGGGTGCCTGGGGAAGCTGCTGCTGGAGAAGCTGCTGCGGTCCTGCGGCGAGGTTCGCAGGGTTTACATCCTGGCCCGCGTCAAGAACCACTACAACATCGAGAGGAGGCTCGAGGATATGCTGGACATGTCGGTGAGTCATAATTACATCAATAATAACAACCTAACCTAACCTAACCTAACAAAGTATAAAGGGTTCAGGAATAATAAGGCACAGTAGGCCTGAGCTTCTAATAGTAGGTCTGAAGAAGCCTTAAAATGAAGGTGAAACGTTCCTGAATAGTTCAGAATGATACAGTTGAAAAGCAAAAAAACTGCGGAATTTCTGTTTCCAATAGTTTTTCGATCATGCGAATGCAGCGCGCATTGAAATACGGAAGGCGCCATTGTATGCAAAATCTGACCCCTGACCACTTGCCGCGGGTCGGATCTCATTGACCCAGTCGTCGTCGGTCGGCCCCCAACATTAAAAACAATAGATTATTGGTGATTAATCGATTTAGTATTCTCCTGCATTAAGTTAGGTACCATTTGATATACCTGCACTGTGCACATGCACTGATGAATTTACAGATCAACATTTCAAGCTGCCCAACTCTTAAACAAATGAAAATAAGACACATTTGCATGTAAAATGCCATTCCTGAATAGTTAATTATACACCAAGGTTGTGAAGTATACAATTCTAGCCGAGGTGTTTCGTATAGCGAGGCGCCGAGGGATACAAGTTGAGGCTATGACTATTCACTACCATGGTATCTATATTTTTTTTTCACTGCTAGATTAATTACAATCATTTAAAATTAAAACATTAGTAGATTCGGTTAAATCAAACACTTGGTTAAAGTTTCACTGTATTGATAGAATAAACCTCTACAATTGTTTCGGCCTCACGACCATTCTCAAGAGTACAGAGATACTAGGACTAGAACTCTTGAGAATGGTCGTGAGGTCGAAACAATTGTAGAGGTTTATTCTATGAATACAGTGAAACTTTAACCAAGTGTTTGATTTAACCTAATCATAATGTTTCACCAAGTAGTATCCACACATAGTTTCAATTTAATTAGTAGATTGGTTCCAACATAAGGTCCCTTTGAACAAGGCACCGGATTTAATAAACGTTGTGCAGTGGGATGAAGACGTTCAAATGTCTCATTGCGTGATTTTACATCAGGTGTTTGAGATTTTGAGGAGGGTGCGCTCCGAGGGTCTAGACAAGGTGCAGCTGGTGCGGGGCGACCTGAGCCTGCCCGACCTGGGAGTCGAAGCCGGCGACCTGAAGACCCTCGCCGAAGAGGTGGACGTGGTCTTCCACCTGGGTGCGACGCCCAACACCGACGACAACCTCAAGGTCTCGACGCACGTCAACGTCAGGGCTTTGCGCGATCTCTTGCGCCTCGCCAAGCAGATGAGAAACCTCAAGGTAGACCAGAAAATCATCATCAAAATCATTCAATGTGAAATTGATTCAGCTTCCCTTATCATCGGTCATTCAATTTGCATTTGATTCAGCTTCGCATATCATTGGCTCCTTTTAGTTTTTCGGTACGTCATTAAGTCTCTTCAATTGTTTCATCAGTATCTCATTGATTCCCATCACTTATTTAATTAGATTTGCAAATAAGTTTCCTCTTAATTCGATGAATTTGATTTGCATTTCATTCGTCTTCATTGGTACCCTTTAATTGTTTGATACGTCATTAAATATGTTCAATTGTTTTACAAGTATCTCATTGATTCCCATCACTTATTTAGTTAGATTTGCATTAAGTTTCCTTGTAATTAGCAAAATTCGATCAATGTTGATGGTTTAGAACGGTATTACATACACATTCCTCGCCTCATCAAAACTTTTCACGTCGTCGATTCACGCAAATCGTTGCACGTTTCATCATTTACCAATCATTTTACAAGCGACTCTTGTTTTACGCAGGCTTTTGTACACGTCTCGTCCGTTTATTCGAACTGTCCGAAGAACGTCATCGAGGAGGACTTCGGAAGGCCCTACGTTTCGCCCAAGGTGCTCATAGACTTCGTGGACTCCATAGATCCGAATCTAAGGCACTCGAGACCGATGTTAGTATACTTGGCCCAAAGATCTAAGAATATTATGACTTTGACTTCTTAATAGTTATATTCGGGGTTTAATTTAGGGTCACCATAAAGCAAACGGATGGTCAAGACGGAAGAATCGCACGCCGTCGTCAATACCAGAAAGACAGCCGGGCAACCCCAAATAACTGAATAATATTAGCAGGACTTTTATGATTTTATGGCAACACCAAATAAAAATACTTAAAAGTCAAAGTCGTAATATTCTTAGATTTTTGGGTCGACTATACACATAATCCGTTCCTCTTGTACCCTTAGCGTGTCGAGGGCTGATGTTAGTATGTTCGTAAATAAGTAAAGGGAATGAGAGGTTGCACCACCTCCATGCTCGTCGACTCAAATGACCACCTATATCTGGTACCAATCACTTGGAATTCAAAATTTTAAAGTAATTAGATATAGGGGAAAAGGGGTGTCGTTTACTTTCGTTATTTTTTTGTTGTTCTTGTTGTTATGTTGTTGCTTGTTTTGACATCCAGTGTTCGCTTGTTTAGTGCGTTGGGCAGGTGGCCGAACAACCACACCTTCACGAAATCCATAGGCGAGAACGTGATCAGGACCGAAGGGTCCTCGCTGCCCATTGCCATAGTCCGCCCGTCCATCGGTCTGTTCGCGCAGTTTTCGCTTGAAGGCCCTCGAGCCTGTACCAATTCTTCTTGCAGTGGTGGCGACGGTGCGGGAGCCGAGCCCAGGTTTCTCCGACAACGTGAACGGCCCGACGGGCTTGGTCATGACTTCGTACCTGGGTCTCACCAGGAGCGTGCTGGCCAAGAAGGACAACGTCGCCGACCTGGTGCCTGCCGATCACGTGGTCAACGTGATCCTTGCAGCCGCCTGGGACGTGGCCGAATCGAAGTAGGTAATAGGATAGCGAACCAAATTGGATGATTAGAGTCAGCGCCAGATCAATTGCGGTGCGCAGTTATTAGTTATTATGTACTGGACATAGCCCAGTTATGAAGATTCGATGTGATACAGTTATGCTCACATAAATCTAGTACAAAAAATTTGAGATTGCTAAATAACTGTGATGTGTCACGCCCAAGTTAATCTTGTCGCTAGTACAGCTAGTTTTTCGGCTTTTAGAGCTTTGAATGACAACGAGGAGGTGGCCAGTAGCGACGAGGATGTGCCGATTTACAATCTCCCAGGATTCCGCTCCAACCCAATCACCTGGGGTGCGTATTCTAGCCGAATCTAGTAAATCGTAAACTGCTGTGAGCCCATTAAATCCGTTGAATAGATATTCGCAACTTTAGACCTAAACGAAAAGCTCCTCATATAAGCATGGAATATTTTCGTCTGCTTGTTTGGCAATTTGCTACGTTGGTTTCAGGCAGGTTCTTCGAGCTGACTGAGAGGTATGGGCGCAGGGTGCCTTCTGTGCACGCAATCTGGCACCCGTGGCGCGTCATCCACCAGAGCAAGACGCTGCACTTTTATCTTGTTCTCTTTCTGCACTACATCCCGGCGTACCTCCACGACTGCGTCATCTTCACCACAGACACCAAGTTAGTACTCAAATTTATTAGTACGCAAAACTAATGTCACCATGTTCTTCAAGGTTTCTTTCTTTCATTCTTAGTCATTGACCTAACTCTATCCACTGTTTTCTCTCTTTTGTGCAAATATGTGCAGATAATATCTTGTGATGAAAGTAGTTAAGCAACACGGTTTCTACTCCACCCCCCGCGAAGATTTCGATTAATTTAATCGAAATCTTCGCGGGGGTGGAGTAGAAACCATGTTGCTTAACTACTGATGAAGTATATCAATGGGATATTACAATTCGCCAAGCAATGGTTAAGCTACAATGAGTTAAAGTCAAAAAAATCAAGCCCTTTTTAAGTGGACATGTGTGGTTTTGCATGCTCTATTGTAAGTAAGGCATTTCATAACTTATACCTCGTATTTTCTGGTATGCTTGAAATCATTTCCAACCCCGTTTCCAACCTATGCACCTTAACTCATCGGCTCGTTAATCTTGCAATCTTCGTAAGAAGTCTTGTCTCGCACGTGACGCTTCAAAACTCTTCAGGTACATGGGTTACTTTTCCAAGATCGACGCCCTGTCAGCGTCGCTGTCGTTCTTCACGTTGAACAGCTGGGACATACGCGGGGGCAACGCAAGGCGTCTCTGGTCGAAGATGAGCCAGGCAGACAGGCGCTGCTTCGACTTCGACGACGGCTCCGTCGACTGGGACCACTACCTCCACTCCTACATGAGGGGGGTGCGCGTGCACCTGCTCAAGGACGGGATGGCCACCCTCCCGGAGGCGCTGAAGGACTACAAGAAGAGGATGGCCGCGTCGTTGTTGGTCGTCGTTGCGTGCGTCTGCGTCGCGGTGATGATCTTGTTCTCATGATGGCTTCAAATTGTTGGGTGGAAGGTGGATGGATGGAAGATGGAAACTCACTGGGGTGCTGGGAAATAAAATATGCAGAGAAGTCAGTAGTATGTTCTTGTTGATGAACAAATGGGCACAGTGATGGTTGTCGAAATGAACCCAATGATTACTGAATGTCCGTTGGAAACTGATTGGGGTATTGGGAAATAAAATTTGTAGTAGAAGTCAGTATGTTTTTGTTGATGAACAAATGGCCACAGTGATGATTGCCGAAATGAATGAAATGTTTAATGAATAATTGATTGGCGATTGATTGCCACGGGAGGTGGCGCCAAGTATAAAGTTATTATTTAGCATTTGAGGCTTCAGTTCACGAAGGTCTCGTGTTCGAGTCCCATCCAGGAGTGCGCACGGTGCACTTGGTCGCGCGCTGATCTGGCGGCTAGGCCAGAGAGCTCCTCTCTCTCCCCCCTCCAGCGGGGCCGTTCCCCCTTTCCCTAGCGCCCGTCTCGCTCCTCTAAGCCGACTTAAGTGGCCCCGGCAGGTGGTGGGGGGATAGATGATACGTGCTTTATGTTTTCTAAACAATAATAATATCCCAGTGCACATACGAGCGTGTCCGCGACGCGACGCGCGCACTTACACACATACACATACACACACAATCGCGCGCACACAAACACACACACACACACACGCACACGTGCATCCATGGTACGGCACACTTACGCGCGCACACATACACACGACTGAAACAATTGCGGTCGAAAAAAAAAGCCAGGGATTAAAACAAGAGGCGCGCGTGACAAAGGGGGATCGCTGGCACCGATCGTGCTTTGTTTTTTTTTTTGTTTCTTTGCGGGCGCATCATGTGACGGCGCGTCACGCACTTACACACTCACACACACACACACGTGCCGAGAAGTTGATAAGGCAAGGCACTTTTTGAAAAACGACGAGTGCGTGAGCTGTCTGCGCTGGCACGGCCCGTGTCCTGTGCTGCAGGTTGTGCCTCTGGGAGTGCGAGGGCGCCGATGGGGCGAGGACAGAAGCGCCCCCCGACCACCAGCTGACCGGGACAACAATTGACCACCAAGGCGGGAGACGGGGGCCGATGGTCGGAGGTTCCGGCCCGTGCTAGACCGGATTAGAAGGTTAGTGGCGCCGTTTCCTCTCATGTGTGTGTGCACGCGCCGAGGACGCCCTTGTGCGTGCCACGTTGGGCGCCAATGGAGCGGACAAACAAAAAAAAAAGCGCAACAATCGAGCAACGGGGCGGCAATTGTTTGCCAGCGCGACGTCAACGCGGAACTCGCGAGGCGCGTCTGTTTCTCTTCCCGTCTGTCTCTCTCTGTCTCTCTCTCTCTCTCTTTTGCCGACCTGTTACCATCATTACCATTATTATTAGTTGTCATTATTACCATTAGCGGCCGGCAGAAGTGACGCGGGTAATTAGTGACCGCTGGCTGACGCGAGACGGATCAAGCCGCCAGCTTCTCGGGGCACATTTCTAATCAAAGAGATGCGGCGGAAGAGCGTTTCAGCTGACGAAATGGTCACGTCAAAACGGAGTGGCAACTGCCAATAAGAGTGCCGTGACAGCTGTCAAAAAAATTGTGACAGCTGTCAAAAAATTGTGACAGCTGTCAAAAAATTGTGACAGCTGTCAAAAAGAAATCTGTCATAATAACACTTTGACAGCTATTAAAAAATAAAAACGAAACCCTACTTGCCATGAAGAAGCTTAGGCAGCAGTCAAATTGTAGTCAATTAGATCAGCTTTTACATCAGTAGTTAGTAGTCATCATTGGTCAAAAGCCTCGCCTGCGAAAAGCTGCAGTACCTTATTAGCTTAGGTTAGGTTAGGTTAGGTTAGGTTAGGTTAGGATAAAAAAAAACTCTGTATATTTACAGAGAGTTTTTTTTTTATCACGCAACATAGGGTTAATCATTTTCAGTCATACACTTCGGTCACAATGACAGCAAAGCGTCTTTTTAAAAATACAACATACAAGCAATTCTCTGCGGGGCAAATATTACAGTTTATAAAGTGTACAATGTATTCAACTGAAGAAAGAGCTCAGCAATTCAACTGAATGAAGCTGCAAACCTCAGCTTAACTTTGTTCACTTCGTAGACTGTTGTAGTGTTTGTCTCGCAGATAATTAATTTTCCTTGTATGTTGCATTTTAAAATAGACGCTTTGATACATTGCAGTAATTATGACAGAAGTGTGTATCTATTGAAATCATTTATCCTATGTTGCACGATACAAAAAACTCTGTATATGTCATTGTGTCTAAAATAACGTAATTACAGCTGTCAAAACAACGTAGTGACAGCTGTCATTGTGCCTAAAACAACGTAGTGACAGCTGTCGTTGTGCTTAAAAGAACGTAATTACAGCTGCCAAAACAACGTAATGACAGCTGTCATCGTGCCTAAAACAACGTAGTGACAGCTGTCTTTGTGCTTAAAAGAACGTAATTACAGCTGCCAAAACAACGTAATGACAGCTGTCATTGTGCCTAAAACAACGTAGTTACAGCTGTCTTTGTGCTTAAAAGAACGTAATTACAGCTGCCAAAACAACGTAATGACAGCTGTCATTGTGCCTAAAACAACGTAGTGACAGCTGTCAAAACAAATTTTGTCGATATTTTAGTTTAATCTTGAATTTCATGGCTTTGGTTTTTCGTAAGATTTTGCTGTGTTATTCATAAAAAATTGAGTAGCGGTTTAACGATGGTTTAAACTTGGTAACCCTTTGTAAAACACTGCTAAACCATCTACTGTGGTAAATGTTTACGAATAACGCTGCTTGTGGTGAAAACGATGTGTTACTAAAACGCGCGGAAATTGAGTAATTGTAATGTACAACATGGCAAGTTGTTTCTCTGTTTTTTAATTGTAATGTTCTGTTGTTACAGATTGCGTCCTCGCTTGATTGAGGGACCCGAGCCTTCCTGATTTTTTCACCCATCTGCGCACACCGACGACACGATTTTTAATGGTTTTCATGGTGAGTGCACACATTTTTTAGTTTTAGCTTCATTTAAAACACATCGGATTTAAATGCGGATTAGTAATGGGCGCAAATGGTTGTCTGTTTTGACCGACATTCGCTGTGGATTGCATATTAAAACCAAGAACTTTTGCTAAAATCCACGTCACATAATTTGACATGACTTGGGTAAATAATGCACGTTTTGTCCAAATGACCAAATCGTTCTGGTCGTTGATAATTCTTCAACCAATGACCTTGAAAGAACCCTCTGGTCATTGTCCACTTGCCTCGAATAATTAAATATACGAGGGGAAACATGGTCTCTCGTGATGGACACATTGTGAACGACGAGCTGTATCTCCAAAATCATTGCTGATTGCGCTGAATTTTTAATTTTAACGTGTCATCAAAAGTAGTTTGTATATAAACCATTGCTTATTTGTGATGGATGATTTGTTTGTGAACGACGAGCTCTTTCTCAATTTTTTTTCATCTCTCTCTCCTCTCTCTCTCTCTTATCTGTCTTCATCTACATGTTTCGAATTCGCCACGTTCCCGTGCCCTTTTCCGGGCTCGTGACGGCCGCGACGCTCCCCCCGGCGCGCCCACCCCCCTCTGGAAAAGTCAGGTCGCCTCTCGAGGGCCACGAGCAGAGAAGAGCTCGAAAAATTGCGCGTAATGGCAAAGAGACGACGGCGACGAGGACGACAATGGGAGTAGTCGCCGCGTTTCTGTCGTGGGAGCGGCGCCCGCTAGATGAAGATGAGCTGCGGGGCCCGCGGGGGCCGGGGGCCAGCGCGAAGGCAGGAGATCGCATCTCTCGCGTGGCCCGCGAGAGCAACGCGAAGACACGTCTCTCCCCCCTCCCGGCTCACCCGCAGCACACACACACGCATACACACACACACCACATTATCGGAACGGCCGATCTGAAATGTCATCGTTCCTATCTAACCTTAAAAATATTCATAAAGGTAAAAGTCGCGGGGAAGATGAGACATTTGCATAAAGGCCGTGCCCCACATAACACAATACCGCCACGAAAACGTAGCGAGCGCGCCGTGTTTTGTCTCCGGCGCTGCGCTGTTGTTTCGTTGCGTCCCACGGAGCGCTCGTCTTCCGCCCAGGGAGGGACGCGCTCGTCCCACATTGCAGTCGCGCCCAGAAAAAATCGTCAGCCTCGAAGTGTTACGGAGATGCTGTCCATATTAAGTTCCGAAGTGGCCTGGAAATGCACCTAGAGACCACTTTCCTGCGCATTTACGTTTTTCCGCAGACGCCCGCTTCATGGGGGCATCTATAAGGGGTGTAAATCACACTGCACACCGTGTGCTCTATCATGCGGCAGTCGATTCTTCGCAGAAATCATATTAACATAGAGCGGGTTATCGAAGCGGGCGCCCCCGTGCTCTAACCGTCCGCCACCAGGGATCCTAGGCCAAAGGTGCCCACCTTTGGCCACCACTCTTTAGTATATTCTTTGGTGCCCACCTTTTAATCGAAACGCGCCAACTTTGGCTCTTCCCGAAACCCCTCTGTGTGAGCATTTACGCGCTTAATAATTGTGTCTAATTGCCTATTTGAGTGTGCCTGTATGTGTGCGTGTGTGCTTGTGTAACCGGAAACGTGGGTGGCAATTGAAGCACTGCTGCAGGTTCATTGTTATTTAACGCTTCCGGTTGACGCCCTACATGCTCACTTCTCTCTTTCACACACACACACATGCATACCCAGTGGAGGCAGACACGCACACCGTCTGCAAAACAAATAAATACGCCCGTCCGATGGGTATCTTCCTTGGGCAGCGGTAGTGACCAGGCTCGGAGGAACGTGACCGTGGAAGGCCCGCAAGAACATCGCCCTAGCATGACCACTGTATCCACCAGGTCCGCAAAACCCGACAGTTGTTCTGCTCTTGGTACCTGTCGAAGTGGCAGATCCATACCCTAAACGTGTTACGTAACCGAAGGACTTGTTGATTGCCAAATTAAAACTGAAGATACATAAAGCTGCAATACAATATTACTACTAACTATACATTTGAGTTTTGGGTTGGGGCGCAATTTGAACAAGTAAACGATACACACAGGTCAAAGGTTGATCTTGGCCTATATCTACAATTACAATATTACTACCAACTACACACTTGAGTTTTGGGTTGGGGCGCAATTTGAACCCTCGCGGTTGTGGGGGTGATCGGTGATCGCCGGGCAGCTGTTAATATGACGGCAAAGTAACCTAAATCGGGTTTTCTGGATTGATTCGTGTGCCCCCTCGGGCCCCGGGGCAACGCGGCCAGGAATTAGAACGAGCGCGCACCGTTGCGGTGAAAGGCTCGCCTATGCCGTTTATTTTTTATGCCGTCTATGTGTGTACGTGTGTGCCTGTGTGTTTGTGAGTGGATCTTCTTCATGCCGGGGGCCTTCGCTCGGATCTCCTCTCCGCCTCTCGCGGCGTCACGACTCGCGGCGCCGGAATAAATAAATAAATTGAACGGTGAGCGAACACACACACACACACAGACACACACGTACGGAACACACGGCAGGCATAAATACTTACGGATTCACATTCACATGTGTGCCGGGTAATTATTACGTGTAAACGTGGATGATGCTTCACGTGCGGCCGGCCTCGTGCGATTTTTTTTTTTTAATTGACGTTCGGAAAAATGACGATCGCGCACTCTCCTTTTACCGAAACGTCGCTTTTCGAGTGCGTTGCGTAAGGTTTCGAACAACCGACCATTACAACCGACCATTTTTAACGCATTTGGTTTCACCCCTGTTAGGGGTGGAAATCGCAATAATGTGTATCCTTGGGGGCGACCTCCAGCTGTCAGATGAACGCGCCACTTGCGAGGATGTTCCTGTTTGACCAGCTGCTTCGGTAGCGGGGTGTTACCCGTTCGTTAACCCTACCCTGGAGCCCTACCGGGATCCAGGTCGACTCCGAAATTCAGGTATCTTCAAACGGTATCTCCCCAGCATAAATCAAATGAACACCTAAATGGATTGATTTACCCCGACGAAGGGACCAACACCCACACACTGCAACCGACCCAATATGTTAGCTGCCGAATTGTCTGATGTATCTACTGACGGATCGACAATTGTTCTTGCTGTTTTTAATCACTGCATGCCACGATCACTTAATTGCCAGTTCACTTGTCAACTGGCATTGTCCCAGCAACTGCTGCGTTGACCGAACAAAGGGTCAACGCAGCAGTTGCTGGGACATTCCTAGTTGACAAGTGAACTGGCAATTGCTGACGTCCGTTGAAACTGAAACCTTTCACCGAACAAAGGGTCAACGCAGCAGTTGCTGGGACATTCCTAGTTGATAAGTGATCTGGCAATTGCTGACGTCCGTTGAAACTGAAACCTTTGACCGAACAAAGGGTCAACGCAGCAGTTGCTGGGACAATTCCAGTTGACAAGTGAACTGGCAATTGCTGACGTCCGTTGGAACTGAAACCTTTTGACCGAACGAAGGGTCAACGCAGCAGTTGCTGGGACATTCCTAGTTGACAAGTGAACTAGCAATTGTTGACGTCCTTTTGTTCCGCTTAACTGCTTTGATTGTCGTTGCTGCCTCACATTTTAGTTGACAACGGACTAGCAGTTGTTGTTTTTTTGTCATTTGTCTCTGCACTAGTCATCAAGTAAACTATCTAATGTGTAGACACACACATATACTGGCGGCAAGTACTTTCCGTCAGTAAGCTTTCCAAACGTAAATGGGGCTTACGATTTTTGTTCGCCTTTTTCGTGCATTGGGGTCCGGGGCGTCGGTCGTGTCCCCCCATTGTTCACGGTTCACGTCGGGGCCGCTCCGATTAGATTAGGCGCGTTGCTCGCCTCTAAATTGAGGAAGTCCAACTGGGTCGCCGTGCCCGACGACGACCGGAGAGCCTGTTAACGGCAATCACATGAGCGCATTTATGTGCGCGCCCGCAGAGCGAAATTGGGTTGCAAGGGGGCCCAGTGTCCATCGCATCAACATCACACATCATCCATCAAGAAAACCATCCTGGAGCATCCAGCCCAGTGTCCATCACATCAAGAAAACCATACGAAGATATCAAGTCTGAATCGGCAATTTACAGATTGGTGACGGGAGAGGTTTACATAGTTTAACAACTACTAGAATTAATAGGCGTACTTTGTGACACAAGACTCGCCCATTGGAGGAATTGAAAGAACCTTATAAAAAAAAACATGTGAATAAGAGTTGCTGTCGAGGTGAACAATGACCAATGACCTTTGGTCGCTTATCAAATTTTGGGATTTTCAACTATTGAAGCAGCGCATGCCTGATTTATCACTTGTCACAGTTAATGTGGATCAAGGTGGGCTTGGGTTGCACAACTCCTCGCATATCTCTATTTGTGAGTTTTCTGGGCCTTCGCCTGGGTTCTCACGGCCCGCGCCTTGCTCTCTCAACCCCCTAGACGGCTAGATGGCGGGCGCGGCCCGCTGAGATTATGTCATCTCCGCTGGGAGGAGGAGGCGGAGGTGCCTAGGCTAGGCGCACCGATTTTTCGCATTCCATCGGAGCACATCAAAGAGAAGTTTGTCGCGTTCCGAGAGCGTCCCAACGACGCGCGCCGTGTTGTTTCGTAACGAACGAGGATCGTCTTCCAGCGCCAACCGCAGAGCGAAGGCTTGGACGTTTTTTTTTCTTCTTGTTTCTCGCCGGTGTGATTGATCCGATCCGAGGCGTAGCCGAGCTCACCTCCCACGTACTTTGTGTCACCAGACTCGCCCACTGAGGGAATTGAAAGGACCTTTCAACTAAAAAAAAAAAGAACGTGAGAAAAAGAGTTGCGTCTCGAAACTTTCATTCGGCAGACTAATTTTAAATCGAAAGAACTTAAATTTCTTTTCTCCTTCTCCTTACCCTGAAGTGTCCCTGCCGAACCTTAAGGGGAGCCCACTCCATTGGCCCGCGCCGGTAGCCTTTAACGAAGGCGTGGATTCTGCTGTTATATTAGGGCGCCACACAATTACCCGGTCAGCGGAGGGTGAGCGTCAACGGCTCTTGCAATTGTGAGCAAGGACATTCCTAGGAGCATCCCTGACTCCGAATCATTGTCTAAGATTTTTTAGCCAGGAAAACCTCCCGATTCCCCGGTTTCCCTCTGTTCTCCCTTCCATGATTAGTTGCAGGAATTGTTATTCCGGAAGGGGTGCCCGAAGTATCCTGCGCTTCACTCTCGTGAGCAGTAATGTCCTTGCCCATGCGTCTAAGTACTTCGATGTTTGTTACCTTATCTGTCCATGGGTTTTGCAGCATCCACCTTTCAAAGGTTCGATATATCCACCTAAAATTCCGACTCATTGTTTCCAACTTGTTGGACGGCCTCCTCCTCCTCCTCCTCCTCGTCACGCGCAATTGTTTGAGCCGTAATTCTTCCGCTCTTTAATCTCTGGGGCCGTTTCGCCCCGGCCTTAGTATGTCCGGCGCCTCCACCAGAGCTGCCGCTTTTCGGGTGGACCTATTGGCACGTTGCTTTCCCCCTGATTGATTTAGAGTGGCTCCGTTGCGTAATGGGCGCATTAATTAGTTTTTTTGCGCGTCTTACCGCACGCACACTCGTACAAGCCGCTTACGTAGGACGGTTGGCGACTATCTCTTGTGAGCTAGGCGGTCGCGGCTTCTTCCGTCTGCCTTCCTCCGGAGCGCTGGGACATCGGAGGGAGAGGGAGCGGCATAGATGAGCGGCAGACGGACGGACGGACCGGGTTATTAATTCCGAGAACGTTTTCCTACGGTAATCACCGTTAGCCTGGCCGTAAATTATCGGGGCACGTACGAAACGGACAGCGCGGGGAACAGATTGCTTTTCAATTTTGCCGAAAGATCTCAAATAGAAAGCACAGAAAATAGAGACGTTGCCCGCAGAGTCCGATATTTAGAAGGTTTATTAAATAAAAACTAAAAATACAGTCCACATCTTTCATTTATACGAATCAACACCGTACATAAGGTGATTCGAACACAACCCTCCAATGTTGACAAGTCCAGAAGGATACTTACCTGTTTTGGGCGGTTATTACCTTTGACATGCCCCCGGTGAGGTTGGAGGTAGCGAATATGTTGAAATTATTGCCCTAGTTGGCTGTTTGGATTTCATGCCCTTCTGTTTGCTTGTTTCAGGATGATTGCCGTACCGAGACGACCCGATGGATCGGCGCCCCCAGACCCGGGATGCCCCCTTCACCTACCGCTCCAGAGGTGAGTCCCCTGAACTGTACATTTTGTCAACAAAAACTGGTATTATCAATGAATCGCCATGAAACCGAATAAATGTGCTCACCACACCTAATAAATTGTGGCAGAAGACATGCCATAAGATATGGCATGTCATATGAATGGCATGTCATATGGCATATGAAAACAGATGAAAACTTTCGAGATTGAAAATGACCGTAAGAAGTGGAAACTCGAGTCGTTATTTTATTGTATATGTCGATAAACATTTTGGGGGTAAAAACATAGCAAATTGTTTCTCGGTTTTTTTACTATGTAGTAAAGGTCGGAACCATCCTGATGATTATCACTATTTTGTTGTTTCTTTGACGATCGTCTTTCTTCGCTCTTTTATTTGTCTCTTTGGCAATTGTTTCGCGCTCACGAATACCCGATCTCCCGCGTCGATGCCTCCGTTCTCACACATAAACTCACGAAGCTGACGACGCTTTGCGGGTCGTAAAGTGAGCCGTGGAGTAATTGACGGTTAACAAGTGACGGTCGTGCGGCGCGGAAGCGCGACACGTCCGATAAACATTCGAAGATCGGGTATAATAATAATAATAATAATAATCGGATATATAGTATAAGATTGGGTCTATCTTATCTGATAGTCGAGAGTGCTGGATAAGGGAACAAAGCCAGCGTGCCGCATTAGTCACTTGTTTCTGGCGTTCCCGATCGCCCGTTTGATTAGGCGTTCGGCTAATTGCAGTGTTAATTAATTGGCGGGACTCTGATGGCGGCTCCCAGAGGCTTTCCCGGCCGCAGCGACAGGTAAACTGTGACACATGTCAGAAGTGAACGTTACAAACAACCGCCAAGGGACGGTTTTATGCATTTTTTGCGTTTCGTTTCTGTTACGAATAATTGCCATACGCGATGGCTGACAAAAAAAAACAAATGGGAAAGCGGCTTTCAAATGTTTCTGGGGTATTGAGATAAGTAAACGATTTTACAAATATTTTTATAAAGACATTTATTAAAAAAAAAAAAAAAAAACAAGCTTGAGTTAACAAACGCAACTTTATTAATTTGTTCTCGAAGTTTTTGCTTCGAATGGTTTGCCAAGTGGTTAAAACCGAAAGTGTCGTCCTGTGGCCCACCGCCTGCTCTCTCTCCGTTATCTAGCACTGCTCCGAAGCCGCGGGAGCAGTAAGTCACAGGCACATGTATGGAAATGTGTAAGGCGGGACGTAACATGCATGCGAATGTGAGAGAGGTTTTACGACCCGAGCCGCGCACATTCACAGATATTGCGCCTCTCACCCGTCACGAGAGCGCTCCTTTTCGCTTGCGAAAGACGATACAGTTCCGAGAGAGCAGCAGCATCATCACCGCCAATGGACCGAAGGAACAAAATGAGAATTCGCCCATTCAAATGTTAACACAAAATTAAGTTGGCAGAGTTATTTTGCATTTGCCTAGATGTTTGATTTAATTTGATGTATTTGATCTAATTTGATAGGTGTATTTTCTGGTGGGGGGTAGTGTGGCATGGTGGTGTTAGAGATGCATTTCTACATCTTCCAGCAAACGAGGATAGACAGGGTAACCAGGAGAATAAGATCAATAGACCGAAGAGAAGATTCTGAAGCTAAATTAAACATGTATCAAATTTAAAATTACATTTCAAATAAGTTCAAGATATATAAGCATTAACTGTGAAAGGAGGAGGGTTGTTCGCAGCGCTAGCAACCCTGCAACGTAAAAGGGAGCGTGCTACGGAAACTTATACAAACCTCGGAAGTCGGAGAAGGATGTAAGAAGCTTGTAGAAGCCAATTTGCCGGCCTGGCTTCTTCTTTTTCTCCTTCTTTGTGTGCTGGTGCCTGCCGATGGCCATATGTCGCGTAACAGTTGCGCGGATCTCTCGTTAATTATCACCGGGTGGAGGAGCCTGATTCAGAGAAAGCAATTAAATATTCGCCGCGGAATCTTCACTTCTTGCCCACTTCTTGATAATGATTACTTGAGTAGTCGAAACTAGTAACAAATCTATAACTAATTTTATGTGATGTGTTTTATTTATAATATTGTTTTTGTTTTTTGTTCGCTTCTCATTTGTTTCTTCAGTTATTTGTTTTGTTCCAGGCGGAGGGTCCGCCGGTGCAGATGGAACCGGTCGACCTGAGCGTCAAGACCCCGGTCGTCCTCCAGGTACCCAGGTATCCCCCGCAGAGGCTGAAGAACCCGCCGCCCAACCACAAAGTTACCAGCTCACCCCCAGGTATGTTTTTCTCTATGTAACACGGGCAGGAGAACATGGAATGTTTCTTAGGTTAGGTTAGGTTAGGTTTATGTTTCGGACTTGTTGAGCCATTGTTATCCGAGTTTGGAGGTTCCGACGCGATTAATGAACCCTAAAGTCTGATCGTGTACTTTCAATACTATTGCTGGTTCGGCATCAATGAACAACAATCGATCTAACAAGTAATTACAATATCGATTATAATTAGTTGTTACCGATTGTTGTTCATTGATTGGTATTCGTTGCAATGAATATCGAGACCCAGTACCATTTGCACTGCCGAGTACAGTGATTGCGCCCTCTCCGTATTTTCCTTGCGATCGAAGCGCACACGTGCGACCTCAGACGTTTCGCCTGGCTATCCGCCACCATCATCGGGGCCGCCCTTTCCAATCCGGCTGACCCTCCGATCCGTCCTGATCTCTCTCGCTTAATTGGACGCCCGCAGCCCCCTCGGATAATGAATGTCGCCGGCGCTGGTTCCCACAGACAAATCCTTGATCGCCGATTTATCGGCGACGTTCTAATGCCGGCGAACGGATCGTCTCTCCTGCGGAGGGCACGGAGAGAGAGAGAAACGGGGCACTTGGATTGCGTTATTGCGGCTCGTCGTAAAACGGCCGCGGCGTGTTGTCACAGTTGCACAAGCGAAAACCGTATTCACGGTGCTCGCAATTTAATTGGTTTCCGATTGGGAATAGAGCGAGCCACACGCGACAATTACCGCCGTCAGGGCTGGCCATGAGTTTTAGCTGCGTTGCTTTTGTTTCTGAGTTAAAGTCCACGCCAAATTATATGTCACTTGTGCAGCAAAACCTAAATCCCGCCTGCCGGTAGGTCGGATTAATGAGAGTCCATCCTAAACTTGGGTACTTTTTGCCCAAGAAGGGCGACTATACAAAAACAAAGTGTTTAAATTGCCCGTGAGTGAGCTGAATGGAGTTACACGTTTCAAAAAAATACTGTAGGGTCACCTGACGGCATAGAGAGATGCGGTTGCTGACGTTAAGTAATACAACAATGCCATTTTCTGTCCTCACAAGGTTCAAAAAAATACTGTAGGGTCACCTGACGACATAGAGAGATGCGGTTGCTGACGTTAAGTAATACAACAATGCCATTTTCTGTCCTCACAAGGTTTAAAAAAAATACTGTAGGGTCACTTGACCACATAGAGAGATGCGGTTGCTGACGTTAGATCGGGTGAACTATGCCTTCTTCTGTCTTCGCCATGTGTTGATTCGGGTGAACAATGACATTTTCTGTCCTCACCATGCGTTGATCGGGTGAACACCATGGTTTTCTTGTTAAGGCCCCCTCTGTCTCCACCCTGCATGGTTCAAATGAAGTGGGGGTAGATATATTTTTGGGTTAGGGGGGCAGGACGGGGCGTCGGTAGGTCGGTCTTCGCGCGTTCAGCGCTCGTCTCTCCCCGTCCTCGGCCCATCTTCTGGGGCACCGCCGCATGCACGCGGTCACGACTTGAACTATCACACGCCCTGCGGACTCCTCTTTCTCCGTGTCCTGTTCCTCTTCTGCGACCCCGCAGCCTCCCGGTGAGCGTCCCAGCAAGGAGGGACAAGAAGTCCTACGTGTGTGCCTGCCTATTGTTTGTGATATAATTATCGGTGTGACTGCAACATCAACAACCCCCGTATAAATGCGCGTCATCTGAGCGCGACCAATCAACGTTTTCAATGACATCAGTGAGCACCAATCGCGCCCCTATATTCGAACATCGTACACCAATCAGGGCTGCCGCTTTGTGTGGGACATTCAAATTATACGTGGCGCCCGCATTGTCCCGGATCTCTGAATGCGGCTGTCGCAACGGACAACTTTAATTGGGCGTCCCGCGGGGTCAGGGCAGGAGTGCGGCCCTAAACGGGGGGGAAAAAACGCGGCCATTTGAATGCCGATATGAACGCCAGTGTGTGTGTGTGCATGTGCGCACATAACACAGACCTTGGATCCGTTTAAATTACATTCTCTGCGCTATGGTAAAAGGTATATGCGCGTACGCCGCTC
Organism: Othius punctulatus; assembly: GCA_951805005.1. Taxonomy (NCBI): domain Eukaryota; kingdom Metazoa; phylum Arthropoda; class Insecta; order Coleoptera; family Staphylinidae; genus Othius; species Othius punctulatus. Next base: position 170,433 of record OX638146.1, read on the forward strand.
TATATGGGTCCGCATTTTTCGACGTCCCTTCGGTCGCGCTCCGCTTTTGTCTAGCGGAGCGCAGGGCCGGGGCTCCGTCCGTTCTCCTCCGCGCGAAGGTTGCCTAACCTTAATTGGGAACTGGAGCGCTTGGGTGAGGGAAAACTCTCGAACCTTCTTTTCCCACGGCTTTGCGAATGCCGAAAAACTCACGGCAGACGCGCGCGCGTCTGCCGCCCAATAAGGGGGCGCCACGCGATTTACGAAAAGACCGTTTTTTCGGCACCTCTGCCCATTTAATTTCGCCGGACAGATGGGAAACCGATCAATCATGGGTCAATCTCTCGTTTCTCTATCTCTCTCACGGCTGCCACTTGAGCATTCAGGCCGCATGAGACCCCATCATCGCGCAACAGCCGCTCAGAAAATGGGCAAACAACGCCACCATCAGGTCGCGCACCAAATTCCTCGTCCGTGGACACCCAACACTCCATAGGCGACAGGAGCCGTTTTCGAGATAACCGGGAAAATCGGAGCCTGCTTGGTTGAATGTTGGTGAATGTAAGCGTGCGTAAGCCCACCCACATGCGGCTTTTGTTTACGCGCCCCTCGCCTTCCCACTTTCATTTTTAACCGGGTTTCGCAGGTTTTGGGCATTGGTGTTTGTCTTTCTAGAACGAAGTATGTGTCGAAGTAAGCGGCACGCATCGAATGCAAGGATTTTTCTGTCAATCCAAATTAGGCTAGAGCCCCATCATTTGCAGATTAGCTCCGCTCTCCGGTCAGCCGGCCACTTCGAGCAGTGTTTGGCTGGCCGACCGGGCACGACCTAGTCCGTTGCGCGACTCGCCTAGCCGTGGTGTAATACTGGTAGTGGGCTGTGCCGCTGGATGCGGTGGTTCCCACGCTGCGCCGCCTCGGAAATCGACAGCGCCCAAGGCGACACCTGTTGCGCCCACCGACACCGCCCGACGGACCCCGAGGATGTCTCGTCCTGGTTTAGGAAACGTAAACTTTTCTGTTACTGTTTAATTGATTCGATTTGCATCTTTCATATTTTAAAATCGAACAATCGGTTAATTATATTTGTGTTTCACAACGCTATGTATCAGAACTCCGCTGCGACCAATCAGGCGCCTGGTTTAAACCTGAATGACGTAATCTTGGCCTGTGATTGGAGCCCTTTTGTCGACGGCGCCTCTGCCTAAACCGAAGTGGCACAAAACGCAACGCATCGCGCTTCTAATTAGCGGAAATCAATTTTAAAGAAGAACCGCCGCCTTTCACTGGACGTCGTTTTTCTTTGCCACACGCGCTAAGTGCAGAAATATAAGGTATTGCGGACGTAACGGCACTTCTCCGCTCGCCAGGCGGCTGCCGTTAAAAACGAAAGCAGGAACTTCGATTTGCATTGGCGCCCCGGAATCCGCGCCCGTTTCTCTTTTATTTGACACGTGACACGGCATAATTACCTCCATCGGCGGCCGAGTTATCCTAGAAAAACGATCGAGCCATGGCCCACTCGACGCCGCTCGTTTTCCCGCCAAAACGTACGTGGAGCCCGGAACTTTCAACACATACGTGTGCTTTAATGAACGCGACTGTTACCTTAAACCGCCGGATTGCTATTTGGGACTATGTCAGTGGATGGGAAGATCGAATTCAATATGTTAATAGCGAATTTGCGAGAGGAAAAAAGGAGGGAGCGCCTAGAAACAGCTGCTGAACGCAGGAATAACTCAATCGCGAGGTGGAGCCCGGGCAGATCCTGGTTGAACGGCTCTTACGGTAAATCTTTGTGTGTGAGCACCGCACGTTTCACGACTCCGGGATTCCTACGAAAATAACGTGAATCTATCGAGACAAAATAATACTTACCTTTTTTATTTGTCCCAAATTATTGTATACCAAACTTTTAAAGTTTCTTTTTATTGGTAAAAAACACACACAAGTTACTTTGTTAGTAACACTTAGATTTATTTAGTAGTGACAAGAGTTTCTACACCTTAACGGGTCATTATCAAACTTACAATTATTTTTTATGTTACAAAAATTAGTTTAAACTTTATTTGAACTTACATTCATGGACAACTTACAATGTTAAATACAATTGGGTTATTTCAATAGCTCCCTCAGCAATATGCACCATACATATCTTCAAAACAATCAATTGGTCCAGTCGCCAAAAAACATACGAACAGCGGAATTCGCATTTTGGCGGAGGCGCGGGGAGCGCCCATCATCCATCAATTTCACGAAACAAAGGCGAAACTGTAACGAGCTTAACCTACAAAAGGCAACCTTTAGCCGGCCGTGATTCTTTCCCGGGCGATTTTCCCACAGTGGGTTTCGCCAGCCCGGGCGGGCTTTTGCGCAACGCCATGATGATGATCATCATCATAATCATCATCATCGCATCATCCGTGACATTATAATCGCGACGCTAACATACACACGCTCACACGCATACAGACGATGCGAGCCGAGTTTATTTCCTTATTCTTTGGGCGTTGGCCACGGTGTGAACGCTCGAGAGCAATACCAATGATGACCACATGATGACACGGCTGAGTGTTCGCTGCGTTGCGTCATTAAGACACCTGGCTCACGCCCATGTTTGTTAATTACGATAGGATTCGCGAAAAATGTTCTTGTTAATAGAAAGTACACCTGTTATGAGGGAGGAAAGTTCTACTTTTCCTCCCATGGGAAGCAAACATGTTCTTGTTAATAGAAAGTACACCTGTTATGAGGTAGGAAAGTTCTACTTTTCCTCCCATGGGAAGCAAACATGTTCTTGTTAATAGAAAGTACACCTGTTATGAGGGAGGAAAGTTCTACTTTTCCTCCCATGGGAAGCAAGTTCTACTTTTCCTCCCATGGGAGGCAAGTTCTACTTTTCCTACCATGGGAGGCAAACAACTTTGGCTCCCTCATATGCGGGAGGCAATCAACTTTGCCTCCAGGTATAGAAATCTACGTTTATTTATACTTTTATTTTAACACCGATTACACATGTGTGTACGTCGCTCTCGGGAAGGTGCGGTGGGACCCTGGTAACCTTGGTCTGAGGCGCGAATCCGTGTGGTCACGGCGGCGAAGAACGTGAGAAAATCGGAGCGCGAGAGGCTGCCGATGAGATCCGCCCGCGTTGGATGGCGGCAAAAAAAAAAAATGGAACGAACGACGTTTCGTAATCGAGAGCGTCCCTCTTCTTTGCGGGCGATTTTTCTCGGGGGGGATTCGAAAGGACCGATAAATCCGAGGAGCATCCTCCGTCAAGGTGATCCGGTCGGCGCTCGATCCTCTCCGGCTCTTTTGCAACGAGAAACGAGCCAATAATTGCTGGACAGTTGGATTGCATAAGCGACGGAATTTGTAGATCGATTGACGCCGAAGCTGGGCCCCTCAAATTGATTGGCAACTAACACCTCGGTTTGTAGTGTTAAATACTAATTTGCAGGATTGGCAACTAACACCTCGGTTTTTAGCATTAAATACTAATGTGCAGTATTTTTATGTTACTGTCTTCGGCGGGTGTTGGTTACGGTGGGCGGTAATAGCAGTTATGGTCAAGGTGGAAGCAGTAGTTTTTGAAATATCTGCGAAAAACACTTAAATCATGGCCCACGCGATATATTGTAAACACCTCGTTCCGCACAATAACGCGACCGCATTGTATTTAAATAACGCTTAGGTGATAAAGCAAATTTATTAAGCGCGGTGTAAAACAATATGAAAAAATTACAACAGAATTGCCCCATCAATGGGGCGAGTTGAGCCTTTACCTTTCATCCGCAGTCTTCTGGGTTATTTTGCTTATCAAGTACTTCTTATGAACGGTAATTAAGACGAAGATTAGTTTTAAATAAGGCTTTAGTTTATTTAATGCCGCAGTTACATAACTTAAATTTCAGCTTCTGCGCGTTCAATGTCACTCCCGCCAACTGCGCCTTCGCGGAGACGGAAGCGCTCCACAAAGCGCGTTTTGTTCTTTGTGTGATTGTGCGGCTATCTTTTTTTCTCTCCAGCGATTATATGAATCGAACGGAGGCAAGGCCGCCTCGCGCCTTAGCAAAGGCAAGACTCGCGCTCGTCGGTTGTTTTCGGTGGGGGCGACGCTTCCGGCGGGCGTGGACAGGTCAGAGGTCGTTCCACGCGACCTAATGAGAGTTTCCGTTCTGACCGTGCTTCGATTGTTTCGGTAGCTTAAAGGCCACGCCAAATTATCTGCCACTTTTCCCGTAAAACCGAAAACCCGCCCGCCACTTCAAGCCACCCCTCGCGGTGCACAATTCAAATTGCACCCCACCCCAATAACTCAAAGATTTAATGTAAGAATGCAGAGCAGACGACACTTCAATTCGTTACCTTCACCGGTGTACATCGCTGTGTATTAATTATTGTTACGCATTAAATTATAGTCCACATTATTTCCAAAACGACGAGTTTTAATTACCTTATCATTTAAATTGGCGAACACCCGCCTGGTCCTTCGATTACGTAACAGGAGTAAATGAAAGAAAACTAGGACTAGGAATTGAATCCCACGAAATGTGCTAAAATAATGATTTCGGTGTTTTTGGAACTACACTAAAAATACGGGCCACAGTAAAATTTTGGATTTATAGTTCGTTTTCTTGAAAGTTTTAAACGTTCTTTTGTTAGATTACATTCCGTTTATTTCCGCAAGCGATGGCGCAAACGTTTAGATTTAGGCCCTTTTATGCCTAAAATTATATATAAATCGTAACATTAATTAGATTTGGAAAATAATTAGCTACATTCCAAGATACCAGTCGGCGGCCACCTGCCATCCTGCAATTAATAATTCGCGTCCTTGGCGACCCGAAACCCGATTTTGCATCTTTTTTGCGCCTTGTTTGCAAATCAGCGTATAATTATGCACTCGTATGCATTTACCGGATCTTTGCTCCAACTTTGCCCGAGCGACCGATCAATCACACACACACACACCGTTTCGGCGTTCATCTTCAGTCCGTTCCCACCGACCGACGCCGCTCCTCTCCGTTTAATTGATTTCGGGCGCGTTTACCAAACCGGGCCAGCCGCTAATTACGTCCGAACTCGTTACATTCTAATAACGAGAGGCCGTGAGGTGCACGTTAAGTGACGAAACGCTCGAGCCGAATTTTCGTGTGCGCCCAATTAGGGCTGCGACGCAATCAGTACAAAATAATCGGCAACTTACAAGATCTACGTCGTCCCTAACTACGCCTAAAGTCACCGCCAATGACCTCAGATCATAAGAAGCACTAATCTCCAAGACAAAGTCTTTCCTGATCATAGTTCAGGGCTTCAGGAATTTTAAGTCGTTGTTGGGACTATGTTAAAATAGATGTATCTGAGATCATAGGAAGCACTAATTTCAATACAAACTGTTTCCTGGTCATAGTTCAGCACTTGAGCGATCTCAGACCAAAATCATCGGTCACTTGCAATATTAAGTAATTGTTGTTGGCAGTATGTTAAAATAGATTGGGTTGGCTTAGGTTGGGTGCGCGCAATAGAAAGAGCAATCGTGGGTTCATATATACAGTGAAAATTCAATAGATAGATAGATAGATAGATAGAATTTATTTCTAAAAAGTTTGAACATACAAATTTGTTACAAATTGGGTTCGAACGAGAAAGAAACACGTCACAAAACAAATGTACAAGTATATACAAATTGCACTACACTACAATAAATGCAACAGCAACATTTCTACGTAATTGTTTTTTTGTCATTTTTTGAGTTGGATTAGAAAATTAAATAGCATTTTTTTGTAATATCTAGTTGTTAAAGGTTGTTTTGAGGATTGTTTGTTACTATGGAAACAAGAGCGGCCATCAAATCACTATAGCAACGTGTAAATATATTCCTGAACAGGGCTGAAATAAATAACCAAATAAACGTAAATTTAAATATCCAAGGGGGAAAGACCCCATGGGGTCGATAGCCCAATAAAGTTTGTTTATATATATATAAATATCCACTAAAATAAAATAAATCCACTGCCACTTACCGAGAAATGTCAATGTTTTCCTTTATTAGCAATTAAGCCTTAAGCCATTAATTAACTAAATAATTAACTGCTTCAACATCAACACAATACTCCACAGAAAAGACAGCGCCAGAAGATTATGATAACACTTGAACATACGCCACAAATACTTGTTCATTAACAGTCTTCACATTCTTTTTGTTTCGCCATTCCACAAAATCAGCATGTGCTTTACGTACCTTTTGCGCGATTTCGCAGGCAACAACGACGAGCTGTCTTACTCTGCGGCCATTCTAACATCTTCAGGAATATTTTCATCGCAATTGCTTATTGATTACGTTCGTTTCAAACTATTTTCAGGCTCAGCTGAATATATGAACTGAACGAATAATATGTTTGTTGATGACTTTTGTTTAATAAACAACGGTTGACAATGACAACGTCTCGCTTACTCGTTTTTTTTTAAATTTAAAAATAATTTAATAAAAATATTGTACAATACACAATAAGTAAATGCATTTGTATTTTCAGACGTCCCTAAGTGCAGTGCCGCCATGAAGCCGGACTTCTGCCTCTCACTTCGGTCCGGCGACCAGCACCCGTTCCCGTCTGCTGCGCTGCTGGCCCTGCAGAGGCTGCACGAGCCGAGACTGTAAGTATATATTATTCTCAGAGCTTTGTGAAAAGTATTTCTATAATAATCAATGAAATTACGTTTAAGTTTTTTCTTATTTTTTTTTTTTTTTTATTGATACATAATAATTATAAATAAAACACAATACCTTGTTCGTATCACATAAAAAATTTATACGACCTAAACCTAACCTAACCTAACCTAACCTAGTACTGCAAGACAAGTACTGTGTTTCTTACGTGAAACTGCCGAGCAAGTTTTATAAAAGAGCATGGTCAGTACTGCATAAAAAGAAAACTAAAGTTTCCTAATAGGTAAAGCTTATCTGAGACTGGAAAATAAAGTAATTACTTTGCCGTACATTTCGATCAGACTGATCGATAGGTTAGGTTATATAAAATTTTTATGTGATACTAACAAAGTAATGTTTTATTAATAATTAATAAAATGGATCACGAAGTAGACGCCACCACCATTCAAAATATACATAATAAAGTAATGAAAAAAAGGTAAACATAATTTCATTGATTTTCACTGTAAGCATAGTCGCACTCACGAAGCGGAGAGCTTAAACCCGTTGCGTATTTGCAGCCCCCTGCTGAAGCACCCCCTCCACCTGGAGTCCTCCTGTTCCAAGACGACGCTCTGCCACGCGAACAACAACAACAGCACGAACAACAACAACAACCATGTGGACGACGGCAAGGAGGAGCTCTTGTCGGCCGGGCTGAGGAAGCGCAAGGTGCACCGGTGCGACGTCGCCGGCTGCCACAAGGTCTACACCAAGAGCTCGCACCTCAAGGCGCACAAGAGGACGCACACAGGTAAAAGAATTGCGGCTGCCGCAAGTTGAGTGCTATGATCGCTAGTGCTAACAGAACAAGCAATCCGGACCAGAACAAAGACCGTCCGGACAAAAACAAACAAAACGACAGAACACACATGCCATTAAGTGGACTTGTAACATTCAGGATACCTCTGATGGCGCCAATTTCATTAGTGTGAACGGGACATGCAATGGAACTGCACTGCTTGGCACTTAAAATGGAGCCCCGGACAAAAACAAACAATACGACGGAACAGGCATACCATTAACTGGACATGTAACTTATAGAATTCTTGTGATGACACCGATTATATGGGCTTTCAACAATTTCATTAATTAACATTGCCCAATGTTACACATGCCGATGAGAATTGTTTTTTGCCAGTTGTATAATTCTAGTTCTGTTTGTAGGAGAGAAGCCATATCAGTGCTCCTGGGACGGCTGCACCTGGAAGTTCGCCAGGTCGGACGAGCTCACGCGGCACTACAGGAAGCACACGGGCCAGAAGCCCTTCTCGTGCCACCTGTGCCAGCGGTCGTTCAGCCGATCGGACCACCTCTCGCTGCACATGAAGAGGCACTGAGAGAGAATCCGAATCCGGGGGCGCGAGCCCCCTTCAAATGCGCCGGGGAACGAAAGAGTGTCATCCTTTTAGTAGTGACTGTATTTGTTAGGGATATTATTGATACCTGGCTATCGACCAACGGCCTTCTGCCGTCCTCCTTTAATTTGCTGAATATTATCAGATTTTAAAGGGATATTCTTCAGTTTGTCTAACGTGTTTATTTGTGTTCAATTTTTAGTGATCAAAATTTGTGGCGGTCTTTTTTTCCGTTCTCGAAATGTACGGCTCTCTTTCGCTCCCCCGTCTCTAGTTCTAAGTTAGCAATTCTTTGGGCATTTCTGAGGGCCAGTATGTAACGTAATGTTTAAGCAATTTAAGTTGTACATTCCCAGCGGCCGGTGGCGACGGAGGGGCACGAGTGCGCCCCCCGGCCCGGCCTTAGTCAAATTCCTGTACATACGGCTGATCCCCGTGGCGGGAGCCGGATCGGCGAAGCACGTAATTAAGTTGACTTTAGGCGCGCGTCTCTCGGGATGCGTGCACACGGAACCGTAAGCCAGTAACTCGAGGTCCAGTATATATTTTTAGGGTAGGTCGGGGGCGGTGTGATGGCTGCCGCCGTTATTTAAGTAATGATTAGGCCATAATTTAGGGAGTTTGGAGACGTGGGACGGCCCCCGTCGGTGTTTTATATGCGAGTGATAAGTTTTGCGAAAACGGTGATTCGTTTAACGTGATTGTTCGGCCATCTGTGATTAAGCTCGCTGAAGAATTAATGCTTGATTGGTTTGTGTTTGCGTAATCGGATTTTAAATGGATTGCTATTTCAGTTTGTCTAACGTCTCTAGCGGTGTTTATTTTTGTTCCATTTTCACAGTGATCAAAACTGCTGGCGGTCCTTTTTTCCGTTCTCAGTATAATCGAAATGTACGGCAAAGTAATTACTTTGTTTTCCAGTCTCAGATAAGCTTTACCTATTAGGAAACTTTAGTTTTCTTTTTATGCTGTACTTACCATGCTCTTTTATAAAACTTGCTCGGCAGTTTCATGTAAGAAACACAGTTCATGTCTTGCAGTAGTATAAATTTATTAGGTTAAATCAAATGCTTGGTTAAAGTTTCACTGTATTCATAGAATAAACCTCTACTATTGTTTCGGCCTCACGGCCATTCTCAAGAGTACAGAGATACTCAATTTAATATAAATTTATTATTGCCCATATTCCCCGCGTATTCCCCAAATCCATGAGAGTGTTGCTGTTGACGTTGTTTTCAATAATGCAAGTCTTTTCAGGCCAAGCAATCAACCGTTAATTCTTCACTTTATTATTGCAAAAAGCAATAAACGGAGGAAATAGGAATCTGAAAATTAGTGTAAATATATTTATTAGGGAGCAAATAAAACTGCATGATCACTGCCTAATTGATCTGGCTGGAGTATTTGAAACTTGCTTCTTAATTTTATGTGTTCTCGGTGGTGTTTTGTTGCATGCGCAATTGATCACATACCTCGTCCTGATGGTGGATGTGCATTATGAGTAGTGAATAATTAGCCCTTGCACATTGCACCGCCAAATTGTAGCCATGCAATGCGGCAGAGGTCATGCATAACTCGTAGCTTCTACATATCGTTCCAATTCCATTGGTGATTTAAATGCGTTCATTTATGAAATTGTAAAAACAAATACTCGATACGCCAAAAATTATTGCAGCGGTAAAACGGGAGGCGCCCGACAAACAATTGTGCCGTTTTCACGTTCCTCCCCCCGCACACTCATAAGCGTTAGCTCTTAGTTGTATACACTTAGCGTAGACTATTGAAAACAGTAGCCAGTAACGGGCCAGTATATGTCGACGTCTGAACACAGACAGACGAACCCCACCCTTAGTTCCGTATTGTAATGAGATCTCCGATTCAATCGTTTTTAATTTAATTTTTAGGTAGCTCATATTACTACCGTCTGGTGGCATTACTGTAGCGTTATATTTGTACCTATATTGTATATGTGTATCTGTATTTTTGCATTATTATTTTTTTTTTTTTAGTGATTTAATGTGTAGCGTTTCCTGCGCACTCATTGCACGTCTGATGGCGTCTGGACGCTAAACGGACGCCGCTCTCGAATTCTCTTTTACGTGCCGCCCCGCAAAGGCAGGGGGGCACTCTAACTACCTGTAGCTCCTAAGACATTTGTTAATCATGTATTTTATTGGGATATTTATTAATGTTATCATGTTATATTTCAATATGAATAAATATTATGGAAGGGTTCGACACTTATATGAATAAGAATCCAATAAGAAATTAGTTAGTATTAACCACCGATTCGTACAATCTAATTAAGAAATTGGTTCTGTTACAATTGGCCAATTCGGCTATTACAATGTTATTGGGCAACGCAACTTTAATTGTAATTTGTATCGTAAAAGTTTGTGCTTTAATGCAGTTGTTGTTTCTTCACACTTGATAACAATAATCGGGAGCCACCAGAACAGCGTTAATGTATCTATAATATTTCTGTGAAAACGCTTGGTTCCCAATAGTGAGTATAATCGTGCACTTTAAATGATAATGTGCGGGATTCTCAATCGGGCACGAAACAATTACTGCTACGTAAGGACTGTTACGTTCTGTGTTGCATATAAATTTGTTTCACATACGTTTTAGTTATGCTCAAAAACATATCAAACAAAATCTTTAGGGCATTAATAATTGTATTTTATTTATTTTAGTTTCGCCTGATTTTTAAATTCATTGTATTAAGCGGCAATTTCCCCCTCCTCTTTTCCGCAGCACAGTTTCAGAGTTGGCAGCACTGTAGCGTCGGTGGTTTCAAGTCGAAAGCACGCGCGGTGTGTTCCAGGACAATTTTCAGTGAGAAAAGGAGTTTCCTGCGGTGGAGACTGCTGGGAAAGTGTCGTCAGTGCTTTTCCCCGTCGTTTGAGGTGTCGTGGGGCCCCAGGGGTGAGTAACAACATTTCAATCTGCATGTGTACCGTGTCGCTGTTGAATTCGCCCGCCAAATTATGCAGCCATCAGCTTCTCGAATAATTCGTGTTTGCGTGTTCACGCCGCCTCCTGGGGCGCATAAACAGTCATTGTGCCCCAATTCAGCCCCCCTAGCCGCCGTTTGTAACCCCCACGAACCTTGAGGAGTATGCAGGTTTTTGTAAAACACGCAAAGCAATGTCGGTATTTAGCTTTGTTGAGGTGGCCTTGTTGCAGTGTGTTTAGTTTGTTGTGGTGGCACTATTGTAGTGAGCGCTTCGATGTTGTTTATAGACGCTGCGTGTTTTAATTGCAATTTTGTTGATTGGATTTGGTTTTCGGAGTGAAAATTGCCCGGAAAACTCTCCCCGTGGCATTTTCGCGTCGTTTGAGTAGTTGCACAGGCTATCATGGTGAGTAATTGCATCGTAATTTGCATGTCTTCCACGTCGCATTTGAACTCGGCCGCCATCCTATGGTAGTGTTCCAACTTGTTGATTAATTCGCGTTTACTCGTTTGTACGTTTCACGGAGTATCGCAGAGCTTACTTTTAAACTCCAAGCCAACATCTGTAACCGCGCAAATTGTGGGGAGTCTGTAGATTTTTGTAAATCATGTAAATAAACTTCTTGGCTATTTTGTGGTGGCACTAGTGTGTACGTTGCTCCGTTGTAGTTCATAGTTCGCGCTGTGTTGTTCGCAAAGTGCTTCGTTTCCAGCACAAATTTTGGGGGAAAATTGGATTTTCTCGTGCACAAGTCCCCGAAAAGCTCGTGCCTAGACGTTTCCACGCAGTTTGAGGTACCGCGGCAGGCCCCTCGGTGAGCAATAACCTCTAAATCATTGCGCCTTACGCTCGCTTTTGAATGAAGCCCCAACCCATCTAGCCCTTAATAACTATTAACTCATCATTAACTCGTTTATGTGTACGGGGCACCACCCAGTTCGGCTTGGGCGCCACAAGTTACCCCCTTAACCTGTACAAAGTGTGCTCGATGCGTATTTGCTGTAAACAACGTAAATTCCTATGCGATAGCTCGTGTTTTGCCAGTTCCTGCGTCTACCAAATAATCTGGGGTGCAGAAGTTTTACACGTCTCTTTGTGAGTTTGTTTATAACATAAACTAAAAAATAGGACTACCCGTTCAAAATGGTTCGTACAGTTACCTTATGGCCAGTTTTACAGTCGTGGAACATCCCTGTCCCTGGTTTAATTACCTACGATACAATTGTTGCAACAATTGTATCCTAGGTAAATGAACGAGGAACAAAGATGTTCCCCAGTTGTAAAACCGGTACTTAGTGTAAACATATACTCCCACGACTCCAATATTTTGATTAATTGTAGCAATTGTTTCTTAATATAATGAAAAGCCATCTATCTACTATACTCTGTCCAATTTCAAGCCGAATATTATATAAACATTGTTACATTCGTGATCGGCACGTGAACAGTTAACACAAACATTCGATTGGTCTTGCCGCAGGCGCTGGTCAACCCAAACTAAGTGAATTTTGTTACTGCAACCGCTGCACTAGTGTTTGACATACAATATAAACATTGTTACATGCGTGATCGGCACGTGAACAGTTTACACAAACATACAATTGGTCTTTCCGCAGGCTCTGATCAACCCAAACTAAGTGAATTTTGTTACTGCAACCGCTGCACTAGTGTTTTACATACTATATAAACATTGTTACATGCGTGATCGGCACGTGAACAGTTTACACAAACATACAATTGGTCTTGCCGCAGGCGCTGGTCAACCCAAACTAAGTGAATTTTGTTACTGCAACCGTTGCACTAGTTGTTGACCTGTGTTGTGTAGAATCACCCCTGTAAATTGTCGCCGTTCACGTGAACGCATTAACTTCGTCTTGAAATTTGACCGGCTAAAGCAAACGAAGATCGTCCAATTGTGTGTTAATCGAAATGGAAGTGTTACGATACATACAAAAATAACGGTTTTGGTATGTACCCATATCACTTATCCGATCTGGCCAATACTGTGTAATGCGTGCTGACTTTTGTTGTTGGTTGATTGCACACGAACATCTTTGTGGACAAACTCTATTTACGGATGAAAACACCTTTAGTTAGTTTAGTTAGTTAGAAAACATCATAGTGGTTCTAACAAGAAACAATTGCTATAATCAATCAATTTATTGGTTTACCAAGATCTATTTTCTAAAAAGTGAATTGCATATAATCCCTTTAATATTGAGTTTCGCATGTATTCAGGTGTATTGCGTTTAAAAAAATTTACAGTAACGTGTACTTTACTCGACAGCACCACAATCTAATGTCAGATGCATTGATATCATAAATGCATCTGACATTTGAATGTGATGCTGTTAAGTAATGTACACTTTACCATAACATTTTTATGATGATTTTTATGATATGGGTACTTAGAAAAATAACAATTTTGGTATGTACCCTCATCACATATCCGATTCGGCCGATACTGTGCAATGCATGCTGACTTTTGTTGTTGGTTGATTGCACACGAACATCTTTGTGGACAAACTCTATTTACGGATGAAAACACCTTTAGTTAGTTTAGTTAGTTAGAAAACATCATAGTGGTTCTAACAAGAAACAATTGCTACAATCAATCAATTTATTGGTTTACTAAGAACTATTTTCTAAAAAGTAAATTGCGTATAATCCCTTTAATATTGAGTTTTGCATGTATTCAGGTGTATTGCGTTTAAAAAATTTTACAGTAACGTGTACTTTACTCGACAGCACCACAATCTAATGTCAGATGCATTGATATCATAAATGCATCTGACATTTGAGTGTGATGCTGTTAAGTAACGTACACTTTACCGTAACGTTTTTATGATGATTTTAATGATATGGGTACTTACAAAAATAACAATTTAGATATGTACCCATATCACATATCCGATCCGGCCAATACTGTGCAATGCATGCTGACTTTTGTTGTTGGTTGATTGCACACGAACATCTTTGTGGACAAACTCTATTTACGGATGAAAACACCTTTAGTTAGTTTAGTTAGTTAGAAAACATCATAGTGGTTCTAACAAGAAACAATTGCTACATTCAATCAATTTATTGGTTTGCCAAGATCTATTTTCCAAAAAGTGAATTGCGTATAATCCCTTTAATATTGAGTTTCACATGTATTCGGTGTATTGCGTTTAAAAAAATTTACAGTAACGTGTACTTTACTCGACAGCACCACAATCTAATGTCAGATGCATTGATATCATAAATTCATCTGACATTTGAATGTGATGCTGTTAAATAATGTACACTTTACCGTAACGTTTTTATGATACGTACGCAATAGGTACACCTTATTGTTTACTGAGAATTATTTTGAACCATTTTCACATTTATACTAATATTCATTGATATTTTCAACTCGCTTTACGCATTAAAATGCACCATGTCCAGCTGGTGGAATAATGTAATCGAATGACGTTAATAAAGTAATGAAATAACGCAACATTATTAGTTAAACTGAAGAATTACATTAAACCATGTCCGAAAGTGCACTACTCTGCAGAATGATTTTGTACCAAATCAAAATACCACATTTAATATTTTGAGACTTCATTCAATATAATTCTTAGTCGACGATATATGTATACTAAGACTTTAAATTGCATAAGGAAATGCCTATTGCAATAGCAATGTCACAGTATATATACAGGGTGAGTCGAGAGGAACGGACCAAACTCCAGGAGTGTATTGTACACGTGAAAATAATTTAAAAAAAATCATATGTTGTTATCCGATCTTCATTTGTTTTCAAGTTATAGTTTCAAATCTTGAATAGGCAAATGTGATGTTTGTGTATGGTTTTTGTAATGGGAGTGCTACAGCTGCTGTTGAAAGATATAGTCAACGGTTTCCACATTAGAAAACTCTGGATAAAAATGTATTTATCCGACTTTTCAACAAACTGTTCGAAACTATCACTTGAAAACAATTGAAAATCGGATAACAACATTTGAGTTTTTTTAAATCATTTTTACGTGTACAATACACTCCTGGAGTTTGGTCCGTTCCTCCCGACTCACTTTGTATATATTCAAATTTCAATATTCAAACAACTTTTTATACATCAGAAAATTCGAATACAAATATTTAAATCCAAATTCAAATATATTTGAATTTTCGATGTTCATATATCATATGGGTCATTCGATATATCGGAAACAATTAGATACACCTGTGTTATTTTGTTTATTTATTATGCCTTTAATAATTACAAGGCATCTGAAATTAAACATACATCAGATACATTAATCGCTTAAAAATACATATCTTAAACGCTATAAAAATTAAGAACTTAGGTATATATATATTTTTTTTTTGCTCCAGCAACCAGCTGCCTCAATTTCCTTGCCTTAAATCAAAAATACGGCAAACCAACGTGGAAATTGAAATTTTATTTTGACGGAAAAAAAAATGCGTGGGAAGTATGGTGGTTACTTGGAAGTGGAGCACTTCGCGAGTGTCAAAAAACCGTATCTATGGGTACTCGATGAAGGAAAATGATCGGTTTTTTGACTCTCTAACGCCAGTTCAACCGTTTTCTTATTGAAAAAGCGCGCACAAGGCCGACCGCGCTGCCCCGCAATTGTTTTCACGCCCACCACGTCAATCAGTTGTCTAATTGTAGATATTTCTACGATTTTTAATTGTAGAAAAATGATTCAGTTGGTTGCGGATGTTTTTATCAGAATTATAGTAATGTGTAAACAAATAAACTTCTAACAGTGATTAGTCGTAGCTGCAGTAAGCTGTGGACATTGTTATTATAATAGTTACATGTAAACAACATCTGAAGGTTATTAGCCGTAGATGCACTAATGGTTATTACTACATAAACCACACATAAACTAACAATTTTGCTCTCAAAAGGTTGACTTTGATGGTTCGAACCATAATTGCATGGATTAAAAATAAGATCATGTTGGCTTAGATATTGTAATGGCAACAGGCCACTTTTAGGTCAGTAGCCAAAAATGTGCTATATTTTTGCCCACCGGCGCCGTCGGTTTCCAACAACAACAAAAAACATCTGAAATAATAATGAAACGGTTTTGGTAAACTAAAATAAAATGTTTAAACCACAAACTAAAACGTCTTGCTTTAACAAACTAAAGTATAGCGGTTTTGTATTTTGTTTTTAAAGAAACATGCGACAAAAAATGTTTTGTATTTTTTTTTTACCTTGCGGGATCAGTTCGGTTGTGATCCACTTTTTTGTTTTTAGTTTGTTTTTGTTTAGAGAACTGCTGGCGCGCCCCACGCACTGTAATTCCAGATTGTCGGGCGAGGCGGCTCTCAATTTTGTTTTACTTATGTATATATATACTTCATTTGGCACATTGAATTCACTTTTGTCTTAATTACAAAACTAACAATTCTTAGTGGCTAGCTTATAACTAGGAACCGGGGCGATCGCCCCCTTGACCGTCGGAAAAAATAATGTGGTGAATTTTTTAATTGCAAACAGACAGCATTATCAAGTAGACGGTCTGTGGGGGGCGCCGCCCCCTTTTGAAGAATATTTAGTGTCCACTTAACCGCAGCAAATGCCGCGATGTCTTAATCCTAGTTAATTACCAATTACTGATAAAATACAACGACATCGAAAAATACGTTCACGTCTATTTTCGTCTATATTTTTTTATCTGGTGCATCCGCTAATCTCAAATATATACAAGTGTGTAGTGTGTTCCGTTTTATTTTCTCTCTATCAAATCTATACACAAATACGCGTCCACAGTGGGGTCCTCGTTTGGTGCGGGGGGACATTGGGGGCGGCTTCGGCTAATCGCCCCTTCGACCAGCTTGAGACTCGAGTAGTGAGATATTTACCCGATACTTCTACTTTATAGTAGAAGTATTGAGAGTGTGCAACCAGATTACGTTCTGGTGCTAATTAATCGCACAAAAACGTTAATTAATCATAGACGCTTAACGTTAATTACTTACAGATATTTATGCCTAGGTGGTGGTTAATTGGTTATAGTTAATCTCGGGGGTCGGCCAGCCGCCCCGCTGCACCCCGCGTAATTCCTAATGTGAAACATTATACATTTATAAAAAAAAGCGACGAATTCGCGCTTGAACATCAACTTTATAGAATATGATCGCGCTATTAGTGTTTTGTTTAAATTTTTGTTCGTGGTGATGCGGTTAGGTTTCGCTGCCTTATCGTTTTCGCTCTGCTAATATTTCGTTTCATTTGCACTTTTTCCATTCGTTCAATTAATTTTTGGTAACCATAACTACCTGTTCTGTTTGGCCTTTTTTTGTTTTTCGCTTACTTTCAAAAAATATCCAAAATAATAAATATTATTTGAACGCGTGCTGATTAAGGTCTAGTTGTATCCTAGGTAGTTGTGTCTAGTTAATCGTGGATTAACTTTGATCCAGGTTCAGTTTCTATGGACACCCTTGTGTTAACAATTGTATCCTAGGTAACTGAACTAAGGTAAAAGTTAACCCAAGATTGTACGATCGTGGATCAAATTGACTATGGTTCAATTACCTAGGATACAATTGTTAATACAATGGTATCATAGGCATCTGAACCATGGTTAAGGATGATCCACGATCATACAACTGGGCCTAAGGAGCAGTTGTATGATCGTGGAAGTAGTTATACTAGGACAGTTCGACTCCACCCCCCGCGAAGTTTTCGATTAATTTAATCAGCGGTTTAATCGAACTTTTGATTCGCGTAAGTAGAGCAATTTGGGGGTAATTAGAGCATTAAAGCGGCGGATTCGCGTTTTAATGAGATAATCGCGGTAATTATCCGCGGTATTTGCATACAATTGCTCTAATTACGCCAGCTATTCCGCGGTACTTACACATAATTGCTCTAATTACGCGATTATCCGCGGTATTTGCATACAATTGCTCTAATTACGCCAGCTATTCCGTGGTACTTACACATAATTGCTCTAATTACGCGAATCAAAAGTTCGATTAAACCGCGGATTAAATTAATCGAAAACTTCGCGGGGGGTGGAGTGGAACTGTCCTAGTATAACTACTCGTGGATCAACCTTTACCATGGTTCAATTACCTAGGATACAATTGTTAATACAATGGTATTGGTATAGAATGGTATAGAAAGGGAACCACGATCAAGGATGATCCGCGATCGTGGATCTGTTTCCAAGGATACCATTGTATTAACAATTGTATCCTAGGTAACTCAACTTCGGTAGAGGATGATCCACGTTCGTACAACTGGGATTAATTCGTATGATACATGACACGACCTGCACTATCATTTCTAGCTGAAATGATTACCACTGAGTTTTGACGTGATTTCGAATGTTACTTGTCTAACTTGTAGTGTCATTTGTGCTCGCGTTATGAATCTCGCAAAATTTCATTTTTAAAAGCATTTATCAATTGAATCAAAATTAGCGCAATCAACACTTTTATTTGGCCATTTTTACGTTTTTCAAATGTTTCAATGTCTTTACAAGACATTGTAAATTTCTTTTCAATGTCCTTACCTCTGAACATTTCTCAAAGCGAAATCAATAAACGCCGATGTTGAGTTTTATTTTTAAAATTTTTGCTATACGCGAAAGGTCGCTGAAAATGATTGTATAGAAAGTCGATATTAAGGTACATACAGTTACAAATTGGTACATCGATCTCTGAAATTCGTGAGAGCAGTGAGGTTTCTGGTTAAGTACATTATTTTCGCGTGGTATACTTTAACAGTGGCTATAAAATAATGGCTTAAGATGGCACTCGGGTATGGCTCGTGTGTAACAATAAAAACACCCATTAACAACTAGTTTATGCATTTTCTTTAGTTGCAGAATAATTACTTAAAATTATACATCAATAAATTTCGCTGGTAATTAGCCAGATCAGTAGTGTTGTTACGACACCAAATAATAGCAACATAAATTAATTTAAAACCTCGGTGCTCTCAAGTTTTCTTTCAGAAATTACAACTATCACACATTCACCTCGCCTAATTCTTGAGATGAACGTTCAAACTGTTCCCTACTATTTTTTACAAAACTATTCCCTCATTCTCGGAGGATCTTGTAGTGCTCATTACCTCGCTAACTTGTACAAATCAGCCTGCGTCATCATTTTTAACACCTGCAAATCTGCTCAGGGGCATTATCATCGCTCAACTCCTACAATTGCTACGCCTTCAAGATTTTGAACCGTACTTGGCAAACAAAGTAGATCTTACCTTAGTACGACCTTAACCGTCGGTTAGTTTTCATGACTGCCATTGTCTCAGCAAACGTGTGCAGAGTTACGTTTTTGAAAGTTACAAAATAAAAATAAAACTGTTACTTTCGAAATCAAGATCTAATTAACGTCATGATTTGATTCGCCACCTCCGCTCTCATATGGACCTCACCGTCAGGGCCGCTGTTAGAAGTAGTAGAGTTTTCTGCTCAGTCTCCTCTTGGCGTTGTACAGGGCGATCTCGAAGTTCTGGAAGCCGCCGGCGAACCAGTTGACGAGCAGCAGGAAGACGGTATGCCCGGCCACCAGGTGCCTGCAGAAGGGCACGACGACGACGGCGTAGGCCACCGCGTAGGGCAGCAGCGTCCAGAAGACGAGCGCCATGTACAGCTCCGCTCTGGAGCCGCGCACGATCCGCTTTCCGTGCAGGAAGTGCCTGCTGGTGTGGTACTCCCTGATGATGCGCTCCTTCTCCTGCCACCGCCGCTCCAGGAAGGCCTTCAGGCCCTCCTCGGTCCTCGGCAGAGAAGAGGCCTCGTGCCTGTAATTAATTGAAAGATACACATTCGTGTTGCACCCATTTTTGCACTTACTATACGCGTATCTAGTTTTTAAATGTAGTTATGTATGTTGGATGTTGGTCTGGTGCGTCTTACCTGTTGAAATGCACCTTGACTTCGGTGGGAAATTGCCCCCTGAGGATGTGCTTCTCGTTCTGTGGCACGTTGTCGCAGTAGATGATCGTTGCGTCGTAGACGGCGTCCAGGGCCCCCTTCTCCAGCAGCCTGTTCGCCAGGTAGGCGAACCCCGTGGTCCGTGGGTGCAGCACGTGATCGTATTTCTGGAATATCGAAAACTATTGGAACGCATACACATAATAGCAGTGCATTGTATAGTCACGATCAGATTGTGACGTGCCTGACGGGCAATCAGCGCGTTACGCCGTGGAGCGAGTGGAGGGCCCCTTCGAAGCAGTGACGAGGGCCGGATCTCGGTGTCGGAGAGTGGGGGGGGGGGGGGGGGGGGGTTAAAAAAAGGCTCCACGTAACTCGCGAGTGGAAGCTTTAGCTTAAGGCTGCGACTTATCATTAGCTGCGGGTTACGTTCATAAAAATAGATCTTCTATTACGACTACCACAAAACATAAATGTATTCTAATTGCAACGCATCAAAATTAAATTATGAACCCGTTTCGCGAACAACATTTTGTTAAGTCATCATTTTGTGCACTTATTTTTATCTTAATTCTCTGTTTATTGTTTCAGGGCGACCAGGACTTTCCAAGATTAATCATGAGAAGTGTCCTACCATGTAACGTGGACCCTGTGGACATGCCCAGGCAGCTCCGAAGAGGCACATCTGATTTCTGGATCTTCGCCAATGCAACTTTAAAAGTAAATTTTAAGGTAGGTCTTTTTTTTTGAGAAGAGCTCCAAGACGCCTCACAGTGAGTACCATTTTTCGATCACCTCACAGTTAGGGTTCCAAAGTTTTGGAATGGCGCCGTTTCGGTTAGGGGTTTCCTTGCAAGGTTTTCTGAGAGCGCACAAACCTTGCAGCCGCCCATTAACTTAGCTTTGCAACAAACTTGCGCCCTAGTATTAGTAAAAGTGCGTCTTTTCAGTGAGCAGGGTTTTTCTTACAGTTGCCCCTTTTGTGTATTTGTGTGTTGTCGGCGCCATTTCTCACAGCAAGAGACGCACTATATACGTCTAGGTTTAGGGTTTGATTGCCCTGTAATGCGCCCACTTATCTCTTCGAGTCTGAGCATCACTCAATTTAAGGTTTTTGCAACAAACTTGCGCCTTAGTATTAGTAAAAGTGCGTCTTTTCAGTGAGCAGGGTTTTCTTTGCAGGTGCGCCTTTTATGTATTTGTGTGTTATCGGCGCCATTTCTCACAGCAAGAGACGCACTATAAACGTCTAGGTTTAGGGTTTGATTGCCCTGTAATGCGCCCACTTATCTCTTCGAGGCTGAGCATCACTCAATTTAATTTTTTTCTCCACAATTTTGTTAATTCCTTTAATTACTTTGTTTTAATTGTGGTTGTAATGATGCATGTTAAACATGTCTAGGGTTTTTATCCACCAGTTTTCCCTTCATTCATACAATTAAGTGCATAAGCAGCATACCTAGCTTTTCAATTAGGTAGGGGTCTTTGTTTCTTCGTACTTTAACTAGTGCACGTTAGTGCTAACCTAACCTAACCTAACCTAACATATTGTCTTCGACGTGAGTATAATGTGGTTCCTGTTCTATGTGTATTTTGACTTACCTGGAGGTTGTGCTTGTCGGCGTAGGCGTCGCTGTTCCGCTTAGTGTCCGGAGTGAGGTCGGTGCCTTCGGGGAAGATGACCATGCTAAACTTGTAGCTCCAGTCGCAAAAGTAGTCCACCATGTTCATCAAACGTATCTTGTCCACGACCCAGTTGCGCTTTATGTAGAGGAAGCAGGCGAGCTGCATCACCCACCCTACACAAAAACACGGAATTAAAAATGGAAATGGCTTTATATCTCTCCGTTTCATGATCCAGTGGGCAGCAAAAGAATGAGGCCAGGTCTTACAAACAAACTCTAATCGTCGATTAGTTTCCTAGTAGTAATGCTCGTAGTAAAGAACAGGTGTTTTTCACATACAATGGTTGCCCTTTTACTCAACTTGTAGGAGTTGTTACAAACATCTCACAGAAACTAACTGAACTCACAGACTTGGTCCGATCACAAACATGACGTTTTTTGATTGGGACTTGGAAAATTATGTGGCGCCCTTACCAACTCCCGGTATATGCCTTATCTCGTCCTTGAGGACGAACTTGGTGGGGTACTTCAGCCTTCCTTCGCTGACGGTGGCGTAGTAGACGGACGGCCAGAGGAAGTTCCAGTCCGTCCTTGTCCTGTGGTTCATCACCACCAGCGACGTTTCGTCCGCCCTGATCTCATCACCAGTCACATGGATTTTGCAGTTGAAAAGAATCTCGAGAAGCGCCTGGAAGTATAGCTTCTGCCATTATAGCTTCGAGAATGTTAAAAATGGTGCACATAAATTCGGGCAATCGTTTTCTTCGAAAAAATTCTATAAATATAGTGAAACTTCAACCAAGTGTTTGATTTACCTTAATTATCATGTTTCACCAAGTGGTATCCACACATACTTTCAACTTAATTAATAGTAGTAGGTATTTACCAACTCTTAAATGGTATCAATGAACAATATCTTGTCTTGACCCGAAACTTGTTTTCACGGTGAATCTCTTTAGAGTCCCTAGGGATCTAGGTCCCTAGTATAATACTATTTACAAACATTTGTGTACTCACCGTGGCGTAAAACTGCCAGAACGTAAAGAAATAATCGGTCGTGGTCCTGTACATGTTGTTGGACACGAAGATGAGCGGCAGAATTGGACAGAAGAGACCGGCATATCCTGAAACATGTTTATTTTATTATTATTATTGTAAATACTTGGGTTACGGCGAAATCAATCAAATTGATTAGTGCTGTTTATGGGTACATCACGTCTTGAAACAAAGAAGTAGTTATACTAGGACAGTTCCAACTCACCTCTCGCAAAAACATTGCGAAAAATTGGCGCTTTTAATTCGCGAATTTAATCAATCACCGCGAGCTGTAACAATGGGTTGATTGCAAAGTCTTAGCGGATTTTGGCTAAGTCTTAGCGGATTTTTGCTAAGTCTTAGCGGATTTTGGCTAAGCTTAGCGGATTTTTGTTAAGTCTTGGCGGATTTTGGCCAAGGCTCAACGGATTTTGGCTGAGCCTTAGCCAAAATCTGTCCTCTTTATAAAGATCTGTCCACTTTGTATTTGAATGCGTTTATTTTTCTTTGAATCTATTTGAATCTATCTCGTCTGTTTGAACTATGTTACTCTCTGTTTGAATCACGATGGACGTTACTAGTGTTGAAGGCACGTTTTATTTGTTATTGTCATCGACGGACTCACCTGCTAGGATGCTGGAGTACCAGAGGGTGAAGTAAACGACCCCCCTGATGTACCCCATGGTGGTGGCCGTGGCGGAGCGGCCGGCGCTGCCGCGGCGCCTCCTGGTCCTCCTGCCGGTCCAGCTGCTGGTCCTCCTCCCCCTAGTGGTGGTGGTGGCGGTGGCGTTGGTGCGAGGTGCAGCGGCGCCCCGACGCACACCGCTCACATGCCGCGCCGCCACCGCTGCCCTCCTCCGCCTCCTCGGCACCCTCTGGCGCCGCCCTCCGGGTCAGGGTGCAGGTGATGGCGGTGGCTGCCTCCTCTCGCGGGCCCTTGCCTGTAGCCGCGTTTCGACGGGCGCATCGTCGTCTCCCCTGTCCGGGACTGTGGCGGAGGCTGCGTCCTCCGCCGACGCCGCCGCCCCCGCACCCCTCCGGCCCCGCTGACGGCGTCCCGACGCTCTCCCGCCGGCGGAGAGAGAGACGCTCCTGGCCTGCACGCATGCACACACAGATGCGAGAGAGACGCGTGCGCTATTGATTTTGGTACTCGCAGCCTCCCTGTCTGGTACACGGATTGTCGGGGACGGCGTCCCGACGCTGCGCTACGCAGACGTCCACATGAAGGGGACGGCCTTCACCTGAAACTTCCTTTTTTTGATGCAAAACGTTGAAATTACGATTTATATGTCAGAATGGACCAAAAACAAGCGATTTTTCAAGTTGCAAGTTGCAGGGGCTTTGAGACACATGATTTGACCAATTGGACACTCCTGATTCCAAAGAGCCATTCCCACAACAAAAATTTGCAATTGTGCCACTTTCTTTAGTAGTCGAATCGCAATTTCTGCGAGTTTTAAAATTAAAATCGTGTTAAAATTGCATAGGATATTTACTCACCCTTCATTATATCACCGTCTGATTGCGATTACACCCAAAAGAGCAGTATCAAGATTAAAGGAAGATACTTGATGAACATCATATCTCTCATCATTTTCGCTTTTTCTCGTAATTTTCACGAATCTCTACTTAATTATTTATTGCTTACGGCCGCTGATCAATTCAACGTGCAAATGCAACTGCCTACTATTAACATAGCATCGATTCCTGAAGAATAATCCAATTAGGCGTAATTTAATTAGCAATGAACTTGGATTTTACGTAACAATTAAATGCCTGCATCAAGTCTCCCAGCAATTGCTGGTTGCATGTGTGACATATAAATTGGTCAGATCCAAAATGGTACAAGTAGCAATTGGTATAAAAAAAATTAAAAAACCTGTTATATTACTTAAAAAAAATATATATATATATATATATATATATATGGTGTTGTTTTCTATAGTTGTTAGAAAACTTATGTTTTTCTTTAATATTTTGTTTGTTTTATTTTTGGGGATTAGGTAGGTAAGGTCACAAAAAAAAAAAAAAAAAAGTAGTAATCCTTTTATCATTGTTCCACTGTTAGTGGATAATGTGTAAACGAGTACTACGAAATGAATATATATATATATGTGTGTGTGTGTGGGGGCAGCAAATGTCTTCCTTATAATTTATGAAGAAATTATTTTGAAATTTATTGTGTCAGCAATATTCTTAGAATTTTTGAGCAAGCAATATAGGGTCGCCTACTGCTTGTTATAATATTTTTGCATAGATTAGAAAATTGTTTTCACAGAAATCAGAGTACCAACACATTGAAAAATCATCACAAACTTTGCACTTCATTTGCTTCATTACTAATAATGATTATGACATTTTTCTTTTAACAATTTTAGAACAATACTATACCTACATTTATTTTGATCTTGAAGAATAAAAAGCCATCTCAATTTTAAGTGGCCTGAAACTATTTGTTTCAAAGCTTTTAGAGAATGAAAATCCTATTCCCTTCACACAAGGTTCCATATGTATCCTATTTGCTAGTAAATTGGCACCATTGGTACCAAATGGAACTAGGCACCATTCAGTAAAAGCACCCTGTAGGAAAGTTAAAACAATCAACAACTCCAATACAATTTGATTTTATTACAAATAACCACTAAAAAACCACATTACAAAATAGTAGTGAGTAAAACAGTTCTGCAATAAGAAAATAAATGCATCAGTTATGGAAATGAATCGGGCACAACAAGATTAATCATCTACAAGGCTGCAAACTACTGACAAGTGCCTGTAGTAAGAAACGGGCCGTGGACTGGACGTCCTCGGATCCACCGCGTTTCAAAATAGAACTGAGCACTTTAAAGGATGGCCAAGCAATCTTGAACTTGACTAGCCTACAAAAGCGAGAACAGCATGTAAGCCACAGGCACGATGAACGCACACTTGGTCATCGACATCCCCATCAGGCAGGAGAATGAATACCAAATCACCAAAAAGATGAAACCTTGCAGCCCCAGATGAAGGATCATAAGTCTGAAAAAGATAAAAATATATATCTCTGCGCATCAATCTTGTAAAGTATCTGAATGCTCTGTTTACACTTACAAAGTATCTTTTCCCCGTGCCGCGTTAATATTCTTCATCGTTTCCTTGTTCAAATACCGCCTGGCGCCGAGCGTCATGTCGTGGAAGTAGTCGCCCCACACCAGAGACCGCACGTCCACGTTGAAGTCCACCTCATCCTGTGGATCGAGCCACTTCTGCAGCGCCAGCGTCCTCTCGTTCTTGTAGGCCCACTCGGTGAAGATGAACTTGTTGAGCCTCTCCAAGGAGGCGTTGACGTTCCTGTGCAGCTTCATCAACCTGCAACAAGAACGATTGCAGTGTCCGGCGGCGGGGGCAGCGGGCAACCGTACATTGGGCGTCCGCCAAACAGCCTGGCCAGCAGGTCGAGGAAAAAGGCGGGCAGCATGTGCACGAATATCGCCGACACCTTGAACCACTCGATGCTGGGCACGAACTTCAGGTGCGGGTACCAGACGGCCGACTTCAGCGGGTACCTGTGGAGGTACGTGTTCACCTTGTCCTCGACCGCCGACCACCGGAACGGGTTCGATGTGCTCGTCGTGCAATGGTAGACTTCCACCTGCTTCGCCTTCATGAATCCTGAACAGAAACATGTCGAACAATTTTTAGAGATTACATCGTACATATTGCGCCTTTTCTGCTTAATCTTAAACAACCCATCCAGAATTTACTTGGTTTGGTGCACATGGCGGTAATAAAATTATGTTTACCCGCATGGCATCCAGCGACGATCAACTCATTGATTACGGTGTCCACAGGGATGTAATCGTAGATTAACTCCTTGCCGACGGGCAAGCGGCGTATGACTCCCTTTGAGGCGCCCATTAAGAAGCCTTGGGGTCCGTTCTTGCTCATGGTCCAACCAGGAATGGGCTCCTTCCAACAACCCATGACTAAAATCAGCCAAAATAACATTTAATATATAAAAATTTCAGGCATTGTGTAAAAATTTCAGGCATTGTGATACTTTTCAAGTATTAGTCGATGAATAATTTATTGATGATTTATTCCTTGGAATGAATTATTAATGATTTATTCCATGGAATAAATTATTAATCAATAAATTTGAATAACTGGTTGCCTTCACTGAAAACTTACTCATGCTGGGCCTGACTATAGTGCATGGGAACGCAGCTTGGCACTTTTGGACCTCATGCTCTGCCATGTGTTTAGTGATTGTGTAGGTGTTTGGGTGGTCCCCGAGCGCCTTGGGGGTGGCCTCCTCTAATTCCTGGTCGGTCAGTGTTTGCGTCAGCCTGATGAGCTCCTCGGGGTCTTGAGACAGCGGATAAATTATCTGTAATCAAGAAAATTGTACACACACCAAAAGTAAGCGGTTGGCTACTTCTATCGAACTTCTTTTGAAAAAAATAATTCCTCTGCCCTTTTTTCTACTAATTTTTTAACTCGGCTCTTCGATTTCTAGCTACGTAAACAAAGTTTCGCCTTTCCCTCAAGCTGATGGTATCTAAATGTTTTAAGATACCATCAGCTTGAGGGAAAGGCGAAAGGAAAGCAAATGTTTTAGCTCTTTAATCTCTATGATGTATCTTGAAATTGTATCTTGTCTTGGCTCACCTCTTCGGCCTCAGTCCGCCAGGAGCTGACGTAGGCGCTGCTGACATGCACGTAGACGGCCAGGTCGGTGCACTCCTTGGCCAGCTGCAGGCACCTCCTGGTGCCCAGGAGGTTGACGTCCACAGTTGCTTTGAGTGTCTCGGCAAAGTCCAGGGTCGCTGCTGAATGGAATATGACGTTGATTTTCTCCGTCAGCATCTTCCTGTCGGCGGCAGACAGGCCCAGTTCCGGTTGTGAAACGTCGCCTGCCACGGCGTGCAGTTTGGCGAAGATCTGGGAAGTTGAAAATTCAGAAATAGATAAAGTTGCGTGACTAATTATAATATTGTCGATAATTAATAACGAACAGTTTGCTATCTAATAAGCAAACAGAAAAATAGTTGATCGATGTGGTTGATCTTTTATTTGTTGAAAATTCATAATTACTAATGTATGAAATAAAGTTACGCACTTTGTAAAATTTTCAAAATTGTTTATCATTTCTTCACCTGAAGAAGCCACAGTATGGCGAAATAATTGTCGTGAACAATAAAAAACAATTTTGAAAATTTTAAAAAGTGCCTAACTTTATTTCATACATTAGAAAAATAGTAATAGAGCTTTAACCTTTGTACTGAGCAAATTAGGAGTTATCTGAATTCATATATCTTCTAAAAGATGAACGAAACTTATAGATATACCCATAAAATATATTTCATAAAATGGCTTTTGGATTATTGTTACTTTATTTCAAATTAGAGTAGTTATGACTACACCACGAAAGCGTTTTTAAATTTTAATATGATACCTCATCTGCAGACCTCGTCTCCAAAAGCTTTTCGAATATGAGATTCTTCTTGATCTCCTCTAGGCGGCCGGCAATCTCCTTGTCCTTCTTGGGCCTGAGAAGCAGGTAAATGGACCCAATGTCGGGGATGCAGCGGAGTAGCTTCTCCAATAGGCATACGCCGACGAAGCCCGTTCCCCCGGTAATGAAGATGTTCTTCCCGGCATACCAGCTTCTGATGTCTGTGCTCATCTTGTTCTGCAGCTATTCAGTTCGGCTCTGGAAGTCACAAAAAAAAACTTGAATTGCAATTAAAAGATGTTGGTCTTATAAGTCAAGTATGTCCCGAAGTCCAAAAAGATTAATATTGTCTGTAAGCTGCAAGTAAGTTAAGAAACTTATAAATTACTTAGTTCTGATGTCATTGACGTAACTTTGACTTACCCTGTCAATAAATTAAGTTCAAATGCCAGTGATTATGATTTATTTTCTGAAATGAAACGAAATTATTATTTCGTTCTGTTTATCATTATTTCGACGTTATTGCCCCTGTTACGTAATCGAAGGACCAGGCGGGTGTTCGCCAATTTAAATGATAAGGTAATTAAAACTCGTCGTTTTGGAAATAATGTGGACTATAATTTAATGCGTAACAATAATTAATACACAGCGATGTACACCGGTGAAGGTAACGAATTGAAGTGTCGTCTGCTCTGCATTCTTACAATTAAATCTTTGAGTTATTGGGGTGGGGTGCAATTTGAATTGTGCACCGCGAGGGGTGGCTTGAAGATGTTTCCTGATTAGTGCGGCATTTCGTTTTGGTAAACCATGTTGCCAAACTTGGTTCTTACAATCCTTGGGTAATTCCTCTATCTGGAATTTCTGAGGATTCCTAATGCCGTCCAATAAATATATTTGGGATTTCCTGGTCGCTAATTGTATTTGCCGAAGTGGCAATCCTTGCTCAATAAACGGCTTAATGTGCCTATTGATCTTCATGCGCACCGTACTTTACTTAAGCACTTCTCGGTGAACATAATGGCTAAATAATAGCCACCCCAATAAATTGTCTTTACAATCTTAATACTACAAATGTATCGGCTGCAATAAAGGCCGACTAATGCGATTACACTTTAACCGATTTGGGGTTCGACGCTGTGCAATAGCGCCGAAACAGCCCCAATGCAACTATAAGTCCAAAAACTGCCAAATATATTCAAGAACCTGTTCAATTATTTAATTGCCTACATGATTTAACTTACAGTTCCAAAATGAGCATTTCAATTTATTTATAAGGTGTTTTTGTTCATTTAAAAAGTGCTTATTTGCAAATAATCCAATCCTTTTAAATAAAATGATAAACAATTCATGACAAACGTCATATTATTGCAATTACATTTATTGGTTTACATATTAATTTACAACGCAATTAAAGCCAAAACACTGGCAACATAAATAATACAGTGGCTTTTAGTGTTAATCAATACTATGGACAGTAAATCATTTACATTGGCACTTTATTCATGCAACAACATGTTGGTGCTTCATGGTGAATCCTTCCACTACTTTTCTAAGCAGTTTAAATATTTGAATTACTAATGAGGCGATTGTAATTTAAATTTTGTTCCTATTCTCTTTACGGCCCTCGTTGATTTTAATTATTTTTAGTAGATTACATGAGCGAAATGCGAAGATTCTATCAATCAGTGACTATTTTACTTAACTCATTGGTTGTACATGTTAAAGTAACGTCGGCGACATCAGAATTAAATAATAACCAAATACTTTTTGGATATTAATTGAAAT
This sequence comes from Othius punctulatus, assembly GCA_951805005.1. Classification (NCBI taxonomy): domain Eukaryota; kingdom Metazoa; phylum Arthropoda; class Insecta; order Coleoptera; family Staphylinidae; genus Othius; species Othius punctulatus. The sequence goes on from OX638146.1 coordinate 200,239, forward strand.
TTGAATAGATTATTGGCAATGAATTGGTTCATATAAATTGATCAACAACTTTTATTCCCTCTATGGAAAATATTTGATCAATAAGAAATGCGTTTACATACATGTTACATAAACAAGATGAACTTGTTTGTTGTGTACTTAGCACCGTACACCCGATAACATGGAGGCAATTATGTAAGGGTACCATGTGGATACCAAAATATGTTGTTAGTGGACTGTATTTATAGGAGTTCAAATTTCTACAAGCTTTTCTGTGTCGTTGGTCTGCACCTTGCAAACGCTGATAAGTGAATGAGTATTCTAGACGAGAGGCGAACAAAGGGGTCGTGGCGACGACCGTTAATTGTAGGGAAACATCTGCATTTCTTGGAGCCTCGTAGGGGTTTTACCGAAACATGCGGTAATGGACTAGGTCCGCGGAAAGCTCGCCGAAGACACAATACATTTTAATCCGTCCAATATACAAATGATGCCGCCACTTAATGACAGACACAACATTGTTAAACGGCAGATTTTTCTGATTCTAAAATATAAGGCACCCTCAGCCCCTGTGTGTACACGCCACTGCTACGAAGTGAACTATAGTTGCAGATTAAGTATACATACACGTCAATATTAATCGATTACTTGTGACCTTCGATTATTTTTGCCGAGTTTCCCGCTTGGACGTATGTCAGTTGCTCATTATTTATTACATGTTCCCTACGGCTTACACATAATGTGTTTCTACGTTAGTGCTTATATCGTTCATTATAGTAGTTGGATTTTTAAGTAACTTCACGACGAGGAAGTAATTTATTTTAAAATTATTTGTTGATAATGCCTATACAGATACATAAATAAGGTCGTAACGACGTGCTGCGTAGCGGGCGAAAAAAATTATAATGCCCGCTCGTGCCACATTCACATGTCACAGCATTTTTTAGTTTCTGCCTCTCAAATATTTTAAAATTATTCTCGTAACCCTATCTTCTGTGGTCTTTCTTTTGCCAAAATATCGTCCGGTAATAATAGCTGTCATAATAGTTATCGCGTTTAAATAGTGTACCGTTTATGTAATTCGTCGCGGACATTTTAGCAATAAAAAAATGTTGGGAACCTCTTCATGGCCTATAGTTACTCAATTAGCTTTCTCTTTAAATATGTGCAATTATAATAACAGTAATTAACCATACATATCCCCCTTAATCGTCACCTAATTGTGTTCATATCATAATGAGCGCCAAAAAACAATTTGCCTTTCTAATTAATACATAGAATTAATTGTACGTGTGCGTGTGTGTGTGGATATTGAGTCGTTATCGCGTTGCAATTGACATCGTTTGTATTGTGTGCATAGTTAAATCTGCATAAGTATATTTACGTTGTACTGTTATTAGAAACGCAAATAGGTTTTATGTGTCGAAGTTTAAAATCCGGTTTTCGCCAAGAGTTTTTCTCCGTGTTTTTGCAATTTTTTTAAGTGTAAATATGTGGAATACAAAAAAATCTATAATTTTATATTTAAGTATATCCCAGATTTTAAAAAATACATTAGTTAAGTACGTCAGGCAGTAGTTAGGCAGTTGAAAGAAATATTAAATGACACGTATTGTTTCGGCGTTATTGCACAGCGTCGAACCCCAAATCGGTTAAAGTGTAATCGCATTAGTCGGCCTTTATTGCAGCCGATACATTTGTAGTATTAAGATTGTAAAGACAATTTATTGGGGTGGCTATTATTTAGCCATTATGTTCACCGAGAAGTGCTTAAGTAAAGTACGGTGCGCATGAAGATCAATAGGCACATTAAGCCGTTTATTGAGCAAGGGTTGCCACTTCGGCAAATACAATTAGCGACCAGGAAATCCCAAATATATTCATTGGACGGCATTAGGAATCCTCAGAAATGCCAGATAGAGGAATTAACCAAGGCTTGTGATAACCAAGTGTGGCAACATGGCTTACCGAAACGAAATGCCGCACCAATCAGGGACCATCTTCAAGCCACCCCTCGCGGTGCACAATTCAAATTGCACCCCACCCCAATAACTCAAAGATTTAATTGTAAGAATGCAGAGCAGACGATACTTCAATTCGTTACCTTCACCGGTGTACATCGCTGTGTATTAATTATTGTTACGCATTAAATTATAGTCCACATTATTTCCAAAACGACGAGTTTTAATTATCTTGTCATTTAAATTGGCGAACACCCGCCTGGTCCTTCGATTACGTAACACGTATTATTGCTGGAAATTCGCAAACCAAACACCAGAGGTTTATTAACGGTTATTTGAAAACCTTCATAATTTCGTTGATGACAACAAAAATGCCAACCTTCCGCGATTAATAATCATGCGTACCTACCTGGTAAAATGAATCTAATTTTCTTTTTATTTCCACATTGTGTTTTAATGAAATTAATAATCTGGTGTTTATTTTAGTATCAAATACTTTTATTTCTTTAAATCCAACAAATGTTTTTTTGTTGAAACGAAATTAATGTTTATTTAGTAGCAAAAAAAATTCTGTTTATACAACAATTTGTTTTCTATAGAGCAAAATTAGATTAAACAACTAGTTAATCCAATACCACTTTCTATGCCTCGCGTTGTATACAAACGTGATACGCCACTGCATGTATAGTCTACTTGGGCCGCTGGTATGACACAAGACTTGACCATAACAACCCACCAATGACCTTTAGAAACCAAACCAATAAAAATTCACACGGAAAACTTTCACCGCAGACGTAACTAATTTCTAGCAAAACTGCGTTTAGGGTAATCAGCTGGTGCATCAGGTGCAAAATGTGTAAACACGAGAGTAATTTACATATTTATGTTAACCTCCACTGCTTATCGTATGCCCTTCGCGCACTCACCTCTGTCTCAATGTCGAGGGCGGTTCGAAGGCCTTCCGTCGAGCTACGTGTCACGTGAATCTTCACTTCTTGCACTGACCAGACCAGCATGGAAATCAACGCCGGTTCACCAAACACGATCCAAAGCCAGGGATCCCCCACCTAACATCTGCCGCCGTCAACAGAACAGTCACGCCGCTCGTGTTCGGGCGTAGCCAGTGACCCTCAAACAGTTTCAGGTCGTCCCCACTGCCAGCGTTGGTGCGCTTTTCGTTTGGTCGATAGTTTGCATTATAGCTGTCATCCAAGGAATCATCTCTTAAAAGAATATACTAGAGATCATAGATCAAAAGCTGTCATCGATCTATGTTCTAGGATATGTAAAATCATTCGATCATTCAATCAAAGCCCAGTTGGGCTTCTTTCGAAAAAATTTACTCAAATTCTGGTGAAATATTTTGTGCCTTGTATATCCGACTTTCTCAAACCAATCGCAAGTAAAGTCGAGGGTTTTATTACTATATCTGCTCGGCGGCCCAACTATAGTATGAAGATTTTTTAACCTCAGATGAAATACTCTGAAATAACATAGTCTTGTAGACATGAGATTTTCAACTCACTGAAATAGATTTTACTTCATTTTTTCGCAAAAGTGGGATAAGGCAAGAAAAATCGCCACTTATTTCCAAATATTCTTAATGAGATTTGGGGAGATGACACACATATTAAATTAGTAATTACGTCAAAGAAAGTGCTCGTATTATAAAACAAGCAGTTGCAGTATTGCTAACATCGCAAAATTTCCCAACTTCCACAAGTGGAACGGTTTAATGGGAGCAACCGTAAATTACATGTAATGAATAATATGCGGCCACATTAGTTAGACCTGCCGCTTTTCTTTTCATTTTCTCATAATCAGCCTGAATGTGCTCAAGAAGGCGGGATGTTGCGGCAGGAGAGAAGGTTCGATAAACTTCGGACAATGCACTCGCCGTTCCTAACATGCATATGAACATGCAACAGTCTCCATTTCCATCTTGACCCGAGATGAATTTTTATCACCTTCAGCAGCAGGATGGACTCCCTCGCACTTTCCAATTGGAAAGCTACGCCACTGGCTGCAATCATCGTCGGCCACAGGAAAAATTCTGCTGTCAGAAACAAAAAACATGGCTATTGTCTTGCAAGCGCAATCCTAGGCGTCCTAAATCGAGAATTGCATGGGTATCTATGTACTTCATCTATGTACTACGTTAGGGTGGTCACAATGTAGAGGGAAAAGTTGTAACAAGGACGAAAACGTGCACTTTTCAAGACGTGTGTAAGTTTGACGGCCGAGTCGGAGGCGAGGCCTGAAAATGCACTTTTTTCAAAGTGTTGGTATTTTTTCCGTCGATCTTTTGATATTAATTTGATATTAGATTCGTGTACAGTACACCTGAAACTAATTCCCCTGAAAATTTGACAAAGTTTCAGTATTAAATAATGGAGCAATTCAAACACTTAACTTTCTCAATTGACAAGTATAGGTTAACTTTTACTGAAATTTTCTGAAAGTTTATTATTTGCAAATTTGATATTAGATTCGTGTATAGTACACCTGAAACTAATTCTCCTGAAAATTTGACAAAGTTTCAGTATTAAATAATGGAGAAAATCAACACTTAACTTTCTCAATTAACAAGTGTAGGTTACCTATTACTGAAATTTTCTGAAAGTTTATTATTTGCAAATTTGATATTAGATTCGTGTATAGTACACCTGAAACTAATTCTCCTGAAAATTTGACAAAGTTTCAGTATTAAATAATGGAAAAAATCAAACACTTAACTTTCTCAATTGACAAGTATAGGTTACCTATTACTGAAATATTCTTAAAGTTTATTATTTGCAAATTTGATATTAGATTCGTGTACAGTACACCTGAAACTAATCCTCCTGAAAATTTGACAAAGTTTCAGTATTAAATAATGGAGAAAATCAACACTTAACTTTCTCAATTGACAAGTATAGGTTACCTATTACTGAAATTTTCTGAAAATTTATTATTTGCAAATTTGATATTAGATTCGTGTATAGTACACCTGAAACTAATTCTCCTGAAAATTTGACAAAGTTTCAGTATTAAATAATGGAGCAAATCAACACTTAACTTTCTCAATTGACAAGTATAGGTTACCTATTACTGAAATTTTCTGAAAGTTTATTATTTGCAAATTTGATATTAGATTCGTGTATAGTACACCTGAAACTAATTCTCCTGAAAGTTTGACAAAGTTTCAGTATTAAATAATGGAGAAAATCAACACTTAACTTTCTCAATTGACAAGTATAGGTTACCTATTACTGAAATTTTCTGAAAATTTATTATTTGCAAATTTGATATTAGATTCGTGTATAGTACACCTGAAACTAATTCTCCTGAAAATTTGACAAAGTTTCAGTATTAAATAATGGAAAAAATCAAACACTTAACTTTCTCAATTGACAAGTATAGGTTACCTATTACTGAAATATTCTTAAAGTTTATTATTTGCAAATTTGATATTAGATTCGTGTACAGTACACCTGAAACTAATCCTCCTGAAAATTTGACAAAGTTTCAGTATTAAATAATGGAGAAAATCAACACTTAACTTTCTCAATTGACAAGTATAGGTTACCTATTACTGAAATTTTCTGAAAATTTATTATTTGCAAATTTGATATTAGATTCGTGTATAGTACACCTGAAACTAATTCTCCTGAAAATTTGACAAAGTTTCAGTATTAAATAATGGAGCAAATCAACACTTAACTTTCTCAATTGACAAGTATAGGTTACCTATTACTGAAATTTTCTGAAAGTTTATTATTTGCAAATTTGATATTAGATTCGTGTACTGTACACCTGAAACTAATTCTCCTGAAAATTTGACAAAGTTTCAGTATTAAATAATGGAGAAATCAAACACTTAACTTTCTCAATTGACAAGTATAGGTTACCTATTACTGAAATTTTCTGAAAGTTTATTATTTGCAAATTTGATATTAGATTCGTGTATAGTACACCTGAAACTAATTCTCCTGAAAATTTGACAAAGTTTCAGTATTAAATAATGGAGAAAATCAACACTTAACTTTCTCAATTAACAAGTATAGGTTACCTATTACTGAAATTTTCTGAAAGTTTATTATTTGCAAATTTGATATTAGATTCGTGTATAGTACACCTGAAACTAATTCTTCTGAAAATTTGACAAAGTTTCAGTATTAAATAATGGAGAAAATCAACACTTAACTTTCTCAATTAACAAGTATAGGTTACCTATTACTGAAATTTTCTGAAAGTTTATTATTTGCAAATTTGATATTAGATTCGTGTATAGTACACCTGAAACTAATTCTTCTGAAAAGTTGACAAAGTTTCAGTATTAAATAATGGAGAAAATCAACACTTAACTTTCTCAATTAACAAGTGTAGGTTACCTATTACTGAAATTTTCTGAAAGTTTATAATTTGCAAATTTGATATTAGATTCGTGTACAGTACACCTGAAACTAATTCTCCTGAAAATTTGACAAAGTTTCAGTATTAAATAATGGAGCAAATCAAACACTTAACTTTCTCAATTGACAAGTATAGGTTACCTATTACTGAAATTTTCTGAAAGTTTATTATTTGCAAATTTGATATTAGATTCGTGTACAGTACACCTGAAACTAATTCTCCTGAAAATTTGACAAAGTTTCAGTATTAAATAATGGAGAAAATCAACACTTAACTTTCTCAGTTGACAAGTATATGTTAGCTATTACTGAAATTTTCTGAAAGTTTATTATTTGCAAATTTTATGTTAGATTTGTGTACAGTACACCTGAAACTAATTCTCGTCACTCAAATAGCTTGACAGCATCTGTGATCATTTGTTGCATAGAAGTTGTTTCGAAAAAGTTTGGGAACCACTTATATATTCTGTCAGCTTGACAGTATATGTAATCATGTGTTCCTTTGAAGTTTCTGTAAGCAAGAAGTTAAAACTTGGAGGAAAGGATTGACGGAAAAAATACTAGCACTTTGAAAAAAGTGCGTTTTCATTCCTCGGCTCCGACTCGGCTGTCAAACTTACACTCGTCTTGAAAAGTACACATTTTTGTCCGCGTTACAATTTTTCCCTGTACCTTGTGACCACCGTAACGTAGTACATAGATGAAACACGTTTTTTTCGCGCCGGTATGGATTGTTGAATATTCTGCGGCTAGTGGCTAATTACAGTCCGCTTCTGTGCGGAGGTTTCCGGCGGCGCTGCTCGTTCGGGCGCCGGATCACAGATGCCGCCTGGTGTCCCCCAGGGCGCCCCAATCGAATCTCCCGTCTCGCCCTTACGAAGCCCAGCACAGTGCAGAGTGGTGTGGCACATTCTGATCCCGCACGGGGGGCGAATATTGATTTTTTACCACCGGAACGGCCACATTAAAAATACTCGCCCAGAGCAGAGCGCCGCTCAACGCACCGCACGGCGAACGCTGAAGAAGGCGCCCACCACTGGCAGAAACACCCCATCGCGACAGGACAGAGTGAGTCGACCGACGAGGGTTGAGAGGACGTCGCCGGTCGCTACCGCCACCACCACCAGCAGCAGCAGCAGCGGCAGAAGCAGCGGCGCAGCCCCCCAGGTGGAGACGCGTGTGCGCGAGTGTGCCCTGGTGGTGCGCGACCCCCACGTCCCCAGCGCCGGCCGCTGAGAGAGAGAGTATTGGCACCGCCTGGGCAGGGTGGTGCAGAGGGTGCGTGTGTTCCTCGTCGCCTCCTGCATGCGGAAGTGTAACCGGAAACCGCCACCACCCCCAACAGGAGCGGCAGGGAGGGACGATGGAGTCACGGTGAGGGCGAACCCTTTCATTAATTAGCCTTTCTATTAATAGACGCATCTCGAATTGCGTGCGTGAGTGCGTGGCGATGGCGTCCAGGAGGTGTGGGCGCCCCCGGTACCCCAGCACCTAACCTATACACCCAACCTCCATGAGGACGACGCCCCGTGCGCGCATGGTACGCGACGCCTAATTTTAGAAGCACGCGGAGATCACCTCCAGGTACTCAATCGCCCAAGAGGAAAAAGGAAACCGCAAAGCGACGCCTCCGCTTTAACCCAATTACGCAATAGCTGGCCATTGAGGAGGCCTAATCAAATCCATTCACGCCGCGACGCTGATGACAGACGCCTCGCCACAATCAATCCGCAAACGTTAACCAGCGATCAGAAAACCGATCCGGTTGCCCCCGTTTCCCTGCGCCGGACTCGAACCGGGAACGCCAGCATCCGCATGTTGGGCACACTGCCCAACACTTGTATGGATTTAGGTCGCGATTCAACCCCATCCCGCTTCCACTTCCTCGAGCAGCGCTTCTCTCGCTGAATTCTCACTCTCGATCACAGCGGATTCACTCGAAAACTTATTCAAACGAGTTAAGGCTGCGACTGCTAACCAACAGCCGTGAGTTTGATTTACGAAAAACATCAACTTGAGCGAAAATAGTTGTTCATGCAAATGCCTGAAACTGAAAATTTTTGTAAACAATAATTTGGCTCCAGGAGGTTCCTCACATTTTACTCACCGTGTATAAGCAGTGCCTTTTAACACATTGGTTGTCACCCAAAAATGGATTACGTGAAAATTTTTGATGGTACGCCGATCTTGCAATGTCCAATTAATTTTAATTTTCACCCCATAATTAGGTCTATAACAGAAAATTTACAAATTTTACTATTCACCGAATGTATGTGTGCGTTTTGTTTGGCGATAAACCATCTATTAATAGTACCAAAGCGAAGGTTCTTGGAGTCGCCTCCGATAATCGAGCGTGTGATCTGACGCGTGTCCGATGATCCATAATTACCTTTGAATCGCCGTACTCCACAAGTGTCTATCATTCATCGCTTCCATCCATAAGTTATACAGATACAACAGTCTGTTTTCTACAGATAAATATATAATTACAAACAAATCGTTTCAATAAATCTAGGAGTTAGCTAATTCTGCTGCCAAAAATTAACTGAAAATCACCACCAAGTTTGAAAATACCCAATTTCCATTTACATTTTAACATTGCAAAAACTAAACATTATAAAAACTGAGGAATCAAATACATTAGAATCGCATGAAAATGATTAACGGAGAATTGGTTGTCGGGAGATCATTTCGGAGAAGTTTGCTACTATAATTGTTTAATTACACTGGTCAACACATTTTTTATCGTAAATAGCCGATTCCGATAGAAAATTATGCACTGATCGCAGAAACGTCAAAAATATTTTTTTCTAGCTAGGCACGTTTTAGTGATATTTCAATTTTTGCAAAATGTGCAACTTAATTTTTTCTGGATTTATTTCCTATTTCCCATAGACCTATTCCGATGATTTTTTATGGCAAAAGTGGATTCAAATTCAGTTTTGACAGTTACCGGTATCACTTTTTTAAGTATTTGTTACGTAATCGAAGGACCAGGCGGGTGTTCGCCAATTTAAATGATAAGGTAATTAAAACTCGTCGTTTTGGAAATAATGTGGACTATAATTTAATGCGTAACAATAATTAATACACAGCGATGTACACCGGTGAAGGTAACGAATTGAAGTATCGTCTGCTCTGCATTCTTACAATTAAATCTTTGAGTTATTGGGGTGGGGTGCAATTTGAATTGTGCACCGCGAGGGGTGGCTTGAAGATGATTCCTGATTGGTGCGGCATTTCGTTTCGGTAAGCCATGTCGCCACACTTGGTTATCACAAGCCTTGGGTAATTCCTCTATCTGGCATTTCTGAGGATTCCTAATGCCGTCCAATAAATATATTTGGGATTTCCTGGTCGCTAATTGTATTTGCCGAAGTGGCAATCCTTGCTCAATAAACGGCTTAATGTGCCTATTGATCTTCATGCGCACCGTACTTTACTTAAGCACTTCTCGGTGAACATAATGGCTAAATAATAGCCACCCCAATAAATTGTCTTTACAATCTTAATACTACAAATGTATCGGCTGCAATAAAGACCAACTAATGCGATTACACTTTAACCGATTTGGGGTTCGACGCTGTGCAATAGCGCCGAAACAGTATTTTGTTGTTTATTTTTCTGAGTAAATAGTGGAAGGACTGTAAAAAATCTAAAAAAACATGACGTGCAACACATTATTTTTTTTTGCATTTCGCACATTTGTAATACTTTCCGAAATATGCACTTAAATTGAAGGCACAAAACATTCGTCAAAATTTGTCGACCAGTGTTATTTGCTGCGCTAATTCTGGCTTCTCCAACACAGCAATCTGTATCTCAACAGATACATTCAACAATCAATCGAAATGTTGTAACAATAACTTTGTCGGTAAAACTCGAAGCACGATCGTGCAAGAAAATAGATAACTGATTAGCTAAACAGCTAAAACCACCAGACGGTTCACGATGACAATGCCAAATATTCATAAAGGCGCCAAAAATTTATTGCAATCTGTTGTAATCTTTGATGCAATCCGACTTAAATTTCGGATTCGTGGTCAAAAATGTCAAGTCAGGTCGATTGGTATTTGTAAAAATGTTTGCGCATCTAGAATTAATTACGAATATCTGCCTAATGCGACATTTGTGTTGGTTCTTAGCGACATGCAAATGCCATTTGAATAACAAATATAAGTTGCATAAGATGGTAAAATGTACTTTTCGTTTGTAGGCTCGGTGCATACATATAACATGCAATTACTGTCTCATCGCCAAACACACGCAATGTTTTGTCAATAGATTCAATGCTTCTGCGTAACGTTATAAAACATCAATTGACACACAGATCACCCCATTAACACGTATTATTTTACAAAGCAATGCTAAGAGAGGAGAACGTGACTGACGTATCATCCGAACGATTCGTTTCGTCCCATTAAACGACGCCACTCATAACTTAAATCGCATTTGGAATTGAGAAATGACTAATTATTAATAATACATTGATTCTTTTTATTCACCTTGTGTTTTTGTTTATTCATTCATTAATGCAGTTCTTATCATACCTGTATTTTGTAACAAAAGTTTCCGCTGGCAACTTAACTGGAACTGGCAATAAAATGCAACTCTTTTTACGTTAAAAAACTGTTTGAATAAACGATTTAACGATGCCAAGATATTTGCTTATTGATAAGATATGCAGATAAATAGAACTGGCAACAAAGAAAGTATAATGTTGTACAAATCATTCGTATTGGCGTTGTGATACCTTTACAGGAAGGTATTGATAACTTGTGAAACATTTTATTGCATAAAGATTGTGCCAGGTTTATTAAAAAATTTGCAGTGAAAAAAATTCATACGTCGTAACGTGATTTTTATTTCAAAATATAGGTGAGTTTTTTTTTGTTCATTGCAGTAATTACAAAATTAACCGTATGTTAATTAATATACTACCTACAGGTTGACAATATTAAATAAATACTTTTTTTAAATTATTTTTGTATAAAGGACACTTGGTATAAGTTTCGCATTTTTTTTTATAAAAACACCTCTACAATTGTTTCGGTAGTTCAACCATTTTCAAGAGCAGTAGTCATTTGCTCCTGAAAATGGTTTAACTACCGAAACAATTGTAGAGTTATTTCTGAATTGAAGTGTCGTCTGCTCTGCATTCTTACAATTAAATCTTTGTGTTATTGGGGTGGGGTGCAATTTGAATTGTGCACCGCGAGGGATGACTTGAAGATGATTCCTGATTGGTGCGGCATTTCGTTTCGGTAAGCCATGTTGCCACACTTGGTTATCACAAGCCTTGGTTAATTCCTCTATCTGGCATTTCTGAGGATTCCTAATGCCGTCCAATAAATATATTTGGGATTTCCTGGTCGCTAATTGTATTTGCCGAAGTGGCAATCCTTGCTCAATAAACGGCTTAATGTGCCTATTGATCTTCATGCGCACCGTACTTTACTTAAGCACTTCTCGGTGAACATAATGGCTAAATAATAGCCACCCCAATAAATTATCTTTACAATCTTAATACTACAAATGTATCGGCTGCAATAAAGGCCGACTATTGCGATTACAGTTTAACCGATTTGGGGTTCGACGCTGTGCAATAGCGCCGAAACAGTTAGGATCCAGAAATTAAGAGAATTTGAAATAGTTGATGATTTTATTGATTAAAGCTGGAAATGATCATCTAGGAAAGGAAATTTATTTATTTTTGATTTTGTGCCACCTTATTATCGAAACATCTAGATTTGATAGGTAAAATTAAACGCAGATTACTTTGTTTATATCACTTGAGTACTCAACTCAAGTGATATAAACAAAGTAATCTGCGTTTAATTTTACCTATTTAACAATGTATCACAAAGTAGAGCCGTCAACAGTTACTCATCTATCTAGATTTGACTCAAGCTAATAAGTAACAAAGTTGTATGCGGAAGTACCAAATATATTCAATGTTTTCTGCTCTTTCCAAATATGCAAACAAAATTTAAAAATATTGATATACAGGGTATTGTTTCGAGTCGAAACCTACTTTTTTTAAGGCCGGACTAGAATGAGACTTTAATTTATTATGTTAATCGACACTACATTGGACTAAGAACGTACGTACCAAATATTACATAACTTTATAGGGTGGTTTGTAAGTTATGATTAATTGAAAAAAATGGGCAATATTAATGAATCACCCTGTATATTGGTTATAAAGAACGATAGACCCATAAAATATAGTTTATTTAGAATCACTTCGGTGTGCCCGCATCTACCATCACTGTATGCGCATTTCCCAATGAATCACCCTGTATAAAAGTTTAATGCTAAGGGCCTACTCATTAGTATCCCTTAGATTCTAATGACTTAATTACACTAATATTAGCGTGTAATTTCTATTTTTTTTTTAAATTTAATTACAATTTACAACTTTTAATATATTTTTTGCAAATTTCTATGAAATCTTTAATACCTTTGTAAGGAATATGATTTCTGGAGAAAGCCGTTATAATTTCCGACTGGAAACCTCAGGTTTCATTAATCTTTGTAATTTATGAAAATTTTGGTATTTATTATATAAAAACATTTCTAGCATTTGAAACATTTTGTAATGTCTAATAGAAACGCAATATTCACTCTAATTTACAAACGAAATGATACAATTTCTATGAGAATTTTGGGTTTGTTCAACTTTTTACAATTTATAATAAAATTTGTAAAGAAAATGCAGAAAATTTTTCATTTGCAACTAAAATTTCATAATTTCTATTTAAATTTATAATCAAAATTTTGTATTCTCCGTTAAACGTTTTGCAAATTTCTATTAAAATATTAATAACTTGGTGAGTGATCTGGATAAATCAATTAATAATTGGTAATAAAAATTTCTGGTTTCAATTAAACATTCAAATTTATAATTAAAATTTTGGCATACAGGGTGTCCAAGCTAAAGATGAACGGCATGTGGATTTCGGAAACAGTTAGTTACAAATGCGGTTAAAAAATAAAGTAAGTCAGTAATATTCTGTTGAAAAAACCGGAATATTCCGCTTACTTCCGAAATTTTGCGATTCCGTTTTTATTTTTTTCTGAAGTTATTTGAAAAGGTATATAAGAAAAACAAAATGCACTTTCTCGTTGCCACTTTTTTCGCTCTACAAAACAGCGTTTATAAATTTTCAGGTTTAATTGAAATTTTATCAGATACACTAAAACAGAAATATGAAAAGATTTTTCAAATTTTACAATAATTTTTAACGAAATGTTGAAATTGTAATAAATAATATTAATTATTGTTATCATATCTATTAAATTATTATTATCAATATGAAATTAGTACTCGTTTTGACCTTGATCTTAAAAGTTTTCACTAATCACATCCTTCTGCTTTGCATATAGTTATGAGCACTTGCGTTTTGCTTTCTTTCTGTGGCGAGAAAGTTTCGTGTTGGAAATGCAGGCGATTAGATCGTGATTACTGCGCACCTTGTCCATTTTTTCTTGACATCTTCTCTCCCTTGTCGCAACTTTACCGCTTATTTCTCTTTTTGTGGCGTGTTCTTGTGGCCTCATCCTCTTCCATTGTTTCTTCGCACCTCTTCCTCTCCGCTTCTTGTTTTTTCTTCGCGCCTTGTCCTTTTCTAGAACGTTCTGCGCGTTTCGGCGGCAGAGAGGCCCCGGAGGAAAGTGTCGCCGCGAAGGTCAGGGACTCCTCCGGGTCTGTAACGGGACCCGGGAAAGTGGGTCGAACCAACGACCCGGTCGGATCCGCGCCCACAGATGGCGCTCGGATACGATACAATGCATCAAAAATTAGGTGGTCATTTACCGGCAAGGGAATTATGATAATTTATGGGGATACGCAATTAAACGACGACAAAAAGAGCAATCACCAAGGTAACCGAAGATAATCACTTCACCTTTCTTATCAGAAACAATTAGAATTTGTGTTTCGCTTGTAACTGTTTTCCAATCAGACTTTGCAGGGAAAAACCTTCGTTGACGATTTATAATCGATTTTCGGCGGTGCTCAGACTTTATACGAACTAAGATGATGATAGTTGCTCATCGGATTTTTTTTACAATCTTGTGCTGCCAGCAGTGAATTTGCAGATCGCTCGACTTAACCATATGAACCGTTTTTCGCTAATTGCGCGACGAAGTTGCCCGTTATCTTAACGTCCTGTTAATTTCTGCTTGTCCATTCATGGTTACAGTTACCAGAAGAGCGCGAGTGTGAGTGACTTCCACGATTCGGACAAGATCCGCAATCTGTTGCGACAAGATCCACCGATTAACTGTAAACCAACAGACAGTGGCGACAAAATTATATCTGTACTTTTGTTTTTTCGTAATGGAAATTTTGTTATAACTCTTTATACGAATCACACACACACTCAAAATTTATTATCCAATCAAGGTTTATTAAATAATTGAAAGTATGATGCGCGGTTTAAGGTTGCTTTAAAAGTCGCCCGCATTGGATCTTTGACAAGGGGCGTTCGACTTTAATCGTCCTGCGGCCCCATCCGCCGATCGAACTCAACCCCCTGAATAATTCGCCCCCCAAGGGGCGCCCCTGGCTGTTGGAATCGTCCACCCCCCCAACCGTGCATTGAAAATTATAGTATTTAACGTGGAACGGATCGAAGCACCGTTATTAGTTCGGTGAGGAAGCCAATCAATTATCGATATGTATCAATTTAGCGGCGGTGTAATACAAACTTAATTCTTCACCATTACATCAACGGGTGTTATTAATTACAGCCACAACTTCTTTTGCCGCCACAAACGTGAATAAATAATGGCAACGTGACTGTAAGACTTCGGTTTCCCCGATAATTAATAATTATTTTACATGTAATCATAAATTCTTATAATTTATGGTATTTGTTTCGGCTCATGATTTATATATTTTATGTTTATTTTGGTGATCGTATAATGGCAGTACTTTACGTTGTGTTTGATAATAGATCACTATCGTGACAACTCCAACTTCGTTTTAGAGGTAATACATGTGTTAGTAACAATAATGTTAATTAAATAAATACACCTATGTATGGATTAAGTGTAATTTATTCATCTTAAACGATTTTTCCACATCAACTTGAATTTAATGACTTTCTTTATTGACTCAAAAAGTATTAGTTAGTTTTGGATAAAAGATGTATTTAACGTCAATGACTTCACACACTGATCAATTATACGTGCCCGCAAAACTGTTCACTGCACGTCACCACTTAATGAAATATGTCACTGTTTGTGCCTTCCAATGCCACATTCCTTCTATTACTTCAGGATTCACTAACTAGGTTTTGATAGATACAATTTTGTGAAATATATCCTGCAAATTGTTCGTATGACTGATATTTAATTTCCTTTGTAATCGATTTAAATTGAATTCATATTCAATCAGATTACTTATTAAATCCCCAAATGATCGGCCCATCCTATTCTAACAAAATACTTGGCTTTTACGTGTTGTTTAATGTTTATACCTGAGTATGAAATTGTTTTCAAATTACATTACTACTAAACGTCTCAATTAATATCACAGTCATTTTTCGTGAATCTATGTTAAATTCATTTGTACAAAATATGGATATTCTGAACCCTTACATTTCCAATAAATATTTAATACTCGCGGACGAATCGCAGAGTACAAAGATGGGAATTGCTCATATTTATCGCCTCCGCGAAAAAAGAAGGCTGACTATTTTTCGTCTTAAATTCCATTCCTTGAATTAACAATTTTACGTCCGTAGGTGCACATTAAAAATTCCGGCCCGCTTGATTGTGAAGTGAGTAAGTAAGTAAGAACGCACTTTTTTTTTCTCAAAAGTCTATGCGCGCGCTCTACCAAAACAAACTATCAACCCGAGAACCAGAAGTGTGCGCCTAATGATGATCGTCCGGCTGTATTTAATCGGACATACGTGCCAAACGCTGCACAGAGTATTGGTAAAAGCCATCGGCGGAGGCTAGTGCATCGCGTAAGTGAACACGCATTTTTTTTTCGCACCTAATCGCAATATCCGTGACTGTTTGCTTCGTCGAAACATAAAGGTTCTGTCGCCCTGGCAATAAACAACTGATAAGAAACAAGTACAGCTTGCCGCAATTGTTTTAGATTGTTGCTTCTACGTGCCACCAAAAATGAATATTTGGTATGTTTATTGGACAATATCGTATTTAGATTTAAACAAATTTTTTTCATCCTGTGTGAAATTTCAATATTTTACGTTAACAGTTTCAGTCCGTGAACACGCAAAAAACGGCCTAGTACGGTAAAGTGTTGCTAATCATGTTCGAAAATGTAACTAGATTTTGAAATCAGTACGGCAAAGTGTTGCTAATCATGTTCCGAAAATGTAACTAGATTTTGAAATCAGTACGGTAAAGTGTTGCTAATCATGTTCCGAAAATGTAACTAGATTTTGAAATCAGTACGGTAAAGTGTTGCTAATCATGTTCCGAAAATGTAACTAGATTTTGAAATCAGTACGGTAAAGTGTTGCTAATCATGTTCCGAAAATGTAACTAGATTTTGAAATCAATTTCAATGTTTCTTTAAAACGAAATTTGATACATGATGAAATAAAATACATAATGACATGCGTCCGTAAACTCTTTACAGTCCTCGTTTCGAGTTTCAAACTGGGGCCCTTCGTCGCCTCATCTTTAAACGTCCCACTCATACTGTAAAATATGAGTCCCGGTCTTACTATAATTACTACAATTATATAATTACTTATATACTTATTACTTAATTACTTATTACTTATATAATTACTATAAAACACCACTTGATTTTCTACATGATACGTGACTACGATATTTTAATAACAACTTGATTTTGAAATAGAAACATTTTCGAAATGTTAATATGTCTTTCAGCAACAGATTCGTTTACGAAATGAGTAGATTGACAACACATAACTTGATTGCCGTAGCTATCTTTTTTTTAATAGGTATTTATAATTTATGACAATTTGGTATTAATAATTTAAAAAAATCTAATATTATTGAAGTATTAAAAAATATATAGAATATTTTCTTATTAAAATTTTCTAAATTAAACTGCTTTATTTTATAATTATGTATCAAGAATGCATCAGAAGAGTCGAGAAATGATCATGATCTAACTGAAAAAATAACGCGTCTAATTATTTTTTCAGTTAGATCATGATCATTTCTCGACTCTTCTGATGCATTCTTGATACATAATTATAAAATACAGCAGTCTGTACGTATTGTTTAATTTAGTAAATATGGGATTATATATCAAACCTAAAGTGTATTATTTACCAAATTAAACAATACGTACAGGCTGCTTTATTTTATTATTATTATTATGTATCAAAAATGCATCAGAAGAGTCGAGAAATGATCATGCTCTAGTTGAAAAATTAATTAGACGAGAGCACCGTCTATTAATCTTTGTAATTTATGAAAATTTTGGTATTTATTATATAAAAACATTTCAAGCATTTGAAACATTTTCTAATGTCTAATAGAAATGCAATATTCACTCTAATTTACAAACGAAATGATACAATTTCTATGAGAATTTTGGGTTTGATCAACTTTTTACAATTTATAATAAAATTTGTAAGGAAAATGTAGAAAATTTTTCATTTGCAACTAAAATTTCATAATTTCTATTTAAATTTATAATCGAAATTTTGTATTCTCCATTAAACGTTTTGCAAATTTCTATTAAAATATTAATAACTTGGTGAGTGATATGCTTTCTGGATAAATCAATTTATAATTGGTAATTAAAATTTCTGGTTTCAATTAAACATTCAAATTTATAATTAAAATTTTGGCGTACAGGGTGTCCAATACAAAATTTTTTTACTTTGAATTTCTGTTATGTTTAACCTTTATAATGTAGATTTTTTGCAACGTTGTGGTTATTCAAAATAAAGTTATGTTTTTCTCGGAATTAGCATTTTTTCAGTTCATGTTTTTTAAATGCAGCGCAATGAACAAATGTTATAATATTTTTTTTACACATATAGGGTGTTTGAAAGTTAGTTATTGATAATAATATTTTGTCCCAAATACGGACCTGTCCTCTCGTTTTATATTAAGGTTAGGATCCAGAAATTAAAAGAATGTGAAATAGTTGATGATGTTATTGATTAAAGCTAGAAAATGATCATTTAGTAAAGGAAATTTATTTATAATTTTGTGCCACCTTATTATCGAAACATCTAGATTTGATAGGTAAAATTAAACGCAGATTACTTTGTTTATATCACTTGAGTACTCAACTCAAGTGATATAAACAAAGTAATCTGCGTTTAATTTTACCTATTTAACAATGTATCACAAAGTAGAGCCGTCAACAATTGCTCATCTATCTAGATTTGACTCAAGCTAATAAGTAACAAAGTTGTATGCGGAAGCACCAAATATATTCAATGTTTTCCGCTCTTTCCAAATATGCAAACAAAATTTTAAAATATTGATATACAGGGTATTGTTTCGAGTCGAAACCTACTTTTTTTTAACGCCGGACTAGAATAAGACTTTCATTTATTATGTTAATCGACACTACATTGGACTAAGAACGTACGTACCAAATATTACAAAACTTTATAGGGTGGTTTGTAAGTTATAATTAATTGAAAAAAAAGGGCAATATTAATGAATCACCCTGTATATTGGTTATAAAGAACGATAGACCCATAAAATATAATTTATTTAGAATCACTTCGGTGTGCCCGCATCTACCATTACTGTATGCGCATTTCCCAATAAATCACCCTGTATAAAGGTTTAATGCTAAGGGCCTACTCATTAGTATCCCTTAGATTCTAATGACTTAATTACACTAATATTAGCGCGTAATTTCTATTATTTTTTAAAAACTTAATTACAATTTACAACTTTTAATATATTTTTTGCAAATTTCTATGAAATCTTTAATACCTTTGTAAGGAATATGATTTCTGGGGAAAACCGTTATAATTTCCAACTGGAAACCGCAGGTTTCATTAATCTTTGTAATTTATGAAAATTTTGGTATTTATTATATAAAAACGTTTCTAGCATTTGAAACATTTTGTAATGTCTAATAGAAATGCAATATTCACTTTAATTTACAAACGAAATGAGATAATTTCTATGAGAATTTTGGGTTTGATCAACTTTTTACAATTTATAATAAAATTTGCAAGGAAAATGTAGAAAACTTTTCATTTGCAACTAAAATTTCATAATTTCTATTTAAATTTATATTCAAAATTTTGTATTCTCCATTAAACGTTTTGCAAATTTCTATTAAAATATTAATAACTTGGTGAGTGATCTGGATAAATCAATTTATAATTGGTAATAAAAATTTCTGGTTTCAATTAAACATTCAAATTTATAATTAAAATTTTGGCATACAGGGTGTCCAAGCTAAAGATGAACAGCATGTGGATTTCGGAAACAGTTAGTTACAAATGCGGTTAAAAAATAAAGTAAGTCAGTTTTCTGTTGAAAAAACCGGAATATTCCGCTTACTTCCGAAATTTTGCGATTCCGTTTTTATTTTCTGAAGTTATTTGAAAAGGTATATAAAAAAAAGCACTTTCTCGTTGCCACTTTTTTCGCTCTACAAAACAGCGTTTATGAATTTTCAGTATAAGGTTTCGTTTCGAAGAAACGATCATCAACTTTGTTAGTTTATGTGGCCCGTAAACAAACACCTTGTATTGGATAGCGTTTCCTGTTACGAATGCAACGATTTATATCATAGATTGGTTCCTTATGTTTTTATTCAGAAAAACGCTTGTTAATGCGTTTCGAACATTTTGGCGTTGAAATTATGTCGACGAAGACAAAATTAATGATCTTTGTCTTGAGGAATGTCGACAGTTTCGTTGATCTGAATCATTGGTTTGGCCGTTCGACTTGCGCTCGCCGTGTTTTTGTCAACTTTTCGAATCATAAAGCAACATCCGTCCTCGTGCTTCAATTAATTAACCATCGGCTCATTTGTCTCTTCCGGTCTTCGTGCTATCTGCCTGTTTTGGAGCAACGGCACTGTGTCAACGAACTCTCCCCGCGGCTTGACCCATATCCCCGTAGCCCACTGACCAATATTGGAGAGGAGCTGTAAAGCCATCCACCATCGGCCCAACTGACCAAAGACGACCGTCTGCCGCGCTGAACCCCACACGCCTTGGCCTTCTTCGGCACGCGGATGAATGAACCGTGGATACGCAGCTACTGTTAATCGCGATGGGCGTTGGAGGTGGCGGTGATGTGTGGTGATGGTGATGGTGATGGTGATGGCGATGGCGAGCACATGAGTAACTTCCTCGACGGACAGTGCTTTACACCTTACACGTGGTGATCGTTGATGTTTCGCTGGTGTTTCTATTTTTTGGATTTCGAGCAGCAATGAGACTGCGAGGTTTAACTGTGGATATTAATTGGGATGTGTTGGAGCTGCGTGAGTTTCTTTTGATTTTAATTTTAATCTAGGATCGCTGCCAAATGGCTTTGTTACACTCTGGGATCTATTTTTGTGTGTATCGCAGACTATTAAAATCGGGACAAATTTTCGTTTGTATCTAGATACTCGTAACTATAGAATAAATTCACTTAAAAAAATATGTAGAATTTAACTTAGAACCTAGAATTAAATACAGTAGAAAAAGTTTGTCCACAAAGTTCATTTTTATCAAGAATACATTACTGATCAGTTATAATCATCGAAAAATTAGCAAATTTATCATTACTCCTCGAGTAATATTAAAACTGTGCACCACCAGTAGAGAAATGTTGCATCAAAGGTTTGTTTCTAATAGTCTCATTGACCCAAAATGTGCGCGATCCTCTTTTGGTTTTCATTTGTTCTGATTCCTGTGGTCAGCCAACTGTAATTCCCCAATTCAATTGCCCGAATACGTGAACACGTTTGGCCGTGAATTAATCATCACCGTTTAATTTTTTTCATTTCGCGCTCTAGAAAAATAGATTATTCGCTTTCCATTGCAGTGAAAGTGCCAACAGAGTGCACCGTTACCTGGCTGTGGGCGGCGTCTAATTTTCGTGTTATAATTTTGTGGTCTCCTTGATTAGAAACTCGCTCACTCCCAGTTCCGACAGAAAAAGTTGAGAAAACTAAGACATTTTAGGATGTCTATGATTAAAAGTAAAAATCAAATACATATTTGTGTGAGTTTCACAATATATTTAATGTTTTACTGCAATAATAGTTTCGCCACATCAGGCAGATGAAAACTGATCATCAGTTTGATGATTCATTGTTGCAGTACAACATTAAATATTTTGTGAAACTCACACCAACTGTGTTTTATTTATGTATTACCATGGATTTTCATCATGTATCAGCCTCATCAATCCGATATAATGTTAAAATCAAGCTATAAAATAAAAACGTTCACTTTTGGATGGTCGCGGTTGTACATGGTCTCAACAATTTAACATTATATACATTAAATCTGTTTCCTGTTTAGAAATGATAATTTTTATGTTAAAATTTTGTATTGACAATGGACATTTAAATAGTAAGAAATTGAACTCGGCTTGTTAAAATAGGGTGAAGGTGATGAAGCTCTAATGTACATATTTATGAATCAGGATGAATGAATTCTCTATTAATGTTATTCAATTGCCCGAATACGTGAACACGCTTGGCCGTGAATTAATGGTGACCTTAGATTAATTTCTTCTTTATAAGTGAATTTGATTGCTTCAAATTTTGAATGGACAGAAAACCCTCCACGTAAAAATTGGAATCTACTATGGCAAACGCGTTATCTACAAACCTCAGTCAAACTCTCGTTTATATTATTTTTAAAATAATTACAAATAAACCATATCGCCATATCTACTGTCAGTATGCTGATGACTCTGTCTGTTCATTGATTCATTATTTATGCTAGCTGTCAATTTTCGATGACTACTGACAGTTTATTGATTCAATCAAAACTTAACAGAAATTGTCACTAAGCCATGACAATTTTTGTTAAGTTTTGATATGAATATTGTCAGTTTGTGGATTTAACTAATAACTGTTGATTCTAGATGAATACCAATAGTTTATTGATGGTGGCTTATCTAATATTTTTTGTTTCTACTAAATGATAAATCCCAGCACATTGTACCATTTTTTCAATAATTTTCTGGCCTATATACATACTCATAATGAAGTTAGAAGAAACCATGTGTTTCTTCTACTTGTGGGTGTATTAAACCATCATGATTGCTATTTGCAATTTTATCTGTGGCTTTAAAGACACGACCCTTTGAGACGTCCAATTTTATAAATATATAACAATTGGTTTAAGTTTCACTATTTTTTATAGAAATACTCTACAATTGTTTCAGTCTCACGACCATTTTGTTTCAAGAGTTATTTGTGACATTTTTTTTGACAAATAGATGACATATTAATTATTTATATTAATTTTATATTTCAATTGGTTGAGCTTTCTCCTAATGTAAATTTTTCATTCGTCCGGATGTTTGTACCTTCCCACAATCATCAGCTTATACTGCCTGCCGCCTGCTTTTACACCAATTTAAGGCACTAACAGTTTAATCCCAGTTGAGGGCAATGTTTTTTACTTGGGGCTTTAATTTATCCGTCTCTTCCAGATACTGAGCAGCCGAGAGATTGAAGCCATGACACTGCACGTGCCATCCTTCCTAATTTAGCCACTTGTTTTCCCTCTCCGCAAGAGGACCCCAACGATTTCTTCCGAACAGGCACAAATCCCACCGAGGATCCCCCTTTCCCCAACCCAAGCACACGACACGCCCGCAGTCGAGCTGCACCCCCCGAGAGAAGATAAGAGTGCCAGGCGTGTTTCCCACACGGCCCGAAGCGCTCTGAAGAGAGGAGGGAGGCTGCCCGCCCGGATAAATGGTCGGCACACAGACGCACCCCACGACCAACATGGCAGCCATGGAGGCGCAGAGCGCCCTGCCCGCCATCAAGGTGTCCGTCGCCGAGTTCTACGCCGGCAAGACGGTCTTTATCACCGGGGGCACCGGCTTCATGGGCAAGGTGCTCCTCGAGAAGCTGCTCCGCTCGTGCCCCGCCGTTGTCAAGATCTATCTGCTCATCAGGCCCAAGAAGGGCCAGTCGCCACATGACAGGCTACAACAGCTCTTATTCTCACCAGTAAGTAAACAAAAAATAAGTTTTCACCTCCTCCTCAACTCAAGATGACAATTTACAAAAAGTCGGTAATGCCTTGACCGTTTATAACGTCTGCTTGCAGCTGTTCGATCAGATCAGGAAGGAGCGCCCTGGCGATCTGAACAAAGTGTCCCCCATCGAGGGGGACATCACACAGCCCCTGCTGGCCATCAGCCCCAACGACAGGTCGACGCTGTGCCGGACAGTCAACGTCGTCTTCCACAGCGCGGCCACCATCAAGTTCGACGAGAAGCTCAAGCTCTCGGTGACCATAAACATGCTCGGCACGCAGTGGCTTGTCGAGCTGTGCAAGAAGATGACTTATCTGGAGGCCATGGTGAGGATAGATAGCATTTTTCATCATATTTTATTACGATAACCAAACTATAATTAATAATAATTGCCCACCCAATAAACACAAATAACAAATACTTGTCTCTTGATATTGATAATAAAATGATTATTAGTATTATGTCGAGATAATTGGCTATAATTTTGATGTTGCTTAGGTTCACGTATCGACTGCATACTGCAACTGCGACAGGAAGGACGTAAAGGAGACGATCTACCCGCCGCCGATCAACCCAGACCAGATAACGTCGCTGGTGGAGTCGCTGGACGAGCGGCTCATCGATAGCATCACGCCGAAGCTGATCGGCAGGCGGCCCAACACGTACACGTTCACCAAGGCGCTGGCGGAGAGCTGGTTGAAGGACAACAAGGGCGACCTGCCGCTGGTGATTGTGCGTCCGTCGATAGTGCTGAGCACGATGCATGGCCCCATGAAGGGCTGGGTGGACAACTGGAACGGTCCGACGGGCATCATCGCGGCCGCCGGCAAGGGCATCTTCCGCTCGATGAACTGCATGCCCGACAAGGTGGCCGACTTCATACCAGTGGACGTCGTCATCAACCTGATGCTCGTCTCCGCCTGGAAGATGGGTACGTGCAAGAGCAAGGAGATCCCCGTCTACAACTGCTCGTCGGGCACGCAGAAGCCCATCAGCTGGAACCACTTCATCGAGCTGTGCTTCAAGTACATGCGGCGGTACCCATTCTCGGACGTCGCGTGGTACCCGGACGGCACCGTTACCGCCTCCTACCTCCTGCACACCACCATCAAGATGATCCTGCAGATGGTGCCTGCTTACCTCTTCGACGGGTACCTCTGGCTCATGGGCAGCAAACCCTAGTAAGAACGAATATAGATTGTCATGGAAACTCTGTCACTCGCAAGATTTTATATAATTTATAGCTTCAGAATCGAGGACTAAATATTTAAATCAGGTGCAACAAGTTTAAGCTCTGCTAGGTAGCCTAAAAGTGCCATAAATTAGTTTAAAAGAAATCAACTTACTCAGTTTTTCAGTCTTCAGCTAACACATAATAGTTCATTGAATAAATAAAAAATATATATTTCAAGGACCTATTATGTAGGTACAAATGAAAAACTTAAAACCAACAATTGTTTGGTACAGTATTGTCTTTGTATCCATAGCATGGTCAACATCCAGATGAAGCTGATGAAGGCGTCGGAGTGCCTGACCTACTTCACGACGCATGACTGGAACTTTGACAACAGCAACGTCAGGCAACTAGCTTTAGCGTTAAGCGATTGTGATAGACGTGAGTTCTGTTTCGACATCGCTCAGCTCAATTGGGAGGAGTATATAGAAAATTACGTACTAGGAATTAGAAGGTACGCGAACAGCCTGGCTGGCAAACTACTGGGCACTCACTGTACACTGTAATTTAAGATTATAAATGGAAGGCAATTTAAAATAAGGCAAAGTGGGCTTTAATAACTTGTGGTTTAGACATTACATTCCATCTGCTAATAAAGTTGTGAATAAGTTTATCTAGCAATTTAAGATATCTGCGAGGAGATTTCAATCTCATAGATAACTTATCCTCAAGTTTTTCTATCCACTCTTTGAGCTGACAGTTTAAGGTTTGTAAGGTTTGTTTTTATTTTTCTATTGCAGATTTATATTTAAAGAAGATTTGGCAACCATTCCAAAGGCAAAGAAGAGGATATCAAAGCTCTTCTGGACGTATAGGATAATGCAGGTGCTGCTGGTGATGTCCCTGTGGCACTTCCTGACACTGCGGTACGCCCCGCTGAGGCGGCTGTGGAGCAACGCGCTGCGCCTCCTGCTGCAGATCGCCCGCCTGCTGCCGTTCCTGTAGGGGACGTGGGGCGGCGCTCGACCGTTTGCCTGATAGGTTTTCTCTAGAAGTGAAGATTATTTAACAAGTAAAATGACGTAAAAAAAATTGTACAATAGGACGGCAGGGGGTTGGGGTGGGGGGGTGGTTATAGAAGGGGATGCGTTTTCCCAGTTTGCGCGTGCACACGGGCGGCCCCCGTCAAACGGGGGGCCGCCATCCTTCCGGTTCTTCTTTTCTACCCCCGCAGATTGACGTGCGTGTTTGTGTTTCCCCCCGTCTCTCCCCTTTTTCCATTGGCCGCCGTGCGGTCTCGCGACAAGGTGCGACCGGGGCCCCGTCACCTTCGTCGTTCCCCCTTCGCTTCTGGGACACCGAACGGCCCCCGTGGGGGCCGCAAGCGTGACGACCACGAGCCCGTCTGTACCGTTTCCGTTCCTCTCTCTCTTGCTTCGTAAGTTTGCTTTGCGAGGGCCGGGGCGGCCCGCGGCCACGTGGGCCTCCCTCACCCACCTTCAAAGTACCGGTTCAAGGACCTTGCTATTATTATTATTATAATTTTAGGGAAAAAAGGATTAAAATGAAAAAAATTAATATGATGTATGTTGTAAAAACAAACAAAAACCAATAAAATAGACATTGTTTAATAAAGCGTTGACATTCCTTTTTCAGGTGCCAGCGGTAATCGTAGAAACTGACCCAAGACATCCCTGCATGCTCCCCAGCACTATTGAGCATGACAATGAGCACTGATATCTATGGCAGGGAGAAGATAAATTAGTTGGGATCTTCCAATTTCAAATTATGAATTTACTAGAATACGGAATTTTTAACAGGTGAGAGTCGTTATTTCAACTGTTTTCAACTGGAGATTTTGACTGGTATTTGGATATCTATGGGTATATTTTTATGCAAGGTTTTGTACATAGATTACACGGCTCCTTCGTTTGAAACAAATTGCGATCTTAATTTTATTTATTAAACCTTTAATAGCAAACATTCATTGGTGGACATATCACACCTTGATTGCGTGGAAATGAGGTGCAACCTTGGCGGCAGCCGATTCCAATCAGGCCTTACAAAAAAGTAATAAAAATAACAGAGTATAAAAAATATATGTATAACCGTAACCGCAAATCTTCTCACACTTTATTAGCGACTGGAAATTATATATAGTAACTTCTCATGATCTGTGCAAACGATATGAAATTATAGGACATACCGTTTAATTTGCACCACTAAGTTTTATCAATTACGGTTAAATTGCGAAAATATCAATGTTACTCGCTTTAAATGTAACAAACGGATGTCGCAATTTGTTAGTTCCCGAGGTTGAATGCATATATAGAACTAAATTTCTTGAATAGGTGATTCATTTTATGCAAACTTGACAGCTGCATCAATAATGTTTAACTGCTGTTATCAATAATTTGCTAATTGATAACAGTTTTCAATAATGACTGGACAGCTGTTGGTGCTAATCATTTACCAATCAATGCATAGCTGTCATCAATAATAAACTTACATTTAATACAAAAAATGTTATAAATAATTCAATGATTTGTCAGCATTACGCATTAAAATTAATGATCTAAATACATTTCAAAGAGTCACTTCGATTCCTGATTTCGTTCGAAGGCCCATATATATATATATATATATATATATATGTATATATATATATATATGTATATATATATATATATATATATATATATATATATATGTATATCTCCACATGAAAAACCTCCACAGCGCAATTTCACTCAATCTATTTCCTTGTTATTATGTATAGTCGTAAGTAATACAATTTGTTTGTTGATAATGAAAATCAAGTTTATCTCGTAAGCAATTGCCCAATTATAATTAATTTAAAGATGCGGCATAAACTGTGTGCAATGATTTTTAGACAGTTCTTTGCACTTTTGCCGTCAAAAAACGGGCAAACATCGTTTATCCTGCATGCACTGAAACTACAAAATATGCTTCTAAAGCTGCACCCAGTTCGGAAAATGCAGAAATATTAGAAAGCGGAATCTTGACATCCCCTCAAAGAGAGCTTTGGAACTTTCTGCTTCTGACGAGTGAAAGCTTTCACAGCTAATTATATACCAGTTAACAGGAATCAATAATGTTGTAAAATCATCAAAACTGAAAATCAAATTGCTTCGAGCGTCACTATCATAAACAATGTTTATTACGCCCTCATGGTCACTCCTGTAAAAATATCACTAAAACTATGTCCTCGAGCCGCTTCGCCGAGGGAAATGGAATGCAAAACGGTCTATCTGTAGCCCTTGTACTTGGACAGCAGGCTTTCGATCTCGGCGTCGATGCTGTCCTCCTGAAAACAGAACACCACTGTAGTAAGATCGAAACTTCCGTCTGTGATTACCCACCAGGTTGAACGGCTGCATGCTCCTCGCCTCGTTTAGGTACTTCAGCGCCTCCGGGTAGTTGCCCTGGCTGATGTAGCACTTTGCCACTGCCAGCTTGTTGTCCTTCCAACTTGGCTCGTACAGACGCTCCACCTCCAGCAGGAGCCTTATCGCCTCATCGATGCTGCAGTCGGGCACGTCCCCACAGATCGCTGCAAACACCTTCCTCTCGTACCTAAACAGAACAAAGACGTAGTTGACTATGAGAAATACTTATTTAGTTATAAATATCAAATGACTAGAATAGCAACAAAACCTAAGCCCGTCGACTGACCAAAAACAACCGCCTTCGCACGACTGCAAGAATCAAAATTATTACAAAGGCAACGACCGTATCCACCGACGTACATACCATTTCATTGAGGCGATCTCAAAGTGGTACCTGCCGAGGCTGTGCAGCAGGGCGGTGTCGTTGGTGCGGACGGCGATGGCGGCATCCAGATGCCTCTTGAAGCTGAGGCAGTCCTTGATGCGCTCGCGCAGCGGCATGTTGTCCATCCGGAGGCCGAGCGACATAGCCATCCATTTGTGAGCTTCGAAGCAGTCGCCATTGAGGAAGAGTGCCTGCTCCAGTGACCGCACCGCTAAGCAGAGACAGGGTGGACCTTAATCTGAGTCACAGGCTATACAGGTTGGATATTCGGGGGTTTAGTATTTACACGGCTTCAATGTATAGAGTCCGTCATTTGTTATTTAGTCTTATTTAATTAATATTAACAAGTAAAATAATAAAGTGATACGGTTATTACATTTTCCAAAATAAAAATATATCAATCACAATGGGATCTTTTCCTAAATTTTTATTTTGTGAAAAATGTAACAAGTTATCACTAATAAATGAATTTCTTCATGCGTCTTGTGTCTGATGTGTCTTCATACATTGCCTATGTAAGTTATGAGACGAACGGTGGGTTATTACAAATGGTATTAACATTTCAATTATTAATATCAAGAAAATTAATATTACATATTAACCGTTACACGGAGGTATTTAAATAAGTATGCGCCTATGGTGTAACTTGGCTGCAGGCATCAGGAGTGAAAGGGAGAGAGGAAGGAGGTGGCAGTTGAATCTGTAAGCGGAACAATAAAGAGTGGACAATCTCTCATAAAAAAGAGATTTAACAAATCACTTCCAGCAGACTTTATTTAGTAGTCCCCAGACAAAATTACCCGTTACTGATGGTTGTCCCCGGAAATCAAATTAAATTTTTATTATACCTGAGGTTACCAATGCTTCCACATCTCATTGTAGGCTGGGCTAGGTTAGGTTGGGTCAGTTATAAGTGGAGCATTTTTCGGTTTTATC
Source organism: Othius punctulatus (assembly GCA_951805005.1). NCBI lineage: Eukaryota > Metazoa > Arthropoda > Insecta > Coleoptera > Staphylinidae > Othius > Othius punctulatus. Next base: position 229,656 of record OX638146.1, read on the forward strand.
AATATATGTTAAGTGATAATCGAATTAACCTAACCTAACCAAACATATACCTACAATAAGGTAACAATAATTTGTGGGTAACTCAAGATAGGGATTTAGTTTCCGGTTTATTTCATTGAATTTTTGAACAGCCAGCACACCTCGGCAGTGCTGTAGCTGGTGAATTTTCTTGTGTGGATTGTTTAGTCAGATTGTACAGACCCACTCATTATGGATGTTTTGGTTAACTAGTCGTGGACGTTTTAATATATAATTATGATAATCAGCCGGTGAATTACCATAGATTACTAAGTGACAGCAAGGATTATGGATGACGAGTGGCCTGTGATTGCGTGCATGTTAAGCAGACAAAGCGTTAAAACAAAGCAACAAGCACTTAAAATTATTTAGGTACTACAAAAAACCCTTCACCACATTGTGTCGGTTAATTTAACCTTTCTCTGTAAACCTAACTTTAAAAAGTTAAACTAACAACGAGCGCAGAATGCAGACTTATGTTTTTACTGGTTATTGTGAAGTATTTACAAATGATTTTCAATTAGCAACCTTAAAACTATAAACATAAAAAATAACGATTACCTTTTCCATTATTGTGACGGCCGTCACAATTTATATACGAAGCGATCCTTTCGAACGCCCCCTGCAATGCGAAACGAAAACGACCCAAGGGAGCACAGTGCAAAAAAAAAACTGCCGTTTGCCGTACATTGCAACGGTGTGCACTGTAAACGTACTCAAAAAGCATGTCCTGGTACTACAGAGCAACCCTGGGGCACCACACAAATAACAAAAACGGTTCGTTTGCCGACAGAACATTACTTGGCTAAACTACGTACAGATGATTAGTTATTTTAGTGCGGAAATGATCAAATAAAAAGTGCAGACAAACGTGTATTTACTGACTGAACGATGCGGATGTATAAGGTTGGATGTACAAAAATGTCCAAGTTTTACACAAACAGGGTGATTCATTGGGAAATGCGCATACAGTAATGGTAGATGCAGAGGTGATTCTAAATTGTAGTACCCTCTGAATATTGTTTATAAAGAACGATAGACCCATACAATATAGTTTATTTAGAATCACCTCGGTGTGCCGCATCTACCATTACTGTATGCGCATTTCCCAATGAATCACCCTGTACATGTTTACCGAATGATGCGGACCGTAAAAAGTTGGCAATGTGCAAAATATTGTGGGTGTGCAGTCTACACAATCGGATTAGACATTATTAAAGTTTCTGTGTATTACTAGTGGAATTACTTGTGATTATGAGCCGTGGTGAGATGACTGGCTATTGATGCACGTTTCGGGGGTTTTAGGGGGACGGTTTCGTTTCCGATCGCGTGGAGGTGCTCTCCTCACCGGTGGTGAAATTTACCTTTGCCTATCAGCTCCATCATGCTGTTGGCCGTCTCCGGGTCCACCGCCATCTTATAATAAGCCTTACCGATGCGCCACAGCACGTCTGGGCACTCGGGATGCTCGAGGAGCATCCCCTCGAGCGTCTCGAGTGCGCCAGAGAGCTGGGCGGCGCCGCCCCCATCCAGCTTGTCGTCGACGTCCCTCAGCACCTGCACAAACCTCCAATGAGTACGGAAGCGACGGCCCACCGCCTGGGCGCACTTCACCGTGTCGAGCGGCGTGATGGTGCTCGCCCTGGACGTCTCGTCGTCGCTCAGGTCGTAGAACTCCATGTCGGAGCTGTCCAGCTCCCTGGTGCTGTTGTAGTCGTCCGACAGGGTCGACATCGCCGACGACGCCTTGGGGTGGTTGTGGCGGCGCTGCCTGGTCCTTGTCTCGCCCCTCAAAAACAAAACGGAAATGCACATTAAGACCTGGACCTACTCGGTTTTCCGCTGCATTAATGTGAAAGTTGGTTTGAGAAAATGCAATCACGAGGCACTGCAATACAGAGTTATAATTTATTCCAAATAAACTTTGTACACGTCTTACAAATTTACATCAAACTTTTCAAGCCACTGGTGTTGCTTCACAAATACAAACGGATTGGCGTTTCTGGTATCAGTCGGGGACTTACGAGGAGTGTTGCTTCTTTTTGAGGAGCTCCAGCTGGTCCCGCAGGCTGGTCACCTGGCGGTCGAGCCTGGCCAGGTCGAGGGCCATCGAGTGCTTCCTCCGCTCCTGTCTGTAGTGCTCGGCAATCATCACCCCTGCGGCGCTGACTATGCCTATAAAGGCGGCCCCGATCATGAACCAGTTGTTGACCGACGACGACATCCTGCCTCGCTTTTTTCTAGGTTACGTGCGGGTGACTGCCCCCAGAACGGGCATCCCCTGCCCTTGCTGTGGATGGGGGGCTGCTCCTGCTCTAGCGGGCCTCCGCTCGTGGGCTATCGGGGGGGCCCAGGCAGCCCCTGATGAGGCCTTTAGGGGATGCTTGAGGCGGCTTCGTGGCGGCGTTTTGACGCGCGTGCGTCACTTTTGCGGGGGCGAAGGCTGCGCGTATTTTTCGCGGGGGCGTGCGAACTAAACAAATGAATGCTGGCGCGCGACTGTCACTTGTTTGGCGGAATCGGAACGGACTTGAGACTTGAGCGCGCTATCTGATCTGCAGTATCAGTAATTTCAAGTGTGCGTGTGCACAGCAATCTTTTTCAATTTTCGTTGCACACATCTATATGAAAACACATATCGCACGTGGACACATACAGCAGAATACGAAACGACGTGGTTTAATTACGTTATTTGCTCGTTACTGCAATGATTTTAATTGCTTTGCAGAACTGGGCTTCCCAACTAGTCGCTTCCGAATCTCTACAACAAAGTCTGGCCTTAAAATATGGCTCGGTACTGACCCAGTACTCAGCCAGACCGCAAGTGTTTATTGGCATGTTTACAAATCTAGAACCGATTTAAAATTTCCTAAAATTTTAATGGTTCGCATCACTAATTGAAGTGGTGAAGTTTATCGATAAGTAATTTGAACATTAAATTCTCATTGTCAAGACTTGATGAATTGCTGGCCGAAGAAATCCGTTAAATGACTAAAAGTATTCTGCATATTGTTTCACCGACTTAAAATTAATATTGTGGAAAAACTAGAGATGCGACTTAGTATTTGGATTTTTGCATTGTCCCAATTAGCGAAAGTTTGGGAACCCCTGTCGGTCATTAAATTACTACAAGTCATCTAATTTGTGAGGACAACTAATAATTAGAATTCTGAAAACTAAATTATCTAAATTTCATAATGATAAACATGTTGTTCCAGTATGCAAAATTTTCTGAACTGAAACTTAAGATTCCATGATGGGAAGATATTAATATTCTCAGAATTAACTCTCAATTGTTTTGTAATATGGGATTATGATTCCACATTCTGGATGTTTTAGTTTTACTTCTAAAATTCTTAAAACAGTTTGCATATTATTATAACAACGTTTCTAGCAGTTTATGAATATTTCAAGCAAGCTTGAATTTTATTGCGTACGCTGGCAATAATTTATCTCCAAAGTAATTAATTTTATTGCTTCAAGGTTTTGCGCTTTACTATTTTTAGCGCAGGTAGAGACTTGAAACGGCTTGTCCTCATTAGTAATGGCCCTGTTTATCAAGTCCGGGTGCACTTTGTAAGGCCAGATCTAATCAAGGCTCCCGTTTAAATCAATACTCAAGTATTTTTCAGTGCAACAATTCTAACAAAGTTAGATAATACTTTCAAGTGGTTTTTGTTTTAATTACAATCTCATGTCATTATTGTTAGTGAGATTAGAAACAATCAATTTGATAATGATCCAGCAGTGGCGGTTCATTAAATCTTCACCGAATTAACCTAGGTGTAACAAGAGTTCAAATAAATTACGTTTTAAATCATTCATCATTTATTTCAGAAACCAGCCATTATTATTTTTAGGGAATTTGCTGTTTTACGGAATTCGTATCTCTTATTGTGAATGCATATATTTTGCATTATCCCTTCTTCAAGTTTTCATACTAATTGTATTCCCAGTCAACTTCCACAGAATATTTACACAGTTCCAGCTCTAGTTTAAGGGATGGGGATAAATATTTCCATGTGTACAAATGAGAACACATTTATTAAATAAAAATTAGAAAATGTGTATACAATAAGTCTCGTCCACATATATATCTCAGACAAATGCGAGATACAGACAGGGCAAAACCATAGTCATCAATGTACAAGTATAAATATGCGGCATAAAATTTCATACAAATTAAACCAGAAATAAATATATTATCTATAATTAAAAATATGCATAAAAAAATATAAATATATAAAATTTCAACGGGTATAAAAACAGCTCTCGCAGCGGCCAGTCACGGTGCGCCACCTCTCGGGCTGACGCCACCCCGCTCACGTCGGAACCCTTCCATTCTCCTGGAAACATCATCACAACTGAACCCACCGACTCGTCTCAAACGCTTCACCCGGCATACGTTTTGGTCCTTGGCGAGAAGCCGCGCCAGGCTCGACACTGGGCTCGTGGACGGGCTGGAGATGTCTGCGAACGATGGGGTCTGCTGCCTCGACGCCGGCCGCAGCTTCACCTGCCGCAGCATGTCCATCGAGACGTGTGCGGTACCCCTGCGCTGAACCTTCGTTGACGGCTGCTGCTGCGCCCTATCCTGCTTGTAACATCACCGTGTGAGAATATATCAACGATTTTATAAGTTTTTGTTTTAATTGTGTTAACAGGTTTTTATTGAAATTAGTCCAATAGTTTTTTTTTATCCTTATCTCTTGACTTGAATTCTATACTTTCTACATACAATGCGTTTTAGGTTTTAAAAGCCATTTTGCACTTTCAAGCCGAAGCAAACAATTTAAGAATGAACAAGTGATAATGTAACGGCAGCATGCACGGTTTTTTTATAGCATATTTTTGTTTGGCCTAATCATAACATTTTCAGTATTAGAGCTATATAATATGTAGCAAAATTTATTTATAATTATTCATTTTAACTTTAATTATGGAAACTATTATGTGTTGGTATAATAAAAGCTCTGGTTTGGTTTCTGGGTTCTTGACCCGGGAGGAAGTGGGAACTGAAACTGGTGATCCTATGTACTGTAAAAATATAATATACAATTACCCCAGGTTTCCGTAGTTTCACCTTCAAAATGTCATCGAGTGAAATCGCTGGACGGGAATCCTCGCTGTCCTTCTTAGAGTCCCGGCTGCTACGGGTGATCCGGGTCCTGTTGACCGGCGTAGTCGTGACGGGCATCGGCGGTGGTAGAGGTGGGGGAGGCGGTGGCGGGGCCACACTGGACACTGTACACGCCATCTTGGGGGCCAGCTTTTCGGCCAGCTGGCACTGCAGCTGACGCACCTCCTCCCTCAGCGCCTCTAGGTTTGCACCTTGCTCCTCCCTCAGCGCCTCTAGGTTTGCACCTTGCTCCTCCCTCAGCGCCTCTAGGTTTGCACCTTGCTCCTCCCTCAGCGCCTCTAGGTTTGCACCTTGCTCCTCCCTCAGCGCCTCTAGGTTTGCACCTTGCTCCTCGATTTTTGCTTCCAGTTCCTTCATCTTCACGTCTATGGTTGCGGGGCTCTCCAGGGGCGTGGCGGCGATCAGGGTTTTCGGGTTATATATTGCACTTAAGCCCTGAAATTGACGGGGGCGATTCAAGCTTCTGTGGAAAATCTTTAAATGCGTACTGCCAAGATCGGCAGCAAGATTTGAGAAACGATGTCTACTTATAAAGTTGTGAAAAGTTTTAACTATGATTGAATGATAACTTGGATAATGCAACACCAATAACAATTAAGTGGCACATTTCACTTGCAATTTACTTGCAAGCACATAATCAATATCAAGCCATTTTTCCGATTACCATTTTGATTGTGACACCGAGCCACTCGCACAACTCCGCCAGCCTCTCCGTCCACCTGGACGTGTACCTCTGGTGGAAGCTCCGCATCCTGGCCACGATCCTGCTGCGGAGGCTGCCCCTGCCAGCGCTCAACGAGCCGCCAGGCTTGCCCAGCGGGCAAAGCTTCATGGGGGACAAGCCCTTGGAGGCAGCCCTCGGCGGGAGAATGTCGCCCCGCCTGGAGTCGAATAGCCTAAGGCAGGCGCTCCGGTTGACTTTCGGGGACAGGCTCTTGAAGAACCGCTGCCTGTTCACTGAGAACACCCTGTCCCTGTAAAAGGGTGAGTCCAACAACCTCCTCGTGGACAGCTGAAAATAACCTTAGATTATCGATGGATAACCTGGATAACGTTCAAGAAATAAATGTAAAAGAATAGATTCAGGGCATTCACACAATTAAACAAATTGTAATTGAAGACTCTGTCGCAACAAGGAGATAAGTCTATTTTTCAACAGATTGGGATATGACAGGTTTTTAAGATAATAAATAGTGTTTTAACGTTGGGTGGAACAATGGGATACAACTTTTCTACTGGGTGTTCATAAATCTTTTAATTATTTTATAATATTTCAATAGTACAGAACTGAAACGTTCTGAAGCATTTTGCATTTTGCCAATCTTATCCCGTTGCTTTAGAACTTAAGTGTCTTCAATTGCAATTGCAATTGGTTAGATTTATATTATTTTTCGATTATCCTCAAGACGGAACAAAGATAGTAAGCCACCTTTGAATACTGAGCGCAATCAATAATTGTCCCCAAGACGTTTTTCTTCTGCATGAAATTCTTGGTGACCAACAGGGCGTCCTCCTGATCTTCGTTCAGGGGGGTCGAGCCGGCATGTTGCTGCTGCATAAATGTGGTATAATTGGCCGGCGTCTGGAAGATGTGGGCAAACGTGGGGACGTCATAATCCTCGGATGCCCCCCCTGCCTCCGAGCAACCATCCACCGTCTGTGTGGCGACGTCTACCATAGCCGAGGAGTTGAGGCCGGCCAACCGGCTCCTCCACCCATTTGCGTTCCCCTCAGAGGCGGACCTGTTCCTGCCTCCGGCGCTCGAGATGGACCGCAGCAGCGAGGCACCCCTCAGCTTCTCCTCGAGGTAGCAACTCATGGAGCCTTCCTTGCCTCTGAGGCGCTCCTCGAACAGCCGGTTCAGGTTGGTACAGCTAAGCCGCTCCGGGCAAACGTTGCGGTTCTTCGGGGTCGCGAACTGCACCTCGGCTGCCTCGCTGTTGAGCCTCTTCCTGAGCAGTGGTGTGTTCACATTCTGTATGGGCGTGAGCACAGAGGGGGTGGTTCTTATCAGTGGAGTTGACATGGTGTTGTTGCGGGGGGCGTCTTGGCCTGTTGGGGTGCGCTGAGGGTGGGGGTGGTAGCGCCGCCTATGGCGGCGATGGCGGCGCCTTTTCGCCATTGCGGTGCCCTTACGATACTGAGAGGTACCTGCAACAGACCTGAGTTTAAGAGTTTGCATGTTGCTGCTTAATCGATGGGTCATACAAAAATTTAAATTTTAGTGGGTTCTTTGATCTTCATGGAACTTGATACAATTATTACAGTAGACAGGGCTCTGATGTATTTGTGCGCTTTCACAGATCACTGGTTAAATCTCACATAATTTAATAAAACGACAGTTATGTCTATGAAAGCTGTCGGCAAACCTTTCAAAGCCACGTTATGAGAGAATATTTAATAAGAACTTTACACGTAAACACTTCCATGTCAGTCAACAAAACCATTTAACACAAAGCGTAACAAAACGGGCGACGATAATTCAAATGAGAGCCATTTTCATACTAACCACAGTCTATAATTTTCACAATTTCACATACATGATTTAAGCAGCATATTAATTTTTTGCAATCACCTCCAGTTTCGTAGTGCCTTATTAATATTTTAATATCATTCAAATGGAACTTGTGCAATGTATTACTGATATCCTCAAGCTTTGTAAAAGCTATTGAAATTTATTTATTTATCGAACGAATTGAAATTTCAATTGTATTATCAACTTGTTTAAATTTGCAAATTTGATTAGAGGACGGTGATTGACTGATTTGAAGTTTTACTAACACTTTTTCATACTGTCACCGTTACATTATAACGGTGCCCAGGTTTTAGTCAACTGCACCAGTTTCAACCAATGCAGGAGCAGCGGGTGCCAAACAGAGTGACAGCCTGATTTAGAAGCAATTATTATTGCGTACTACCTATGCGGGTATTTTTCAAGCTATACTACTAAATTGAAAGACTCAAGTCAGAGGTAGCTCTAGGAAGTAATTTTAGGAGAACATGAATAAAATTATTTTCAAATAAGAAATAATAATACCTTTTAGATAATTAATCTGTCATCCATAAATGAGACTTTAAAGTGTAAAATTTAAGCTGGAGAACAAAAATTTTGGCAGAGCATAAGCAAAAGTAAGGTTAAGTGCATATTACCCTGCTTTTAACTACAAAACTTTTAATTGCTTTACAGGTACAAACGTGCACTGAATATTAACGAAATCGGTCGTCTACAAACCTTATTTTCTCATTGCATTTTTAAGCAATAGCACAGCACATGGGCGATCAGTACATGCCTAAAAAAAAGTCGGCTTTATTCACGTTTGTTTATTTTTTGTAAGATACATTTGGCGCGATATGTAGAGCACGAAGTAGCATAGCGAAGTAGTCTCATACAACACCTTGTCTAAATCTAAAATTACTTTTAATACCACAATAATGAAGGGGCTAGTAATTAAATCTTATTTGTGCATAAGCTTAAAAGTTGTTCTATAAATGAGCTCATTCCATACATATATATTCCTGGCAATGACCCTCCCTCAATGTCAATGTTATTTGTGACAACGAATTGTGCACGTGAGATTTCATTTACAAAGTTCACAATCCATATTAGCAATTAAATGTGCGAATTACTCAATTAAACATTTCCTCATATCACTGGCTCGTCAAAACGTGAGTTGTTTCAAATTGTAATGATCGTTTCTATTACCATTTAATTCTAACCCTAATCTCAAAATATCCTCAGCTTACTTACTTATTTGAAGATACCTTATTGACCTGGAATTGTGAACTTGGCAACTATCATAGCGAGTGCATGCTGAATTCTTCTTTCCGGCTTTTGCAATAAGCTTCCTGGGAATAAACCGAGTGACACGTTGCAATCTCTGAGGAGGGTGTTCCTTGGCTTCAGCTTATTTGATGCGGCATGCACCATGTAATTTGTTGAAGCAGTCACAGTGGGGTGAATAACAAGCGGTTTGGATACACCGTTTGATTATCGGTTTCAGTGCATTAACGATCTGTTTCTTTCAAAATGTGTTCATTGCAGTGTGTGGTGCACTTTGATTACGGATGATTGCATTCGATGAAAGCAGTCTTGACCGGCGAAAAGGTAGGATTTTAATATTATTTACCAATAAAGCTATATTTGTGTTTCATTTTAAGTTTATTATGTATTGTAATGATACTAATAGATTACTTATTACACAGTATACTTGCATATTTCAGTGCATTAACGTTCTGTTTCTTTCAAAATGTGTTCATTGCAGTGTGTGGTGCACTTTGATTACGGATGATTGCATTCGATGAAAGCAGTCTTGACCGCGAAAAGGTAGGATTTTAATATTATTTACCAATAAAGCTATATTTGTGTTTCATTTTAAGTTTATTATGTATTGTAATGATACTAATAGATTATTTATTACACAATATACTTGCATATTTAGTCATAAATAATCATAATTGCAACTCAAGGATAGAAGTGATTCTGGCAATTTATACATTGATTAGGTTATACTGCAGGATGAATAATTCTTCATTTCCACAGATATTTTAGGACGGTTTCTGCATCGATTAAATTATACTGTGGGATTATTTTTTCTTCATTTACGCAGATATTTTAGGACGATTTATACGTCGATTAGGTCATACTGTGGGATGAATTATTCTTCACTTCCGCAGATATTCTAGGACTGTTTATACGTAGATTAAATTATACTGTGGGATGAATAATTCTTCATTTCCGCAGATATTTTAGGACTGTTTATACGTACATTAAATTATACTGCGGGATGAATAATTGTTCATTTCTGCAGATATTTTAGGACGATTTCTATGTCAATTAGGTTATGCTGCGGTATGAATAATTCTTCATTTCTGCAGATATTTTAGGACGTTTTATACATCGATTAGATTATACTGCGGGATGAATAATTCTTCATTTCCGTAGATATTTTAGGACAGTTAACACATCGATTAGGTTATACTGCGGGATGAATAATTGTTCATTTCTGCAGATATTTTAGGACGATTTCTATGTCAATTAGGTTATACTGCGGTATGAATAATTCTTCATTTCTGCAGATATTTTAGGACAGTTAACACATCGATTTAATTATACTGCAGGATCAATAATTGTTCATTTCCGCAGATATTTTAGGACAGTTTGTGCAATGTTTATGTTATACTGTGGGATGAATAATTCTTCATTTCTGCAGATATTTTAGGACTGTTTACACATCGATTTGGTTATACTGCGGGATCAATAATTGTTCTTTTACTTTTAGTGACTTTTACGATATAATCGAAATCCTTTGGAGCCGACATGACTCTTTATTAATTTGGTGCTCGTACATAACAATTACTTCTGCTTCCCCCATTCTCATACATGTGACTTTATATTTCAAAACCTGTTAGGAGCTAATTATTCATGCCCTTTTTAATACAGAGCTGGTTTTGAACTGTCTGTAAGTTAACCTAATAATCATGGGGAGAATTTATTCGGGAGTCTTTCTTCATTTGATACAATGAGTCAGTATTCAAACATGAGTGCTTCCAGGGCATTTTGCATCTCCTTATTAGGTTCTTTGTAGTTGGAATGCTAAATTAGAGTTTTTTTTTTTTTTACTGTCACTGGGGGCATTTTCAAGTGCAAAAAGCGACAGTTTTTAATTTTTTGGCGACATCTGCCACATATTTATCTAACTGCTCACTGAAGTGCGGGTAAAAAAGATATCTGGAATTCCAGAAATCTTTTTAACCTACAAAAAATAGAAACCTGTAATATTTATTTGTTTCTTTGTTCAATCGTGCGTCAGCAGATGTCTCTGGGGTGCTTTTTAGTTCATATTTTTTGTCGCCAGACGTCGCGTTGATCGCAATTTCAATGCAGCAAACAAATGCACATGAAATTTTTCCTTGTAACGTGCTTGTAACCTAACTAATCAAGTTATAGTTTTCATTGCGCTCTTATGGATGTGCTTCCTTTTTAAAACGTGCGTATTGATGTGTGTGGCGCATTACTGTTAAGGATGTTTGCAGGCATCGAGGAACACTACGATATTTCAGGACGCTTTCTACGTTGATTATGTTATACTGTCGGATGAATAATTCTCCATTTCTGCAGATATTTTAGGATTGTTTACACATCGATTTGGTTATACTGCGGGATGGATAATTGTTCATTTCCGCAGATATTTTAGGACGGTCTGTACGTCGATTATGTTATACTGTGCGATGAATAATTCTACATTTCTGCAGATATTTTAGGACTGTTTACACATCGATTTGGTTATACTGCGGGATGGATAATTGTTCATTTCCCCAGACATTTTAGGACGATTATGTTATACTGTGCGATGAATAATTCTCCATTTCTGAAGATATTTTAGGACTGTTTACATATCGATTTGGTTATACTGCAGGATCAATAATTGGTTATACTGCGGGATCAATAATTGTTCATTTCCGCAGATATTTCAGGACGGTTTGTACGTCGATTATGTTATACTGTGCGATGAATAATTCTTCATTTCTGCAGATATTTTAGGACTGTTTACACATCGATTTGGTTATACTGCGGGATCAATAATTGTTCATTTCCGCAGATATTTCAGGACGGTTTGTACGTCGATTATGTTATACTGTGCGATGAATAATTCTTCATTTCTGCAGATATTTTAGGATTGTTTACACATCGATTTGGTTATACTGCGGGATGAATAATTGTTTATTTCTGCAGATATTTTAGGACGATTTCTATGTCAATTAGGTTATACTGCGGTATGAATAATTCTTTATTTCTGCAGATATTTTAGGACGTTTTATACATCAATTAGATTATACTGCGGGATGAATAATTGGTTATACTGCGGGATCAATAATTGTTCATTTCCGCAGATATTTCAGGACGGTTTGTACGTCGATTATGTTATACTGTGCGATGAATAATTCTTCATTTCTGCAGATATTTTAGGACTGTTTACACATCGATTTGGTTATACTGCAGGATCAATAATTGTTCATTTCCGCAGATATTTTAGGACAGTTTGTGCAATGTTTATGTAATACTGTGGGATGAATAATTCTTCATTTCTGCAGATATTTTAGGACAGTTTACACATCGATTAGGTTATACTGCGGGATGAATAATTGTTCATTTCTGGAGATATTTTAGGACAATTTCTATGTCAATTAGGTTATACTGCGGTATGAATAATTCTTCATTTCTGCAGATATTTTAGGACAGTTAACACATTGATTAGGTTATACTGCGGGATGAATAATTGTTTATTTCTGCAGATATTTTAGGACGATTTCTATGTCAATTAGGTTATACTGCGGTATGAATAATTCTTTATTTCTGCAGATATTTTAGGACGTTTTATACATCAATTAGATTATACTGCGGGATGAATAATTCTTCATTTCCGTAGATATTTTAGAACAGTTAACACATTGATTAGGTTATACTGCGGGATGAATAATTGTTCTTTTCTGGAGATATTTTAGGACATTTTCTATGTCAATTAGGTTATACTGCGGTGTGAATAATTCTTCATTTCTGCAGATATTTTAGGACAGTTAACACATTGATTAGGTTATACTGCGGGATGAATAATTGTTCATTTCTGCAGATATTTTATGACGATTTCTATGTCAATTAGGTTAATACTGCGGTATGAATAATTCTTTATTTCTGCAGATATTTTAGGACGTTTTATACATCAATTAGATTATACTGCGGGATGAATAATTCTTCATTTCCGTAGATATTTTAGAACAGTTAACACATTGATTAGGTTATACTGCGGGATGAATAATTGTTCATTTCTGGAGATATTTTAGGACATTTTCTATGTCAATTAGGTTATACTGCGGTATGAATAATTCTTTATTTCTGCAGATATTTTAGGACGTTTTATACATCAATTAGATTATACTGCGGTATGAATAATTCTTCATTTCTGCAGATATTTTAGGACGTTTTATACATTGATTAGATTAAACTGCGGGATGAATAATTCTTCATTTCCGTAGATATTTTAGGACTGTTTACACATCGATTAGGTTATACTGCGGGATGAATAATTGTTCATTTCTGCAGATATTTTATGACGATTTCTATGTCAATTAGGTTAATACTGCGGTATGAATAATTCTTCATTTCTGCAGATATTTTAGGACGTTTTATACATCGATTAGATTATACTGTGGGATGAATAATTCTTCATTTCCGTAGATATTTTAGGACTGTTTACACATCGATTAGGTTATACTGCGGGATGATTAATTGTTCATTTCTGCAGATATTTTAGGACGATTTCTATGTCAATTAGGTTATACTGCGGTATGAATAATTCTTCATTTCTGCAGATATTTTAGGACATTTTATACATTGATTAGATTAAACTGCGGGATGAATAATTCTTCATTTCCGTAGATATTTTAGGACTGTTTACACATCGATTAGGTTATACTGCGGGATGAATAATTGTTCATTTCTGCAGATATTTTATGACGATTTCTATGTCAATTAGGTTAATACTGCGGTATGAATAATTCTTCATTTCTGCAGATATTTTAGGACGTTTTATACATCGATTAGATTATACTGCGGGATGAATAATTCTTCATTTCCGTAGATATTTTAGGACTGTTTACACATCGATTAGGTTATACTGCGGGATGAATAGTTGTTCATTTCTGCAGATATTTTATGACGATTTCTATGTCAATTAGGTTAATACTGCGGTATGAATAATTCTTCATTTCTGCAGATATTTTAGGACGTTTTATACATCGATTAGATTATACTGCGGGATGAATAATTCTTCATTTCCGTAGATATTTTAGGACTGTTTATACATCGATTAGGTTATACTGCGGGATGAATAATTGTTCATTTCTGCAGATATTTTAGGACGTTATATACGTCGATTAGGTTATACTGCGGGATGAATAATTCTTCTTTTCCCTAGATATTTTAGGACGTTTTATACGTCGATTAGGATATACTGTGGGATGAATAATTCTTCAGTTCTGCAGATATTTTAGGACGGTTTCTACGTCGATTATGTTATACTGCGGGATGAATAATTCTTCATATCTCTAGATATTTGAGGACGTTTTATTCATTGATTAGGATATACTGCGGGATGAATAATTCTTCATTTCACTAGATATTTTAGGACGTTTTATACGTCGATTATGTCATACTGAGGGATGAATAATTCTTCATTTCTGCAGATATTTTAGGACATTATATAAGTCGATTAGGTTATACTGCGGGATGAATAATTCTTCATTTCCCTAGATATTTTAGGACGTTTTATTCGTCGATTAGGATATACTGCGAGATGAATAATTCTTCATTGCCCTAGATATTTTAGGACGTTTTATACGTAGATTAGGTCATACTGAGGGATGAATAATTCTTCATTTGTGCAGATATTTCAGGACGTTATATACGTCGATTAGGTTATACTGCGGGATGAATAATTCTTCATTTCCCTAGATATTTTACGACGTTTTATACGTCGATTAGGTCATACTGCGGGATGATTAATTCTTCATTTCCCTAGATATTTTACGACGTTTTATACGTCGATTAGGTTATACTGCGGGATGAATAATTCTTCATTTCCCTAGATAATTTAGGACGTTTTATACGTCGATTAGGTCATACTGAGGGATGAATAATTCTTCATTTCTGCAGACATTTTAGGACGGTTTCTACGTCGATTATGTTATACTGCGGGATGAATAATTCTTCATTTCCCTAGATATTTTAGGACGTTTTATTCGTCGATTAGGATATACTGCAGGATGAATAATTCTTCATTTCCCTAGATATTTTAGGATGTTTTATACGTCGATTAGGTCATACTGAGGGATGAATAATTCTTCATTTCTGCAGATATTTTAGGACGTTATATACGTCGATTAGGTTATACTGCGGGATGAATAATTCTTCATTTCCCTAGATATTTTAGGACGTTTTATACGTCGATTAGGTCATACTGAGGGATGAATAATTCTTCATTTCTGCAGATATTTTAGGACGTTATATACGTCGATTAGGTTATACTGCGGGATGAATAATTCTTCATTTCCCTAGATATTTTAGGACGTTTTATTCGTCGATTAAGATATACTGCAGGATGAATAATTCTTCATTTCCCTAGATATTTTAGGATGTTTTATACGTCGATTAGGTCATACTGAGGGATGAATAATTCTTCATTTCTGCAGATATTTTAGGACGTTATATACGTCGATTAGGTTATACTGCGGGATGAATAATTCTTCATTTCCCTAGATATTTTAGGACGTTTTATTCGTCGATTAGGATATACTGCAGGATGAATAATTCTTCATTTCCCTAGATATTTTAGGATGTTTTATACGTCGATTAGGTCATACTGAGGGATGAATAATTCTTCATTTCTGCAGATATTTTAGGACGTTATATACGTCGATTAGGTTATACTGCGGGATGAATAATTCTTCATTTCCCTAGATATTTTAGGACGTTTTATACGTCGATTAGGTCATACTGAGGGATGAATAATTCTTCATTTCTGCAGATATTTTAGGACGTTATATACGTCGATTAGGTTATACTGCGGGATGAATAATTCTTCATTTCCCTAGATATTTTAGGACGTTTTATACGTCGATTAGGTCATACTGAGGGATGAATAATTCTTCATTTCTGCAGATATTTTAGGACGTTTTATACGTCGATTAGGATATAATGCGGGATGGATAATTCTTCGTTTCCGCAGATATATTAGGATGTTTTATACGTCGATTCGGTTATACTGCGGGATGAATAATTAATTATTTCCGCATTTATTTTGGGACGATTTCTATGTCGATTAGGTTGTACTGTGATTAGGTTGTACGGGATGAACAATTCTTCATTTCCCTAGATATTTTAGGATGTTTTATACGTCGATTAGGTTATACTGCGGGATGAATAATTCTTCATTTCCCTAGATATTTTAGGACGTTTTATACGTCGATTAGGTCATACTGCGGGATGAATAATTCTTCATTTCTGCAGATATTTTAGGACGTTATATACGTCGATTAGGTTATACTGCGGGATGAATAATTCTTCATTTCTGCAGATATTTTAGGACGTTTTATACGTCGATTAGGTCATACTGAGGGATGAATAATTCTTCATTTCTGCAGATATTTTAGGACGTTATATACGTCGATTAGATTATACTGCGGGATGAATAATTCTTCATTTCCCTAGATATTTTAGGACGTTTTATACGTCGATTAGGTCATACTGCGGGATGAATAATTCTTCATTTCTGCAGATATTTTAGGACGTTTTATACGTCGATTAGGTTATACTGCGGGTTGAATAATTCTTTATTTCCCTAGATATTTTAGGACGTTTTATACGTCTATTAGGATATACTGCGGGATGAATAATTCTTCATTTCTGCAGATATTTTAGGACGTTATATACGTCGATTAGGTTATACTGCGGGATGAATAATTCTTCATTTCTGCAGATATTTTAGGACGTTTTATACGTCGATTAGGTTATACTGCGGTTTGAATAATTCTTCATTTCCCTAGATATTTTAGGACGTTTTATACGTCGATTAGGATATACTGCGGGATGAATAATTCTTCATTTCTGTAGATATTTTAGGACGTTATATACGTCGATTAGGTTATACTGCGGGATGAATAATTCTTCATTTTCAGAAATTTTTCTTTGGTTGAGGTAAGTGTAAGAGCTGTCCGTAGATGATCATTTGACATTCGATATGAATATCTTATGATAAAGCTGCGCTGATGAGTCCTATAAGGACGAAACAGCTTACGTAGTTCCAGCTTCTTCCCAAGTTAAAGAGCTTCAAGTGCAATTCAGGTGAGCACAAGTAGTATGAAAATTTTCGATTCAAACTGAGTGGGCAGTATAATTTCTAATTTTCGGATTTCGTACCAGGATCACAGGAGTTGAACGAGATCTTTTATTCATAGTGCCCACTCAATGTAAATCAAAAATATTCGTCTACATATTTTATAATTTTCTGTTTTCGTACCAGGATTACAGGAGGTCAAAGAGATCTTTTATTCATAGTGCCCACTCAATGCAAATCGAAAATTTTCGTCTACATATTTTATAATTTTCTGTTTTCGTACCAGGATCACAGGAGGTCAAAGAGATCTTTTATTCATAGTGCCCACTCAATGTAAATCGAAAATATATGCCTACATATTCTCAATTTGCTCCTCGCAAAACTCGATATACAGGGTGATCCAAAAACTTTTAAAATATATTCGACTCACCCTGTATATACCAAATTGCTCCTCGCAAAACTCGATATACAGGGTGATCCAAAAACTTTAAAAATATTTTCGACTCACCCTGTATATATCAAATTGCTCCTCGCAAAAATCGATATACAGGGTGTTCCAAAAAGTGAAGAATTTTGCAGCCCACGAAAATCGATATATACAGGGTGCCCACAGCTCGAATAGCCGCAAAATTTAGCGTCGCGCGCGCGCGCGCGTATATATAATGTAATATAAACATATAGTATATCTATATTGCTATAAATCCAGTAGGGGTCCTACGGACCCCTACTGGATTTATAGAAAAATTTCTACCGGTCGAGCTCCAGGAGAGAAGCTTAAACGCGCGTCACATGACGTGTGCGTGTGTGCGTGTGTGGGCGCACACACGGGCGTCGCGACGCCCGCCCGCCTGACGCCTGACGCGCGTTTTTTAGGCTTCTCGCCTGGGCGGGGGGTGGGCACCTGCTAGGTACGTGGTACCTAGCAGGTGCATATTGCCCACCCCCCACATCTATACCCCTAGATACCCCCACCGATATTCTATTGTATACTATAGTATACAATATTATAGTAATCGCGAGGCAAATCGTCCCGTCTCACTCGCACCCATTGGCCGGGTCTACTTACCTTCTCGCACTCACGGGCGCTTATCGCGAATCTGTAAGAAGAGATGAAGATTTTGGTCGATGGATTTCCATGGCTCGGTAGCGCAGGTCGCTCCAGCGGTGGGTTGGCCCCCGACGCTGGAGCGAACCGTGGGTTCAAATCCAGCCGGCCGAATAAAAATTGCGGCGGGTTGCGGACCGGCAGGGGTGCCGCCGGGGCTGCGATGGTGGCAGCGCCGGGGGCTGCGATGGTGGCAGCGCCGGGGGCTGCGATGGTGGCAGCGCCGGGGGCAGCGGCGGAAGGAAGCGATGCTGGAGCGGGGGGTGCGGCAGGCATTCGGTGGCGGGTGCCGCCGGGGCTGCGATGGTGGCAGCGCCGTGGCTGCGATGGCGGCAGCGCCGGGGGCCCGGCGGGGGATGCAGGACGGGCAGCGGCCCGGAGCGGGGGGCAGGGCAGCGAACCGGCGGGAGCGCCGGAAACGCCGGTGGTGGGGAAGCAGCGGGAGCGGCGGAAGCGGTGGTAGCAGCGATGCGGGGGCGGAAAATTTGAAAAATTAGTGGGGATGAGATTCGGCAGCGAGGGAGGGGGGAAGGAAGATATACGAAAAACAGGCAATATTTTACAATTTTTTATTCAATCAAAATTTTTACAAGTCAAATATGTTTCTAGTGGAGGCGCCGGGTAAAGGGACTTGTAAAAATTTACCTGGAATAACTGCCCGAAAATGTGGAATCTAGTGGAGGCGCCGGGTAAAGGGACTTGTAAAAATTTACCACTGAGAACTGCCCGAAAATGTTAATGCCCTGTTATTCATATCTCCCTTTCTAGAATCCCTATCTAACTTTAGTGAAGGCACCAGGTAGAGGCACCGGGTAGAAAGAAAACTAGAAAACTTCTAGTATCCCGTATCTCTATTTAACTAGTGGCACTGGGTAGAGGGACTTGGTCATTTAACGAGGGCCCGAAAGAAAACGCACACATATTAAGTTATACACTATATATTTTATAAACTCCTTTATTTACACAAGTTTTACTTTGTTTATTACATATAATTTATTCAGGTATATTGCGTATCAAAGAACATTAACATCGATTAGATTATGCTTAAGGTAATAAAGTATATAATTTGGTGTAGTGCGTATCAAACAACGTTAGCAGTAAAGTGTACGTTAGCCGACAGCATGACAGTCAACTGTTACTGTTGTACGTTGTTTGATCCGCAATACACCTAATCATATACTTTATTACCTTAAGTATTATCTAATCGATGATGTACAGCCATGAGAATGTCTCGGTTCGTAAGACCGAACAGTCCGCTATCCTCGTCTCTAACAGTGCAGGACAAGACATACGTACAAGGACAGTGGACTGCTCACTCTTACAGAATTACAGGCATTCCGATGCCTTTGGCCTCGGGTACGATGCGAGCGGTAAGAGGCGGCGAATATTAATGGCTAGAAGCAGCAGTGAGCGATAAGTGTGAAGCGTACAGATTTTTCCAGCATGCTGTATTCAAATCGTGAACATAACGATTGTTTGTCGCTCACCGCAGCCGCTTGTATTGTACCAAAGGCCTTAGATACCGTCCTAAGATACCTGGGGAAATGAATTTTATTCGGTTCGGTACAACCTAGCCTCAAATACATATAAACGATCTTTATTTAGCTACAATATTTATAAGGGTGCGATAAAAGGGTATAATGTTTATTGCATTAAGATTTTATTGTGTTACAATCTTTATTTAGGCAAGATATTTATGGCGCGACGATCCATCGATGGCCTCGGGTACGATGCAAGCAATGAGCGGCCGTGAATATTAAAGGGGGCTAGGAGCAGCAGTGAGCGACAAGTGTAAAGCTTGAATTGTACCAAAGGCCTTACATACATACCGTCCTAAAATACCTGTGGAAATGAATTTTATTCAGTTCGGTACAACCTAGCCTTAAATACATATAAACGATCTTTATTTAGCTACAATGTTTATAAGGGTGCGATTAAAGGGTATAATGTTTATTGGATTAAGATTTAATTAGGTTACAATCTTTATTTAGGCAAGATATTTATGGCGCGACGATCCATCGATGGCCTCGGGTACGATGCAAGCAATGAGCGGCCGTGAATATTAAAGGGGGCTAGGAGCAGCAGTGAGCGACAAGTGTAAAGCTTGAATTGTACCCAAGGCCTTACATACCGTCCTAAAATACCTGTGCAAATGAATTTTATTCAGTACGGTACAACCTAGCCTTAAATACATATAAACGATCTTTATTTAGCTACAATGTTTATAAGGGTGCGATTAAAGGGTATAATGTTTATTGGATTAAGATTTAATTGGGACACAATCTTTATTTAGGCAAGGTATTTATGGCGCGACGATCTATCGATGGCCTCGGGTACGATGCAAGCGGTGGGAGGCCGCGAATATTAGAGGGCTAGGAGCAGCGGTGTAGTAGCAGCAGTTTTTCCAGCACGCGCATTCAAATTATGAACAAAACGCTTGTTTTGTCGGTCACTTGCGCCGCTTACGGCTTGAATCGTACCCTAAGCCTTACATGCGGTTCTAATATACTTGTGAAAATGAATTTTATTCAGTGCGGTACAACCTAACCTTAAATACACATAAATATTGTCGCTAAATAAAGATCGTTTGTAAGTATACGATCTTTACTGGGTGACAACCCTTATTGCACCACCTTTATTCAGATACGATGTCTATTGGACAATCTTAAAGGCCGAATCATTGATTTATACACGACGCAACAATGCTATCGCTACGGGCATTTTCAACAGCGTTTAATGCACGTTGAAAATGCCTACAGCGATAGCATTGTCACAGCGTAGCATTGCCATGTAAGGAATCTATGAATCTGCCTTAACAAAACTACGATTTATATTCGGGTGCGAAAACCTAACCTAAACGATCTTTATTTGGCTAGAATATTTATGGGGTACGATTTTATATTTATTCGGTTACAACCTTTATTGCGCTGCTATCTTTATTTGGGTATGATGTTTATTGGACTACGATTTAATTGGGCTACAATTTCGATTCGGGTACGATATTTATAGCGTTACGTCTATATTCGGGTACGAACTTTATTGCGCTACGATCATTTTAGAGCAACGATATTTATTGACCTAGGACCCCACATGGAGTCTTTCGCATTTTATTTAATACAAATGCAAATCGTCGTGGTAACTCAGTAGGTTGTACAGCCATGGACGATAAGAATGACGCGCTTGTCCATCCGAGCAGTTTGCTATACTTGTCTGGTCCCGTACAGTAGGGGCACGGGGTAGACAAGGATAGAATATTGTTCGGACGGACGGACACGTCATTCAGAGAGTCCGTGGCTGTACACCCAAAAACTTCGCTTTTGCTTTATTGCACATTCGTGATCAATATAGTCTACTGCACAAACTTCACAGGG
Organism: Othius punctulatus; assembly: GCA_951805005.1. Taxonomy (NCBI): domain Eukaryota; kingdom Metazoa; phylum Arthropoda; class Insecta; order Coleoptera; family Staphylinidae; genus Othius; species Othius punctulatus. The sequence goes on from OX638146.1 coordinate 251,178, forward strand.
TAGTTTGTGTAGTTGACCGAATTGATAACGATACTGCAATAAACCAAAAAGTTTGTTTTTGTACGTACGCAAGCGGAAGCAGCGTCAGTATTCAGTATGGCAGGATTAATCGGCATCGCCAGGATTAGCGCAAGCAGCATCAGTTAAGGCTGGCGAATGTTGTCATCATTGCCAGGATTAACGCAAGCTCAAATCAGCATCGCCAGGATATCATCATAAGCTGGATTGCCACATAATCCTTTAGATACCGATACAAATACTATCATATGAATACTGTACTACGATTTCAAAAAACATTCTCATTCTTAATCTTGCAATTTAAAATTTAATCTGAATCTTCGCAATTTAATTGCAATAAAAGTTATAAAACTTTAAATGATAAGCCAATTAATTCTATAAAAATATAATAAAAAGTGCTTTCAGTTTAACGTTGCATCCGATGCCGTAATTGAAATACGACGCCCAACCCTTCCCACCAGAAATCAGACGATATCACAAGCATACGAATCACAAGCGTACGAAACACCAGCACACAGAGACAAATCATAGAAATCAATGCACACACACCAAACTAAAAAAGAGCTAAAAGCGGCGGCCGCCTTTTTATCCCTATCTGACTATTTAGGCAAAATGATGCAACATTAACGTTTTGGCACTTTCTACTATTGCTATAATGACCTGAATGATCATTTAATTGAAATGAAAATCAATCAGTAGATTAAGAATGTAATCATTTTGAAACCGTTACCACCTTTAAACCTATACTATACTAATGGTTAAATGCTATAGCCAGTGGAGTAGTTAAATAGTAATGCAATATATTGAAACAAATCTTAAAATGCTGTTTAAGCTCTCTGCACTGTTCTCTTAAACACAAGTGAATCGCACTTACCAATAACTACTCCACGGATAATTCATAAATTACACAATTTATTTAAAAAATTGATTAAAAAAAAAATATGGATTAAAAAATTTGCTTGGGTTCAAGAAAAAATTGATTAAAAATTAAATTTGATAAAAAAATTGACTTGGCTTAAAAAAAATCGGGCAAAAGATTGACTAAGGTAAAAAAAAAAATGATTAAAAAAAAAAAAAACACTGAGGAATTCTAAACATTAGGACCGAATCTAAAACTCTAAATCCTTAAATCAAGATTCTCAAAGCGGTATTTTTGCCAATTCATTAATAATAATTATATATCTATGTATATATATACTAGATGTATAATCACAATCTGGAATGAAATGAAAAATATTTCGACTAAATTCAAAATCGGAGCCTATAGCGCTTGAAATCTATCCTCGGAGGCTCCGAGTGAAGCAAAGCATGGTTTTAATTCCGCGATACGTAACGAGAATATCTGTTATTGTGATAGCAAATTGTGTGAAAGGAGGCTGTCCTGTGAGTGTCCAGAGTAAAGCAAAGCAGTAACTTTTGCAACTTTTTGAAATGTTGAATCCGTAACGAGAATATCTGCCTTCCCTGTGAACAACGGCACGTCTTTGCGATCGCTTCAGAAGGACTGGCAAATCATCATCTCTTCACCAGTAAAAACAGCCGAATCGATATCCCTTGACACACCAGTCCGGTTAGATAGCTGGACAAGCCCCAGCTGGGGCCAAGTATTGGTTACGTTAGTGCGGTGAAATGAACTGGTGGAGAGATGAATGATCTGAAGCACGGCGCGGTACCCAATTATTTTAAACAATTATTTCTATCGTGGTCAGTCTCTGTACCTTTAGATTAGATAACTGAAGATAACAATTGGGCAGTTTGTACAAACTGCACAAGCATATTACTCGGAAACACAGAGGAACATTTACTTAAAGTACCTACGCAAATAATTTTAAAATCGGAGCAAATAGCGCTTGGAGAATCTTAAAAAATATTTAAATGTACCAAGTCACATTACGAATCAAATATTCAAACCTCAATAACCCTTGCAAAATACAATTGAATTCGTATTAAAAAGTAAGGTCAAACGATTGACTAAATGTGGAATTTAATATGATTCAAGACTAGACAATTTTGAAATTGTCTGAAGCATGAAAAGTGATATGGTTGGACAACCATTAATCAAAATTGGATAAGCAAATTTGGAATCTTAAAATCACATCAGGGTTATTGACATTTGAATAAATAAAAATTATATTTGGGACGGGATAGGAATCAATTTTTTAAATATTATTGCGTCATCAAAACATTACTACATACAGGCATGCCCCCAAGTTACGTAACTATTGAGTTCTGTAAACTTTTAAATAACTTGAATTTTAAGTTAGTCAAATTTGTAAATTGCATAAGTACAACTTTATATAAAAAAATATATATATATATATATATTATGAACAAATATAAAAACAAAGGCCGTGTTTGAGGTGTATGGTTATGAAGAGAAATGCAGTTTTCTGGCAATTTCCACCCTTAATACGTAAGTGCAAATTACAAAATTCGTTGGTTACGCAAGTTTGGGGATACCTACACTTAAAATTATTTAAATCTATTAATAAATTACTTATCCACAAAATCTAATTCATGTAATCAAGTATCTCTGTATTATGAATTATCTCTTATTATCTCTATATTATGAATTATATCTATATATAATTAGTTTCTGTGGATAAGTTTCGAGCTACAACCAAGTAATAAACAAAGAATTGTCTATTTATCTATAACTAATTAATTAGTATTGCATGGAAATTTCAAGAACACTTAATGCAATGTATGAATGTAATACTAAAATAGTTTATCACTTGGTTACAGCTAAACTATTTTCTAAAGTCTCCTCAGCGATGTTCTTGATCCGATGTCTTCCATCCAAAGTCATCTAGGTTCCCACGCTGTTCAAGATCCGAGTGGATCGTAATCAGAAGTTGAAGTAGTGTCATCGTAGTCATCCACCTGCAGATATTCTGGTTCCAGCAAAAGCCCATTAGCTAAAAATACAATAAATTTTAGATTGCGAAAATGTTAAGAATATAAATCCTTTCACTGCTAGTATCAAACAAATATTAATAAACCATACCAAGGTATTGCCTAAACCAGTGGTTCCCAAAGTGTGCGTCGGGGCACCCTGGAGAGCCGTTTTTCCAGGGGTGCCGCAGAATATTGCAAAAGGTTTATAATTAAGTTGAATAAACTAATAGAAAAATTAACCCGGGTATTTTGCAGACTGACATCATTTACAATGAGTTGGCTTTCAATAATAGTAAATAACATATTTAAAAGATCCATTACAGTTAGTCATGATATAACTTAGAGAAGGTTTGGAAAAACCTTAGTTCAAAAAGGGCGCTGTGAGCGGAAAAAGTTTCGAAACCACTGGCCTAAACTATTTATACAGAGTTACGGTTTGTCTAGAGTAAATACAATACAATTCATGCTGCTACGAAATGAATAAATATCATTCAAATAGTAAAAGGATTTATAAATTTTGTTTCGTTTAATGCAATATATCACTGAATGAAAATGTTATTCATAATGGACAAGTTTAAACCGGAATTCTTAAACAAAATTAATGCTGTGTTACTTTAAGTAAATTTTATGTGAATAAATATATTACAATTAATTCTAAATGCCGTAAACATATTGCATTAATGGATTAATTAATGGTTTAATTAGCAAAAATAGCATAAATGATTAATACTAACTACAAGTTATTTTATATTGTGAAACTTTCAGTAAATTTAAGATGTCATGACATAATAATTTTTCGTAGATACAGACTGTTAAAGAAAGTGATGTCAACTTTAATGCTGGATACTATTAAATGACACTGTTCAAGCTGCAAATCGAATATGTTTTGCAGCGTTGCAGAAATGTTTTCTAAGATACAAGCAAATAATATAACCAGAATTTTTTAAATGTGATTTCTTGTCATAACTTTGTTGTTGGAAGAGTTGACACCGCTTTCTTGAATGCTCTGTAACTTGCCGTCCAAAATTATAAGTGATTAAAAAATATATTTGTAACATCCTCATTATTAGCCTTCTTGTGACCGATCTGCTTAAACATTTTTTCAACCAAGTCGTTGACAGCTCCTGTGTGATTGCAAATTTGAGGAAAATACAAATAATTTACCTTTTATATCCGAAGCTCTTTCTGGATAGAACTGCAACTTTCCATCTGGTAAGCTGTTGGTTAACATTGATGTACTTCAACTTCGGGAGGAAAGGGTCGAGTCCCGTCTACACTGCAATTACCAGTTCGGTGTCTAGTTCTTCGTAAGTTTGTTGCAATTCCATATGAAGAGCCCTAAAATAAAACAAACATATTAAAATTCTTGTCTTTTCAAATTGGTTTAGGTGTAAGACCTGCAAAATATCAAAATCCTAACTCAATTAGTAACTGAGCTATAGAAAACGGGAGGTGAAATGACGGACCCTGTATGTATTGCATTAATACTAACAACAAGTTATGTAGTGTTGTGAGTACTTGACGAAGATTTTAGCTATCATGAAATAATAACGTAAAATAAAATTATTTTTCCTATATAACTTGACGTCCAAAATCACAAATGATTAAAAAAATATATTTGTAATATCGTCATTATTAGACTTATTGTGACCAATATGCATAAACACATTAATTGAACCAAGTCGGTTGACAGCTCCTATGTGCTTGCACATTTGAGGAAAATAACTTACCGTTTATATCTGCAGGTCTTTCGAGGATCCGACTGCAATTCTTCATCTGCCAAGATGCGGGTTCATTGATGTACTTCAACTTCGGCAGGAAAGGGCGGAGTCCTGTCTGCATTGCAGCTACCAGCCAGTCCTGTGTCTTGTTCCTCCAAAGTTGGTGGCAATCAGAAGTTCTTCACCGTCATCTCGCAATTGCATGGATCATGAAAACAGAAAAGAGGTGTACAAAAAGTGAACCGTATGTACGAGGATTATTAACAACTACCAAAACAACTAACTAATCAACATACACAACTTCAGATTTCTGTCCAATTTCATTTATGCGTGACCACAAGTACTGGTATGTCTATAATTTACTAATTACGTTAGCAAAGTTACTTTTGCAACTTTTGCACTTTTGTGCCTTTTGCACTTTTTCAAATATTGAATCCGTAACGAGAATATCTGCCTTCCCTGTGAACAACGGCACCTCTTTGCGATCGCTTCAGAAGGAGTGGCAAATCATCATCTCTTCATCAGTAAAAACAGCCGAATCGATATCCCTTGAGACACCAGTCCGGTTAGATAGCTGGACAAGCCCCAGCTGGGCCCAAGTATTGGTTACGTTAGTGCGGTTGAAATGAACTAGTGGAGAGATGAATGATCTGAAGCACGGCACGGTACCCGATCATTTTAAACAATTATTTCTATCTTGGTCCGTCTCTGTACCTTTAGATTAGATAACTGAAGATAACAATTGGGTAGAAACTACTGAGAAGCAGTAAAAAACTTAAGACATACAAGAATTTGTGGTTAACTAACTTATAGCTAAATACATATAAAACAAAAAAACATTTGAAGTGCGCTTTACCCCCAAGTTGACTAAAATGAATACATCCTATAACCTAATCTAGTATATTGAATACTGCACCCCCCATCTAAACTGTAAGTTCACTGTATTAACAATTGATAAGCGCGTGAATCTATGCTTAACAGGTGGCTAGTCTATTAAGCGACAAATTAAATTTAAACTTACAAGAACAATCAATCTCATTATTATACTGGCTCATATAATAACAAAACATCTAGTTTATGTTGAATTAGTTGTCCAGCTTCTCTTTCTGTATAATTATTAACTCATTCAATCATTAAATTGAATAAATGAATGCAATTTAGAATTTTGAGAACCATCGGCACAGCAATTTAAAAATTGCTTTCCACGATTTAATTCCGTGTTAAATTGAACCAACACAGTTTTTTTTTTGACAAAAAATTTAATAATACATTCCAACACTTGGCTAGGGTGAAAGATATATTATTAAAACAAAAAACATGGAAAAATTAACACTCCATGAAAACTAATTGAAAAATTGAAACTTTGAATGCATAATAATGAATGCATTATATTTCTGTGCTTTGTTAATTGTTTATAATGTTTATTGATAAAGTAACACATGCAAGCTAGGTCTAATCAATAATGTGTTACTTACATTGATTTGGTAGATAATTAAAAGCGTCAATGACAATTCAATTTAAATGAATTGTTGGTTATTGAATATTTATTAGTCTATTAATTATTCGTAAAATTCATTTGTACTATTAATACAATTACAACATTTCGAATTACGAGTTCCTAATATGATTAACTGTGACACATTACTGCTTTGAAATATTGCAGTAAGACAAGTTTTGTTATACAAACTAAACAATTTAAAAAAGTAAAAAAATTATAAAAATATAACGCGTAATGACTGTGATTTATAAATTCTTGCACATATTAATTGATATTTGAATAGATTATTGGCAATGAATTGGTTCATATAAATTGATCAACAACTTTTATTCCCACTATGGAAAATATTTTATCAATGAGAAATGCGTTTACATACATGTTACATAAACAAGATGAACTTGTTTCCTAGACGGGTCGAATATAATAAGCGCAGGAGTAAGCTAATATCAAATATAATATCAAAGACATGCGTCTAAGAAAATCCCACCCCATCAACCAATTTCAGACGAAATTGTACCTACACCTATGATATCATTAAGATATCAGAACCTAAAAACCAGCAACTGGTTCAATTTCAGACGAAATTGTACCTACACCTATGATATCATTAAGATATCAGAACCTACAAACCAGCAACTGGTTCTATCATATATACATAACAACAAGCATACACACCAAGGAGTCTTCTGAAAGACAAATTAAGCAAGTAAATTGCTATAGTGTTAAACAACGCTAAAGTCGGCGGCCGCCTTTTTCCTAATTAACAATCAGTCTCAACATCAACACTCACACAATACCCAAAGTCTATTCGACATGCATCACGAATGTATAATCGCATTTCTCATTGTATTTATGACACCTAGTCATGTGGCAAGAATATGATTATTTAAAATAATTGCATTGTATAAGTTGCATTTGAAAATATGTCTAAAAACTAGATAATTTTTGAGGGGTAGTTTAACGTGGCAAGTTAAATCTACTTCTAATCTAAAATCGACTCTACTCTAAATGGATGTTTTTTAATATGAACCGACTAATAACCAATAAACCCAAAAACTTGACAATAAAACATTAATTTGGGCAAATTATTATGCAATGCTGTGAGTTTCCGAGTGAAGCAAAGCAGTAACTTTTGCAACTTTTGCACTTTTTGAAATGTTGAATCCGTAACGAGAATATCTGCCTTCCCTGTGAACAACGGCACCTCTTTGCGATCGCTTCAGAAGGACTGGCAAATCATCATCTCTTCATCAGTAAAAACAGCCGAATCGATATCGGTGAAATGAACTAGTGCAGAGATGAATGATCTGAAGCACGGCACGGTACCCAATCATTTTAAACAATTATTTCTATCTTAGTCTGTCTCTGTACCTTTAGATTAGATAACTGAAGATAACAATTGGGTAGTACAAACTGCACAAGCATATTACTCGGAAACAGAGAGGAGCATATGTATATATAAAATAATAAGATATATGACAGAGGCGTCATATATTTAATGTGAGTAATATTAATAAATGCAAGAATTGTATAATGTGGTTCTTTGTTATAATAATTAAAAGGAAATAAACTTACAAACGAATTTTAATAACAACTAAATGATTAATAACTTGTGATTAAGGTTCACAATAGAACAAAATGTATGAATGTCAACAGCCAAGCAAGTTTGAAGCAAATAAAAATGAACTGTTGACTAAAACACATTAGTGCGAATACAAAATGTGCAATTATGTCGTTAACGCCAATAATAATCTTTATGTGAAATTATTTAATTGAAGTGTACAAAATAAACAAACAAATAAGCACAGATTAATAAAAAAATTAAAGTGAAACTGAGCGCCGAGTTCTGGCATTAAAAGGAGTAAATTTTTACATGTTGTCAGCGCAATCATTTGCGCTTTAAATGAAAGTTAAATTCATTAAATCGTAGATCATTATTTCTACAAGCTGGGTTTCAACCAGCAACGCCTGGAATTTAATCCAGCTTTATCCATCTTCATGATTGCAGAATTAACTTTAATAATCAATAAATTTCTGCATCGACAGCTCTCACAACTCTACTGTTTACTCAAAGAGTATCGAGTATTGATATTAATTGAAAGCAATGCGCAAAATTGAATGAAATAATACGTACGCAGAAAATTAATTCCCCAAACTGGATTCGCACCAGCTATCTCTAGATAACAAATCTAGTATTCTACCATCTTCATAGCCGAGAAATTAATCGAATGCCTTCTCAAAATTTCAATATATACTCGTAATTGATCAATAAAGTTTAAATTATGAAAATTTTATGAGGTTACGACTTTGTTCAAAAGTTGATCAATTGTTTCATAGTGACCTACAAAAATTGTGTGAAAGGAGGCTGTCCTGTGAGTGTCTGAGTAAAGCAAAGCAGTAACTTTTGCAACTTTTGCAACTTTAGCGCCTTTTGCACTTTTTTAAATGTTGAATCCGTAACGAGAATATCTGCCTTCCCTGTGAACAACGGCACTTCTTTGCGATCGCTTCAGAAGGAGTGGCAAATCATCATCTCTTCATCAGTAAAAACAGCCGAATCGATATCCCTTGAGACACCAGTCCGGTTAGATAGCTGGACAAGCCCCGCTGGGCCCAAGTATTGGTTACGTTAGTGCGGTTGAAATGAACCAGTGGAGAGATGAATGATCTGAAGCACGGCACGGTACCCGATCATTTTAAACAATTATTTCTATCTTGGTCTGTCTCTGTACCTTTAGATTAGATAACTGAAGATAACAATTGGGTAGTTTGTACAAACTGCACAAGCATATTACTCGGACACACAGAGAGGAACATTTACTTAAAGTACCTACGCAAACTATCTTAAACACTATAGGCTATCCTCCAAGGCTCTGAGTGAAGCAAAACGGTAAGTGTTCCAAGTAAAATACATGATATGCGACCCAATTAAATTAATAATTATTTCTAATCGAGGTCAGTCTCTGTACCGTTAGATTAGATAAATTAAGAAATTGGGTGATTATTGGTGCAGAAAAAATGAAGCTCAGAGCTCAGAGGAATATTTACTTAAAGTACCTACGCAAATAATTTAAAACAAAACTGATCAGAAGTCTGATATGTGTATATTGTTTCATTTAAAAGCGCGCTTACTAATATGACTATAAAAGCAATTATTGTCCATTGAATTTGATTTGGACACTGGTAGATTTTTGAACCAACAATTAAAATATCGATGCTCCAAATGTTTCTAGTTATGAATAATGCTTGTAAATTGCAGAACAAGAATTATTGTATTGGTATAAATATTTACCAATAATTAGTAATTTCAGGCCAATTTCTTGACTGCTGGATGAATGTTTGAAACTAAACTTGGATACAATCAGTTTTCTCGGAGACAAAATATTACACAGCATTATTCATAACTAGTTGCGGTTATTAGAAATGAAAATGCCTACCTTTAGAATCCGATGGCAGTCTTGAAGATCGTTGATGAGAAATTGGCTCCGATGACGATTTCTGCGGTGTCGGCAGTACTAGAAGGCTGCATATACTTTTGTCTCTCAATGATGTTCCATTTACCAATTCAACGAAGCAATTATTCTTTCCTAAAACATGAACACCTATTAAAATAGTGAAATATTACAAGAATCGCTGATGCCAGAAACGGCAAAGTCCACTTTTGGTTGAATTATACATAGAATGGCGCATAAAAGTTGTACTTCTTTCGATTAAGCGCAAAAACAACCTTATTCTATTATTTAAAAGGTGTATTGGACCCTCTGAAAATACCAACTGAGAGCAGAATTAATCTTAGTTTGTGACTAATTAATATTTATTTAATTAATTCAAAACTAGATGTGTGACTTGAGTTGTTTCTGAAATATGCGATTCAATGTGTATGCTAAAGTTTTAATGTTACTCGTTTATGACAAAAAATTAATAAATGCTATTCGTTATCAATCAATCTTTTGATCAATCTTAATAGAATACAAATAAAATTGAAGCGTTTCAATTGCAACATTTATGCATGCACAATTAAAATAAACAACTGTTTAAATATTGCCTCCGATTAAATTTCATTTGGATATAAATAAAGTTTATGACCGAAAATTGAAAAATATCGACGCACTAATTAATAGTTTTGAATAATGTCATTCAATTGAAAACAAATTATTTTTAATACAAAAAACTTGTGAAATTTAACATTATTCATAACTAGATGTGAAGTATAAAAATTCCTACCTTATAATTCCTTCGAGGATTTGCAAAACTGTGAAGCCACAGTCTTTCAGTGAAGTCACCATCGGAGACGATCGCTGCTTCTCGCCAGGTAAACAATTTCACGTCTGTACTGCGTTGCATTAACAGACAGTCCATTTATCAATCAACGAAGGTATTTGTTGTTCTGAAATATTAAAAATTATATTAACAGCGAGATATGTATGGTTGTTTTTTGGAAGCAAATTGAAAAATTTTAAATAAATTTATTAGCAATGCAAATTTTAAAAGTCTGCACAGTGTTACAAATTATGTTAGATAATTATTGTTCAAAGCAATTTTGTAGGTATGCAAATTAATAAATAAGCAGCAATATACATGTTTACTTGGACGTTACGGATGCGACCGTGCAGTTATTTGTTAGTATCGATGGCTCAAAATATTTTGTACCAGCGATACTTTCAAATTTATATGTAACATAATTTGTACGTCCGTAACGCCAAGCCTGAAAAAATATTTGGTCGCATCAATTCAGATACATAACTGCGGTGGGTTCTACCAAGTTAATCTGGTCTCACCTATAATTGGAAGATTCCAACAATTACCGTTTGTATGCGATCTTAGTCATCGCCCACATGATAACTGGTGCAAGCCCGGCTCAATTTAGGAATCGGATTTTAATTGAATTAATGAATTATCTACCGTTGCGGCCAGAGTACACACCACTAGAATTATTTTAACACCAATAATGCAAATTTCACTTCAACAAATCAGGTTTCTATGTTTTCGTTTGAATATCAGATCGTAATTAATGTAACGTTTCAAGACAACAGCAAAATTGATGGTAAAAATTACTTTGTTATTAAAATGTTGCAAATTATTATTATTGTTATATTTAAATAACGGGCAGTTAAATAAATTTTCATGCATTTCCGAATGTTGAATTGTGTATTGTTCGATACAGCATTCAACATTCGGAAACGCATTCAGTGCATGTGCAGCAAATATCAACACAGTAATTAATAGTTTTGAATAATGTTTGTTGATTAATAAAGAACAAGTTATTTGTAATACAAAAACATTATTCATAACGAAATGTAATACTTATATAAAAATTCCTACCTTATAGTTCCTTCGACGATTTCGGTTCGGTGAAGTTACCATCGGAGACGATTTCTGTTCCTCGCAGGTATAAACGGACTCACATTTACCAAATTTCAACGGAGGTATTCGCTGGTCTGAAATGTTAAAAATTATTTTAACAGTGACACACGTTTGGTTGTTTTTTAGGAAGCATTTTTAAATTAAATTTGGAAAAAATTTGCAAGTAATGAGACTAATTTTAAATGAATTTTTAACAATGAAAGTTTTAAAAATCTGTATGAAAAATAAGAAATTATGTTGGATAACTGGGTATTAATCATATTAATGTTCTTGTGATTTTGAGTGCAAATTTTTATAAACAATACAAATGTAATTTATTATTAAATACATTTTATTGCATTTGTAATGTTGCGCCATTGGGAGGCTTTATTTAATAGATTTATATTAAGGAGTTTAACAATGATGTGAGGAATGTTTTGAAAGCAGATTGAAATAAGACGTATCACTTTTTTGCCTAGCTAAACGAGTCCATTGTGTAGCACAATGGGTTCGCTGTGGATAGGAAACATAGCGATTTCTCGAATATTCCGCGTTCATTTAATTAGATTTTAAGCCAATTTTGGGGTAATTAGAAAAGGTTTTCATGTAGGATGTGTGAAATTATGATAATTGGAAATGTGGAGTGATTTTATGCACCAAAAAAGTGCAGAAAACCACGCAAATTTCGCAAAAAAATCAATTGCTATTACCTAAACATCTTCCAGACGAATTCGTGTCTTCTGTGAAAATTTGGGGGCTCAATTGGGTGCGTGGGCGGCGATTGGGGGGGCGACTTCGAGTTTCCAGTGGATTTCGCAAGTCGGAATGTTGAAACACATCGCAGCAGTCGTTCTGAAACAATAAATGAATAATTAGTAACTTCGTTAATTGATTTCGTTGTGAATAATTCACCTAGCAAGTGCGAGGTGTTTGTGCGTTGAAGATTCACAGGCGACTGCTCTGTTCTCTCAACGCCCCGCTTTCCGCTCGGGCGACTCTAAGGTCAGTTTTTTGGGAAGAGCCTTGGCCGGGCCGGGCGAGAGCACAATGCTGGCCAGCTGCCTGCAAGAACCCGTAAAATTTTAAGTGGTAAAAAATGTAACACGTATAAAATAAAATACATACATTAATTAATAAACTTCGAACAGACTCAAAATTGTGTTATATCTGCATATATTTTTAAACAAATCATTTGGAAGATTCACCTACATTTAAAATTTTGTAGCACTAAAACAGCAAAATATTCAAACTAGTGCCCATCAGTATTATTGTTGATATTTTACAATTGTAACGTGATTCTTACCTTGATTTTCTTTAATTTATTTATTGCATATTAACTAACAGACATCTGTTCAGTATTCCTGAAGCTAACTTTCATGAAAATTTGACCAAGTTTCAGTATTAAATAAGTGAGAAAATCAACACTATAACTTTATGCAATGACAAGTATGAATTAGTCAATACTGAAATTTCTGAAAATTTATTTATTGCATATTAATTAACAGACATCTGTTCAGTATTCCTGAATCTAACTTTCATGAAAATTTGAGAAAGTTTCAGTATTAAATAAGTGAGAAAATCAACACTATAACTTTATGCAATGACAAGTATGAATTAGTCAACACTGAAACTTCTGAAAATTTATTTATTGCATATTAATTAACAGACATCTGTTCAGTATTCCTGAATCTAACTTTCATGAAAATTTGAGAAAGTTTCAGTATTAAATAAGTGAGAAAATCAACACTATAACTTTATGCAATGACAAGTATGAATTAGTCAATACTGAAACTTCTGAAAATTTATTTATTGCATATTAATTAACAGACATCTGTTCAGTATTCCTGAAGCTAACTTTCATGAAAATTTGAGAAAGTTTCAGTATTAAATAAGTGAGAAAATTGATACTATAACTTTATGCAATGACAAGTATGAATTAGTCAATACTGAAATTTCTGAAAATTTATTTATTGCATGTTAATTAACAGACATCTGTTCAGTATTCCTGAATCTAACTTTCATGAAAATTTGAGAAAGTTTCAGTATTAAATAAGTGAGAAAATTGACACTATAACTTTATGCAATGACAAGTATGAATTAGTCAACACTGAAATTTCTGAAAATTTATTTATTGCATATTAACTAACAGACATCTGTTCAGTATTCCTGAATCTAACTTTCATGAAAATTTGACCAAGTTTCAGTATTAAATAAGTGAGAAAATCAACACTATAACTTTATGCAATGACAAGTATGAATTAGTCAATACTGAAATTTCTGAAAATTTATTTATTGCATGTTAATTAACAGACATCTGTTCAGTATTCCTGAATCTAACTTTCATGAAAATTTGAGAAAGTTTCAGTATTAAATAAGTGAGAAAATCAACACTATAACTTTATGCAATGACAAGTATGAATTAGTCAACACTGAAATTTCTGAAAATTTATTTATTGCATGTTAATTAACAGACATCTGTTCAGTATTCCTGAATCTAACTTTCATGAAAATTTGACCAAGTTTCAGTATTAAATAAGTGAGAAAATCAACACTATAACTTTATGCAATGACAAGTATGAATTAGTCAACACTGAAATTTCTGAAAATTTATTTATTGCATATTAACTAACAGACATCTGTTCAGTATTCCTGAATCTAACTTTCATGAAAATTTGAGAAAGTTTCAGTATTAAATAAGTGAGAAAATTGACACTATAACTTTATGCAATGACAAGTATGAATTAGTCAATACTGAAACTTCTGAAAATTTATTTATTGCATATTAATTAACAGACATCTGTTCAGTATTCCTGAATCTAACTTTCATGAAAATTTGAGAAAGTTTCAGTATTAAATAAGTGAGAAAATCAACACTATAACTTTATGCAATGACAAGTATGAATTAGTCAACACTGAAATTTCTGAAAATTTATTTATTGCATGTTAATTAACAGACATCTGTTCAGTATTCCTGAATCTAACTTTCATGAAAATTTGAGAAAGTTTCAGTATTAAATAAGTGAGAAAATTGATACTATAACTTTATGCAATGACAAGTATGAATTAGTCAATACTGAAATTTCTGAAAATTTATTTATTGCATATTAATTAACAGATATCTGTTCAGTATTCCTGAAGCTAACTTTCATGAAAATTTGAGAAAGTTTCAGTATTAAATAAGTGAGAAAATTGACACTATAACTTTATGCAATGACAAGTATGAATTAGTCAATACTGAAATTTCTGAAAATTTATTTATTGCATATTAACTAACAGATATCTGTTCAGTATTCCTGAAGCTAACTTTCATGAAAATTTGAGAAAGTTTCAGTATTAAATAAGTGAGAAAATTGATACTATAACTTTATGCAATGACAAGTATGAATTAGTCAATACTGAAATTTCTGAAAATTTATTTATTGCATATTAACTAACAGATATCTGTTCAGTATTCCTGAATCTAACTTTCATGAAAATTTGAGAAAGTTTCAGTATTAAATAAGTGAGAAAATTGACACTATAACTTTATGCATTGACAAGTATGAATTAGTCAATACTGAAATTTCTGAAAATTTATTTATTGCATATTAACTAACAGATATCTGTTCAGTATTCCTGAAGCTAACTTTCATGAAAATTTGAGAAAGTTTCAGTATTAAATAAGTGAGAAAATTGATACTATAACTTTATGCAATGACAAGTATGAATTAGTCAATACTGAAATTTCTGAAAATTTATTTATTGCATATTAACTAACAGATATCTGTTCAGTATTCCTGAATCTAACTTTCATGAAAATTTGAGAAAGTTTCAGTATTAAATAAGTGAGAAAATTGATACTATAACTTTATGCAATGACAAGTATGAATTAGTCAATACTGAAATTTCTGAAAATTTATTTATTGCATATTAACTAACAGATATCTGTTCAGTATTCCTGAAGCTAACTTTCATGAAAATTTGAGAAAGTTTCAGTATTAAATAAG
Source organism: Othius punctulatus (assembly GCA_951805005.1). NCBI lineage: Eukaryota > Metazoa > Arthropoda > Insecta > Coleoptera > Staphylinidae > Othius > Othius punctulatus. Next base: position 266,642 of record OX638146.1, read on the forward strand.
TGAGAAAATTGATACTATAACTTTATGCAATGACAAGTATGAATTAGTCAATACTGAAATTTCTGAAAATTTATTTATTGCATATTAACTAACAGATATCTGTTCAGTATTCCTGAAGCTAACTTTCATGAAAATTTGAGAAAGTTTCAGTATTAAATAAGTGAGAAAATTGATACTATAACTTTATGCAATGACAAGTATGAATTAGTCAATACTGAAATTTCTGAAAATTTATTTATTGCATATTAACTAACAGATATCTGTTCAGTATTCCTGAATCTAACTTTCATGAAAATTTGAGAAAGTTTCAGTATTAAATAAGTGAGAAAATTGACACTATAACTTTATGCATTGACAAGTATGAATTAGTCAATACTGAAATTTCTGAAAATTTATTTATTGCATATTAACTAACAGATATCTGTTCAGTATTCCTGAAGCTAACTTTCATGAAAATTTGAGAAAGTTTCAGTATTAAATAAGTGAGAAAATTGATACTATAACTTTATGCAATGACAAGTATGAATTAGTCAATACTGAAATTTCTGAAAATTTATTTATTGCATATTAACTAACAGATATCTGTTCAGTATTCCTGAATCTAACTTTCATGAAAATTTGAGAAAGTTTCAGTATTAAATAAGTGAGAAAATTGACACTATAACTTTATGCATTGACAAGTATGAATTAGTCAATACTGAAATTTCTGAAAATTTATTTATTGCATATTAATTAACAGATATCTGTTCAGTATTCCTGAAGCTAACTTTCATGAAAATTTGACCGAGTTTCAGTATTAAATAAGTGAGAAAATTGACACTATAACTTTATGCAATGACAAGTATGAATTAGTCAATACTGAAATTTCTGAAAATTTATTTATTGCATATTAACTAACAGATATCTGTTCAGTATTCCTGAAGCTAACTTTCATGAAAATTTGAGAAAGTTTCAGTATTAAATAAGTGAGAAAATTGATACTATAACTTTATGCAATGACAAGTATGAATTAGTCAATACTGAAATTTCTGAAAATTTATTTATTGCATATTAACTAACAGATATCTGTTCAGTATTCCTGAAGCTAACTTTCATGAAAATTTGAGAAAGTTTCAGTATTAAATAAGTGAGAAAATTGATACTATAACTTTATGCAATGACAAGTATGAATTAGTCAATACTGAAATTTCTGAAAATTTATTTATTGCATATTAACTAACAGATATCTGTTCAGTATTCCTGAATCTAACTTTCATGAAAATTTGAGAAAGTTTCAGTATTAAATAAGTGAGAAAATTGATACTATAACTTTATGCAATGACAAGTATGAATTAGTCAATACTGAAATTTCTGAAAATTTATTTATTGCATATTAATTAACAGACATCTGTTCAGTATTCCTGAATCTAACTTTCATGAAAATTTGAGAAAGTTTCAGTATTAAATAAGTGAGAAAATTGACACTATAACTTTATGCAATGACAAGTATGAATTAGTCAATACTGAAACTTCTGAAAATTTATTTATTGCATATTAATTAACAGACATCTGTTCAGTATTCCTGAATCTAACTTTCATGAAAATTTGAGAAAGTTTCAGTATTAAATAAGTGAGAAAATCAACACTATAACTTTATGCAATGACAAGTATGAATTAGTCAACACTGAAATTTCTGAAAATTTATTTATTGCATGTTAATTAACAGACATCTGTTCAGTATTCCTGAATCTAACTTTCATGAAAATTTGAGAAAGTTTCAGTATTAAATAAGTGAGAAAATTGATACTATAACTTTATGCAATGACAAGTATGAATTAGTCAATACTGAAATTTCTGAAAATTTATTTATTGCATATTAATTAACAGACATCTGTTCAGTATTCCTGAAGCTAACTTTCATGAAAATTTGAGAAAGTTTCAGTATTAAATAAGTGAGAAAATTGATACTATAACTTTATGCAATGACAAGTATGAATTAGTCAATACTGAAATTTCTGAAAATTTATTTATTGCATGTTAATTAACAGACATCTGTTCAGTATTCCTGAATCTAACTTTCATGAAAATTTGAGAAAGTTTCAGTATTAAATAAGTGAGAAAATTGACACTATAACTTTATGCAATGACAAGTATGAATTAGTCAATACTGAAACTTCTGAAAATTTATTTATTGCATATTAATTAACAGACATCTGTTCAGTATTCCTGAAGCTAACTTTCATGAAAATTTGAGAAAGTTTCAGTATTAAATAAGTGAGAAAATTGATACTATAACTTTATGCAATGACAAGTATGAATTAGTCAATACTGAAATTTCTGAAAATTTATTTATTGCATATTAACTAACAGATATCTGTTCAGTATTCCTGAATCTAACTTTCATGAAAATTTGAGAAAGTTTCAGTATTAAATAAGTGAGAAAATTGACACTATAACTTTATGCATTGACAAGTATGAATTAGTCAATACTGAAATTTCTGAAAATTTATTTATTGCATATTAATTAACAGATATCTGTTCAGTATTCCTGAAGCTAACTTTCATGAAAATTTGACCGAGTTTCAGTATTAAATAAGTGAGAAAATTGACACTATAACTTTATGCAATGACAAGTATGAATTAGTCAATACTGAAATTTCTGAAAATTTATTTATTGCATATTAACTAACAGATATCTGTTCAGTATTCCTGAAGCTAACTTTCATGAAAATTTGAGAAAGTTTCAGTATTAAATAAGTGAGAAAATTGATACTATAACTTTATGCAATGACAAGTATGAATTAGTCAATACTGAAATTTCTGAAAATTTATTTATTGCATATTAACTAACAGATATCTGTTCAGTATTCCTGAAGCTAACTTTCATGAAAATTTGAGAAAGTTTCAGTATTAAATAAGTGAGAAAATTGATACTATAACTTTATGCAATGACAAGTATGAATTAGTCAATACTGAAATTTCTGAAAATTTATTTATTGCATATTAACTAACAGATATCTGTTCAGTATTCCTGAATCTAACTTTCATGAAAATTTGAGAAAGTTTCAGTATTAAATAAGTGAGAAAATTGATACTATAACTTTATGCAATGACAAGTATGAATTAGTCAATACTGAAATTTCTGAAAATTTATTTATTGCATATTAATTAACAGACATCTGTTCAGTATTCCTGAATCTAACTTTCATGAAAATTTGAGAAAGTTTCAGTATTAAATAAGTGAGAAAATTGACACTATAACTTTATGCAATGACAAGTATGAATTAGTCAATACTGAAACTTCTGAAAATTTATTTATTGCATATTAATTAACAGACATCTGTTCAGTATTCCTGAATCTAACTTTCATGAAAATTTGAGAAAGTTTCAGTATTAAATAAGTGAGAAAATCAACACTATAACTTTATGCAATGACAAGTATGAATTAGTCAACACTGAAATTTCTGAAAATTTATTTATTGCATGTTAATTAACAGACATCTGTTCAGTATTCCTGAATCTAACTTTCATGAAAATTTGAGAAAGTTTCAGTATTAAATAAGTGAGAAAATTGATACTATAACTTTATGCAATGACAAGTATGAATTAGTCAATACTGAAATTTCTGAAAATTTATTTATTGCATATTAATTAACAGACATCTGTTCAGTATTCCTGAAGCTAACTTTCATGAAAATTTGAGAAAGTTTCAGTATTAAATAAGTGAGAAAATTGATACTATAACTTTATGCAATGACAAGTATGAATTAGTCAATACTGAAATTTCTGAAAATTTATTTATTGCATGTTAATTAACAGACATCTGTTCAGTATTCCTGAATCTAACTTTCATGAAAATTTGAGAAAGTTTCAGTATTAAATAAGTGAGAAAATTGACACTATAACTTTATGCAATGACAAGTATGAATTAGTCAATACTGAAACTTCTGAAAATTTATTTATTGCATATTAATTAACAGACATCTGTTCAGTATTCCTGAAGCTAACTTTCATGAAAATTTGAGAAAGTTTCAGTATTAAATAAGTGAGAAAATCAACACTATAACTTTATGCAATGACAAGTATGAATTAGTCAATACTGAAATTTCTGAAAATTTATTTATTGCATATTAATTAACAGACATCTGTTCAGTATTCCTGAAGCTAACTTTCATGAAAATTTGAGAAAGTTTCAGTATTAAATAAGTGAGAAAATTGACACTATAACTTTATGCAATGACAAGTATGAATTAGTCAATACTGAAATTTCTGAAAATTTATTTATTGCATGTTAATTAACAGACATCTGTTCAGTATTCCTGAATCTAACTTTCATGAAAATTTGAGAAAGTTTCAGTATTAAATAAGTGAGAAAATTGATACTATAACTTTATGCAATGACAAGTATGAATTAGTCAATACTGAAATTTCTGAAAATATATTTATTGCATATTAATTAACAGACATCTGTTCAGTATTCCTGAAGCTAACTTTCATGAAAATTTGAGAAAGTTTCAGTATTAAATAAGTGAGAAAATCAACACTATAACTTTATGCAATGACAAGTATGAATTAGTCAATACTGAAATTTCTGAAAATTTATTTATTGCATATTAATTAACAGACATCTGTTCAGTATTCCTGAAGCTAACTTTCATGAAAATTTGAGAAAGTTTCAGTATTAAATAAGTGAGAAAATCAACACTATAACTTTATGCAATGACAAGTATGAATTAGTCAACACTGAAATTTCTGAAAATTTATTTATTGCATATTAACTAACAGACATCTGTTCAGTATTCCTGAATCTAACTTTCATGAAAATTTGAGAAAGTTTCAGTATTAAATAAGTGAGAAAATCAACACTATAACTTTATGCAATGACAAGTATGAATTAGTCAATACTGAAATTTCTGAAAATATATTTATTGCATATTAATTAACAGACATCTGTTCAGTATTCCTGAAGCTAACTTTCATGAAAATTTGAGAAAGTTTCAGTATTAAATAAGTGAGAAAATCAACACTATAACTTTATGCAATGACAAGTATGAATTAGTCAATACTGAAATTTCTGAAAATTTATTTATTGCATATTAATTAACAGACATCTGTTCAGTATTCCTGAAGCTAACTTTCATGAAAATTTGAGAAAGTTTCAGTATTAAATAAGTGAGAAAATTGATACTATAACTTTATGCAATGACAAGTATGAATTAGTCAATACTGAAATTTCTGAAAATTTATTTATTGCATATTAATTAACAGACATCTGTTCAGTATTCCTGAAGCTAACTTTCATGAAAATTTGAGAAAGTTTCAGTATTAAATAAGTGAGAAAATTGACACTATAACTTTATGCAATGACAAGTATGAATTAGTCAATACTGAAATTTCTGAAAATTTATTTATTGCATATTAATTAACAGACATCTGTTCAGTATTCCTGAAGCTAACTTTCATGAAAATTTGAGAAAGTTTCAGTATTAAATAAGTGAGAAAATCAACACTATAACTTTATGCAATGACAAGTATGAATTAGTCAATACTGAAATTTCTGAAAATTTATTTATTGCATATTAATTAACAGACATCTGTTCAGTATTCCTGAAGCTAACTTTCATGAAAATTTGAGAAAGTTTCAGTATTAAATAAGTGAGAAAATCAACACTATAACTTTATGCAATGACAAGTATGAATTAGTCAACACTGAAATTTCTGAAAATTTATTTATTGCATATTAACTAACAGACATCTGTTCAGTATTCCTGAATCTAACTTTCATGAAAATTTGACCAAGTTTCAGTATTAAATAAGTGAGAAAATCAACACTATAACTTTATGCAATGACAAGTATGAATTAGTCAACACTGAAATTTCTGAAAATTTATTTATTGCATATTAACTAACAGACATCTGTTCAGTATTCCTGAATCTAACTTTCATGAAAATTTGAGAAAGTTTCAGTATTAAATAAGTGAGAAAATTGACACTATAACTTTATGCAATGACAAGTATGAATTAGTCAATACTGAAACTTCTGAAAATTTATTTATTGCATATTAATTAACAGACATCTGTTCAGTATTCCTGAATCTAACTTTCATGAAAATTTGAGAAAGTTTCAGTATTAAATAAGTGAGAAAATCAACACTATAACTTTATGCAATGACAAGTATGAATTAGTCAATACTGAAACTTCTGAAAATTTATTTATTGCATGTTAATTAACAGACATCTGTTCAGTATTCCTGAATCTAACTTTCATGAAAATTTGAGAAAGTTTCAGTATTAAATAAGTGAGAAAATTGATACTATAACTTTATGCAATGACAAGTATGAATTAGTCAACACTGAAATTTCTGAAAATTTATTTATTGCATGTTAATTAACAGACATCTGTTCAGTATTCCTGAATCTAACTTTCATGAAAATTTGAGAAAGTTTCAGTATTAAATAAGTGAGAAAATTGATACTATAACTTTATGCAATGACAAGTATGAATTAGTCAATACTGAAATTTCTGAAAATTTATTTATTGCATATTAATTAACAGACATCTGTTCAGTATTCCTGAAGCTAACTTTCATGAAAATTTGAGAAAGTTTCAGTATTAAATAAGTGAGAAAATTGATACTATAACTTTATGCAATGACAAGTATGAATTAGTCAATACTGAAATTTCTGAAAATTTATTTATTGCATGTTAATTAACAGACATCTGTTCAGTATTCCTGAATCTAACTTTCATGAAAATTTGAGAAAGTTTCAGTATTAAATAAGTGAGAAAATTGACACTATAACTTTATGCAATGACAAGTATGAATTAGTCAATACTGAAACTTCTGAAAATTTATTTATTGCATATTAATTAACAGACATCTGTTCAGTATTCCTGAAGCTAACTTTCATGAAAATTTGAGAAAGTTTCAGTATTAAATAAGTGAGAAAATTGATACTATAACTTTATGCAATGACAAGTATGAATTAGTCAATACTGAAATTTCTGAAAATTTATTTATTGCATGTTAATTAACAGACATCTGTTCAGTATTCCTGAATCTAACTTTCATGAAAATTTGAGAAAGTTTCAGTATTAAATAAGTGAGAAAATTGATACTATAACTTTATGCAATGACAAGTATGAATTAGTCAATACTGAAATTTCTGAAAATTTATTTATTGCATATTAATTAACAGACATCTGTTCAGTATTCCTGAAGCTAACTTTCATGAAAATTTGAGAAAGTTTCAGTATTAAATAAGTGAGAAAATCAACACTATAACTTTATGCAATGACAAGTATGAATTAGTCAATACTGAAATTTCTGAAAATTTATTTATTGCATATTAATTAACAGACATCTGTTCAGTATTCCTGAAGCTAACTTTCATGAAAATTTGAGAAAGTTTCAGTATTAAATAAGTGAGAAAATCAACACTATAACTTTATGCAATGACAAGTATGAATTAGTCAATACTGAAATTTCTGAAAATTTATTTATTGCATATTAATTAACAGACATCTGTTCAGTATTCCTGAAGCTAACTTTCATGAAAATTTGAGAAAGTTTCAGTATTAAATAAGTGAGAAAATTGATACTATAACTTTATGCAATGACAAGTATGAATTAGTCAATACTGAAATTTCTGAAAATTTATTTATTGCATATTAATTAACAGACATCTGTTCAGTATTCCTGAAGCTAACTTTCATGAAAATTTGAGAAAGTTTCAGTATTAAATAAGTGAGAAAATTGACACTATAACTTTATGCAATGACAAGTATGAATTAGTCAATACTGAAATTTCTGAAAATTTATTTATTGCATATTAATTAACAGACATCTGTTCAGTATTCCTGAAGCTAACTTTCATGAAAATTTGAGAAAGTTTCAGTATTAAATAAGTGAGAAAATCAACACTATAACTTTATGCAATGACAAGTATGAATTAGTCAATACTGAAATTTCTGAAAATTTATTTATTGCATATTAATTAACAGACATCTGTTCAGTATTCCTGAAGCTAACTTTCATGAAAATTTGAGAAAGTTTCAGTATTAAATAAGTGAGAAAATTGATACTATAACTTTATGCAATGACAAGTATGAATTAGTCAATACTGAAATTTCTGAAAATTTATTTATTGCATATTAATTAACAGACATCTGTTCAGTATTCCTGAAGCTAACTTTCATGAAAATTTGAGAAAGTTTCAGTATTAAATAAGTGAGAAAATTGACACTATAACTTTATGCAATGACAAGTATGAATTAGTCAATACTGAAATTTCTGAAAATTTATTTATTGCATATTAATTAACAGACATCTGTTCAGTATTCCTGAAGCTAACTTTCATGAAAATTTGAGAAAGTTTCAGTATTAAATAAGTGAGAAAATTGACACTATAACTTTATGCAATGACAAGTATGAATTAGTCAATACTGAAATTTCTGAAAATTTATTTATTGCATATTAATTAACAGACATCTGTTCAGTATTCCTGAATCTAACTTTCATGAAAATTTGACAAAGTTTCAGTATTAAATAAGTGAGAAAATTGACACTATAACTTTATGCAATGACAAGTATGAATTAGTCAATACTGAAATTTCTGAAAATTTATTTATTGCATGTTAATTAACAGACATCTGTTCAGTATTCCTGAAGCTAACTTTCATGAAAATTTGACAAAGTTTCAGTATTAAATAAGTGAGAAAATTGACACTATAACTTTATGCAATGACAAGTATGAATTAGTCAATACTGAAATTTCTGAAAATTTATTTATTGCATGTTAATTAACAGACATCTGTTCAGTATTCCTGAAGCTAACTTTCATGAAAATTTGACAAAGTTTCAGTATTAAATAAGTGAGAAAATTGACACTATAACTTTATGCAATGACAAGTATGAATTAGTCAATACTGAAATTTCTGAAAATTTATTTATTGCATGTTAATTAACAGACATCTGTTCAGTATTCCTGAAGCTAACTTTCATGAAAATTTGACAAAGTTTCAGTATTAAATAAGTGAGAAAATTGACACTATAACCTTATGCAATGACAAGTATGAATTATCAATTACTGAAAATTCTGAATATGTATGCACTTCATCAGTGATATCTTACAAACTGGTGTATAGATATTACTAAAATTTATTACCGATATTGAGTAATATGCCTTTATTTAAAATAAATCATAAATAATTTCATAATATCTAATGTTTGATTATAAACATATTTGCTATTTATTGTGATCATGCGATTGTATTTCTATCTCTCAAATTTTAATGATATGTTAGAAATATCTCAAAAAATAGTGCATCAATAATATTATAATTTATTGAAACAATAAAAAGATGCTATTATGTATTACACACAATGGAAATCATATCCAATGTTTAAAATTTGAGATATTTATGATAATAACAAAAAGTTTATAACCAAAAATAGAAAATATTAACGAACTAATTAATAGTTTGGAATAATGTTGGTCAATATAAAACAAATTATTTGTAACCCAGAAAATTTCTAAACTATTAACATTATTCAAAACTAGAAACTCAATATAAAAATTCCTACCTTATAATTCCACCGATGATTTGGAAAACTGAGAAGTGTCCGTTGGTTTGATGAAGCCACCGCCGGAGATGATCCTCGGTGGTGTTACTCGCCAAGTAGACACATTCACATCACTTGTTCTTGTTTTCTAAAATATGTAATAATGGAAATTAATAGAAATATTATAAGAAATGAAAATATTTTGACTGCAACACTTATTTTGTTGAACATCGGAAGTGAAAATTAAATCAGTATCGTCTTTATTAAGTAAGGTATATGTAAAATATTTGCAAGAGCTTTGTGTGAAATAAAAGTATAAAAATTCCTACCTTATAATTCCAACGACGATTTGCAAAACTGAGACGTGTCCGTTGGTTTGATGAAGCCTCCATTGGATATGATCTTCGGTGGTGATACTCGCCAAGTAGATAAATTCACAACGCTTTAACATTTGCTCCATTTACCATTCCAGGAAAGTGTTTGTTCTGGTTTTTCTAAAATATGTAAAAATGGAAATTAATACAAATATTATAAATACATACAAATGAAAATAATTTTGATTACAACACTTATTTTGTTGAACATCGGAAGTGAACATTAAATATGTATCGTTTAAATAAAGTCAGGTATATGTAAAATATTTGCAAGTGTTTTATTTGAAGTAACAAAAGTATTTTCATATAAGTATATGTGTATTACGAATGTGTTAGTTAGCTGTATGTATTATGGGTTTGATTAATTATGTTTGATACTTAGCGTTCGAAATAAGCTTGTAGTTATGCAGGTTACTGATAGTTTATAATGTATGTATGTATAATGTAATGATTGTAAGTGTTGAAGTTATAATTTTATGAAACGCAGCTCAATTTGGGCTGTAAATAGAACACGCAAATAAAATCGAGGAGATGCGAAAATAAAAATTTCTATGGAAAGTGCAGGAATTACATCGGTAAATGCGTAGGTCCGAATTTCATGCAATAATGATTAATTAATATAAAACTAATTTAATGAGTATTGCACATGAAATTTGGGACATCTAGAAGAAAACCGAAATTGCACGTTTTTTGCGGTTCGAAATTTCCGATGCGTAGAAACGTGCGATTTCCGATAAATCAATAAAATTCTACCTTTGGAGATTAATCATCGCCCTTTGAAGACAATTGAACCTTCGCGTGGGCGGCTTCAGTTGCGTGGATGGGATCCACGAGGCCCCAGTGCGAATTTCGAACTCGTTCTTGTTGGTGGTCAACACAGGGCCCCCTCAGATGACGAATGGTCATCCCTTGAAGTCCAGGGGTGCGCCCTTTGCGGGATTCGGGGGATGTTTCTGGAACGCACAGTGGTGTGTTAGCTGCAGAACAATTCACTGACGATTCAAGGTCTCGAGCGTGTACAGACCTGAGCCTGTGGCCGGGCGCATGCAGGCATGTTTTTGCTGCAAAAATTCTTTAACAATGCTTTGTGCGCTTATCGGCAAACTCTGCTCGAAAGTGAATGCCAGGTTCTAAGACGACGCAAAATTAACACGTGTAGAAAAAATGTACATTTATACTAAGAGAATTATTAATACGACGGGCGCAAATTCGAATCTTATATTTGCGGCCGATGGTTAATTAAAGATTAATTAGTTAATTAGTAATTGCTCGTTCGTACATTGCTTGCGCCACGAGGAATTGCGAAAACGCATTAGAAAGTATTACCGCAGTGTTTTCATTCCGCATTTTCACCGATTGAAATGTTACGCATTTTCATGGATTTCTACATGGATCTCAGGTAGAATACACCATTAATTACAACTAAAGTTCGAATTTGGAAAAATCGATAAAATATGAAAAAGTCACAATACCCCCCCAGCGTGAACTTTTCCATTTCTGAATATTTTTTTAAAGTTACTTAATTATGTCTTATTATGCTAATTAATCGTTTCTACATGGATCTCAGGTAGAATACACCATAAATGCTATAGAACGTATACATAATTGGAATTTCAATTGGAATCTGCCAAATTCTGATTGGAATTCTTTTTTATTTTTTGAACGGTTTTATTTCTGGGCAGAATTAAACAAAATTTACATATTTCGTAGATCTTTGTATGCTAATTATTCGTGGCTACATGGATCTGAGGTAGAATACACAGAACTTCCCAAAGTTCGAATTTGGAAAAATCGTATGAGAGAAAAAAGTCACAATACTCCCCCCTTTGAACTTTTTCATATCTGAAAATGCTTCAAATTGTTTTAGACATCGTTAAATCGGTGTTCGAAAATTTAAAAAAATTGTGAGCGCAATTAATTTATCCCAAATTTTTTTTTCAGGAAAATGTTTTAAATGGATTTTGACATCGTTAAATCGGTTTTCGCAAATTTGAAATATTTGAGAGCGCAATTAATTTTTCCGAATTTTTTTTTAGGAAAATGCCTTAAATTGTTTTTGACTTAATTCTGGGCCGATGTTAAACAATTCTTATTATCAACTTATGCTCGATCATATTCAATTATTCTAAATGACTTACAAAATTTGTCTCAAGAGTCATCTGAATCTTTAATTAGGTATGAATCACGAATTTTTAAATTACAAACTGAATTTTAAAATGTTCCATTTGCTGCAGATATTAGGGATTTTACAAACAAACAAACTCTGACAAATTTTATAAATGGATTACATCAAGAATATCAGTTATTAGTAAGATCTAAAAGTTCAGATACTCTGAACAAAGCTATCAAAATTGCAGGCCAAGTTGAAGGTGATGTGGAAACTATGAGAATAAAAAACTGTAATAAATTTTCTTGTGACATATGTAAGGATAATTCCCATTCTACCGATAATTGTCGTTTTAACGCAAAATTATCTCTAGAAGACCGAAATTCACATATCCCAAAAATTTTCAATAATATTTCCTGCAATTATTGCAAGAAACCTGGCCATCATATTAATGACTGTGAGAAAAGGTACTACAATAATCAAATTCAATCGCAAGTACATCAAAATAACGATCAAAATTCTAAACTCTCGAATAATGATAATCATAAAAATTCCTACTCTTATTCAAGAATTAATAAAAATTTCAATTCAGCTCCAAATTTGTCAAAATTTTATTTTCATAAATCCTGATCCTCGTCAATTTAACAGTGATAGTTTTAAAACATATCGCAATCAACAAACTAAATTCTGATCTAATTCTACTAATTTCTAAAATCATAACCCAATAAACTCCCCGTCACAAAATCTCAATAACTATACTAATAATAACTCAAGAACCTATTTTCCCCAAAAGCCTCATTATGCTTACAATAAATATAACTCAAATTCACAAAATTATAAAAATCCAAATAATAATTCAAATTTTCATAAAAATTATGTTCAATCTTTCCCGCAACTCTTTTCTAAATCGAAATCCTCGATAGTTTAATAATAATAATTCTAAATCATCTCAATATCGACAATCTCCATTCAGATCTAATCCTAATAACTACTTAAATCATAACTCAATAAACTCGTTGTCTAGAAAACGTAATTTAAATAGAAATTATCGCAATGAAAATTATAATCCTGCCACAAATGCAGTAAGCAATAATCTAAATACCTCTATTAAGCATTCAAGAATTGCAAATGTTCGCCCGTTTACTCAAACTGAAAATTTTAATGAATATCATAATTCATCGAATAGTGTTGATAATGCGAAGAAAGAATTGATTGACAATATTAACTCGAAGTCATGTACGATGAAATAAATAATCTAAAAACCGAAATTAACCAAAATAAAATATATTTTCAAAATAAACTGCTAAAATTTCAGTCTGAACAAAATCATTTAACAAACAAAATTATGATAAATATAAATTACGAAAATCAATTATATTTAAACCAACAATTAAATCACTTTAATTAACAGCATTAAATTTTAAAAGGATGTGTACTTAAATATTATAAATTTTATTGACCGACTTGTGCGAGGCTTCTTGTTTGTAATCTGGAGCATGAATAAAATGAATTATGAATTATGAAATAAAGAATTAGAAACGGACTCAATACAAAATCAACTAAATACAATAACTAAACAATCGGTAGACTCTACCAATAATTGTGATAAATTACTGCTAAGATTTGTACAATACGATACACAACCACAATTAGGATTACCAAACTTAAATCATTTAAACACTATTACCGACGAGGTAACAATCAAAAATGAAATATTAGAATCTTCTCAAAATTCCCAAAATTTAAAATTCAAACATAAAGTAGAACACATTCTAGAGTCGAATGATAATAAATATTACTCTCGGAAGACAAATCAAATCTACTAACAAACCGTTGATTGCTGATAATACCGCTTCAGATCATTTAAACTCTAACATGTCCCTGCCTGAGCTGTGACAGGGTTCCATCAAATTTCAGCTGTGTTTTATTGTTAAATATACTGGACTGCGAGTTTTGCCATAATTTAGACTAAGACTATCGACAATTTTGTCTATTAGACCACAATACTGTCAATCAGGCAGTTAGATTTGATAAACACATTGTTCAATTTAACCAAACTGATTTTAAATTCATGGAACCTTTTTTATACTTGTGTGGGAGATTGTTTTTCCCCCTTTATTATTATGATATATTATTCCCCTAAATTATCTATTTTTTTATGTTGTTACTTCATTTCACGTAATATGAACATGTATTGTTATGACCTTTATTTCTATATATTTATGGTATATTTTCAGTTTTGTGCTGTGTTCATGAAGTGATTTTTTTTCCTTGTATTTTCTCATATTTTTGTATTTCTTTATGCTTTGTCATACTTATATTTTTTATGTTAGTTTAGTTATACTTTTATTATAAAAAATATACATATGTGTCGTTTCACATTCGTATATATTTTTTTCTCAATAAGGGGAGGAGTGTAATGTACTCTACGAAGATGCCCGTTGCTTCAAGTTCAATTTCTTTTATAATTACTTTCAAATATAATTAATATTAATTCATTTACTGGCATATTCGTATAGTTATAATATGTTATTGTTGGTCCGCAATTTCCACAAATTCATTAGATATCTAATCCTTAAGTTAATATTTTAGTTATGATACTGTAATAGTCACGAAGTGCATTTTGAGCACTATCTGAAGAAATCCGGATCTAACGCAAATAAAGTAATATTTAATTTACGCGTGACTTGGCAAAATCTCCGCCCCTTATCCACTGATAGTAAATGATACATATTGTTGTGTTAAGACTTGTAAAAGACTCTCGGTAGTTATCTCTCTGGCAGAGCACTAGGCTCTGCAGTTATAGTAATTCGACAGTTGGCACTCGACGTTGCGCTGATCGAAAACAACTAGTGTTTGAATAAAACTTGACTGTTTTAAAAACCATTTTACGTTGAAATAATTAATCTTTGTTGCAATTACCACTGAAACCTAAATCCACAAATCCCCTATAAACCTCTCCCTAGAATCTATCCGCCATCCTCATCAACGCAGAAGAATCTACGATTCGGGATCCGAAAGTGCGCTTTTACAGTAAAAGTAATTATACTCGCATTAAAGTTAAATATTTGTTATAAATTGCATTTCGTTTTTGTTTACTCGAGATCATGCTAATCATGTTTTGAATCATGCCATCATCATATTTTGAACCGCAAACACATTTGAACCACACATGGACAACATTTGGACCGCATTTGAACCTATTTAAACCGCTTTTGACCGCATTTTTAAAGCGCAACTGCATCTTTCATACATTGCATATTTCAGATGCAACCTGGAAAAAATACCCTAGGTTTCATGGCTACAATACGCCATCATTTGTCTGGGTTACCTTAAAGATTATTGCGCTAATACGAAACCAATCGAAAATGCGGCGATTAATTATCTTGCGACACAGATTATGCCAAATGTAATGCAATAAAATGCATTACAGCAACAGACGGATGTATGCGTACTTACAATTAAATAAAATGCAATGCAGTATGCAGAGTATTTTTAATAATGGCAATAAGTGAGGGTCTCACATTGTGTTAATTAGAAGTTATAAATTAGTAAATAATCTGCATTGAACATTGAAGAATTGTAATTTTTGTGTACTCACTCAGTTTGTTCAAAAATCCTCATCCAATTTCCAAAACTGCATCCAAGCGATCCCCAATTAGCAGCACGAGTCCATTTCGATGGCTAATTGTAGCAGATTCCATGCACTTACAATGGCCGGGGGCCATTGTTATTCCTTTGCAGATTTTGCAGCAACGCAGCGACTCCAACACCTGGAAAGGGACCAAAAGACACCCATTACTTCAAGGAACACGTTATCACTGCCATGGGGGCCCCAGCAATTGATTTTGATAGTAATTAGTGCACTTTGTTGCGGCTTACCAGAAACCGAAGCCAAAGCGTACCTTCGAGGTGACATTGAACTTACACGCACCTGCGCAATTGGTGATGGACCAAAGTCGGTTTCACATGCTTTAATTTTTCGCACGTAAGATTCCTACGGCCAAGAGAATTATTTACGGCGCAATTAAGTTATTTGCTGCAATGTAAATCTGACTTCTTGTGCCTGCGTCCGATGGCATTGAATGCGTTTTTTGTGGGGTGCGTTTTTTGCGATGACCAGAAATAGTACAAAGAGATATGCTAATTAAGGTGCAGCAAATGTAATTTATTTGCATCGAATATTTACATAGTTTATTTGGGGATTAAAATTCAACCGTTTTACTCATAAATGCAGCAACTTCACAATATTGTCTCTTATTGGTCATTTAAATGATTCGTACACTTATGTATATTAAAAATCATTTACTATGTATTACAATAAATGACTGATATTAAATAAGACTCAATTGTTATTAAAATAGGATAATTGATATTAAAAATTAATGATGATTGGCGTTAGATATTATATACAAATCTCACAGAATATACAATTATTGATTTTGGATTTTATTGACAAATTGTATACAGTGAAAAGTTATTAAAAGATCTAAACTGCAAACAAACAATGTATAAAATAAATGATTTATTTTATGCATTGTAAGTATGCATAAAGACCAGTGTACGCACATTTATTGATTTGAATTAATGAAATAGTGTGAGCAAACAAATTAATTCATAATTCTAAAATGGGCATATCATTTTATTGAAAGTAAAAATATTAAAACTTAATAGTCCGCGAGCACAATTTGAATTTTGGTTGTAGATATAAGTCGTAATAATGTTAGCAGTGGTAGAATTGCCGGTATGAGAATTAATGAATTAATAGTAGAGTCACTTTTGCCGGAAATAATTAATTATTTTATTTTATAATAGTTTGATTATTGATTAGCTTTTGGCACTTTTTATGCGTAAAATTATAGTTAATTTTGTCGTCGATAATTTTAAATAATGAAGTATTTCGGGCAAACAATTAATTAAGCATTGAGCACTTACATGTGCATTCTTCCTTGCAGAATTTCGTTGAAGAGATCGTCGTCCGACTTTGGCTGTGCTCGGAATCGTTCGTGCGTTATGTTGCCTGCTTGGGATAACCTGCAATTATAACCTATGATTATTTCGAAATTATATGCCAATTTTCCGATCAAAATTTTCGTTCGGCGCGACGATTACGTACCTGGCAAATATGCATAATAGTTTCGGCAGATACTATTTCGAAGGATTTCCATGCATTTAGGTGTCTGGCGATCGATTAAATCTTCGAAATCTTATAATTTCACCAAGTGCCGCGGATTAGACGCGAAGATTCGGCGGCCACTGCGTCGGTCGTCACTGCGCAGGCGCATTCTACGACGAGGTGTACCTAAGAATAATGACCACATTTTAATTAATTGTGAACACAATTAATGATTGATTAATGATTATTATTAACAATCAATGTTATTTGTTTTATGGAAATAATTTACAGCCATTTTTGCATGCCTTCCTGTACCCAAAATATACATTTCTTCTGCATACAAATATATTACCACTGGAGTGCATAAGCATAATTATTACAATCAATGTTCACTTACCTCAGATATCAGAGTATCTGGTACCACCCGTTCATACTTTAACAATATAGAAGAGCACGCTCAATAAATGTGTCTATAAGTTAGTTAATCAATGGAAGATTGTTTTTAAATTGTAAAGAAAATTTATTACCGTCATAGGTGATAGTTATTCAACATAAACAACGCTTTTAAACTTTGTTTTCTAATTTTAGGTCATTAATGTTTGGTCATGAAGAAACTGGATGTCCCATCTTCTGGGATGATTATGATCGTGCTCAAATAGATAAATGGTAGTTATTGGAAATGCAAACCATTTATTGATTGCTGTTATGGTTTACGAAACACAGCTGTTTTAAAATTAGGTTTTTGTGTAATATCTTGTAATTTAAATATTTATTTATTTGTAAATTGTAAATAAAGTACGATTACATGAATGCAACTCTTATTAAGTTTTCAAAAAATCTCAGAATAACAGAGCATGCATAAAAAACTCTCCTAGTTAACTTCCCAACCTCGGAATAAGCGAGAATGAAACATTAGTCGGTCGAAATGTAATAACCTCAACAAAATTGTAAACAACGTACGTTCATTTCGATTATTCACTTGTTACAAGGTGAAAAAATCCCAGTTTCACTGAATATATACTGGAAAATATATCAATTTTGATAACCTAAAAACTTATAGTCAGTCCTCGGTGACGAAAGCACAGAAAATTACAGGAATTCATACATTGCATCTTTGTAAAGGCCCCCTTCCATCGGTTAATTCAAACAAGTGTCCAGATACTGGAAAATATATCAATTTTGATAACCTAAAAACTTATAGTCAGTCCTCGGTGACGAAAGCACAGAAAATTACAGGAATTCATACATTGCATCTTTGTAAAGGCCCCCTTCCATCGGTTAATTCAAACAAGTGTCCAGATACTGGAAAATATATCAATTTTGATAACCTAAAAACTTATAGTCAGTCCTCAGTGACGAAAGCACAGAAAATTACAGGAATTCATACATTGCATCTTTGTAAAGGCCCCCTTCCATCGGTTAATTCAAACAAGTGTCCAGATACTGGAAAATATATCAATTTTGATAACCTAAAAACTTATAGTCAGTCCTCGGTGACGAAAGCACAGAAAATTACAGGAATTCATACATTGCATCTTTGTAAAGGCCCCCTTCCATCGGTTAATTCAAACAAGTGTCCAGATACTGGAAAATATATCAATTTTGATAACCTAAAAACTTATAGTCAGTCCTCGGTGACGAAAGCACAGAAAATTACAGGAATTCATACATTGCATCTTTGTAAAGGCCCCCTTCCATCGGTTAATTCAAACAAGTGTCCAGATACTGGAAAATATATCAATTTTGATAACCTAAAAACTTATAGTCAGTCCTCGGTGACGAAAGCACAGAAAATTACAGGAATTCATACATTGCATCTTTGTAAAGGCCCCCTTCCATCGGTTAATTCAAACAAGTGTCCTGATACTGGAAAATATATCAATTTTGATAACCTAAAAACTTATAGTCAGTCCTCAGTGACGAAAGCACAGAAAATTACAGGAATTCATACGTTGCATCTTTGCAAAGGCCCCCTTCCATCGGTTAATTCAAACAAGTGTCCTGATACTGGAAAATATATCAATTTTGATAACCTAAAAACTTATAGTCAGTCCTCAGTGACGAAAGCACAGAAAATTACAGGAATTCATACGTTGCATCTTTGCAAAGGCCCCCTTCCATCGGTTAATTCAAACAAGTGTCCTGATACTGGAAAATATATCAATTTTGATAACCTAAAAACTTATAGTCAGTCCTCAGTGACGAAAGCACAGAAAATTACAGGAATTCATACGTTGCATCTTTGCAAAGGCCCCCTTCCATCGGTTAATTCAAACAAGTGTCCTGATACTGGAAAATATATCAATTTTGATAACCTAAAAACTTATAGTCAGTCCTCGGTGACGAAAGCACAGAAAATTACAGGAATTCATACATTGCATCTTTGTAAGGGCCCCCTTCCATCGGTTAATTCAAACAAGTGTCCAGATACTGGAAAATATATCAATTTTGATAACCTAAAAACTTATAGTCAGTCCTCAGTGACGAAAGCACAGAAAATTACAGGAATTCATACGTTGCATCTTTGTAAGGGCCCCCTTCCATCGGTTAATTCAAACAAGTGTCCAGATACTGGAAAATATATCAATTTTGATAACCTAAAAACTTATAGTCAGTCCTCGGTGACGAAAGCACAGAAAATTACAGGAATTCATACATTGCATCTTTGTAAGGGCCCCCTTCCATCGGTTAATTCAAACAAGTGTCCAGATACTGGAAAATATATCAATTTTGATAACCTAAAAACTTATAGTCAGTCCTCGGTGACGAAAGCACAGAAAATTACAGGAATTCATACATTGCATCTTTGTAAGGGCCCCCTTCCATCGGTTAATTCAAACAAGTGTCCAGATACTGGAAAATATATCAATTTTGATAACCTAAAAACTTATAGTCAGTCCTCAGTGACGAAAGCACAGAAAATTACAGGAATTCATACGTTGCATCTTTGCAAAGGCCCCCTTCCATCGGTTAATTCAAACAAGTGTCCAGATACTGGAAAATATATCAATTTTGATAACCTAAAAACTTATAGTCAGTCCTCAGTGACGAAAGCACAGAAAATTACAGGAATTCATACGTTGCATCTTTGTAAGGGCCCCCTTCCATCGGTTAATTCAAACAAGTGTCCAGATACTGGAAAATATATCAATTTTGATAACCTAAAAACTTATAGTCAGTCCTCAGTGACGAAAGCACAGAAAATTACAGGAATTCATACGTTGCATCTTTGTAAGGGCCCCCTTCCATCGGTTAATTCAAACAAGTGTCCAGATACTGGAAAATATATCAATTTTGATAACCTAAAAACTTATAGTCAGTCCTCAGTGACGAAAGCACAGAAAATTACAGGAATTCATACGTTGCATCTTTGTAAGGGCCCCCTTCCATCGGTTAATTCAAACAAGTGTCCAGATACTGGAAAATATATCAATTTTGATAACCTAAAAACTTATAGTCAGTCCTCAGTGACGAAAGCACAGAAAATTACAGGAATTCATACGTTGCATCTTTGTAAGGGCCCCCTTCCATCGGTTAATTCAAACAAGTGTCCAGATACTGGAAAATATATCAATTTTGATAACCTAAAAACTTATAGTCAGTCCTCAGTGACGAAAGCACAGAAAATTACAGGAATTCATACGTTGCATCTTTGTAAGGGCCCCCTTCCATCGGTTAATTCAAACAAGTGTCCAGATACTGGAAAATATATCAATTTTGATAACCTAAAAACTTATAGTCAGTCCTCAGTGACGAAAGCACAGAAAATTACAGGAATTCATACGTTGCATCTTTGTAAGGGCCCCCTTCCATCGGTTAATTCAAACAAGTGTCCAGATACTGGAAAATATATCAATTTTGATAACCTAAAAACTTATAGTCAGTCCTCAGTGACGAAAGCACAGAAAATTACAGGAATTCATACGTTGCATCTTTGTAAAGGCCCCCTTCGATCGGTGAATTCAAACAAGTGTCCAGATACTGGAAAATATATCAATTTTGATAACCTAAAAACTTATACTCAGTCCTCCGTAACGAAAGCACAGAAAATTACAGGAATTCATACATTGCAAGAGGTTCTTCTAATAATATTGAGGAACCTCAATACTAATAACGTTATTTGTGTTAAGAACATGAGAAGATTGAAAATATCAATGCACTAATTATCAGTTTTGAATAATGTTGGTTAATAGAAAACAAATTAGTTGCAATAAAAATTCCTACCTTATAATTATTCCGACGATTTGCAAATTGGTGAAGTGATTCAATCAGTAAAGCCATCGTAGTCGCTGTGTTGCTCCTAGTGCATAAATTTATGCCAGTTCTGCGTTGTGAGAGCAGTCGGTGCGACAAATCAATGAAGGTGTTTGTTGTTTTTCTGAAATAAATAATAAATGGTTTGCATTTCCAATAACTACCCTTCATCAGCTCACATGTATACAAATAAAGCAGCACTGGCATTATGGTTAAGCAACAAATCAATTTTGAAATTACATGATATTGCACAAAATCCTAAATTTAGACAGCTGTGGTTCGAAAACCATAAGAGCAATTAATAAATTATTTGCATTTCCAATAACTAAGCTTCATTAGCTCTACATGAATACAAAGAAAGCAATGATTACATGAATTGTGAAGCAATAAATCAATTTTTAAATTACAAGATATTGTGCACTTTCCCTGATGAAACACCGTATTGGTAATCCATAATCAACTCATAACATAGAACATCCTGTTTCTTCATGACCAAACATTAACGTTCTAAAAGTAAAAGCAAAACTAGCTGAAGTAACAAATTACAAAATGAAGTTGTAGTTATGTATGTAAGTGGCATGCATGAATTAAAAAAGTCTACTTAATTAAAATACAGTAAGCAATGATGGGCTTAATTGGGTGAAT
The DNA here is from genome assembly GCA_951805005.1 of Othius punctulatus. Taxonomy (NCBI): domain Eukaryota; kingdom Metazoa; phylum Arthropoda; class Insecta; order Coleoptera; family Staphylinidae; genus Othius; species Othius punctulatus. The sequence goes on from OX638146.1 coordinate 288,683, forward strand.
TAAAAGCAAATAATGATTTGGATGTACATTGGGTTGCTTACAAGTACACACTAGGTTAAATCGTCGCCCTGGTAACCAAATTGTTGATTATGCCAGAAGACTAATTGCATTTTCGCGTTTTTGCACAGTAAAATTTCGTTTTTCGTTTAAACATTCGAGCCAAATTTTGGGAAAATGGATCGAAAGCGTAAGGATTTCTCCCACGAGGAGCTCTCGGAACTGCACGTGAGAGAGGAGGAAGAACTGTCAAGACTCAAAAGACAAGTAGGTTCATGACCGACCCCATATTAAGTAATTCGTTATGATTTGTATGATATGCAATAAGTTATTGTTGTTCGTATGGCTTGGCTGAAAGAGTTGGTGCGTATTTAGTAATGTTATTTTGTTCAATCCGTTTTGCAATAATTATATTTCATCCTTACAGTTTCGAATCATGACAAACGATAGGAATGCAGTGCTTGCCTCCTACGGCAGGAAGGCCAGCCGCCATTACAGAATGCTGAACAACTTGCGAAAAGAGGAGGCAGACCTGCGGCTCAACATAGAAGTGGCTAAGGGGAATGCCGGCGATGACCATAAGGACCTGGATAAGCTCAGGGCCTTGATCGCAGAGAGCAAGGCGCTCAATGAGGACACCGCGACCAAGCAGCAGCACCTCCAGGAGATCGAGTACCAGATCAGAGAGGTAAGCCGGACGAAGAGCGGGCGGCAAGAGTCCTCGACCGTGCACGTTGTTTTAGGTGCAGAAGAACATCCAGGCATTGACCAAGCAGAACGCCCAGCAGAAGAGGGTGGCGGAGGAGAAGACGGCAAAGGACACATACGAGCTGAAGAAGCTCGAGAACCGGCTGGAGACGACGGTGAAGTCGTTTTGCTCGGTGCTCACCGAGAACAGGAAGCTGCGGCAGGAGATCGGGTCTCTGCTCAAGGACAGGTTAGGTTGATAAGGTTTAATGCTAGATATATTGTAATCAATAACACTGGAACATTCTGTATATACTACTCAAAAGAATTATCACAATAAATTTATAATTGCATTAAGTTATAATCACTATTATCAATAATAAATTTTTTGAGTAGTGTATTATTAAATAGGTTCGTTTATTGTTTTGGTTCACCTGGTATTGTGTGCAATGAATGTTACGATCATCGAGTGAGACTGCATTTATAGATAAATATGTGTTACCCAAGAAGTGCGTTTTCAGGAAGTTTTTCAACAAGAACTGGGAGAAGCTCGTGTCCCGATTGGAGAGGGGTAAGCAGATACTGATAGACATAATTGAAAAGTCCACCATGGCTTACGATCAGCGCGAGGAGTGGATGGAGAAGTTGAACGTGCTCAAGTTTAAGTCGCACGCAGTGGAGACCGAGCACACCAGCGTAAGCAGCCCTAGGGCCCGTTTCCTGGCACCTTTGCTGACATTTGCTCGGACTTACAGTATATGCGAGAGGTGACGCGCAAGCTCGACCTGCAGACCAATTTGGGAAGGTTCCTGGAGAAGAAGTGCCAGAAGAGGATCCTGGTGGACGTGGAGAGGAAGGAGAAGCTGAAACGCGAGGAGACCCGCCTTAAGATGGAGCGCAGCCTACAGGAGTACCGCGAGATACTTCAGCAAATCAAGGTTGCACGCAGCGCCTCATAGATTGCAACTACAAATTCTACGTTACAGGATTTCGTCCGGGAGGACGACGTGGCCAAGATAGCCGCCCAGTACTTGAAGCGCGAGGAGGAGAACTTTGCACTATTCACCTACGTGAACGAGCTGAACGCCGAGCTCGAGGCTCTCGTCGACGGCACCGACGAGCTCAGGGGCAAGATAGGTGCGTCTTTGTGCGTCCAAGGTACGGCTTTTGATCAAGCTCAGTGTTCCAGATGAGCAGAAGGAAGTCAACCGGGAACGCTCTCTGAAACAGAAGCGCAACATCCGAATGCTCCAGGAGGACCTCGAGGAATGCACCATTGAGGCAAGGCTTTACAATTTTTGTGGCAGAATTAACCGGTGTTCCTGTTTTAGGCTGACAAGGCGGAGCTGCAGCTGAATACCCAGACCATAGAGCTGATGACGATTATCAACGGCGTGGCCGACCTGTTCGAGGTGCTCAAGTGCGACAAAGCTCCAATTATTCAATTATTAGGCGAGTAGACAAAGCTTGAGGATTTGACGAACTCAATGCAAGCTGTTGGTTTTATTCCAGGCGATAACACGACGGTGAATGAGCACAATGTGCTGCTGCACATGTCCATCTTGGAAACACAATTGACAGAGATCACGAAGCGGTATTGTTATGAAAATGTGGTAATAAATTCCAGCTCAAATGACTTACGCTTTACCATTACCAGGAATCATCAATGATGTTACTATTAATCGGTCTTTGTTTTAAGGAAAAAATTACTTTCCTCGAGCCGAAGGGAAAGAAGTACGGAATCGTGTGAAAAATTGTTAAAGCAGCAAATTAAAACCACTTTAGCGAAGGAAATTGTTCCTTTCCAAATTTCCGCATTTTTTTTCATGTATCTGCTTTAATGCCTTTTTTGCAATTTCTTTACTCACAGTTTTAGCTATGAATTTCTTACATTATTTCTCATTATTAGGTTTTGGCAAGAAATTGTATGTAAATTTGTATGCATGTATATATATAAATCGGAGCAAAGCTAATGGTTTTTAGTGATATTTAGACACATACGTCTTTCTTTTCCTTTCTTCCTGTTGCTGTTTTCCCATATGAGGCCACACAGTTCTGCATGTATAGTAGAACATATCGCTCGATTGGTCCATTTCGTACTCCGCTCTGCTGACGAGCTGCAAAATAAAATTTAATTACCATTCACAATCAAGACAGTCGTGTGAACATCCGCCAAGCACTGACGCATGTCGGTGTAGTATTTTTTGCATTGCTGCTCTTGCATTAATTTTAATTTTTAAACATTTACAAACGTCGAAGCAGAAGGAAACGATTCAAAGGATCATAAACCAGTCAACCCATTCCTGAACTGAACCTGCAAACCCGAGAAAGAGCAGAAAAGAGCCAAGATGCCGATCAAAGAAAAAAAGGCGCTGACTCCAGAGGATAAGTACAAGCTCGAACTGCAAACAGAGACAGAGCTGCTCAGGCTGCAACGAGAGGTAAGCCGTCTGCAGAAGCTACGAGTAAAACCGACTGATATTACGTTTGCGTGTTTTCCCAGTACCACATTTTGGAGCGGGACAGGGCAACGTATGGCACGAGCGGCTCCCTGGCCAAGCAGAAGAGGGTGATCAACATCCTCAGGCGCGAGTACAACGAGATCCTGACCGACCTGGCGGTGGCCGGTTCCGGGGCGAACGCCAAGCTGGATGCCAGGATCGCCGACGAGCTGCACGGCCTGCTCGGCCAGCACAACACGTTTGCGGCGGACATCAAGCGCGAGAAGGCCTACCTGGCGGAGCTCGACACGCAGATCACGATGGCCAAGAAGAGCATCGTCGAGCTGCGGGCAAAGACGCTCACCGAGATTCAGTGCTCCCAGAAGATCGTCGAGGGCCAGCGGACGCTCGGGGCGCTCGAGAACAAGCTCGAGTGCGCCACCATGCGGTTCTGCATCACCCTCTCCGAGAATATGAAGCTCAGGGGAGAGATCGACCACCTGCTCAAGGAAAGGTACTCTGCATAATTTTCACTCTGAAAGACTTTAAGACTTTCAATTTTAAGTTTTTTGAAAAAATCTACATTCTAATAAATTCTGGACTATGTCCTATAATAGATTGTTGGCGATATATTTCCTATTGTTGTTGCAGGGCACACTTCAACAAGCTGTGGGACAGGCTGGTGACGAACCTGTCGCAGGGGAAGAAGTTCATGCTGGACCTGATTGAGCAGGCAACGATTGCTTACGACCAGCGGGAAGAGTGGTGCCAGAAGCTGCAGACGCTGCGGTCCAGGGCTCACTTGGAGTACATGGCGCACACGCAGGTAAAGCTAAGGTGGGATTTCATCGGGCCACAGAGAGAACAAGTTGGGGCAACTGAATTGCTGAATTGTGACATGTCCCGTTTGCCGTTGCAGGAGATGACGGAGATGCAGCGGCAGATAGATAACAAGAACAAGCTGCAGGAGTTCCTGAGGGTCAAGGGGCAGAAACGCATAATGAAGAACCTGCTTGGGAAGGAGCAGAAGAAGCGGCTGAGGCAGCGCAAGGAGATGGAGGATCTGCTCGCGAACTACACGAGCATGCTGGAGGACATCAAGGTAGGAATGTTTTTGTAGATTGATTTAGTTAACTAAACTTCCAAAGATATCTCCCCACCATAAATCAAATAAGCACCTAAATTGATTGATTTAGTTAACTAAATCTAACTTGTTCCCTGTCTTTAACTTTAACACAGTTTCCATGCGTTGCAGGATTTCATGGGAGACTCCAACCTGCACAGGATAATCGAGAAGTTTGCGGAGATCGAGACGGACAATTTCACGATGTTCAAGTTCATAAACGAGCTGAATAGGGAGATGGAAGATCTCAGCGACGAGCTGATACAGTTGCAGTTTAAAATCGGTAATAGGAATATTAGAATCGGAGCAACTGCAGTCAGAGTTACGCTGTCTAAAGGAATGTGCTATGAATGTTGGCACTAAATATTAAAAATATCTCATAACGGTCAGCTTATCGGTCACTATAGTTGAAAAAATCCACCGTTACATGTTTTAATCTGTTTATAAAACACCCAGACGAGCAGAAGGAGCTAAACGAGCTCAGGGGGACGAAGCAGGGGGCCAAGCTGCTGAGCCTCGAGGAGGAGCTTAGCAGGTGCACAGCGGAGGTCGGAAAGACATGCATGGCGAATGCCAGCCTATAAATCTCACCTCGTTTCCACGTTTCACAGGCCACCACAGCTGAGGCCGACCTGAAGTCCATGGAAAGCACCTTGGCAGAACTGCTCGATGCCATCGATAAGCTCTTCAAGCTGTGCAGCTGCTCGAACGCCCCGCTGATAGAGCTGCTGGGTAAAATAAAAAAGAATTAGAAGGTGCTCACATGATAAAAAAAAATCATTTCAAGTGCTGGTTATTTGTTTTGCCCCACAGCATGTTCATTAATTAATCATATCACTTAATTAATTAGATGGATATATAATATTATATACAGTGTGCGCCTAAAAGTATGGAATAAATACATTAAAACCAAAATAAAAAAATTGAAAAAAAAAAACCTTAAACAAGTCGATTTTCTTTGATAAAAATACACATTTTTGCATGTCAATCGATCTTCAACCATCATTTGTTTTTGAGTAAACAGCAAATCATGAAAAATGAAGCAAAAACGTCATCAGATCAAATTTAGTTTTACAAAGTGCTTGAGGTTGAAAGAAACAATTACCCCGCGTGCTATTAGCCTGACCGGTACAAAAAATGAATCATATGTATACATATGATATAGAATTTGGTGTATATGAATATCAAAATAGAAATTAAAAAAATAACTAAGTCTCAATAAGTTAGAAAGAAAACTCAAATGGCTCACTTATTATGGAAGAGAGGTAGAACTATATAATATTATACTAGATACTAGACTCTGCTTTTTCTAACTTTAAATGATTTTGGATAATGTGAGTTTTGATTCTATGCAGCAACTCGTATAAACATTAACTTCTCTACATCAATTTTGACATGCTGCAATCTAAATTACAGTCTGTACCTTAATGGACCACTCGGTATAATCAAAATAAAATTCAACTTACATTATCCGGGTTTACAGGTGACAACTCGCAGATCAACACGCAGAACGCGCTGCTTTACATGGAGATCCTGGAGCAGAAGGTCAACGAGATGATCATGGCCGTTTACTACGACGAAAAAAAGCCCGTACGTCCCACCGCCGTAATCGCTTCTCCCTTCCATCACTTTGTTCCTTTCCAGGGCCAGAAGGGTGCCGCCACAGGAACCATCAAGTCCAGGATCATCAAGGAAGAGCGGATTAGACACCACCTGGTTTTGGTCACCGAGATGGTCTCCAAGGATCCGTGCCCGCTGTAAGTGCAACCACCTGAAAAACTGGAGCGGCTAAATAAAACGGCTGTAGTTACTGGCCAATCACAACAGACAAGCAATGGTTATCGTTATTAATTCACGTGAAACCATGTCATTTACTTATTTCTTATAAATTGACAGCATTGTTAATGCATTTGTTACAATTTGTTAGTTGTTGACCAATAATCTAGTACAACATTTAATATTTTAGAGGTTACTTAGTTGTTCAGTCACTCACATTTTTAGCTTATTTATGCTAAACATGCGAATTTTAGAGCTAACAAGGAATGAGAGTTAATTGATAATGAATGTTCCTCATAAATAATTTGTTATAAATTGAGAGCTGTCAACCGTTAATTAAAAATACTAAACTTATCGTTAATTCTATACATAGTAGAAAAAACTTGCATGTTGGATATGGCTGGTGAATGTCTCTACTTCATTACCTAGTTTTCAATTTTCCAATACATTTGTGAGGCTCGGCCGTTTTCCTTATAAATTTGTCCAGGTGCGTCGAGCAGAGTTTGGTCAGCGACGTGATCGACTCGCTGCAGAAGGTGATGAATAAGGACCAGATTGCGGAGAAGCTGGAGGAGGCAATAGAGAAGCACGGCTTTTCTGACGTCGTGCACAATGTTTCCGGATGCCACCTGCCCAAGTCCAGGGCCATCATACAGAAGAGGTACCAGTAAAAAAAAAACCGGCATCTACAAGTGTCTGGTGACGGAGTTTGTTACGTAAATGTGCCTTGAAAATAAAATATTAATAAATAGTAAGTGGCAGTTTCAATGAAGGCCTTCAGAAGAATTACAAGCAGGATTTGAACGAATCAGCAAATTTCATTTAAAAACTGCTGGCGTTAACTTCTATGGCTATAAATTTTGGCACTATCACGAATCACTAAATTTTATAAACAAATCACTTTATTTTATAAGGCTCGGTCTTTCCAAAGTTGAGGATTAAGTTATGTCCACTAGGCAAAACTAAGGTACTTAAGTACGCACTTAAGCCATTGGATAACTATTTGTAACGTTATCACAGGATGGAAAGACACAATGGAATTAAATAAAGTTTACATTCAATAATTATATTTTCAGATTAACGACCATTCATCGTAACGTTTCTAAAAATATAACATGAAAATCTGAAAGCTCTTTGTACCACCACAATACCTCAAACACAAAACGAATTATCAACAATTCCCAGCTCCAATGCCATCGGTTTATAACTCAACAATCTACATGACCGTATGCTTAACGACTCCGGAGACAACCTCGCTCACGGCGGGCTTTCCATGAGCGAGGCTCCCATTAACAGTGTCACAGATCTCCTCGGCGAGGGCCTTGTTCTCCAGCACAGTGAGGTGGTTGCCATCAAAGAAACGCACGTGCACCGGGCCGCCGGTCGCCTGCGAGAGCCCGTAATCCTCGGCGATGCCGATCACACTGGAGTTGGTCGGCCGGAAGAGGGTCACCGGGCAACGGAGCCTGCCGAACGATGGCTCGTAGCGGTAAATCGCCCTCATCCGCCGGTACGTCGCAACGCAGACCTTCTCCAGGTACCCCAGGCTGTGCGGGACGCTCCTCGGGGCGATGCTCAGGACGAACTTCACGCGGTCCTCAAACGAAGCGCAGTTGAACAGCGTAACCTGAAATGGAGTGTGTATTACTAGAAAAGCATTGGACAATTCAAAATGCCAGCCTTGTACTGACAATTAGTATTTTGCTACTAAATAGTATTAATATTAAACCATTGCAACAGAAACTGTTAATCAAATTGAAGTGTATATTTTTATGTCAGCTGTTACTTCATTTGTTGCAAATTGGCAGCTGTCATCTTCCATTCATTTGTTACAAATTGATAGCTTTTAAAAGTAAAAAAAAAAGTATGATTAAAATATGTATAAAGTAATCTAATTATTATAAATTATAGCTTATAATGAAATTTACAATAAATGTAGTTTATAGTAAAACTGGCTCCAGTACGTTTTTAGTAGTATCAGTTATGAAATTGGTCCTTATAAAGCTTAAAGTGAACGTGTCATTTATTCATTTGTTACAAATTAGAAGCCTTCATTAACACATTTGTTATATGACAATATGAATGAATCATGTTGTAGTTGTTACTGACCATACATTAATAATAAGAATTTACAGTTTTACATGTTTTAGCGCATGCTAGCTAAATTAAAGTTAAAAAATCAACAGAGTATACAAATGCGTTACTGAATTTTATTAAGGTGTTATTAGTTTTTGATTTTAATGCAGTTGTCTAACCTTATGTGTGGCGATTGTTTCGAACGGCATGTAAACGGAGAGGAGGACGCACAGGAGGCTGGTCTGGAACTCAGCCTCTGTGGCAATCTCCAGCTGCGTCTCTATCAGGTACTTCATCAACGCGGGCGCCCCGTCAATCAGCATCAGCTCCCCCGTGTAGCCCCACTTCTCCAGCAGGGCGGCCAGTTCAAGGGCCACGGCGGAACCAAACGAGTGCCCCACCAGGTAGAAACGTCGCGATTGTGAAATGCTGGGCACTATTATCTACAGAGCAAAATAAGGATGTTGAAAAGAAACTTTTAATTCATTTGTTGCAAATTGGCAGCTGTCGTTCATTCATTTGTTACAAACTGCCAGCTGTCATAAAGACATTTGTTTTGTTTTAACATTTAGTCCAGAATATTCTACAAGATTGTACTCACTGGCATTATGTTTTCTGCCATCCCGTTAATCGTCTCCTCGGGGTTGTCGTACAGGAACTGCACACAAACGGCTCGTACTGTGAGATTTTTGGCGAGGCCCTCGAAAACGGCGGCCGTGCCCTCGATGCCGGGCAGGAGTATCACAGTCTTTGCGTCGACCGGCACCTGCGTAAGCGTGGGCAAGTTCACCAGGCGGACGTCGGCCTCATCCTCTTTAGCTATGAACCTGAGCAGCAGCTTCACACCGACTGGCAGGTCCTCGGGTTTTGCTACCAAGTCCTTCTCGGACGTCTTCTCCTCAGCTATTTCTTGCAACCTACAAACAGTTGATATTTTCACTGTACATACAGTCAATAGAGAATTTGATGTAGCAATTTATGATTTAATAATTACTAACTTTTGGCAATTATCACAAATTATATTCTACACAATAGAGATGACCATAATGCTGCCAAATTATCTTAAATTTAATTAAAGTAAAGTAATTTTTCAGTAGCTCAAGAAACTTTTAATACTATTTATGCATTTGAGGTTGTTTACTGGTTTGTTTAAATAGAAAACATGGATGCTACCAATAATTGGATTATAAACAAGTTTGCAAAAATTTTTATGTGTATTTTAATTACCTCGATAATGTCATACTCCGTATATCCTGAGGTGATAAGAACACTTCATATTCCCTCTCTAACGTCTGCTTGATCTCAACGGCCATCATCGAGTCCATTCCGAGCTCCGGAAATGTTGAGTGCAAGCTGACGGTCTTCAGATCACGCAACCCTAGCACATTCACGACAGCCTCGAGAATGTTGTTGGCCTTATCGCACCCACTGTACTTCTCAGCAACTACCATGCTGCCCACCAAGGCTTCCGGCTGCCGCAGCAGCTTGTCCATTGCCTCCAGGCAGCTGGCGATTCTCTGCTGCAGCGTACCCCCGATGACCATCTCGGAATGGTCCTCCTGCAGCTCGGCGACCAGGCCGACATCCCCGACGGCGCCCCACTGGATGGCCAGGGCCGGGAGGCCGTCGAGCCTGCGCCGCTCGCACACCCGCTCCATCACCGAGTTGGCCAGGCCGTAGTTAGCCTGCCCAGCATTACCCCGCCCGCACGAGACCGAGGAGAACACCACAAAGTGGCTCAGGTGTGGGCACATTGTCCGGCTGACGGCGTCCAGGAACTTGGTGGCGGTCCCCTTTGGGCCCATCGACGTCCTAAAGTTCTCAGCGGTCTGGTTCTCAAAGAGACCGTCCTTCAGGACCACAGCCAGGTTGAAGATCGCCTCCACTCGCCCCAAACTGCTGGCTGCCTCGAGGAGGGACTCGACACCCTTCCGGGTCGTCACATCATGCTGCAAGATTGACACAGTCGCTCCGTAATTCTTCCATGTACTGGAACAATAATACATCAAGTTGAAACGTTTAGAATGAGGAAAACAGATAATACATCTAAATAGTTTCATTCTTAAAGTCTGGAACTCAAAAAATATCCACCATTCAAATTTACTTACAATTTTGTAAGTTAATAAGTAAATACAATATTCTTGTAAATTAACAGCTATCACCCATTAATTTGTTATGAACTGACAGTCATCTTTACTTCATTTGTTATAAATTGACAGTCGTTAAAACATTTGTTACAATATGTTAGGCATCAACCAATAATTAGTGACAATTTCGCAATGAATATTGTTTTATTTCATAAATTGGCATACGTCACCCATTCATGTATTGTAAAATCACAGCTGACACGTTATCAGGAGTTTATTGATAATGTATGTTCTTCATTAATAAATTGTGAGGATCATTTGCTATAAATTTACAGTTATCATACATTCATTTGTTATAAATTGACTAACTTGACTGTCAACCGATGGTTTGTTAAGATTTGGTAACGTATGTTAATTAACAACTCACTTGAGCCTCAAAATCTGATATCCCGTTGTAACTCCTTTCCTTGATGTCAAAACCAATTTCCTGGCTCCTCTAAGTACCAGCCAGTCTGCCAATTCCAAGCCAAATCCTCCTAAACCGCCAATGATAATGTAGACATTATTGGGGTTACAGAAGAACCTAAAAGAAAAATACAATCAATGATTTACCTCGTAAACAGGGGTTGTATAACTCCTACTATCTGCAAGATAACTTATTCGGTCACGTTAAGTTAGCTATCTCATAATCAATGGTAGTATAATACCTACTATCTACAGTCAAGTTGTTGAATGACATTAAACGAGTTGCCACAAATATTTGCAAGAGAAATTGAGACATCTTTAAAGATATAAACAGGCAATAAGTAATTAATAAGAACCTTGGTACGGCTTTAAATCTCATAAATTGGGGTGTCGCCTCGTATGTTTCCTCCCTGACACGGATGAGCACCTTCCCGATGTGTTTCCCCGCGGCCATGTACCGGAAGGCCCGCTCGACTTCGCCAGCCCCGAAGCACGTCCTCGGTAGCGGCCGCACGAAACCCTCGCTTATGCCCCGGCTCAGGACGTCCACGATTGACCGCTTGACGGCCGCCGGCTGCGTGAACAGGGCGTCGAGCATGATCCCATGGAAGCTGGCCTCCCTGCTGAATACGTCCATCAGCAACATCGTATCAGCCGCCAGGTCAAACTTGCCGATCTCCAGAAACTGCCCGCCGCGGGCCAGGCAGCGAACCGACGCCTGGAGCTTGTCATCTGCGAGGGAGTTGAGGACCAGGTCGACGCCGCAGCCCGACGTCCGCTTCATTACCATCTGCTCGAAGCCGGTGTCCCGGGAGCTGCCGATGTTCAATGGGTCCACCTGGGGGTAATTGCGCCTCAGGAAGTCGCGCTTCTCGGTGGTGCCGACGGTGGCGTAGACGGTGCAGCCGTAGTGGAGGGCCACGTTCAGTGCGGCCTGTCCGACGCCCCCAGTCACAGAATGGATGAGTATTGATTTACCGGGCTTTATGCCTGCACGCTAAAACATATGGAAGAAATAAGTCACAATGAAATATCATGTCCAGAAATAAATTGCGACAAACTCAAAATTTTAAATCAAAATAAAATATATAACCTCCATTAAATATAAATTACATTTTTACACAAAATACCCTTAAAATTCAACATTTTGCAAAACTGTTGTTTCTATTTGTTAATATTTATATAAAAGTTATCAACATCAATGGTGTGCATACCTAACAATTAAATATCATCACATTGAGGAGTTCACAAACCAAACAAACAATCAAAATACTGAGTCTTGAACCACTGGTCATAACACTGGCATGCTGTTTATTTGCTCTATAATGGTATGCATACATATGTACATGTACATATGTATGTGTGTTGCATATGCTTTCATCTTAAATTTGTGTACTGTTTTAATTTTGAAACAGCTGTGGTTCGAAAACTACAACAGCAATCAACAATTGACTTGCATATCTAACAACTAGCATTCATCTGGTCTACATGTATACAAATAATGCAATGATGGCATAGACAGTTAAGCAACAAAACAATTTCTAAATTACATGAAATTGGGAAAAATCGTAATTTTGAAACAGCTGTGGTTCGAAAACTAGAACAACAATCAACAATTGATTTGCATATCTAACAACTAGCATTCATCTAGTCTACGTGTATACAAAGAATGCAATGATGGCATTGACAGTTAAGCAAAAATACAATTTTTAAATTACATCAAATTGGTAAAAATCGTAATTTTGAAACAGCTGTAGTTCGAAAACTACAACAACAATCAACAATTGATTTGCATATCTAACAACTAGCATTCATCTGGTCTACATGTATACAAAGAATGCAATGATGGCATTGACAGTTAAGCAAAAATACAATTTTTAAATTACATCAAATTGGTAAAAATTGTAATTTTGAAACGGCTGTAGTTCGAAAACTACAACAACAATCAGCAATTGATTTGCATATCTAACAACTAGCATTCATCTGCTCTACACGTATACAAAGAATACAGTGATGGCATTAACGGTTATGCAACAAATCAATTTTCAATTTACAAGATATTGCAGAAAATCCTAATTCTAAAACAGCTGTGGTTCGAAAACCATAAGAGCAATCAATAAAAGGCTACAAATTAAAGCTAAAAAGACACCCTGCACATGCCAGGGACATCAGTAAATACCAGAATTAATCCGTAAATGACGGTGCCATAGACCGCCGGAACTGTGACCGCCTCTTCCATGGTCCAGGCGGAGGGGACGTCCCAGAGCAAGTTTCTATCGGCCGGCACCAAAGTGGCCATTGCGTTCCTCGTCGTCATCCCCATAACTCGCCGTCCGCTGAAAAGTATGATAACATGAATAATGGCCACTGAATAGTGAATATTTCGATCAGCAGTACGTTCACCATCATTATGTACAAATATTTAAATCATTTGTACGTTTATCATCATTATATACAAATATTTCAATCATTTGTACATTCATTATCATTTATATACGGAAATCTCTCTCACTCGTTGATAAATCAACATTAATTGTGAACATTTCAATTACTACTACATAATAAATCACATTTCAAATGCTACGAAATAAATAAAAGCAGTTTGATCATAGAATAATAGAGAACATTTAATCACCAAACCATCAAATTCATGTGAGAATTTTGTGGAACGGACGCAATGCAGGGATACGTTTTCATGTCAAGAGGCCTCTTTACCCATAGGTGGTATAGGGAATTGCTAGTAAACGACAGCCAAAACATTTATCTACAATTAGGCCGAGTAGTTTTAAGAAATAATAAAATGGTGATATGTTGATTAAAAGAATGGTATGTTTGGCCGGTTTGTTATATTTTCTTCTGTATTTATTTATCTAAGACAGGGTACATATAATGGAAATTCCCTCGGGGTACCTTATTTATTTTGTTCCAATATCTTGAATTATAATGAAGTATTCTTGTCTGCACATAAATCCGATGATGAGAAATAAGTCACCTATAATTTAATTCTTAAAACTACTTTGTCTAATTGTAGATAAATGTCTAAGCTTTTTAAATCAGTTCTCTGATTGTAATTATGTTCACCCGTTCGTGAATTATTTGCCTGTCGCTTATTAATAATGCCGTATACCAGCTGGGGTAAAGAGGCCTCTTAAATGCAAATTTAGCATACTTACGAAGGGTCAAGTCCGGAGAATTCAAAGCCCTGGACGCACTCCTGTTCCAGCCTGTTCCTAGTGATCACGTCGCTTTGGATGCGCCCCGACGCAGTCATTATGTCTCTGAAGTTGATTGCCGCGCAGTGAACCTGGCACAAAATAATTGGTTAGGATTTTGCCGTGCATGTTTTTCTTAATAAATTTACTAAAATTTATTAACACTTAAATACACTAGGAATGCCACACATAACCTAACCGCTAAAGGTGAAGGGCCCCCGTCACCACCTGAATAACGCTGCATTAGTACCCAAGTAATTTTACTTGGGTACTTATTTTACTTAATTTTACTTGGGTAGTAAAATTACTTGGGTCGAAATCTAAAAGTATTCCAACGAATTGCACACGTGAATTCATTGATACAATCCACATGTACTGTACTCCACTGAAACGCGTGTTATTGCTACTGCAGCTTTTCAACTTTTGAATGATACCCCTTTTGGGCGTAAATTGCACGTGCTTACCGATTCCTGGATGAGGGGGCCGCATTTCTGCGCGATTCCTGGATGAAATCCTGGATCGAAAATAAATAGGACGCCAAGTCATATCTTGTTAGGGAACGGCGAGAAAATGGCGGTAAAGTTTTCAAGTCGAGAGTGGTGGGGGGTTGGTTAAAAGCAGTGGCGTAACTAACGTTTGCGCATTAAGGGGCGATATTGTAAAATACGAGTTATTTCGTGTTCTTTTGAAATAAAAAGCTAGAAATCCGTAGATGGCAGCTACTTAATATAGAAATAAATTTTTAACATTAATATTACCCGAAGGTGTTCAAGGTTTACTTTTAAAAAAATTGAAAGTATTCATTCACTTACCACAAAAGGCTTCACTTTTAAGGATTTTTTTATTGACTAACTCTCGGAAGTCTTTATTAATTTCCTCAATTATTACATCATTTTGTAATCTCTTTTATATATTTGTACTCATATTATAAATAACCATTGTAATCTGACTTGGGTAAACTTATGGTGCAGACACGGAATAAATATTGATATTATTATTTACATGCTCTAATTAAAATGTATTATGTTTTTACTGCTTATAAATAACTATTTCATAGTTCGTAAGAACATTTTATTTTATACAGTTCAACAAAATTATTTAAAAACACGCCACGAAATACGACTTTACAGGCCCCATTTTCTTTCACTGCACGAATTTGAATCATTTTCAAATATTCAGCAAACGGTGGTTAATAACCGTTTTAAATTAAATGTACACTTACATGAACTAATATTTCTTCCGGCCCCAAGATGCTGTTGCTGGTCAGAGGCCCCTCGATCCACCGCAAGCTGGAGAGGTCCCCCCTGACGGTGACGTTGACGTAGCAGTGCTCTGTCTCCACCTCGGTGACGTTGTCCAGTGCGAGGTGGCGATACGTCCCCCAGGCGCCGTCTTTGAACACGTTGATCGCCAGGCCCTTGGCCAGCTGCTCGGAGTAGAACGGCAGGCCCGGCTCGATCGGGGGCGCCGCGCCGTCGACAAAGAGGCAGCGGACCCTGTCACCGCCCGGCTCCCTGCGCAGGCAGTTGGCGAGCCCCAGGATCCCGCTGTAAGGGTCGCCGCGGGCGCAGAGCACCAGGTCGAGATTGGACTGCATCGCGAGCTGCGCCTCGGCAATCCAGGAGAAGTCGTCCCCGGTGACTGCCACGAATGTGTACATCGGTGGTGGCGTTGACCTCTTGGCCAGCACCAGCTGCTCGATCGGCGTCTTGTGAGCGGACAGGATGGTGAAGTCTTTGAGCTTCATCGAGTGCGGATCCAGGGACAGCTCCTCACGGCTCAGTATGAATCCGTGCGGCTTCATAGACGCCATTAAAGTCACGTGCAACTGAAACAAAATGGATCTTTATTAAACATGTAGATACAAAAATGAACGCCTCTATTATTAACCTATATTAAGTTTAAACAAGCTATTAAAGTTTTTTTTATTTTAACGACATTTTGATGCAATTTTTTCTCTTTAACGGCCATTTAAACTGACAAAACATTTGAAACGTGCCTGTTTGAAAAAGATTAAAAACACCAAGCCGAAACATGCAAAATTTTGACATATACAGTTGACACAGTCATAGAATAATTGAACATTTAACAGTAATTGAAATATTAAAGTAAATTAAGTTTAAGGTTTTATCCATAAAATACCAGTTATGTATTTAAGGTATTATTATTAGGTACTTAGAATTATTTTTATTTTATTTTATTATTTATTTATTTTATTTAGCCCGACTAGTTTCGGTTTCTAAAAAACCATCATCAGAGGCATGAGGTATTTACTATGTATATATCCTGATTTTATTTTTACCATAAATATTTGTAATCAATTTTAATTTTGAAATTTGAAAGATGTCTGTTTGAAGTTTAAGTAATAAGTAATAACTAATTACTATTATTCATTTTATTTTTACCATAAATATATGTAATCAATTTGAATTTTTAAATATGTCAGTTTGAAGTTTAAGTAATAAGTAATAACTTATTACTATTATTTATTTTATTTTTCCATAAATATATGTAATCAAATTGAATTTTTAAATTTTAAAGATGTCTGTATGAAGTTTAAGTAATAAGTAATAACTTTTTACTATTATTTATTTTATTTTTACAATAAATATTTGTAATCAATTTAAACTTTGAAATATGTCTGAAGTTTATGTAATAAGTAATAACTTACGACTTCTTACAGATCTTTCAAATTTCAAAATTCAAATTGATTACAAATATTAATGGTAAAAATAAAATCAGGATATATACATAGTAAATACACATATCATGCCTCTGATGATGGTTTTTTTAGAAACCGAAACTAGTCAGGCTAAATGAAATAAATAAATAATAAAATAAAATTAATTCTACCAGTAAGTACCTAATAATAATACCTTAAATTAAAGTAAATAATCATTGAAAATATGTCAGATATAGTTGAAAATTTCATAGAATATTGGAAAATTTGACAGTTGATAATTAAAATAAGACAAAATAACTAAAAACCTCCGTGCGTTGTAGTAAATTAGCTCCTATGACCAAGTAGCAATCACTTTCTGCACTGATCCTCCTGTCTTCAACGGCAATATCCGGAATTTCCAGTGGGGCCTTGGAGAACACCATCAGGTCCGGCTGAATCAGTGGCATGTCTCCGAGGGTGTCCAGTATATGGGGGCACAAAACCTCGGCTTGGGGGCCCTCGTCGACCAGCTCGACGGCTTTAATCCTGATGCACGGTTCGTTCTCTATCGCCATCTGCATCATAACCCTGACAGATGTTTTGAGGTCCAGCACCGCCTCATTGGGCACAAACTTGTACGTCTCCAAAATCGGCTGTGCCTGTTTCCGTTTGACGATGCTGCTGGCCCACATGCCGCGGATCTCTATGCCGGCGGACCGTATGATGTTGAGATCCTTGTAGACGTAGACGGGTACCTCGGGGTCCTCCCCGCACTCCCTGGCGGCGGCTATGTGTTTCTTGGCGTCCACGAGCACTTTACTGATCCTTGTGGGGACGTACAGGTTCCTCGTGTCCTCCTGCAGAATCTGCAGCTGCAGCATGTTGTCCATGAACGGGATCCAATTGCCCGTCCAGCGGATCGTGGCTTTGGTAGCATTTGCATTGCAACCCGTCACGGCTTTGAATTGATCCTGGTAGTTGTAGCCGCGCAACCGCAGCTCTTTGTATATGTCCCTCGAAGACATTTTAATTCCATTTGCATCGTACGGATCAGCCGGTATCGGCAGCTCCGTCCACTGCCTGCCAATGTCTGCGTCCTCGTGGATCGTGCCCGTGACCACTGCCGAGCCCCCCTCGACGATCTCAAAGTTGCCGCTGCCCTTCTGTATCATGATTATCATCTCGAGCTTCCCCTTGAGCGGGACGGTGCAGGCCCTGGAGAACTTTACGTTCTCGAAGACGACCCGCATGTCGGAGGTGAGCTTGCCGGTCATCATGGCGAGCGTCTCCCAGACCAGATTTAGATAGCCGGTCGCCGGGAAGAGCTGGCGGCCGTCGATCATGTGCCCCCCAATGAACAGCCAGTCGTCGTCCCAGATGCTGACCTCTATGACCCGGTGGCCGCCCTTTGTCTTGTCCTGCTCCTTGTAGTACGTCACGTACCAGCTGCTTGAGTGGTCCCACTTCAGTAGCGGGGAGATCATGGCGGTGCCGCGGCTTACCGGCCAGTGCACAACGGGGTACAGCCTGTCTAGCCGGGGATTGAAGCCAAGCTCGAACAGGCCACCCAGGGCTTCCAGCAGGCCATTTATGCTACGCGGGTCCGCCCCATTTATGAGGCTCAACGCCAGCACGGATCTAGGCTCCAAAATGTCGCTGATGCCTGCATTGCCTATTTCTAGGACTGCCACGCCTTTCGGTATCGAGATCCTCGCCCTGGTGAGCATCTGGTGCTCCAGCAGGACGGTGACGAAATGGTTGATGCTTAGGAGTGAGGAATTCGGTAGCCACTTAGATGGCTTCAAGGTGTCCGGCATTATTTCTCTCAGGTGTTTTCTCAGATATAACGCTGCAACAAATAAAAATATATAACCTCCATTAAATATAAATTACAGTTTTACACAAAATACCCTTAAAATTTAACATTTTGCAAAACTGTAGTTTCTATTTGTTAATATTTATATAAAAGTTATCAACAAATGGTGTGCATACCTAACAATTAAATATCATCACATTGAGGAGTTCACAAACCAAACAATCAAAATACTGAGTCTTGAACCACTGGCCATGACACCGACATGCTGTTTATTTGCTCTATAATGGAAAGATGTACCTTCATATTATTTTAAATTGTATGTATGCATACATATGTACATGTACATGCACATATGTATGTATGTTGCATACGCTTTCACCTTAAATTTGTGTAGTTTTAATTTTGAAACAGCTGTGGTTCGAAAACTACAACAGCAATCAACAATTGACTTGCATATCTAACAACTAGCATTCATCTGGTCTAGATGTATACAAATGATGCAATGATGGCATTGGAAGTTAAGCAACAAAACAATTTCTAAATTACATGAAATTGGTAAAAATCGTAATTTTAAAACAGCTGTGGTTCGAAAACTACAACAGCAATCAACAATTGATTTGCATATCTAACAACTAGCATTCATCTGGTCTACATGTATACAAATAATGCAATGATGGCATTGGCAGTTAAGCAACAAAACAATTTCTAAATTACATGAAATTGGTAAAAATCCTAATTTTAAAACAGCTGTGGTTCGAAAACCATTAGAGCAATCAGTAAATGGTTTGCATTTCCAATAACTACCCTCCATCAGCTCTGCATGTATAGAAAAAAAGCAGCACTGGCATTAATTAAACAACAAATCAATTTTTAAATTACAAGATAGTGCGCAAAATCTTAGTTTTATAACAGCTGTGGTTCAAAAACCATAAGACCAATCAATAAATGGTTTGCATTTCCAATAACTACCCTCCATCAGCTCTACATGTTAGCAAAATAAAAGCAGCACTAAATTAATTGCTAAGTAACGGACCAGATTTAAAATTTCATCGGATTTACAAAATCGAAGGCGAATATTACCGGCGTTTTCTTTCTCTTGAAACGCCTTCATGGCAATAGCTGTGTGGTAAGCGGCAAGCACTGCCTGTTCCAGATTGATCGCTCCGTCGGCGTAAGCCACGGCAAGCTCTCCAAGTGAATGGCCGACCAAGCCGTCCGGAATCAGCTCGACAGTCCTGAGCAGCTCCACGAGTCCCGTTTGAATGGCGACGGTGCCAACCACCTGATGGATCACATCTTCAGCTCGGTAGTCGGTTATGATCTCCGCCACATTGACGTCCAGATTTTTCAATGATAATATGTTAAAAATTCTGCAATTAAATTAAAAACATTAATAATGTAATAATGTAATAAATTAAAGATAATTAATATTGTAATAATGTAATAAATTAAAGAAAAGTAATAATGTAATAAATTAAAGAAAATGAATAATGTATTAATTAATATAATTAATATTCGTGTAAAAGCTATACAGCAATAATGTTTTGGGTTGATTTGAATTTCCAATTTCTAATGATTGTAAATTGCACAAGATTCACAATTATCGGATTGATGAGGCTTATACATGATGAAACTCGCATGTTAATATATAAATAAAACACAATTCTTGTGAGTTTCACAAAATATTTAATCTCAATCGTTTATGTAATTTACAGAATTACAGAGAATATTTCATGTTGTACTGCAACAATGAATCTTCAAACTGATTTTCAGTTTTCATTTGCCTGATGTGGCGAAACAATTGTTGCAGTACAACATTAAATATTTTGTGAAACTCACACAAATTATGTCTTATTTATATAGATTCACGATTGTTATATCTTTGTACCTTTGGATGTGTGCGGCAAACACCGGCAGGGTGAAGAGGGCAGCCCCAACGGATGGCCAGTCCCTGTCTGGACCGCTGAAGACGTAGTACAGCGGAACAGTCTGACCGTCAAAGAACTGCAGGTGCTTCAGGGCGACTCCCTGCTTCGAGAGGATGATATACCCCCGATATAAGTAGCCGGGAATGTCGTATCTAAAATGAATTAATTAAAACAAAATTAACAACAACAAAACAAAATAAATTTATTAAAAAGATTAAATTTAAAATTAAAGTTTATTATTTTTTTTAATAAACCATTAACAGTTATTCTTATCATAACTATATTATTAATCTACCTTTAATAGTCACCTTACAGTTAAAATTATTATCTTTTCATTAACACTGGAGGCTTTTACTTGGTGATACATTATGTATAAATAAATAATGCAATTTTTACTTTGTACGTATCACAGTTTATTTTAATACGGTGACAATAGTTTTGACCGAAAAATGTTATATAAAAAAGTAAAAAGTAAAAATTGCATTATTTATTTAAAATTATCATCATTGAATTATCGGATTTTAAAGATTTCTGCAGATGCATATAACTTTTCAAGTGGTTACCTGAAGACGTCGTGCAACATCCTGACATTCTCAACATCTAGGTTGCGCGAGGTGAGGTCGCCGAAGAAGCTGAGCACGGAGGCCTCGGTGCGCCCGCCGATGCACACCAGGCGCGGAAGGTCGTCACGGGGGCTCCCCCAGCCGGCCTTCTTCTTGCGGTTCCAACGGAGCAGCAGGTGGCTGTTGGCCCCGCCGAACCCGAAACTATTGATGCCTAAATGAAAACATTCTTTAATATGGGCTACACTTTCTATGCATAACTTTTCGTTTCATTGCAACATTTATTACCTTTTATTTTAGGTTATGTTAATAAAAATCTTGTTACAATGGTTGCAACCTGTACAATTGACGAGATGGGGGCTCCAAAACAGCAACAGGGCTCCACTTTCTATGCATAACTTCTCTTGAAAATTCGTTGCAACGTTTCCGTAATAACTTTACCCCAACAAACGCTTTCTTTTAGGTTATTTGAATTTCAATGACATTTCTTCATATAATAACCCCAAAGTTTCGTGAATGTCTTTAAGATGCTGATGAAAAAGTAATTGTATTCTTGATTCTTACCGATAAGTCCGTGGTCGTCGGGGAAAGGAGTCTTCTCACTGACGACCTTCATCCTGCCCGTCTCCAGGGAGGTGACGCCCGCCCTGGGCGTCTTGTAGTGGACGTTCGGTGGGATGAAGCCGTTCTCCATACCAATGATGACCTTGGCGACGGAGCAGAGGCCTGAGACGGGCTCATTGTGCCCGATGTTCGACTTGACGGAGCCAATGAGGAGGGGACGGTCCCGGCCTGTGCAGAACACCTCGTCCAGGGTGCCCAGCTCCTCCGGGTCACCAACCTTCGTACCTGCATGTATATTTTTCAAATGTTTTGTGATAATGTTAACTTAATCTGTAAAAATTTCCATTAATGTTAAAATTTCAATGACTTCTGACAAAATTGTCTATAACATAAATTACGGAATAAAAACATTCAATTTGAATAAAGGAACAAACAATAATTTCTGCAATTGAGCAGAAGGTTCCAATGGAGCACAGCTTAATCACGTGCAATCCATTGAGGATCAATAAACTTACGTGAATTGCACTCAGTGGTTCATTGATATTAATATTTCTACAAGCATAAATTACAAAATAATCTTACCAGTCCCGTGGGCCTCGACGTAGGACAGGCTGGACGGCGGGACCCCGCACTCCTCGTAGAACTCATCGAGCAGCACCTTCTGCACCTTCCCAGAGGGGTACGTGATCCCCTGCTCCTTGTAACCGTCGCAGTTCGTCTTGCTGTGCAGCACCTGAACGATAAGTTAAGAAAATCGTTGGATATAATTAGAAGTATTGATCGTAAAAGTAATGCGAGTTTGGGTTATACCTCTGCGTACACCCTCTTGGCGTCCCTTGCTCTCTGGAGGACGATGGCGGCGACGGCTTCGGATCTGGCGTAGCCATTGGCGGAATTGTCAAATGACTTGCAAGCCCCGTCCCAGCTCAGCACGCCCAACCTGTACAAACAAAAATTTATTTAATAAACGGAATGTTATTAATACCTATTATTAGTAATAATTAATTATTTTACCATCTCGAATACTCCCAACCATTAACACAATTAATGGTTGGGATATTCAATTTTCATGCAGTTGAACACCTTTATAATTTTTCGATAGTACTGTTAATTTTATTAATTAATTCAGTCATAATTATAATTATTTTTATGCTAATTTCAATTACTATACAAATATTTAGACTAATAACTATTTCTGTCGAAATTTTAATTATTTTGTCATATTTTTCAAATGTTTTGTGATATTGTCAACTATTTTTGTCAACAATTCAATGGCTTCTGACAAATCTGTCTTTTGCATAAATTACAGAATAAAAACCTTCAATTTGAATAAAGGAACAAACAATAATTTCTACAGTCCATCGAGGATCAATAAAATTACGGTAATCTACGCACACAATGGTTCATTGATATTAATATTTTTGCATGCATAAATTATCATGACAATCGATTATTCAAGTTGTAAAGGTGTTGAACTGCACGATTCTTTGACCGCAGAACATTAAAAAAACAAACACAAGTATTCCAACTTTCTACTAACTTTCTGAAAATATATATTATTTATTTTTACAATGAAAATGTAAAGTAAAAACTTTACATAAACTTATTTTTACAATGAAATGTAAAGAAAATGTAAAAACTTGACATACGTAAAAATTATTATTATTTTCTTTTTAAGTTAGTAGAAAGTTGGAATACTTGTGTTTGTTTTTTTAATGTTCTGCGGTCAGATATTCATGCAGTTCAAACAGAAATATGTAATTTTTAAATTTAACAGCGTTTTTCATGACGGCTGTATAAAATAGGGCGTGACTTACAAACTGATGGTGATTTTCGTACCTAGCAAACTGCAGAGAGACTATCGGATGCAGGCAGAGGTTGCAGCCCCCGACGATGGCGGTGTCGCACTTGCCCTCGCGGAGCGCCTTGTAGGCGTGCTCTATGGCGAACAGGGAGCTGCTGCAGGCTGTATCGCAGATGTACGAGGGCCCGTCCAGCTGGAACCAGTAGCTGATCCTCTGGGCCAGCATCGACCTCGTACACCTAAAAAAACAACAAAACAAAAGCTACAACAGAATGTCATGAAAATTAATTTATTAATTAAGTGACAAATTCAACATTAACATTATTTATGACACTTTGACAGAAGCTACAACAATACATATGTAAATTAAGTGGCAAATTGAACATTAGCATTATTTATGACACTTCGACAGGCGAGTAAAATTGACAGAAGCTACGACAGAATGTCTATGTAAATTAAATGGCAAATTGAACATTAGTGTCATCAATTGACTGCTGACAAAAAATGTGAACACTGTCATATATTGATAATAAATAGCAATTTTGTTTTGTTTTTGCCTGTCAATGTCATTGTTAAATATCAAATTAGGAATGTCACGGTGATATTGGCATGTTATAAATGTAATAAACATTTGATAATCTAAAAAAAAGGCTTTTACTTCGTGATACATTATGTATAAATAAATAATGCAATTTTTACTTTGTAGGTATCACAGTTTATTTTATTTCAGTGACTATAGTTTCAGAAACTATAAAGTAAAAGTAAAATACTAAGTAAAAATTGCATTATTTATTGACAATAATTTTGTTAAAGAATCATTTTGCGTTTCTCATTAATAACTTGTTACCCTGTGATGCCGTAATTCTGGCGCTCGAGCCGCTCATAGAACGAGGACTTCTCCGTCTCCGAGAAGCAGACGCCGATGAAGACGCCCGTACGGCTGCCCCGCAGCTCGGCGGGGCTCAGGCCGGCGTCGAGCACGGCCTCAAATGCCCGCTCCATCAGCAGCCGGCACATGGGGTCCATGGTGGCGGCCTGCTTCTGGTGCACGCTAAAGAAGCCGGCGTCGAAGCGGTCCGCGTGGCGCACCTTGCCGGTCCGCTGCGGTATCTCCGGGTGGGTCGGCTCCCACCGGCGGTTGTCGCACGTCACCAGGTCCGCCTTGTTGTACAGGTTGTCGCGGAACTCGTGCACATCGTCCGACTCTGGAAAGCGTCCCGCCAAACCTGCAAGAATGAGGAATTCATAGATATAAGCGATGGTCTGAGTTGTCAGTTCCAATTCTTGGTTGGGATTTGAATCCGAAGTTTTGTAATCGTTGCTTGGGATCAGTCAGCTTTGAGCGGAGTGGTATAAGACGGAAGTTATTCGGTACAACCCCGACAGATCAATACTCCGAAAAAACAAAATCCTGACAGATCAATACTCTGAATAAACAAAATCCTGACAGATCAATACTCCGGAAAATCAAAATCCTGCCAGATCAATACTCTGGAGAAACCAAATCTTGAAAGATCATTAGTTCGGAAAAACAAAATCCTGATAAATCAATAATTTGGAAAAACAAAATCCTGACATATCAATAGCTTCAAAAAACAAAATACTGATAAATCAATACTCCGGAAAAACAAAATCCTGAGATATCAATACTTCAGAAATTTGTGAGCAAACGTGTAATTTGTTATTTTCAGCAAAAACACACGGTGCAAAAGTGGGGAAATTAGGTAGACAATGCAGCCGAGTAAATTACTCGCCACGGCGTTTTACCGTCTGCCACTTTTGCCTCGGGTCAAACAAATAAACCAATTGGTTACCAGAAATGACGATTTCATCTCCGGGCGACGGATTCGCCAGTCTCAGTCCAGCCAATAGCGAACTCTCACGTGCCGCGTCGACTTTCATCTTTGCAAGTTAATTGCGCCTTTATGGATGTTTAAACAATAAATTCCTATCAATAGAACCTACAAATATAACACATGTTACAAGGCATTCAAAGCATGTAATAAATAAATCAATCCATGATTGATCAATCCGTAATCAATGATGGTTCGTTTTTTTTTGTAATTGTTTTTAGTTGAAATGATGATTAAAATGACAAATACTAATAAACAAAAACAGTTAAGACATGATAACCAATAAAACATGTAAAAACAGTTGCAATGGCATCGGACTGCCATTTTAGTGCAACCATGATCAATGGGATATCATAATTTCAATTGTTATTTCTTGTCATTTAATAACAATTGAAATGATGATTAAAATAATGGCGACTTGAATATGGTTGCGATAAAATTTAAAGCTAAGAAATTTATCCACTACAACTGTATTATGAATGATCAGTTGGACAATCTCTGAATAACTTTACGGTTCGGTTTCCATGGGCACCATTGCGTCAACAATTGTGTCCTAGGTTACCCGGAGATGGTACAACCAGGGTACGAATAAAATTAACATACCGGAAATAAACCACAGCCACACTTAATAAATTAGCTGAGCGCCACTATAACAAGTTCAAAGCGGTCGACAGAAGTTCACAGCAATTGCAAATTTGGGGCCGTCACAGCCACAACTGTGCCTTGAACAGCGATTGAGCCGAATATATCAGCTCTGTGGCTTCCTGAAATGCTTTGGAGGGGTTATAATGGGGCCCTTTAAAGGCCGCAGTATCGATACAAAAAATAGTTACAAAGGAAAAGCTGCTGGGTTAATTAAGTATTTGTCGCAAGTCTACAAAAACTAAACACAATGACCCCCGTGAAGGCCGACGTACAAATTTTTACAGCCGCCAAGGTGGGGTCAGAGCGTTGCATAATTCGGCGCGTAAACACTTCCTAATAGATTTGCAAGTACATTTCTGATGTTAAGTTTGTACATGGTGAAATTTTAGGATCGGATAATTGAAGGAGGACAAACCCCAAGTATAAATAAAATAGTTTTCTTTTTAATTAATTGCGTGCGCCTAATTAAACTAACATTATTTTACAAATAGAACATTTCTTTCTTTTAAAAATATACACACTTCCGATGCGCAGTGTCTGTCCCTCTGTCCATCCGAGCGGCACGTCCACGGTAACTCACACACAAGATTCGATTAATATTAATTTAGACCCTGATCACTCCGGGCGCCAAGCTGCCCGGTTAAGTACTTGGTGTCACGCGCCTGCCCCGCGCCGGGCCACGGGCCGCCCGAGCCTCACCCGGCCTATCTCCGCCTGTCCTTGGAGCGCTCGTCTTTGCTGCGGTCGCGGTCACGCTCCTTGTCGTCGTCCCGGTGCTTCGTCCGCCTGTACCGCTCCTTCTCCTCCCTGTCGTACTTCTTCTCCGCCTGTTTCTCGCTGTGCCGCTCCTTGCGCTCTTTCTCCTCGTACCGCCCGCCGCCGCCCTCCTTCTCATACCGGTCCCTGTCTTCCTTGTACCGCTCCGCCTTCTCGTACCGCTCCGTCTTCTCGTACTTGTCGTACCGGTCTATGTACCTGTCGTTGCGGTTCTCCCTGTCGTTGCTCGGCGACCGGGACTTCCTCTTCTCCCTAAAAACGGAAACACTCGTACATTATATGCATAAAAGGTGACCGTCAAAATGATGGTCAATGAAACTGGAAATATAAAATTGGATTTCTAATCAGTCATTTTTAATTGGCACTAATTATTACAACTTTTACACACAAAATGTCATTGCTAATCATTTCCATTTCAATTGTTATTTCGTGTTAATTCAAACTGTCATTGCAATTGTTATTTTGTATCATGCAAGTGTTTTTACATGACTAATTTAATTGGTTATAACTTCGACTATTATTGCTGTTGTTCCTAACTGTTATTTGATTGTTATTAAAAAATTACAAAATAACATCTGTTCATTTAAATTCTAAAAGATTGAGGGCAATCGGATTAATAGCTTTGATGAGCACTAACCTTCCTTTCCGAGAAACTTTGTGCGGCGAGTTCGACCTGGATCTGGAGTAGCTGGACCGTCTCTTGTGGCTCTTCTTCCTGGCCGGCGACCGGCTCCTGGATTTGGCATGTTTTTTTGAACGTTTGTGGTGCTTCGAGGCGGGTGAGTGGCTCGGCGAGTGCGACCGGCTCCTCGACCGCTTGTCGTTTATCACCGGCACTATATGGCTGCCCGAACGACTGAAAACATACAGACATGTTGAAAACCGAATCGATAATCACCAAATATATGTTTTCTGTAATAAATTACTATAGAAGAAATAAATAAAACAAAACATTTTCAGACTTTCAGCATTTAGTTTTGAAATACTATTTACAATTCCTTTTCGGGCTTGCAAGGAAAAGATTTTTTGAATCTCAACAATCATAAATTACAATGTGGATGGCCGTAAATACCTTATGAATCCTCCCCAGGCATTGTGGGCTCCGGTGGTCTTCTGCGTGCTCGGGCTGGATGGAGAATTATTATTCGGCGTGTTGCTCCCCGAGTTTCCTTTGGCTTTCATCTTGGCGTCCTGGTACTTCTTGCAGAGCTCGTCCACCTTTTTCTCTAGTTCCTCCACGTTCGGCTGAAAAATGCAATGAGGGATAAAAACAATTTAAATGGTTAAAATTGCTGTTAAAACAACAGCTGAGATGACTTATAATGATAAGCAATGACAATTAGAAATGACAAGTAATAATAGTCGAAATGATAAGCATTTAAAGTGAAAATGACACAAAATTGCAATTGATATGACAAACAATGACCCAAAATAACGGTTGCATTGACACAAAATACCAATTGAAATCACCTTAGGCCTGTTGTAGAGCTTAAGGATGCAAAAATATTAATTGATATGACAAGCATTGACACAAAATATCAATGAAATGATAGGCAACGGCACAAAATTGCAATTGATATGACAAACAATGACCCAAAATAACAGTTGCAATGACGCAAAATAACAATTGAAATCACCTTAGGCCTGTTGTAGAGCTTGAGGATGCGGACACAGACGTCTCTGATGTCCTTTTCGCTGACCCCGAATATCGAGTACCAGGAGGGGTTCTTGGGCAGTGGTATCTTGAGCTTCCTGGCGGTGAGGTAGATGCAGGCGCAGGCGACCGTCTCCGGCTGGTACCGCACGAACACGTCCGTCCTGAGCGAGTCGTTCATGTAGTTCCACGAGTACTGCATGAGGTGGGGGTTCTTCTCCAGGCAGAGGACCTGCAGGTACATCACAATGATCTAAAAAAGAAGCAAAACGGAGGAAAGAAAAACCAAATGTCTCCCCAGAGCATCTGAAAATCAAAACTTGCAATTATTACACGAGGGACAAACGTGAAACGGTTAGTGGAAACCTCACAACAATAAAAAAACAACAGAAAAAAATTGGGGCAAGAATAACAACTGAATGTTTAAAATGATTAGCCAGTGTCAGTGGAATTAATGACAATTAAATTGGCAACGAGAAACAGTCAATGTGATAAAAAGTGGCAAAAAAGATTACTAATAACAGTTAATGACAATACGTCAATTGAAATCACAAGCAGTTTAAAATGATGACACTTAAATAACAAGAATCAGAGCTGAGTAATCACATTTAAAATGGCAAAAAGTAAAAGAAGAAATCATACTTAAAATGACAAGTGGTGACAGTTTAAAATACAAGTACATTTAAAATGGCAACTCAATAGTTGAAATAATTGGCGACAGTAGAAATAATGATACAATTAAATTGACAAGTCGAGAATAATAACAATTATAATGTCCAAAAGTGATATGAGCAATGACAGTTAAATATAATGTAATGCACGTTGGCTGTAAAAACGGCAACTAAATTATTCTTGTTGATAATAATGACAATTATAATGTCCAAAAGTGACATAAGCAACGACAGTTAAATACAATTTAATGCATGATGGCTGTAAAAACGGCAACTACATTAATCACATCATCCAAAGTTAATAAATCGATGAAATCGACGCAACATCCTGGCGGTCTTCCCGTACTTACTTTGTGCGGGTGCTTGATGTGGACGCAGAACCCGAGCTCCTTGAGCACGCGCCGCTCCGCCTTGATCACCTGGTTCTTCAGCTGAATGTAGTTCTGATCCAACATTACCGGCGTTATCGGTCTGCACACAGTCAAAACAGAAAAAACAAATATGTTTCGGTTGTCGCATAGACAAAAAGGGCCTCAATACAACAACAACGACAGGTCTGTTTTGGAAGGCAACTAAGGCGCGGGGGCCGTGGGCCCACCGGGCGCCCGGATGGTTAACGGAACTTTTTGCGGAGCAGCCCTTTTTGTGAATTTACTCAGTGATTCCTCAAGCAAAAACAGGCCGCAACGGACAATTCGATGATCAACATTTTTAAGTGACTTCAGACGTATTAGCAAAATCAATCGGCAGACATATTCAGTCTTATCAGTTGAGAGCAGTCAGGAACACGGACAGATGTTGCAAATATACCGGGTGTTCCATTTATAGTGAGGCTTTTTATGTTGATAATGACTAGACTAGAATAAGGTAGTCATGCTCACATAAATCTGGTACAAATAATTTTTCATTGCGCATATAAATTTGCTATTGTAACCTAATTTCTTGTACTAGATTTATGTAAACTGTACAATGACAAAGAAGCAATAAGTGCCATTTGTTGATGATTGTGCTTATTGCGTCATTCTATTATAGTGAATTACAAGTGAAGTAATAGAATGTCAGGCGCAATAAAATTGATTGTGTCTGTCGTTCTATTAGAGTGAACTAGAAGTGAAATTTGGTGCAAGTTCCTACTTTAAATTGCTTGAGAAATCACATTAAAGACATGTACGGAATCAAAGCGATTGACGCAATCATGGGGGGTGGGGAGGTGAGGCCCCGATCAGAAAATGGTGGTCAACGCAAGAAGTTTCGTCCACCGGCCGGATCGCCCGTGGGAGGGGCTGACCTCCCGTGAGCCGCAACGTTCTACCACCATTTTGTGACCGACAAACATTACCGTGATCCTGGCGAGATACTTATTGGTGCGGTCTTCAATTTGCACGCTGCCCTCTCTCTCTCTCTCTCAACAAAACAACACAACTTCGGACTCATAAGCTGCCCTAAAAAACAAAATCGGCTCATTCGATTAGTAGAACATTTGAGACAAAGTTTGGCGTGTCCGTCGGCGGCTCTTTTTTTTTGTGCGACGTTTCTGTGCGGGCTCTCTGTGGCTTTCGTGCGACTGTCCAGGGCGCGGGGCCTCTTCTTGCTTCCTCCAGTCTGTCCCCCCCCTAGTCGGAGCCAACGGCCCAGCTTCCAAACGGGGACCGGAGGCGGTCGGGGGCGGTGATGCACGCACAGCGAACCGGATCATTCGCAATCGCAACGTTTTAAAAGCCAAAGTTGCAATGGAATGGTTAAAAAATTTGTTGCCGGGTAATCTCTTTACTGCATGCACAACAAAATTCACAATCCAGTCAGCAATGGTTTAAATTGCATATATGAGCCCCTAAATAGATTGATTTAGCTATCTAAAATTCCAAATGGTAATTTAGCTTACATTATTATTTGCAATTTAACTGTCAAGTCGAATTAAACTACCAAACTATTTGGCAGTTTTGGCAAAATACTAGTATTGTTTATAATTTTGCTGTTTATAATTGATTTAAACGGTTAAAATAACGTTTATCTTGAAGTTGATAGTTTCTTGTAAAATTGCTTATAAAATCGGTGGAGATTATTTAACAATAAAGACAAATGCAAAAGTAGTAAAAACAATAGCAATTTTGATTATATTTGACAGAATAAGTGAAATTTTGATAATCAATCATTGGAATTGGGTAGAACAATTGAAATTTGGACGGTGAGTCAATAACATTTGGTTTTTGGCTGATTTAAATGGTTAAAACAATTATCTCAAAGTCAATTCAGAGTTAGTTGTAAAATTGGTTTTAAAATCGTCAAAATGAAGATAATTTTGGGGTCACAATAAAGATAAAAAGGCAAGAGTAGTAAAAATAATCGCAATTTTGATATTTGATAGAATAAGTGAAATTATGACAATTAATCAATTAAATCGGGCAGAACAATTGAAATTTTGTCAGTCAGTCAATAATATTTGACTTTTTTCACTGATTAATCGCTATATTTAAAATAATTGAAGTTGATAATTTTGCCTTCAAAAGTCAAATTGAGGTTGGCTTGAGCAAAAATAATAGATAATTATTAATCCTACCCTTCGGATAATTTTCCACTAAAAATTCCAAAAATATGCACTAAAAATGTATCGGTGAAGAAGGAACGTTGTAACTTCCATCCGAAATTGGCCTAAATTAAAATCCGGCAACACAATTTTTAACCATACCGATTGCCCGAGGCTCGAGTCCGCTGTGCGTGCAGGACGTCCCTGCCATCACAGTGGCTCTCATCGTCCCTCATCCGCCCGGACCTACTTCCGGGGGGGGCGGCGGCGGTGTGCTTGTACGCCGCCATGTGGGGGCCCACGCGGACAGAGACTCGCCTCTCGGTTTAGCAACGCACAGAGAGCAGTGCCACGCACACACTTTACAGTGTCCCTACTGGCCGTTTGCCAGCGTGTGTGTACACCAGAGGCCCTAGGCTAACCTCTCGGAGCCTCTGCAAACCAACAACACAACTTGAGTGAACTTGTCCAGCGGCAGGGCGCAGCTCAATCATCAACGGGTCGCACGCACGCATGCAAGCAGACAGGCCAGGCACACCGAGGGGGGCGCCGGTCCCCCCTCTCGCACTCACACAGTTTTAACGCTAACGCAATATATAGTTATATAGAGAGTGGAGGCTATGGTGGTCCCGTGGTGGGACGCGGCGTGAAACAGGCAAGGTAATCGTTTTCAGGGTTTAATCATTAGTGGCGTAATAGTAGTAATATTTATTTGAGCTAAAGCGATTTGTTTTATTAAATTTATTATGTTCATCAAGCGGAGGTGTTAACATTCTGTGTATGTGCGTGTGTATTGTGGTGAAAAGAGTTTGCTGGGATAACGATGTCTGTTTGTGTAGGTTTTCTATAAATATTGAATTCAATTTTGTTATTTGTTTTATACAGGGTGAGTCGAGAGGAACGGACCAAACTCCAGGAGTGTACTGTACACGTGAAAATAATTTAAAAAAAATCATATGTTGTTATCCGATCTTCATTTGTTTTCAAGTTATAGTTTCAAATCTTGAATATGCAAATGTGGTGTTTGTCTATGGTTTTTGTAATGGGAGTGATACAGCTGCTGTTGAAAGATATCGTGAACGGTTTCCACATCACAAAGCTCTGGATAAAAATGTATTTATCCAACTTTTCAACAAACTGTGACAAAAATGAAAATCGGATAACATTTGAGTTTTTTAAAATCATTTTCGTGTACAATACACTCTTGGAGTTTGGTCCGTCCCTCCCGACTCACCCTGTATAAAGTTAGACCTCGGAAATTAATACTGTTATTTTGTTCAATTTCTAAAGTAAAATTGATGTTTATGTGTTTATGTAATTATGCAAATCTGTGATTGTGTGTTTGTTATTATTTGTCCAAATTATTATGTCATCTTAACGAGCAAACGGAATTAACATTTAAACCTCTTTACAAATTTTTAAATAATCAGTTAGTAAGAAATTAATACTGTTATTTTGTTCTATTTCTAAAGTAAAATTGATGTTTTTGTGTTTATGTAATTATGTAAATCTGTGATTGTGTGTTTGTTATTATTTGTTCAAATTATTGTGTCATCTTAACGAGCAAACTAAATTAACATTTAAACCTCTTTACAAATTTTTAAATAGTCCCTTTAACATATGAAACAATTAACTTAAACTTCAAATAGACGTCTAATGAATAAATAATAAAATAAAATAAGTACAAACTAATACCTTAGATAAATTTGAGATTTTTTTCCAATTTGCATTATTAAAATGCTCGTTATGCATATTGAATCTCATCGTTAAAACTACACTTTAATCGAATGGGTGAATAAAATATTTACATTTTCACTTAATTCGCTATAACCATTGACAACATGAATAAAGTTAAAAAAATAGGTAAATTCACACTATCCTTGAAGTTTTCGTTGTCACCTGACGGTGTGACATGCAAATTCTTCAATTCTGATAACGATCTTGTATGATACACGTGAATAAACCAATTTTGTCCACTCGAAAACATTATTGCACTCGCTGCGCCTCTTGCGCTAAACTGTTTTTTTGGTGGATAAAATTTGACTTGATTCACTTATACCATAAATAATTCTTTTCTGTATCGGGAATTGTTGCACAAAAAATTATCAAAATTACGTAGAAAATGCTTCAAATGTTTTCGGCTGCTATTGTCTATATGTAATCGATTGTTTTTGTGCTGAAGATTGGTGATTGTTGTGAAATCGGTGGTAGAAGCAGCGGCAAATTAGGTGTTAGAATGATTGTTATTGTTGTTAATTCCCGTGCATGTTTCACGCCTGTATATATATATGTATTTGTACGGTCCGCTCGGTGGTATCAGTGAACGTTACAGCTCGTGAGCAAGTCTCATTGGTTGTGTGCATACGCGTTCGCGTATGCACGCTTTGTGCCGCAGTAGAGTGTTTAGTCTGATTAATATCTGTGGGTGGGTGGGCGAGGGCGTAGAAGGGGCGGTACTCACTTGTTGGAGCTGACCTGCCGGATGTGGCTGAAGACGTTGATCACGTCCCTGGCCCTGCGCGGGGCCTCCTCGATCTTGGAGGCGAGGCACACGCAGGCCATGGCCGTGTGCTCGACGGGGTGCCTGACGAGGCTCTTCGAGTAATAGAACCTCTGCAAGAGGACCTGGCCGGTGGCCATGGCGACCTGAAAGCATATCGGCCGGGGGGTCAAGCGGGGGGCTCGTGGGGCCCCTGGCGCGGCGGAGGCGCCGGGGCGTGGGGGCGCGCGCTCACCTGGGGCAGTTTCAGGAGGATGCCGGCGGTCTGGATGAGCTCGCAGCCGTAAATGCGGAGGTCCGTCTCCGTCTCGACGTCCAGGCCGTCCGTCTGAGACGGCGTCGTCGTCAGCTTCTCCTCGGGGAGCAGTTGGTTTTTTAAGGTTAGCACGATCCTCCCGTAGGGCTTGCCGCCGTTCTTGGCCCCCCCCTGCAGGGGGTCGCTCTTGTTCGAGCCCATCGCGACGCCCGGGTGCACGCAAGGCGTCGCGACGCCCCGAGGAAACACAGAATTCACTGGGAAGCACACTTTAAGGCGACGACGCCAAAGCTTAACGTCTTTTCGACGAACGGCGCTTCTAAATGGTCGTCAAGATGTCGGAAGTGACGACATTTGCGCATGCCTCAAACCCAGTGGCGTGCACACAAAAATCTCGACGGTTAATTACAAATAAATTCAGCCACACATTAATATATACGTCCAAAACACAACAGCAATTGATATTTGTAACACACACAAAAATCTATTTAAGCAGATAATCTCGACAATCGCAAGCTTTTACTGATAATGGCTCAGTTTGACAGTCTTTGGTACCTTTTACAACCTTCTCACTTGCGCATGCCTCAAATCCAGTGGCGTGCCTCAAACCCAGTGGCGTGCACACAAAAATCTCGACGGATAATTACAAATAAATTCAGTCACACATTAATAGATACGTCCAAAACACAACAGCAATTGATATTTATAACACACACAAAAATCTATTTAAGCATGGATCATGCATCAGTTTGACAGTCTTTGGTACCTTTTACAACCTTCTGACGTCAGTTGAGGCGAAGGAAGTAATTTCTAAACCTTTTTCTTAACGTATCTTAATTGCATGATTAAAAACACAATGCAAATGCATTTCGACGACCTCAGTATTTCTAGCACTCACAATTTACAATGGGGAATAAACTAGAGTGGAGCTTATATCCTTCTCTAATGGCAAATTCCAAAAAATTAACAAATTAAAACATAATAACCCCATAAACACGAATGTCTGCAGGTATTGTTCGGCCAGAATTCATCTCTATCGAAGAGCACTTACCATCATCAATGTCTTGCAGTTAACCAAAAAATACTTTAACATCAAGATACTCTAAACAAAGTTATGACCATGACCATAATAAGCAAGGTAAAGATCTCTTCCACATTGAGCCCCTACACCTGAACTCATCGGCCCACAAAAACATGGCCTATTTAATGCCCTGCCTGACAAATGGAAACTATACACATCCAGACCCTTCAAAGACGTCCTTAAAAGATTCTTAAACGAAGGCAACTTTTACACGCTCCAAGAATACATGGATGGCTGCAAAATAATAAATAAGAAAACGAAACTTCACGAATCATTTTCAGCATAAGAGCATAACTGTATATGTACTAACTAGAACTGTAAATTTAGGTTCAATAAACTTTACTTACTTACTTACTAAATAGCTATTAAGTCAATTATAAATTATCACAACAAAAACATATTTAAAAATGGGGGGTTTGTGCTGAAACTATTGTGCGTTAATAAAATATTTATTCAAATCCTCCTCGGAAATTCAGCTACACGGTTATAACAATTAGTTTAGAAAAGACCCGGATTCGCGTTTAGAACATCTCCTTGGACGGACACCGTTGGGGCCGGCTCCGACGAGCCGGCCGATTAATCTAAGGCACGCTTCAAATTATACACAAAATGTACAGACTCGTATCCTAAAACAAGGCAAATTTACAATAACAATCACAGAATTTCATCAAATTATAAACTACACACGCAAAGGCGGAACGCAGGGGGGAGAGGTAAGGGGCTGGCGGTGACGACATCGGACTGGTGCACTCAATCGCAGTAGTAAAACGCAAGACTTGAACAAGCTCACAGCGTCGGCGTTCATACGAGGTGAAAACAATTGAATGGTGGTCGCAGAGAAAACAAAACAAATATCAGATTTCATTTGTCTAAATTCACGACTGTGAGCCGACATCGAAACCACTAAAATTGCACATAAAATTGACTAACGAAGGACTTAACAATAGATAAACATTAATATTTACAGTTGAGAAACGGATCCCGATTTAAAGTAAAACTGTGCATACACAATCAAGGGGCTTGAGGATCAAGGGAAGAGGGATCATCGTGTGTTCAGGATTCCCGCTGTTAGTTCAGTGTTACTAAAATAATCAACAACCTCGTTAAGCAGCGATAACAGTATTCGAAAATTAAGAAGCCTCATGGTGAAGCTCTAAAAAATACAATTCTTATAAACGTTATTTCATCACTGTGCACACAACACCACAGACGGAGCTCCGAGTGCATCTACATTACAATTCTTATGAACGTTATTCCATCATCAACGACTCAATCAGAGCTTCGAGTGCATCTGCATTACAATAGTTCAGTGTTACTAAAATAATCAACAATAACAGTATTCGAAATTAAGAAGCCTCATGGTGAAGCTTTAAAAAATACAATTCTTATGAACGTTGTTCCATCACTGTGCACACAATGACTCAGTCGGAGTTCCGAGTGTGTCTGCATTACAATTCTTATAGACGTTGTTCCAACATCAACGCCTCAGTCGGAGCTTCGAGTGCATCTGTATTACAATAGTTCAGTGTTACTAAAATAATCAACAACCTCATAATGCAGCGATAACAGTATTCGAAATTAAGAAGTCTCATGGTGAAGCTTTAAAAAATACAATTCTTATGAACGTTGTTCCATCATTGTGCACACAATGCCTCAGTCGGAGCTCCAAGTGCATCAGCATTACAATTCTTATGAATGTGATTCCAACATCAACGCCTCAGTTGGGGCTCTGAGTGCATCTGCATTACAATTCTTATGAACGTTGTTCCATCATCAACGCCTCAGTCGGAGCTCCGAGTGCATCTGAATTAGCTTCGCAAGAAACGTAAGAAAAGTGAGCTACCAATAACAAAAGATGTAACAGCGGTGCGAGCGGAGGATCGCCGGGTTAGTGCGCGAGGAACTGATCCTTTCCTGGGGCGGCCGCCGCTTAAACTAAATTAATAAATTAATAGGGGGGGTTAATCGGGCTACGGGGGTGAGGGGGGCGGGCCGCGCACCGGGAGCGTCCTGGCCCGCCGCCCTGTTTGGGGGACACCGGCACTGCGGTCGGGGCGCCATCATCGCTGGAAGAAGTTGAGCAGCCGCCTCCTGGTGGTGGCTATCGACGTGGTCGAGGAGTCCACCGGGCGCATCTTGATCTCCTGCGACGTCAGCTTGCTCTTCAGCTGCTCGTCCAGAAGCTCCTGCATGTCCATCTAGAAATTAAAACATAATTTCAATACTGTATACAGTTACTTTGTGGAACATTGTAAATTAATTAAATAAAACAACTTTACTTTGTTACTTCCACTAACACATATAATTGACAAAAATAATTTAGTCCCAAATTATTTTTGTAAAATAAATGTGTTAGTGGAAGTAACAAAGTAAAGTTATTAAATGTAATTGATAATTTCAATTTTAACCGTATTAATAATCAATCAAAGTATTGCATTTATCTTTATTGATCTTAAAATAATCTCCACTTTGATGATTTTAAAACCAATTTTACAATAAGTATAAGTTAACTTGATGACAAAAGTAGGCCTTAATGATTAATCAAAGTATTGCATTAATCTTTATTGAGATCTTAAAATAATCTCCACTTTGACGATTTTAAAACCAATTTACAACTAACTATAAGTTAACTTGATGATAAAAGTATTCTTTAATGATCAATCAAAGTATTGCATTTATTTTTATTGAGATCTTAAAACAATATCCACTTTGATGATTTTAAAACCAATTTTACAACTAACTATAAGTTAACATGATGATAAAGGTAGACTTTAATAATCAATTCAAAGTGTTGCATTTATCTTTATTGACATCTTAAAATATTCTCCACATTGATGATTTTAAAACCAATTTTACAACTAACTATAAATTAACTTGTTGATAAAAGTAGGCTTTAATGATCAATCAAAGTATTGCATTTATCTTTACCAACTCATTACTCATTACCAAACCCAGCACTAGCGACATCTCGAGGTAAACGGATTTTCGTTATTTAAACGTATACAACTTTCCCGCGCCATCGTTACCTGCCACTGTTCCAGCTGCTGGCTGAGCTCCACCTTCTGCTGGATGGCCTCCAGCAGCTGGCTGTTCGCCTGCATCAGCTCGACCCGCGTCTTCGCCAACTCCACCTCAGCCTTGTTTTTCCTGGTGACGGCCTGGTCGCGGACCTCGCGCGCCTTCGACACCACCTCGTCCTGGTTGAGCGAGGAGTGCGACGCGTCGTTCCTCGCCCGGTCCCGCTCCTCCAGCGCCGCCTGCAGCTCCACCTCGCACACAGAAACCTGTGGACAGATAAAAGTGAGACGGATAAAATTGAGACAGATAAAAGTGAGAAAAACGCGAGTTGAACGACTGCCTTCAGTATTTGTTGATTGAGATCGTGATCATTTACCTTCGTTGTCAGTTCCATGATGTTGTCGGAGCGGCGCTGCAGCTCGACGTCACGGTCCTGGGTCTCGCGGCGGGCCTGCTCGAGCCGCTCGAGTATCCGGACGACGTCCGTGTCGAGGACGAGGCCGACGAGCTCCTGGGCGACCTCGCTGAGCAGGCCCGTCGAGAACTGCTTCTCGTCGTCGCCGCCCGTCGAGCAGTCCGAGTGGAGGCCCGAGTCGTCGTCGTTGTGCGACTTGAGCTGCTGGCAGAGCGACCGCAGCTGCCTGTACACGGACATGCACTCCTGCGACAGGGTCGGCTCCAGTATGTCCATCTCTGCTAATAAAGAGCGATGTTCACCGGCTGTTAATAACGGATGCAGATGTTAGTAACACGGTTATCACAGACACTGCGGCTTGTTTCAGATTAATTATATTATGACATTTAAAGGCACGAAGGTTGCAGTTGCTGTGCGATTTTAGATTCAGTATGTTACGGTATTAGTGGCTGGGAAGGAACGGTACGGGTGCGAGGTGAAGCGGTGGACGGTTCAGAGCTGATTACATAACCCGCACGTCAGTCCGGTTGCCAGAAAGCTTCGTTATCATTAATTGGCGGGGTACGGACGGCTCATTTGCAATTCAAAATTACAGAATGTCGTTAATATTATTTACCAAGATTACATTCGGTAATTGGAAATGTTTGCGTAAATAAATATTAAAAAAATCCCAAGAACGGAAGAGTTGCAACAAAATCAGCAACTCGAAAGCATAATCTAATACACCAAGGCCTTATTCTAATATTACTGATAAATTTAAAAACGGAACAGTCTCAACAAAATTAGTAACTCGAAACCATAAACTTCATTAACATAAAGTTAAAAAACTTCAAACAGACATTAACTTTCAAATTTCAAAATTCAAATTAAATATCATAAAAATAAGATCAGGATACATATGTACATATTAAAATACATATATCATGCCTCTGATGATGTTTTTTTATAAACCGAAACTAGTCAGTCGAAATAAAATAAATAATAAAATTAAATTAAAATAATTTTACCAGCAAGTACCTAATAATAATTCCTTAAATACATAACTGGAATTTATGGATGAAACCTTAAACTTAATTAATTTAAGTTGCAGGTATGAACCTGCAACCTTTGACATTGAAGCCGCAACAATAATTATTATTATCGGTTAATAATAAGTTTGCTTTAGGTTTGTATTTGGGCGCTCGATAACATTATCAAGTTCATGAAGTTTATGGAGCCCCTGACGTTATCTCGGGTATTAATATTCATTCCTTATTTACGTTTAAGCAGCTCAGTTTGCATAAGCCGAGCAACCTTCATGGTCAAACAACTTGACAGATTAACAAGTAGAAACAAAACAGTAGAATTCAATTGTTTCTTCGCAGTGCACTTCCATTTATAACAAAACAAATGAATAAACAAATGAATTTATTAAAGCAAAAATTATGGCAGAATTGAGTTTTTTAAATTTGTTAAAATTTGTAGGTGGCCAATAAATTTGCGAATGCAATTGTTTAAATCTAATAAATTTTCAACTGTACCTACAGAATTGGAAAAAAAATCAATTGATACTATTAGAAAATAATAAATTTTCAACTGCAATTGTTAAAATCTAATCAATTTTCAACTCTACTATCAGAATCGGAAATTTTTCAATTGATACTGGCAGAAACAAACAAATTTTCAACTGCAATTGTTAAAATCTATTAAATTTTCAACTGTACTATCAGAATCTGAAATTTTTTCGATTGCTACTATCAGAAACGAAGAAATTTTCAACTGCAATTGTTAAAATCTATTAAATTCTCAACTCTACTATCAGAATCTGAAATTTTTTCGATTGCTACTATCAGAAACGAAGAAATTTTCAACTGCAATTCTCAGAAGTGAACAATAATTACTTGCAACTATCAAAATCTGCAATATCAGTAGACAATAAAAGTATAGAATTTTAAAATGTTAGTTGATTGAACTAATCAAATCTCCAAGCTATTAATGCAGGCGTTTACGGATAGATTGTAACAGGCATTGGCAAAGCGGAAAGGTAAAATATATTACAATTATGGGTGTATGTCATAAACTTAATGACTTATTTATTTTAAATGATTACGTTTTATCAATCTCGCATGACCATGACTCACGTTCGTTTACAATTCACGTCGGTCCCCCACAGCGTTGCAGCGAGATAAGCCGTCCGCATGCAAGTGGGGGAGCCCTTATCACCTCCGCGAACGAAGGGCACGTTCAATGTCAAGCTTGAGCGTTATCAGTGCCGGCGAGCATGCCGGGTTCTGCCCAGAGTCGGTGGCATTGTATGTTTCCTCATAAAACCAACGACAGAGTAAAAGTTGTGATTACTTTCTGTAAAAAGTTTCCTTATAAAACTGTTTTCAATTCAAATAGTTTAATCAATTTTATGTTTGTAACCATTTTTGCTATTGATAACTTTGAGGGCTGATATCTTCAGAACCGATGGAGATACGAGGCTGAAAGTATGCTCACTGGATCATCATCACTGGATCACTGGATCATCATTTTATTTCATTGCTCATTTTATGTTTGTGACCATTTTTGCTATTGACAACTTTGAGGGCGGATATCATGAGATCTGCTGGGGATATGAGGCTGAAAGTGTGCTTAAGTTAGAATAGAGAGGGTACAATTGGTCTAGGCATCTAAGACACACAATTTTGAAAATTAAGATTTGATTCAGAAATATTTAATGTGGTCTCGTATGAATTGTTAGAGCCCCCGAGTCGAATGGGGCAAATAGTACTTTAAAAATATGAAATAATACTTGCCCAGAGATTATTTGCAAGCTTCAGGATCGAATATCAACATCAAGCAGGATCAACAAAGCGGGCCATACTACAGTTTTAAAGTTTCTACACGTATCAAGAGAACAAACGAATTTCGTTTTCAAGTTATACAAATGTTGTTGCATATTTGAGGCATACTGAAGTTTTAATCACTTTCACATTTTGAAAATCTCTACACGTATCAAGAGAACAAACAACTTTTGTTTTCAAGTTATACAAATGTTGTTGCATATTTGAGGTTATAAGATATACGTTTTAATCAGTTGTACAGTTTGAAAGTCTCTAGACGTATCAAGAGAACAAACAACTTTTGTTTTCAAGATATTCAAATGTTGTTGCATATTTGAGGTTATTGGAATATGTGTTAATAAGTTCGACAGTTTGAAAGTATCTACACGTATCAAGAGAACAAACAAATTTTGTTTTCAAGTAAGTATACAAATGTTTTGCATATTTGAGGTTATAGGAGTACGTTTTTATCAGTTTGAAAGTCTCTAGACGTATCAAGAGAACAAACAAATTTTGTTTTCAAGTTATGTTGTTATGCTGTGTTAAATGATGTTACCCCAGTCAATTTACAAACGAAATTTAGTTGATTTCTTGTCCCACTTTCCAATTAAAATTCACACCGACACCAAAAGCAGCGAAACAAACGGTTAGGGGGGTTAGGGTTACAAGCGTCCGCCCCGCCGGCCGGCACTTACTGTTGAGCCTGTCCTCGATGGAGAGCTTCTCCTGCGGCAGGCTGTACTCCTTGAGCGACTGCTGGTAGCGGATGTCCTGCTCGCGGGCGTGCCTCTCCAGCAGCAGGATCCTGTCGGAGGCCTCCTCCAGGGCGGTGGCCAGGTTGTCGCGCTCGGCCGCTGCCATGTGCAGCCGGCGCTCCAGCTCGTTGCGCTTCTCCGTGACCAGGTCGAGCTCGTCGCGCAGCCCGTCCACGCTGCTCACGTGCTCCTGCAGGTTCGACTTGTCCTGGGCGCACTGCTCCTTCATCGAGGCCACCTGTTCCTGCAGTTGGTTCTCCACGGCCGTCGACTCTAAGCAGAAAGACACATATGATCATGGCAATTTATACGTTATTGCTATTATGAAGTTATACGGAAATGAATATATGTAGTAATTTGCCATGTGATAAATAAATATGATCTCGG
The DNA here is from genome assembly GCA_951805005.1 of Othius punctulatus. Lineage (NCBI taxonomy): Eukaryota > Metazoa > Arthropoda > Insecta > Coleoptera > Staphylinidae > Othius > Othius punctulatus. Next base: position 331,227 of record OX638146.1, read on the forward strand.
ATTTGGCATGAGATGTGTTGTATTTGCAATACCATTAATGGCAGACAAAAATGATTTGGTTCGGTGCATAAAAATATGCAATGCTAGCACCAACTCGGGGGTTTACAAGCACAGAATCAGTAATTTGGGGCCCCGTAATTAAAAATTTGCAATGTAAGCAACAACTCGAGGGTTACAAGAACAGAATCAGTAATTTGGGGCCAAGTAAACACTACAACAGGAACACTTGTATTTGCAGTACCATTAACGGCAGACTAAAATGATTTGGTTAGGTGCATAAAAATGTGCAATGCCAGCACCTACTCGGGGGTTTACAAGCACAGAATCAGTAATTTGAGGCCCCGTAAACACTACAACAGGAACACTTGTATTTGCACTTGTAATAGCAGAGTAAAATGATTTGGTTAGGTGCATAAAAATATGCAGTGCAAGCCCAATTTGGGGGTTAACAAGCACAGAATTAGTAATTTGGAGCCCCGTAATTAAAAATTTGCAATGTAAGCACCAACTCGAGGGTTACAAGAACAGAATCAGTAATTTGGGGCCAAGTAAACACTACAACACTTGTATTTATAGTACCATTAATGACGTGAGTTAAATGATTTGGTTCGGTGCATAAAAATATGCAATGCTAGCACCAACTCTGAGGTTTACAAGCACATAATCAGTAACTTTGGGCCCCGTAAACACTACAACAAGAACACTTGTATTTGCAGTACCATTAACGGCAGACTAAAATGATTTGGTAAGGTGCATAACAATGTGCAATGCCAGCACCTACTCGGGGGTTCACAAGCACAGAATCAGTAATTTGGGGCCCCGTAAACACAACAACAGGAATGATTTAAGTATGGGTCAGGCATTCTTCATATACAACCAGGTAATTCAAATGGGGCTTCATTATTTTTTAGTAACGTTTACCTATAAAATTGCTGCAGAGTGTCGCCATGAATACTAGAAGCAATTGTAGTGGCCTAATGGCGAAAACGATTATAAGAATGCAGAAGTAATATTTGCAATATGCAATCGGGTATATATTCAAACGGCTCATTTTGATGAATTTCTGCGGTTTTAAGGTGAAATAGTAGAAATTACGTTTTAAGCTCATAGCAAATGCATGCAAAAGAGTTTACATGGAACCACAGAACTATCGAAAAACTTCCGAATGAACGGAGCTACAGGTGTTAGAAAATATCAGAAATTTCTAGAATAATTTGTTAATAACAAATATTATATTTAATCGATCAATTTAATAAGATTTAATTATATTTAAGCGCATATTTAATCCATTTAGAAGCTAATTCGTGTAAATACATGGAAATAAGATGAAACTTTAGGGCGGCCATCTGGCGGTGGCCACAATAACCAAAGGGGTTTCGTTTGCACATTCATTTGTTTCAAAAAAAATCGCCGAAAAGTTGTGAACATTTGCGAGCCATGCGTTGCTAAAAGTGCAAATTTGCGTGGTTTTTGGAAATTTGCCGTTTATCAGTGTGCCCTAGACGTCTCAAAGGACCATCAGTCGCGTGGTCATCAGTGCTGATGGTACGTAGAGCCCTCAGGTGTTGCGCAAAATTGAAATTTTATAGCGCGTCGTTTGCAGGTTAGTCTGCGCTTCGCTTCCGAGAAAAACAAAAGCCGAACCGACGCTATCTCCTCCAACGCGTCATTTCGTTGTCTACTGCTTCAGGTGAATTTAGATTGTAATTAGGCAAATATTATTAGTTTTAATTAAATTGTTCACTCGGCTTTTGATTGTTAGTCAGTCAGGCATTGTCCGGGCAATTGTAACTTGCATCAATTGTTCACAAGGAAGCTGTTTGGCGTCATCATCGTTTGGCGTCATCATCGTTTTTGGGAAACAAGCGTTTTCTTAGGCAGCTAATTGTTTGATTTGTACGCATCCGTCGGATAGCAACCGTTCGCATTGTACGGGGAGCAATTATTTATACTCCGATCTCACTTCGCCGCCCCATTCTAACCCTCCCGAATTTCAACGTCTCATTCTAATCTTCCTCAACGCACAGTCTTACATAATTTTTGCCCGATATTAACGTATCGATTCAATCTCATCACTGCCTCGTTCTTACCATACCTTATAACAATCACGTCTTATTTTACTTTCAGCGATCCGTTCTCACCTTTCAACTGGACGGTGAGCCTGGCGTTCTGCGCCGTCAGCTCGGCGACGAGGCTGGACTTGTCGCGCTCCCACTGCCTGATCGTCTGCTCCCGCTGCGCCAGCTTGTCCGTCAGCTCCGCCACGTCGTTCTGCAGCTCCACCACCCTCGCCTCGTACTCCGACTCCCTGTTGGCGAGCTTCCGCTTGAGGAGGTGCCGGTCCTGCTCCACTTCCTGCAACGAGAACGGGACAAAGGTCAGGACATTTTTATAATTTTTACGCATAACCATGGCGCAAATTCGGAATACAGGTATCCCCCGACTCGCCTAACCACATGACTTACGTAAATTCGCAGCTACGTAATAAGGGTGCCAGAAAACGGAATTTCTTTCCGCAATTTTCACCTCAAACGCCAACCATGGAGCCAAATTGGCTTATAATTTCTGCAGTTTCTTAAGAAGTTGCACTTAAAGGCTTGACATGTTTCTATTTGAATAGTGAAATTTCAGTTTGTTTTTATATTCCCTTATAATTTCTGCAGTTTCTTACGAAGTTGCACTTAAAGGCTTTCACCGGTTTTTATTTGAAAAGTGAATATTTCAGTTTGTTTTCATATTCCCTTATAATTCCTGCAGTTTCTTAAGAAGTTGCACTTAAAGGCGTTCACGAGACATGTTTCTATTTGAATAGTGAATATTTCAGTTTGTATTTATATTCCCTTATAATTTCTGCAGTTTCTTACGAAGTTGCACTTAAAGGCTTTCACCGGTTTTTATTTGAAAAGTGAATATTTCAGTTTGGTTTCATATTCCCTTATAATTTCTGCAGTTTCTTAAGAAGTTGCACTTAAACGCTTTCAGAATACATGTTTTACGTCTTGCTGCATTTTATTTGAAAAGCGAATATTTCAGTTTGTTTTTATATTCCCTTATAATTTCCATAATAGAATTTTAATAGATTTCTTACGCTGTGCAACGCTACGCCGGGACAATGCTATCGCTGTGGCCATTTTCAATAGCGTCAATACGTTGTTGAAAATGCCTATAGCGATAGCATTGTCACTTGTAGCTTTGCGTCATGTAAGAAATTTATTACAAATTTATTACAAATTCTACTTATGTAAAAGTTTACAAAACACATTGGTTACATATCTCGGGGGATGCCTGTACCCATCTTGATGATTTTTATGTATAGGTTTGCGGTTTGATGATTTTCATGTACAGGTTTGCGGTTTGATGCTTTTCATGTACAGGTTTGCGGTTTGATGATTTTCATATACAGGTATGCGGTTTGATGATTTTCATGTACAGGTTTGCGGTTTTACAATTTTCATGTACCGGTTTGCGGCTTGTTTACATATACCGGTTTGAGAATTGATGCTTTTTATGTACAGGTTTGCGGTTTGATGATTTTCAGGTACTGGTTTGCAACTCGTTGGTTGATATTCAGGTACTGAATTGCAACTCAGTGATTTCTAGGCGACGTAATAGATGATTTTGCATCTGCAGATTGCATTTATACATATTTAATGGGGATATTTATACATATTTGATGGGGGTTATTAAGGGGAGATTAATAGTTCAATTATCACTGTTTATCACAATTATCACAATTATCAATTATCACATCATTTGATTTATGTTAGGGAGATATCATTTGAAGTCAAAATAGACCAAATCAATCTAAATCTAAATCAATCAATACTAAATTTCGCATCTGCAGGTTGAAACATTTAATTACAACTGAGGAATTGTCATCGCAGTTTGAATGCAAATACGATGAGAGGTTTTTAATGATTTTTCATGCGGAACATTGACTTTGTCTTCTAGAAATTTATATATCTACGTGCAACTTTTGATTTTGCGCCAGGGTTTCTAATACCTGTGCACGAATGACGATGATATATCATCTGATGAAAAATTATAGTAATCACTTAGCAATAATCATTCAACTTTTAAAAGAAATTGTCCAAATTGTGATTAAATATTTGGTAATGTTGTAGTAGGTAATTGAAAGTTTCATCAAATTTATTAATATTTTAATTACAATCAATTACAAGTAACTGATGATTTTGCATCTGCTGATTGAAACATTCAATTACAACTGAGGAATTGTCATCGTAGTTTGAATGCAAATATGATGACAGGTTTTTAGTGATTTTTCATGTGGAACATTGACTTTGTCTTCTAGAAATTGATATATCTACGTGCAACTTTTGATTTTGCGCCTGGGTTTCTGATACCTGTGTATGAATGACGATGATTTATCATCTGATGAAAAATTATAGTAATCACTTAGCAATAATCATTCAACTTTTAAAAGAAATTGTCCAAATTGTGATTAAATATTTGGTAATGTTGTAGTAGGTAATTGAAAGTTTCTTTAAAATAATTCATATTTTAATTACAATCAATTACAAGTAACTGATGATTTTGCATCTGCAGATTTTATTTATACATATTTAATTCATGATTTTGCATCTGCTGATTGAAACATTCAATTACAACTGAGGAATTGTCATCGCAGTTTGAATGCAAATACGATGACAGGTTTTTAATGATTTTTCATGCGGAACATTGACTTTGTCTTCTAGAAATTTATATATCTACGTGCAACTTTTGATTTTGCGCCCGGGTTTCTAATACCGGTGTACGAATGACGATGATTTATCATCTGATGAAAAATTATAGTAATCACTTAGCAATAATCATTCAACTTTTAAGAGAAATTGTCAAAATTGTAACTAAATATTTGATAATGTTGTAGTAGGTAATTGAAAGTTTCATCAAATTTATTAATATTTTAATTACAATCAATTACAAGTAACTGATGATTTTGCATCTGCAGATTTTATTTATACATATTTAATTGACGATTTTGCATCTGCTGATTGAAACATTTAATTACAACTGAGGAATTGTCATCACAGTTTGAATGCAAATATGATGACAGGTTTTTAATGATTTTTCATGCGGAACATTGACTTAGTCTTCTAGAAATTGATATATCTACGTGCAAATTTTGATTTTGCGCCTGGGTTTATAATACCTGTGTACGAATGACGATGATTTATCATCTGATGAAAAATTGTAGTAATCACTTAGCAAAAATCATTAAACTTTTAAGAGAAATTATCAAAATTGTAACTAAATATTTGATAATGTTGTAGTAGGTAATTGAAAGTTTCATCAAATTTATTAATATTTTAGTTACAATCAATTACAAGTAACTGATGATTTTGCATCTGCAGATTGCATTTATACATATTTAATTCATGATTTTGCATCTGCTGATTGAAATATTCAATTACAACTGAGGAATTGTCATCGCAGTTTGAATGCAAATACGATGACAGGTTTTTAATGATTTTTCATGCGGAACATTGACTTTGTCTTCTAGAAATTGATATATCTACGTGCAACTTTTGATTTTGCACCTGGGTTTCTAATACCTGTGTACGAATGACGATGATTTATCATCTGATGAAAATACTAGTTTTGAAATTACAGTCAACATTTCAAAACTACAGTCAAATCAATGCATTTTTGATAAGAAGTATTGAGAATTTTGCAGTTATTCAAATGTTTTCACATAGATGATTTTAATGACTTTTTGAATTCTAATATGTCATCGAAAGGTTATAATATTTGCTTAGACATGATGATTTTTATTTCCTTGAATAATCATACAACATTATAGATTTTTATCTCATGATAAGAATATTCACAAATCATTGATGATTAATGACCTAGTGATGGAAGTCAACACGATGAATTATCATCTAATGATTATTCGCAATTCATAGGAGATTTTTATCTATTAATTAGAAATTATTGATGATTTGTGGACCCTAGTGATGATATCATTATTTTAAATCGATTATTTATCATCTGTTGATTGAAATATTGACAATTCATTGGAGATTTGTTGTCTCATGACTGGTATATCCACAAATCATTGGTGATTAATGTTCTAGTAATGGAAATCGATCATTTAAATCGATGGTTTATCATATAATGATTGAACTATTAATAATTCATAAGAGATTTTTTTATTTCGTGATGAAGTCATTGATGCCCTTTTAAATTGATGACCTAACCATTGAATGGTTGAAATATATGCATGTAATTGATGATTAACGTTTTACTTAATAGTGATTGAAATATTTTGCTGATAATTTATGACTTGATGATTGAACAATTGATTCATACAATTGATGATTTATAATTAAAACACTTGATTATTTATCATCTGATGATTGAAATATTCACCATTCATTGGAGATTTGTTGTCTCATGACTGGAATATCCACAAATCATTGGTGATTAATGTTCTAGTAATGGAAATCGACAATTTAAATCGATGATTTTTCATATAATGATTGAACTATTAATAATTCATTAGAGATTTTTTATTTCGTGATGAAGTCATTGATGCCCTTTTAAATTGATGACCTAACCATTGAATGGTTGAAATATATGCATGTAATTGATGATTAACGTATTACTTAATAGTGATTGAAATATTTTGCTGATAATTTATGACTTGATGATTGAACAATTGATTCATACAATTGATGATTTATAATTAAAACACTTGATTATTTATCATCTGATGATTGAAATATTCACAATTCATTGGAGATTTGTTATCTCATGACTGGAATATCCACAAATCATTGATGATTAATGTTATAGTAATGGAAATCGACAATTTAAATCGATGATTTATCATATAATGATTGAACTATTAATAATTCATAAGAGATTTTTTATTTCGTGATGAAGTCATTGATGCCCTTTTAAATTGATGACCTAACCATCTAGTGGTTAAAATATTTGCATATAATTTATGATGAACTATTCATAATTCATAAGAGATTTGTTATTTGGTGATGAAGTCATTGATGCCCTTTTAAATTGATGATCTAACCATGTAATGGTTGAAATATTTGCATATAATTGATGAGTAACGCATTAATTAATAGTGATTAAAATATTTTGCCGATAATTTATTACTTGATGATGAATAATTGATGATTCATTATTGAAACACTCGCATTCATTAATTTTTTTGAATTGTATTACATTTAAATATTGGGTTGCCCAATTTGGGCAACTTTAAAGCAATCGATTGTAAGCAGAAATTCCAAATTTTCTATAATCCTTTCCTGATTGGTCGTTATGACGTAACGCAGGGATGCCATTGGCCCAAACTTGATGAGTGCGAGCGGCTGCTGCGAAGACATTCACTGGCAGGTCTTTCAATTAAACACCTGAAACTAATTGGCAATTACGCGTCGCTCACTTGTTTACAAATACCACGAGCAATTGCACGGCATCTAAAACCGCGGCTTATTAACGCCGAACAGCCGCCTAATTGCCGGCGAGGTCGTGAATAAGCAATAAGCCCATCGATTTCGGATTATACGCGGCCAGTTTCAATGTCACCATCGAACGTCAGAGCCGTAAAATCGATTGCCACGTGAAAACAATGGGGCAATTAGCAGGAATTGGAATTCCACCGTTTTTGTTTTAATCGCAGTTTATAGGTTAGGTTAGGTTACATCGAAAATCGATGTCAAAAACAAGTGCCAAAATGTCGGGCGGCAACTTTTTTTCGTCCACTGGACAAACTAAGTTGGCAACATTACAATTCTTGTGACATATCAGAAGTGGGACTATACGGAACATTTTGTAGTCAGCTGTTACGAGTTTGTAATCGACTGTTTTGAGTTTGTAGTTTGCTTTTATGAGTTTGTGTGGGCTGTTTTGGGTTTCTAGTCAACTGTTTTGAGTTTGTAGTCGACTGTTTTGAGTTTGTAGTCTACTCTTATGAGTTTTTGTAGACTGTTTTGAGTATCTAGTCAGTTTTGAGTTTGTAGTCGACTGTTTTGAGTTTGTAGTCTACTCTTATGAGTTTTTGTGGACTGTTTTGAGTATCTAGTCAGTTTTGAGTTTGTAGTCGACTGTTTTGAGTTTGTAGTCTACTCTTATGAGTTTTTGTAGACTGTTTTGAGTATCTAGTCAGTTTTGAGTTTGTAGTCGACTGTTTTGAGTTTGTAGTCTACTCTTATGAGTTTTTGTAGACTGTTTTGAGTATCTAGTCAGTTTTGAGTTTGTAGTCGACTGTTTTGAGTTTGTAGTCTACTCTTATGAGTTTTTGTGGACTGTTTTGAGTATCTAGTCAGTTTTGAGTTTGTAGTCGGCTGTTTTGAGTTTGTAGTCTACTCTTATGAGTTTTTGTGGACTGTTTTGAGTATCTAGTCAACTGTTTTGAGTTTGTAGTCGACTGTTTTGTCGACAGTAAGTTGTTTTAATCTCGTTTCTTGCACATAATGTGATTGCAATTAAGCTGGTACTTAATGTTAATTGCGTGTTTCGCGAAAAGCTCTGCTGTTGCGAGAACTTGATCGGCTGGAATGATCGTCTGGGGAAAAAAACGTAATTTTCTGGAAACCCATGAAAACCATGGTTTCTGCGAACTGACCCATCGGTCGTTGTTCCCACGCAGCTCATTACTCCGAGCGGATCGTGACCCCATGATGGGCGATCGAACGGCCCCAATAGTGCAAAACACGTCTCCATGGCGACGCACGCGACAGTCGGAGCCCTAAGTCGGTCTTGGATCGATCGTCCGAGCGTTTTCTGCCTTGCTGTCACTGTGAGTTGCTGCCACCAACAACCAGTCAGCTGTTTTAACCTGCTTACGTCATTTTGTATATATTTGAAACATATCAGAAGTGGGATACCATAGTTAATTTCTAGCTGTAACTTGAACATCCTGCCTGGAAATTTGCAGGATCAAACATAATTATTGATTCGCTGAATAATATTAATCAAAATATTAGTGATAACAACCTTAAATTATTGAGCTGTTTGTTTCGCGAATTTCGGCGGCGCAATTAAGCGAAACTAATTGCGCGCTGAATGTCCTCGCCTGTGGCAATTGCCTGCTCGTTTTGTCTCCTTCCTTGCACAATTGGCAGTGGCGAAACGGTAGAAAGCGCAAGAAATTGCTGTCCGCTTTTGTCGCACGAGCGCAATGCAACCTAGCCACATCCCACTTCTGATTCGTGAGGCAAATTGTGCGCCAGCAATCAAACGTGCGATCCCACTTCTGATTCATTAGTCGTCAAATCGTGCGTTAACAATAAAACGTGCGATCCCACTTCTGATCCATCAGTCAAATCGTGCGTCAATAATCAAAAGTGTGATCCCACTTCTGATCCGTTCAAAATGTGTGACCTTATCTCACTACTGATTTAATCCCAGGTTAGAATAACTGAAAAATTACACAATTTTCGCAAATGCAGTTGGCATTACTATAGAATACTTGAAAAATTCACAGTTGACTATTGGAATGTGATAAAATAGCTGCAAATTTTGCAGTAATCATCGAAATTATGGCAGAAATCCTTGTCAATTGTCACAGATTCAGTTTTGTACGTCTTGTAATGCGTACTGCTACGACTAATTGGCTTAGCCAAGTTATAGCAGTGGTCTAATAAAAGTTTAAGACAAATAAAGCGCCGTTCGTACAATAATTATTACACAGTTCGTATAGTTAATCTCTGTAAAAAACCGTTACTTTGGTGCCGTGACCAGGATTAAAACCTGTTGCACACTTTAAGACGCATTGTGGTAATTAATGGTGATTTTGGAGACGATTAAAATTGATGCAGCTGTCAATTGGTGATTCCGCAAGTAGTGCAGTGATACAATTATTGTTATTATTATTATTATTATTAATGACGATGCGGAAACGGAAACGGTGGGCAAATTAACAATCGCCGAAAACGCGTTCACCGTTTGCTCTATTATCACGTTCTTGATCCACTGTCAGTTTCCACGCTGACCGAAAATCGTTGCTCCCGTTTTGCTGACTCGTTATTCACTTAATGACTCGTTTCCGGTCAATTACCGGAATGCGGAAGCGCTTCCAGTCCGGCGCGTGGCACAGAGCGGAAAATTTCGGACGAGATGGGTTCGTTTCTCCTCAGGTTTCCGCTATGGTCAATGGTCAAAATCAATTGTTCAATGGTCAAAATCTAGCACCAAAAACGCGGAGTCAAAATCTTCAGTCAAATATTTTTTGCGACTTATCAGAGATGATTGATGGTCATTTGTCTTCGAAGCAGTCGATTGTTTCTCCTGCGTGCCGGGGATTCCTCCAACCCCCCCTCTACCCCCCTGGCGGGGCAACCTAGATTCCATCGGTGAAAAAACAAAAGCGCGTCGAATAGCTGGCATCCCGCTTCACTTTCTGCAATTAACTTTGGCACTTCCTGTCCCAGAAACGATCGCAGGACGGCATAATTTGCCGCGGGATGCGTCTTCCAATCATCCGACGATTTCGTTGATGACCGCTTAAAAAAAATAATTACCCGAGCTACTAATCATCGGCAATAAAATCCTTGTGATGTTTTCCTATAAACGAATTTCATTCCACTTGCTGTCAAACATTCAATTGTTCTGTCAAAATGTCAATGGTTACTGTTAAATTTGTGTCACAACTTGAGTTAACTTTGATTCAATTTAATGACTACTGCTAGCAGTAGTCTAATAAAAGTTTAAGACAAATAAAGCGCCGTTCTTACAATAATTATTATGCAGTTCTTATAGTTAATCTCTGTAGAAAACCGTTACTTTGGTGCCGTGACCAGGATTTAAACCTGTGCACACTTCAAGACACAATGTGGTTTGGATTTTGGTTTGTACGTCTACTAATGCTTACTGCTATGACTAATTGCCTTAGTCAAGTTATAGCTGTGGTCTAATAAAAGTTTAAGACAAATAAAGCGCCGATCTTACAATAATTATTATACAGTTCTTATAGTTAATCGCTGTAAAGAACCGTTACTTTGGTGCCGTGACCAGGATTTAAACCTGTTGCACACTTCAAGATACATTGTGGTAATTAATAATGATTTTGGAGACGATTAAAATTGATGCAAACATCAAATGGCGATTCCGCAAGTAACGCAGTAATAATTAGAGGCTATTGTTACTATTATTGTTGTTTAATCACTTATTATTAGCATAAAAAATCAGTCGATAAATCAATCGCCTTTGTTTCCTCGCGATTCTCACGGCTCGAGTTCGAGCCTCCGGCCTTCTTTTGTTACGCACAGGAAGCTGACGCACTTGGGGCTCCGTAGACGGTGCCTCCCAACAATCGACGGACGCATTCACGCACTTCCGGCGGGGGCAGGGCGGGGGCAGGGCGGGGGCGCAGGCCGGAAGTGGCGGCAGGTGCAGCGCCTATGCACCAACTGCGCCGATACAAACAAACGAAAAGCAAAAAACAATTGAAGAGGCACGCACAGCTGTCCCCAAATTACGTCAGTGTGAGCCAGATTTTACTACAATTCTACTACTTAACAATAATCACTAAAGAGCAAACAGTAAAGATAAAATAATTGCGCCTTTTAAATGATTTCAACAGTAATCAGTAAAGAGGACATCGTAAAGATAAAAAAATTGCGCCTTTTAAATGATTTTAATGCTTACACCTATTTAGTATAATTAATTGAAACAATTTTTATTACTGTCAAACTTTCAATTGTTCTGTCAAAATGTCGATTGTTACTGTCAAATTTGTCTCAAAACTTTCAATTGTTACTTTATTACTTCGTTTTTTTTAGTTTAAACTTGTTAATTCGTCATTTTTTTAATAATACTCCCATGCACGAACCCCGGGGCATTCCCAACCGCCGCCATGCCGGCTGAAGAGCGCTGCCCTCGAATCCGCTAATTGCTCTCGGGCCAATTAACCGCGGGATAAAAGCATAATGGAACTTGACATAGATCGCTCGCACTCTCGATCAACGAGAGAAACTCGGACGTCAGCTGTCGTCCGGCGACAGGTGAATCTGACAGAAACAATGGAATAAAAAAAAACTGCCAGCGACGAGTTTCACTCATTAATTTGACAGTTGGATTTGACAAAAGACAGAAATTTGACAGAAACAGTTGCGTTTGATAATCGACCTACATTTGACACAAACATTTGTGTTTTGACATCTTTATCTTTTTGAATATCACTCATTAAGGATAAGAAATTTAACGGATATTGACACGCTAGTTTTTGAGATATCTTTATTGAAACTTGAGATATATTGACTGACACTTCAAATACCAGTTAAAACCGTATGTTGGCATCCAAAACAGAATATCTCAAAAATCGTGTGTTACAAATTATTTAAATTGAGTATATAAATTACTAATATATCAGGCAATATCAGCATCAAATTTCATTAATATTGATACGCTAGTTCTTGAGATATCATTTTGTAAATATGGGCCACATTTGAAATACTTGCACAATTATAGGATAATAATATCTCAGGAATCAATCATTGGATTGCAATCAATTTTTGTAATATATCTTTTTGAACATCACTCATTAAGGATAAGAAATTTAACGGATATAGATACGCCAGTTTTTGAGATATCTTTATTGGACCTTGAGATATATTGACTGACACTTCAAATAACAGTTAAAACCGTATGTTGGCACCCAAAACAGAATATCTCAAAAATCGTGTGTTACAAATTATTTAAATTGAGTATATAAATTACTAATATATCAGGCAATATCAGCATCAAATTTCATTAATATTGATACGCTAGTTCTTGAGATATCATTTTGTAAATATGGGCCACATTTGAAATACTTGCACAATTATAGGATAATATCTCAGGAACCAACCATTAGATTACAATCTATTTTTGTAATATATCTTTTTGAACATCACTCATTAAGGATGAGCAATTTAACGGATATTGATACGCCAGTTTTTGAGATATCTTTATTGAAACTTGAGATATATTGACCGACACTTCAAATAACAGTTAAATCCGCATGTTGGCACCCAAAACAGAATATCTCAAAAATCGTGTGTTACAAATTATTTACATTGAGTATATAAATTACTAATATATCAGGCAATATCAGCATCAAATTTCATTAATAATGATACGCTAGTTCTTGAGATATCATTTTGTAAATATGGGCCACATTTGAAATACTTGCAAAATTATAGGATAATAATATCAGGAACCAACCATTGGATTGCAATCTATTTTTGTAATATATCCTTTTTAATATCACTCATTAAGGATGAGAAATTTAACGGATATTGATACGCCAGTTTTTGAGATATCTTTATTGAAACTTGAGATATATTGACCGACACTTCAAATAACAGTTAAATCCGCATGTTGGCACCCAAAACAGAATATCTCAAAAATCGTGTGTTACAAATTATTTAAATTGAGTATATAAATTACTAATATATCAGGCAATATCAGCATCAAATTTCATTAATATTGATACGCTAATTCTTGAGATATCATTTTGTAAATATGGGCCTCATTTGAAATACTTGCACAATTATAGGGTACTAATATCTCAGGAACCAACCATTGGATTACAATCTATTTTTGTAATATATCTTTTTGAACATCACTCATTAAGGATGAGAAATTTAACAGATATTGATACGCCAATTTTTGAGATATCTTTATTGAAACTTGAGATATATTGACCGACACTTCAAATAACAGTTAAATCCGCATGTTGGCACCCAAAACAGAATATCTCAAAAATCGTGTGTTACAAGTTATTTAAATTGAGTATATAAATTACTAATATATCAGGCAATATCAGCATCAAATTTCATTAATATTGATACGCTAGTTCTTGAGATATCATTTTGTAAATATGGGCCACATTTGAAATACTTGCACAATTATAGGATAATAATATCTCAGGAACCAACCATTGGATTACAATCTATTTTTGTAATATATCTTTTTGAACATCACTCATTGAGGATGAGAAATTTAACGGATATTGATTCGCCAGTTTTTGAGATATATTTATCGAAACTTGAGATATATTGACTGACACTTCAAATAACAGTTAAATCCGCATGTTGGCACCCAAAACAGAATATCTCAAAAATCATGTGTTACAAATTATTTAAATTGAGTATATAAATTACTAATATACCAGGCAATATCAGCATCAAATTTCATTAATATTGATACGCTAGTTCTTGAGATATCATTTTGTAAATATAGGCCACATTTGAAATACTTGCACAATTATAGGATAATAATATCTCAGGAACCAACCATTGGATTACAATCTATTTTTGTAATATATCTTTTTGAATATCACTCATTAAGGATGAGTAATTTAACGGATATTGATACGCCAATTTTTGAGATATCTTTATTGAAACTTGAGATATATTGACTGACACTTCAAATAACAGTTAAATCCGCATGTTGGCACCCAAAACAGAATATCTCAAAAATCATGTGTTACAAATTATTTAAATTGAGTATATAAATTACTAATATACCAGGCAATATCAGCATCAAATTTCATTAATATTGATACGCTAGTTCTTGAGATATCATTTTGTAAATATAGGCCACATTTGAAATACTTGCACAATTATAGGATAATAATATATCAGGAACCAACCATTGGATTACAATCTATTTTTGTAATATATCTTTTTGAACATCACTCATTAGGGATAAGAAATTTAACGGATATTGATACGCCAGTTTTTGAGATATCTTTATTGAAACTTGAGATATATTGACTGACACTTCAAATAACAGTTAAATCCGCATGTTGGCACTCAAAACAGAATATATCAAGAATCGTGTGTTACAAATTATTTAATTTGGGTATGTTACATACTAATATATCAGGCAATATCAGTATCAAATTTGATTAATATTGATACGCTAGACTTTCGTTAATTTGATGAATATCTCGCCCAAAATGTTGAGCACCGGCCAAAATCAAATGAAACTTTTTTTGGATTTATTAATTGCAATTACGTTTGTGACCTTTTCGCAAGATTGACCCTTATGGGGCTGCGTGGGCCTCGAGGACGACTTATTCCAGTCTACTCGCCTACCCAAACTCGAACTGGACCGTCCACAGAGTTTGCCAATTCGCATTCATTTAAATAACAATATTCAATATAATATATAATTTTCAATACAAATAACTGCACGGAGAAAGTCCTCTGCTCTCCGCGTCCAACTTTTTTGTAATAATTTAATTATTACCATTATAATTGCGCGGGCAATACTTGAGGCAAATTTCTTTTGTTTCCTTTCATTAAGTCCATTAATTGTGGTTATGATTGTTATACATGATTCATATATTTCATGTATTACCTTAAGTGCTGTTTAAAGCACTGTTATTTCGTGTGTAAACATACTGCCGGCAATGGAATAACGCGAATAAGTGTATTCGTTAGACTCGCCGTGTTAAAATAATCACTACGTAACGTATTGAACGGTGTAATCCCACTTCTGAAATGTTTCGTACGTGTCACTAAACTTGTGCGTTATTATGAAACCAATATTTTGAGGATCATCCCACTTCAAGTGCGTGTCATTAAACCTGTGGGTTGTTATAAAACCAATATTATATTATCATTAGACTTCTGAAATCTTCTGGGTTGTTGTAAAAGCCGATCTTATTTGTATCATCCCACTTCTGATGTGTTCAAATCATCGCGTTTAGAACATCCCCGTCAAAATGCGTGTCATCGAACTTGTGTGTTCTCACAGAAACGGATGTGTGCCATCCCACTTCTGAAATGCTACAAAAGTAATCAAATGTATGCCATCTCACTTGTGAAACCCAATAAAATAGCATTTTCTCATCCATTCCGCCAAGTAGGCACTCCGTAGAAGTGTTTATTAATTATAAGAGTACAATACGTTGTGATTAATTAATTAACTGAATTGATTTGAATAAAGTTGCCACTATTGATTGAATTAACATCACTCAATTACCAGAGGAAAACTTGTCGTGTCTTTTAGCGCCGATTGAGCTATTAAGGTGTTAACACTTATTACCATCATCTTGATCTGCGAGAAATCGAAATTACTTGCAACCACATTAACGTCTGCCAGATTTTTATCACTTATGCACACGAATTACCGTATTTTTAGAGAAATTGTCACGCACGTTAGTTTTTCACTTACAACCGATGACTTGGGTGTATTAAGGTAGCTGTACGACATATGTTGCCGTGGACGATTAATCTCGCCGGTAATTAAGCGACCTGCTCACGTTCCACTTCCGGTTACGACGAGGACGGTGCAAAGGAAGTCTTAAGCCGTGCCGTTATCATCGCCTCGGATTCGGATTGTTTAATCTAACAGTAATGTCTGCAGGTTTATCAGAGCCTGAACTCGCTACTTTTGATTAGCATAATTTTGGAGCAAGCCATAAAGATATTTCTTCGTGTTTTGTGATCTATCATAAAAAAATAGATGATCTCACTAAAACGCAAATATCTCAACAATTATGCATTGGATATTAAATCAATTACATATACTATACACTCATATGTCACTGAATATCGGTGCCAAATGTCACTACAATTGATACGCTAGTTTTGAAGATATCGCTAAATAAGTACCAGTAGTATTTAAGAATATCATCCAAAAACAGACGATTTCACTAAAATGCAAA
Source organism: Othius punctulatus (assembly GCA_951805005.1). Lineage (NCBI taxonomy): Eukaryota > Metazoa > Arthropoda > Insecta > Coleoptera > Staphylinidae > Othius > Othius punctulatus. The sequence continues at coordinate 347,875 of OX638146.1, forward strand.
TATTTCAATAATTACGCATTGGATATTAAATCAATTAAATATACTATACTCTTATATGTCACTCAATATCGGTGCCAATTATCACTAAAATGTATACGCTAGTTTTGAAGATATCGCTAAATAAGTACCAGTAGTATTTAAGAATATCATCCAAAAACAGATGATCTCACTAAAACGCAAATATATCAACAATTACGCATTGGATATTAAATCAATTAAATATACTATACACTAATATGTCATTGAATATCGGTGCCAAATATCACTAAAATTGATACGCTAGTTTTGGAAATATCGCTAAATAAGTACCAGTAGTATTTAAGAATATCATCCAAAAACAGATAATCTCACTAAAACGCAAATATATCAACAATTACGCATTGGATATTAAATCAATTAAATATACTATACACTAATATGTCATTGAATATCGGTGCCAAATATCACTAAAATTGATACGCTGGTTTTGGAAATATCGCTAAATAAGTACCAGTAGTACTTAAGAATATCATCCAAAAACAGATGATCTCACTAAAACGCAAATATATCAACAATTACGCATTGGATATTAAATCAATTAAATATACTATACACTCATATGTCACTGAATATCGGTGCCTAATATCACTAAAATTGATACGCTAGTTTTCAAGATATCGCTAAATAAGTACCAGTAGTATTTAAGAATATCATCCAAAAACAGATGATCTCACTAAAACGCAAATATATCAACAATTACGCATTGGATATTAAATCAATTAAATATACTATACACTCATATGTCACTGAATATCGGTGCCAAATATCACTAAAATTGATACGCTGGTTTTGGAAATATCGCTAAATAAGTACCAGTAGTATTTAAGAATATCATCCAAAATCAGATGATCTCACTAAAACGCAAATATTTCAACAATTACGCATTGGATATTAAATCAATTAAATATACTATACACTCATATGTCACTGAATATCGGTGCCTAATATCACTAAAATTGATACGCTAGTTTTCAAGATATCGCTAAATAAGTACCAGTAGTATTTAAGAATATCATCCAAAAACAGATGATCTCACTAAAACGCAAATATATCAACAATTACGCATTGGATATTAAATCAATTAAATATACTATACACTCATATGTCACTGAATATCGGTGCCAAATATCACTAAAATTGATACGCTGGTTTTGGAAATATCGCTAAATAAGTACCAGTAGTACTTAAGAATATCATCCAAAAACAGATGATCTCACTAAAACGCAAATATATCAACAATTACGCATTGGATATTAAATCAATTAAATATACTATACACTCATATGTCACTGAATATCGGTGCCTAATATCACTAAAATTGATACGCTAGTTTTGAAGATATCGCTAAATAAGTACCAGTAGTATTTAAGAATATCATCCAAAAACAGATGATCTCACTAAAACGCAAATATATCAACAATTACGCATTGGATATTAAATCAATTAAATATACTATACACTCATATGTCACTGAATAGCGGTGCCAAATATCACTATAATTTATACGCTAGTTTTGAAGATATCGCTAAATAAGTACCAGTAGTATTTAAGAATATCATCCAAAAACAGACTATCTCACTAAAACGCAAATATATCAACAATTACGCATTGGATATTAAATCAATTAAATATACTATACACTCATATGTCACTGAATATCGGTGTCAAATGTCACTAAAATTTATACGCTAGTTTTGAAGATATCGCTAAATAAGTACCAGTAGTATATAAGAATATCATACAAAAACAGACTATTTCACTAAAATGCAAATATTTCAATAATTACGCATTGGATATTAAATCAATTAATTATACTATACACTCATATGTCACTGAATATCGGTGCCAAATATCACTAAATTTGATACGCTGGTTTTGAAGATATCGCTAAATAAGTACCAGTAGTATTTAAGAATATCATCCAAAAACAGACGATCTCACTAAAACGCAAATATCTCAACAATTACGCATTGGATATTAAATCAATTAAATATACTATACACTCATATGTCACTGAATATTGGTGCCAAATATCACTAAATTTGATACGCTGGTTTTGAAGATATCGCTAAATAAGTACCAGTAGTATTTAAGAATATCATCCAAAAACAGATGATCTCACTAAAACGCAAATATCTCAACAATTACGCATTGGATTTTAAATCAATTAAATAAGGTATACACTCATATGTCACTGAATATCGGTGCCAAATATCACTAAATTTGATACGCTGGTTTTGAAGATATCGCTAAATAAGTACCAGTAGTATTTAAGAATATCATCCAAAAACAGACGATCTCACTAAAACGCAAATATCTCAACAATTATGCATTGGATATTAAATCAATTAAATATTCTATAGATTCATATGTCACTGAATATCGGTGCCAAATATCACTAAAATTGATACGCTGGTTTTGAAGATATCGCTAAATAAGTACCAGTAGTATTTAAGAATATCATCCAAAAAGAGATGATCTCACCAAAACGCAAATATCTCAACAATTACGCATTGGATTTTAAATCAATTAAATAAGGTATACACTCATATGTCACTGAATATTGGTGCCAAATATCACTAAAATTGATACGCTAGTTTTGAAGATATCGCTAAATAAGTACCAGTAGTATTTAAGAATATCATCCAAAAACAGATGATCTCACTAAAACGCAAATATCTCAACAATTACGCATTGGATATTAAATCAATTAAATATACTATACACTCATATGTCACTGAATAGCGGTGCCAAATATCACTAAAATTGATACGCTAGTTTTGAAGATGTCACTAAAAAAATTACAAGTAGTATTTAAGATTCATCATAAAACAGACGATTTCACTAAAACGTAAATATATCAACAATTACGCATTGGATATTAAATCAATTAAATATACTATACACTCATATGTCACTGAATATCGGTGCCAAATATGACTAAAATTGATACGCTAGTTTTGAAGATATCGCTAAATAAGTACCAGTAGTATTTAAGAATATCATCCAAAAACAGACGATCTCACTAAAACGTAAATATCTCAAGAAGTACGCATTGGATATTAAATCAATTAAATATACTATACACTCATATGTCATTGGATATCGGTGCCAAATGTCACTAAAATTGATACGCTAGTTTTGACGATATAGCTAAATAAGTACCAGTAGTATTTAAGAATATCATCCAAAAACAGACGATCTCACTAAAACGTAAATATCTCAACAATTACGCATTGGATATTAAATCAATTTAATGTGTTATACACTAGTCTATTACTAAATATGGGTGCCAAATGTTACTTAAATTGATACGCTAGTTTTGGAGATATCGCTATATTAAGTTCTTGTAGTATTTAAAAATATCATCCAAAAACGCAAATATCTCCTTAATTGAAATACTAGGACGTACCTTTCATAATGCAATTACTGTAGATATAAATTACACAAGGACATACCTCTCCTTGAATTACTGTAGATGTAAAGGACACAAGGACATACCTCTCCTTCAATTACTGTAGATGTAAAGGACACAAGGACATACCTCTCCTTCAATTACTGTAGATGTAAAGGACACAAGGACATAGCTCTCCTTAATTCAATTACTGTAGATATAAAGGTGGAGTTATTATAAACGGTCAAAGTATCAATAATATACGGTATGCCCAAGATCTTCAAGAAATCCCCCGTCAAGATGCCTGTCACCCAGCAGATGTCTTTTGTTCTTGGCGTTTCTTTTGTCTGCGCTTCTTCGTTTGTTTCCCTTTTTCTGATCTTTTGTTCTCCGTTTGTTCTGTTATTCTTCGTTCGTCTCGCTTCTCGCGGTGATCAATTTTCCGGGTCGCGCAGAAGAAAGCGTCCTTTTCGCATGGTCTGATTCGCACGGAAAAAATTGCCGCTCGGGCGGGCGCCACGTAAAATTGCGCAACCCCAGTGCGCCACTGGATTTCGAGAACAATGGCAGGAAGATGATTAGCCGCGGCTGCTTAGAGGGGCCGGCAAACGGCTGATTGTGACACAGCCAATTGTGCCAAGTAGCAATGGTAATAGTAATAATAATAATGATAACAATAATGTTATGCAAATCGGCGAAAATTCGAGACAAAAGCGCGTCGCTTTCTCCGGCTTTTGTTGCGTCGCCGATTAACGGATCCGAGCGGCCTCTGAACCCCGTCGCTCACTTGTCATTGCGAAACTCTCGCTTGTTTCTCCGGCGAAATGGAAAACCGGCCGGCGGATAACTTTCTGGCGACCAACGCGGAAGAGCCGAGGACATTAGGCATGTCACCTCGCGCACCGTGACTGCCGTTTTAATTAGCCTGGATAACAAATCTGAAATACAGTTGGACGTAACTGTCCGGGCAGAGACTGGAAACGTCGGAGGTATAAAAACCTCCGACCTCTGAAGAGAACCAGAGGACTCGAAGGAGAACCCTTGACCGTAATAAACCCTCATTGCAGGTACATTTTCAATTTCAAGTGAAAACACTATACAACGCAACCAGATGATGGTAACCGTAAAGACTCATTTTTAGCCCCTGGTGACGAATATCATTTTTGACATTTTATTGTCATTGGCATTTAGTCGTGCTCGAGGTTTCGCAGCCACTTACCACGGAATTTATCGGATTCTCGGTGACGCAACCTCCAAATCTGGCCCGGTTTCTCTTGCGATTTTCAGGCAAGAAGTGGGTCACCAGATGAGGGCCTCTGGGTCGACCCAAACAAGTGAGCAACTTCGTCATTTCTCAAAAAAAACAATCACGACAGTAAAAAACAAACGACATGGACATGTTTGGCAAATGTTTTCAAACTTGGCAAATGATCGCACTATAAATCAAATATCTCATGAATCGCGCATTGGATATTACTCCAATAAAATATATTAGATGCCTATATGTTGCTAGAGATCAGTAATAAATTGCATTAATATTGATACACTAGTTTTTGAGATATGAGTAATTGAGTATCGGCAATGTCCCTAGAACCAATCCAATGCTATATCTCAAAAATGTGATTGCACTAAAATTCAAATATTTCATAAATCGCGCATTGGATATTAATCTAATTAAATATGTTATATGCATATATATCTCTAAATATCATCACCAAATTTTATTAAAATTTATGTGCTAGTTTTTGATATATCTCTAATAATGTAGTAACAATATATGAAAATACCACATGATCATACTAAAAATCAAATATTTCATAAACCGTGCATTGGATATGTATCCAATTAATTAGGCCATATGTCTACATATCACTAAAAATTATTAATAAATTGTATTAATATTGAGGCGCCAGTTTTTGAAATATCACTAATTAAGTGCGAGCAAAGTTGTTTCATACTTGACAGCTGAAATCGACATGTTTGGCAAATGTTTTCAGACTTGGCAAACAATTGACATTTGACGAACGTCAACGAATGTCTACAATTGTACCCAAAACTACATCAATTTGTACAACAATAATTAACATTTCTTGATTGCTTAGAGATATAAAAAAAAAACTTAGATATGCACATAAAATAAGTAAATTTGTACGATTAACGTACCGGAACAACTCGTAATTGCCTGGCACTTAATTATTTAGTAATACAAGCAGATCCGGCAATCGCGATTAACAAACGAAAGTCCGATTCCGCAACGCTCGACAAATGAAGTGAGCCGTCCTTCGAGGGTCGCTCGTTTGTAAAGCCGCCCATAACGGACGGCTGCACGTAAAAAAATGAATAACGGCCCACGGACGGGGCCTTGCCCGAACGCGGCCGCCTCTGACTAATTTGGCCGCGGGCCGTGAGGCTCTTTTGTTTCGGCTAGCTGCCGGACGCGTGGTGAGGCCATCCACAGGTGGCTTCGCACACAAAAAATATACTGATTTTCATAGCTATGTTTATGTAAGGCTATCATAAACATAGCCTTATAGCCTTATGTTATGATAGCCTTAAGTTTCTGCACTTGCCAAGAAATTTGATAAGTTTTGGGGAGTTCTTGCGCTTGGCGACTTTTTTATGGTTTGTTTTAGTAAAGTCGCAGGTTTTTTTGCTAAACGAAATACTGAGCCATTTGGGTAGGGTAGGGTACTATCCCTCTCGTAGTATTAAGTGGTCTCATCTGGGCTTTCATCCCCAAATATCCCGAATCTATCTTCTGGACACCAAAAGGAGGGAAATGTATTGAATCGATGGTCTGCGTATCGCGTCTTAAAATTAGAATTTACCGACATCGCTGGTGCACGCAGTAATTATACTGATTATTATTAAGTGCACGCGTTAGCAGCATACGTGCTCGCCAGTTCAGCGCCCCCAATTCACTCGCCTCAACAGAAAACTCGATGCCCTGGATGTTTGAATGCGGACTTGCGTGTGAAATTTCCATTGAGGCCCGCGACTGAATGACCGCTCACACGCCCACGCGCGACATCCGGGTGAGCCGAGGAATCCTGATTCATTTGTTTTGGCTTTTGAACGGCGCGGTTAATCCGTCATTGATGACCGGCGTTTATTCTCGGCGATTAGCGAGCACGCAAGCCATGGACGTGTGAAAGTGGAGACGAGCGTGTCTCTGTCGATTGCTTTCCAGCAAGAGACAGCTCGAGGAAGACCTTGAGGACCTTGCAGACCTTGCAGACCTTGCAGTTTTTTAATCGCCACCAAATCATCACTCATTGCCACAATGTGCAAATCCTGGTCACGGCACCAATGTGACGGTACTTTACAGTAAACAATAAAAAAATATAATATTAGCTGGTATCCGAAATAACTATAACAAAAATTATTGTCTTCGATTATACTTGGATGAGTAGTAGGGATTATTATTATTATTATTATGAAATATATCACGCATTGATGACTGATTAGACGCGTCAGCGACCTCAGAACAAAACATCGCCACATTTGCATCATCGCGAAGATAATCGCGCAAAGCTGTGCATGTCTTCATTGCCAGCTCATTGTTTGCCAGTCCGATTCACAGTTGCAGGAATAATTAACATGGCTCGTCTTCGCAACGTCTCCTGTTCGACCCCGATGCATCTAATTAGGCGGGAAACAAAAGCGATCGCGGGTTGCGCCACCAAAGCGCGAATCTCCCAATTGGCAAGCCAAGCGGAGAGCAGAGCTGAACGAGGAACGTCGCGGGCCTTGGAGATGGCAATCGTCCGAAACAGGCAGCCGTGGAGAGGACCGATACCATCAGCAGAACGCTGGGTTTCTCTTTGTTGCTCCGCGCAACTTCGACGACTCGAGGCCGCACCGAAGAGGAATGGCTAATTCGGACGAAACGGGCAAAAAAAAAGAATTTCGGGAGCACACGAAACACGAGAAGCGCAAAGAAATTGCTAATCATAAATTTGGAACTACTTAGGGCCAGTTGCACGATCGTAGGTCATCCATGACCATGTATCACATGTTCATATGTGGTCAAGAGATCGTACGGGTCAACTATTGTGTTAGTACCCCTAGGCTCTTCAGCGTTAACCTTTATGGTAATGCTATTCAGTGATAATCTTGAATATCGATTTTCGCTTTTTTGAAGACGTTCGTTTGTTAATCTTGCTCTCTTTGCACTCTCTTTCTCAACCTGCACAAGAACTCGTTGGCAAATTAATTGGCGGATTAGCGGATGCGTTGGCTCACCTGAGCGCGACCGCAACGGATCATCGGGCATTAGTCACGTCCACCTGTGGGGGGGTTATTGCGTCGGTTACGTCATCCTGCATCTGGATTGGATCGCCGCACGTTCTAAACAAGTGAAACGTGACGATCGATCGCGCTTCAGCGATTGTTTGATCTTCGCGTCTGTTTCGGATTGCTGCGACCTTTTGAAAAGTTGTCGCACATACATTGCTCAAAATATACTACCTATATTAGGAGGATAGGATAGAATTAGGAGGATATATATTAGGAGGCAGAAAGGATTTCCTGCGATTTTTGAGGTACGGAATAAGGCGAGAGGGTAAAATTACGTGGAGCCCGTTTTCGCCCACCCCACTCTCCGTCATCTTGCGGGCCTCCTCGTAATTCCAAAGGGTTGCTTCCACGCCCTAAGTGCTGAAAGCCCTTCGGGGGCGCCACAAAAGGCCAGTACAATGAATGCCGATTTCCGGCAATAGACAGTAGTCTCAACGGGACTACTGTAAGCACCTTCTAACCTAATTTTTTCGGCGTGATTCATCGGATTATGTCATACGTCTCCCGTATTCGTCGCCGGCGGCTGTCTTTCGGTGAATCACACGCCCCCGCGCTAGCGCTTGTTTTGCTTCTTTTGTTTTGTTCATCCGCTGGGGTGTACCGTTCGACGTTGGGCAGACGTGGGAAGCGGGCGAACGATTAAAATGCGATTAACTTCAGAGCGGGGCAACGCCCTCTGCTGCGAGCCGTGGGAGCTCGATCAAAGTGGCCTAAGTAAGCACTGCAGTCTCGGAGTTAAGGCTCCGACTTTTCCGGGCATTGATTTCAACAACTCTCATATCGGAAACACGAGAAGAGAGCACACAATTGTGCCTAATAATGCCTTTTAATGTTTTGTCTCTAAAATTATTTGTTTTTTCTAAGTTTTTATTGGTTGCCGGTAGACGTCTCTAAAATTATCGGAGTTTTTTTTTTGTTGCCGGTAGACGTCTCTAAAATTATTGGAGGTTTTATTGGTAGACGTCTCTAAAATTGTCGGAGTTTTTATTGGTTGCCGGTAGACGTGTCTAAAAGCACGATTGAAAGCTGGAATCGCCTTCGTTTTTGTATCTACATGCCCGTTATCTGTCCGTTAATTAGTCATTCCCGTTAATTAGCATTATTGATTAATTGCCGATTTAATTGTCTGAGTCGCTGCTTCCGAAAGCAGATCGTAAAACCTGCACTTCGGAGGATTTCTCCTCGCTTTGCAAGGCAAAACGCAAGAAAGTTAATTGCGGAGGGTCGCAGGGAGCTGGCCGAACCAACACCAAGTTTCGCAAAATCAGTCAGACAATTCAAATTTTTATTCGCCTACAAGTCGGGTCTAAAATTTGGCGTTTGGTGCACAGAGTTTATCAACGGCAGCCCCTCAACCCCAAAGCGGCCTTCAAGGTCAGGGGAAGAACTTCAACCCCCAAAGAGACCTACAAGGCCGGGGGCAGCCGTTCAACCCCAAAGAGGCCGTCAAGCTCAAGGGCAGCCCTTCAACCCCAAAGAGGCCTTCAAAGTGAGGGCAGCCCTTCCACCCCAAATAGGCTTTCAAGGTCAGGGGCAGCCCTCCAACCCCAAAGAGGCCTTCAGGCTCGGGGGCAGCCCTTCAATCCCAAAGATGCCTTTAAGGTGAGGGACAGCCCTTCAACCCAAAGATGCCTTTAAGGCGAGGGGCAGCCCTTCAAGCTCAGGGGCAGCCCTTCAACCCCAAAGAGGCCTTTAAGTTTAGGGGCAGCCCTTAAACCCCTAAGAGGTCTGGGGCAGGCGTTTAACCCCAAGAGGCCTTCAAGGTTAGGGGTAGCCCTTTAACCCCAAAGAGGCCTTCAAGCTCAGGACCCGCCGCCGTCCTGGCGCAGGGTGTCGAACACCGTCCTCTTCTTGGTGCCCTTTCGCCTCTTCTCCCGGCGCGGCGGCTCCCCGAGGCTGGGCTTGGTGTTGTGCTGCATCTCCACCAGCCTGTTCAGCACGTCCCTGGGCGGCTCGACCCTCTTGTACTCCGAGTACAGGTTCTTCCTCTCCAGCAGACTCTTGTTGAACTTGATGCGCAGCGGGATGTCGTGCAGGTCTACGGGGCCGGTCAGGGTCTTGTAGTGCGGGCACTCGGCTGCCACGGGGCTCGGCCGACGCCTCGGCAGCGAGCGCAGCTTGCCGTACAGCGGGTGCAGCCGCCTGTCGCTCATCTCCACCATCCGCTCGGGGACGCTCCTGAAGGCCGGCACCGGGTCTTCCAGCAGCTCCTTCAGGTCCGGGTGGGTCTCGATGTGCTTGACCCTGTTGTCCTCCTTGGACGCCTCCGTCAGGTCCCTGGGGAGCATGTCCTTCTGGACCACGTAGGCACGTCCGCAGGTCCTGTAGGCCTTGCCGCCGAACGCCGACAGGTCAGGGTCGTTTCTGTCGGCTAAATTAACGGGGTTACATGGGCTATACCCTGTTTTCAATATTTTACAGAACATAGTGGATAATGTTCAGACTCGATTTTTTGGGCAATTCTGACGACTTGGGGCTACCGTCGGTTTAAAATTGAAAACACGGAATGGGTGAACTACCGCTGGAGGTGGTACATCAACGGGAATTCGCTAGGGTTGACCCTGAGTTTTGACGCTGATTATGGGGTTAGCCCTTACCGTAGTATTTGACCCTGCAGCACTCGACGGGCGGCGGCTTCCCGTCTTCCGCCGCCTCCTGCTGCTGCTGCTTCGCCTCCTTGGAGGCGAAGAGTCGCCTCCAGAAGGGCTTCTTGCGCTGCCTGTTGCACGCACCGTCCGGACACTCTGGCACCGAGGTCTTGCACGTATACCTCCTTCCGCCCTCAATGACGTACTTCCGGTGGTTCAGGAATGTGCCCGCCTGGTCCTTGGCCAGTTCACTTAGAATTTTACCGCACGAGTGGAATGCCATTGTCGCTTTTTTTGTGATTTCGCACTGCTGACAGATGACAGTGTCAATCGAGGCACCCTCGATTCCGTTGCCATTTGTGTGTACCCACATATAACTAACTTGCTCACGAGAAGCCTATAAAATATCTCATGAATCGCGCATTGGATATTACTCCAATTAAATATATTAGATGCCTATATGTTGCTAGAGATCAGTAATAAATTGCATCAATATTGATCCACTAGTTTTTGAGATATGAGTAATTAAGTATCAGCAATGTCCCTAGAACCAATCCAATGCTATATCTCAAAAAAAGTGTTCACACTAAAAATAAAATATTTCATAAATCGCGTATTGGATATTAATCCAATTACATATGTTATATGCATATATATCTCTAAATATCATCCCTAAATGTTATTAAAATTTATGCGCTAGTTTTTGATATATCTCTAATAATGTAATAACAATATATTAAAATACCACATGCATCACACTACGAATCAAATATTTCATAAACCGCGCATTGGATATGGATCCAATTAATAAGGCCATATGTCTATATATCACTAAATATCAGTAATAAATTGTATCAATATTGATCCGCCAGTTTTTGAAATATCACTAATTTAGTACGAGCACAGTTTGAGAATAAATAGCACATAAAAACATGGGATCACACTATAAATCAAATATCTTATGAACCGCGCATTGGATATGGATCCAATAAAATATATTAGATGCCTATATGTTGGTAGAGATCAATAATGAATTGCATTAATGTTGATACACCAGTTTTTGAGATATGAGTAATTGAGTATCAGCAATGCCCCTAGAACCAATCCAATGCTATATCTCAAAAATGTGATTGCACTAAAAATAAAATATGTCATAAATCGCGTATTGGATATTAATCCAATTAAATATGTTATATGCATATATATATCTCTAAATATCATCACTAAATTTTATTAAAATTTATACGCTAGTTTTTGATATATCTCTAATAATGTAATAACAATATATGAAAATACCACATCATTACACTATGAATCAAATATTTCATAATCCGCGCATTGGATATGGATCCAATTAATAAGGCCATATGTCTATATATCACTAAAAATCAGTAATAAATTGTATCAATATTGATCCGCCAATTTTTGAAATATCACTAATTTAGTACAAGTACAGTTTGAACATAGTACCTAAAAACTGGTGATCACCTATAAATCAAATATCTCATGAATCGCGCATTAGATATTACTCAAATTAAATATAACAGATGCCTATATGTTACTAAAGATCAGTAATAAATTGCATCAATATTGATACACTAGTTTTTGAGATATGAGTAATTGAGTATCAGCAATGCCCCTAGAACCAATCCAATGCTATATCCCAAAAATGTGATTGCACTAAAAATCAAATATTTCATAAATCGCGTATTGGATATTAATCTAATTAAATATGTTATATGCATATATATCTCTAAATATCATCACTAAATTTTATTAAAATTTATGCGCTAGTTGTTGATATATCTCTAATAATGTAATAACAATATATTAAAATACCACATGCATTACACTATGAATCAAATATTTCATAAACCGTGCATTGGATATGGATCCAATTAATAAGGCCATATGTCTATATATCACTAAAAATCAGTAATAAATTGTATCAATATTGATCCGCCAATTTTTGAAATATCACTAATTTAGTACAAGTACAGTTTGAACATAGCACCTAAAAACTGGTGATCACCTATAAATCAAATATCTCATGAATCGCGCATTGGATATTACTCCAATAAAATATACTAGATGCCTATATGTTACTAAAGATCAATAATCAATTGCATTAATATTGATACACTAATTTTTGAGATATGAGTAATTGGGTATCAGCAATGTCCCTAGAACCAATCCAATGCTATATCTCAAAAATGTGATTGCACTAAAAATCAAATATTTCATAAATCGCGTATTGGATATTAATCCAATTAAATATGTTATATGCATATATATCTCTAAATATCATCACCAAATTTTATTAAAATTTATGCGCTAGTTTTTGATATATCTCTAATAATGTAATAACAAAATATAAAAATACTACATGCATCACACTATGAATCAAATATTTCATAAACCGCGCATTGGATATGGATCTAATTAATAAGGCCATATATCTACATATCACTAAAAATCAGTAATAAATTGTATCAATATTGATCCACCAGTTTTTGAAATATCACTAATTTAGTACGAATACAGTTTGAGAATAGCATCTAAAACCATGTGATCACACTATAAATCAAATATCTCATGAATCGCGCATTGGATATTACTCCAATTAAATATATTAGATGCCTATATGTTGCTAAAGATCAGTAATAAATTGCATCAATATTGATACACTAGTTTTTGAGATATGAGTAATTGAGTATCAGCAATGCCCCTAGAACCAATCCAATGCTATATCTCAAAAATGTGATTGTACCAAAAATCAAATATTTCATAAATCGCGTATTGGATATTAATCCAATTAAATATGTTATATGCATATATATCACTAAATATCATCACCAAATTTTATTAAAATTTATACGCTAGTTTTTGATATATCTCTAATAATGTAATAACAATATATTAAAATACCACATGATCACACTAAAAAAATAAATATTTCATAAACCGCGCATTGGATATGGATTCAATTAATAAGGCCATATGTCTATATATCACTAAAAATCAGTAATAAATTTTATTAATATTTATCCGCCAGTTTTTGAAATATCACTACTTTAGTACAAGTACAGTTTGAGCATGGCACCTAAAAATAAGTTATCCCCTATAAATCAAATATCTCATGAATCGCGCATTGGATAATACTCAAATTAAATATAACAGATGCCTATATGTTACTAAAGATCAGTAATAAATTGCATTAATATTGATACACCAGTTTTTGAGATATGAGTAATTGAGTATCAGCAATGTCCCTGGAACCAATCCAATGTTATATCTCACAAATGTGATCGCAGTAAACATTAAATATTTCATAAATCGATATATATATATATATATATTTATATATATATATATATATATATATATATATATATATATATAATGAAACAATCGCTCTCATCTTTTGTTTTTCGATTGGGAGAGGGACAGTGGCGTGGAGGAAAGTAAGAGTGACCGATGGAGCGGCACGGCGCCCTCAATAAACCGGTCAGTGTCGGAGATTACCGCCGCGGTGTTCCGCAATCTCCTTTTACTCTCCGCAATTATTGCGCAATCGAATCAGACGCTTATGCACGGGAACAAGAGGAGGGCGTAATCGCGGAAACTCGAGTTGGTCGAGTGCCGTAGGTGACTGTACTCAATTACTGACAGATCGCATGAGCCGCGGCCCTCATTCAATTGTCTCCCGGTTTGACAGGTGTGAAATCAATTGTTTCCCGGCCTTAACCCGCAAATGCACCGGCGACATTAACCCACTGCCTCCCATTCACGTTAACGAGTCTGGCAATATCCTGGTATAAAACTCATAGAGAAATCGAGTCAGCGACGGTTGATTGGGTTGGGTTGGGTTAGGTTATGAAGATGAATTGAGTCAGCGATCTTAAAACAATACACGACAAATTTGTACCAATTCGAGGATCAATTTTAACATTTTATATGTGTAAAATTGACGCTCATATCCACCTACAATGTGGCCTTCATGAAATCAAGTATCTATCTATCTATCGCATCACTGACCTCAAAACAGTCGATTACAACCAATTTTGGCATTTTGGCGTCAGCGATATTAGACCATCCAAATCAGTTGGCCACCTGTAAAGTGGTTTGAAGAGCAAAAGTGGTTGAAAGATTACAGAATAATTCGCGAAACTTGAGACCACACGAAAATTCAAAAATCAGAAAACTGATTACAGAATAATTCTCGAAACTTGGGACAACACGAAAATGCAAAACTCAGAAAACTCTTATTTCTGGTTTACCTACAACTTCCGTTGCTGCATCAAATTTTCCCCCATCGACGGCGTTTGTTTACAAACGTATCGATTGTTTCCAAACCAAGCACGACAACTGCACGCCTTTGAGAAATCTCTATTTTTTCTCTTATATAGTTCATGTAGTTCTCTCATATAGTTATGGCACAGGAAATGCCACATTGGCATATGGCACACACGTTCCTCTTTCGAACTGGTTTACCGCCTTCGCAACACACACACACACACACACATATACCTTTAATATATATATATATATATATATATATATATATATATATATATAATTCTATATATGTGCGCACATTCAGACACAATGGTAAAATCTGGGTTAATAAGTCGTTCGATTAGAATGCGCCCGGTAAATAATCGCTCGCTCTCTCTTTCTCGCTCGCACAAATGCATGTTCGCTAGCCTTTTCTGTTACGTAAATCTGAACGGGAATTTGTCGCGGTGACGCAAGTCAACCGCTTTCTTCAGCGATTCCTCTACATATCAATTGGGGAACGAATCGGTCACTTGCTAACCTTCGCTCCAACTTCAGATTTAAACTGCCGAAAAACTAAAGATATTTCGATTTTTGCATTTTCTGATAGCTGCAAGTCTACTTAATAAGTGTGCCAAATTTGAAAATTGTCAGGCTACTACAAGTGTGTTAAAAAAATTGTAAAAAAATGTTAAAAGGCAGAAATTTTAACTCCTATAACATTTTTATTTAAAAGTAAAAATTTAAAAAAATCCCTCGTGTAAACTCAATGCGGGGACATACTGTATATAACTGGTAATTATTATAGCTCTAGGGCAATAAGGTACCTTTATAGCTCTAGGGTAGTAAACTGCCTTTATGGCTTATTACAGCGAGGCTAATAAATATGCTATTATATACTTGATACATAAATATCTTTTAGAGCTCTAAGGCTATAAAGTGTCTTTACGTCTCTAGGGCGATAAGGTACCTTTATGGCTCTAGGGTAGTAAAGTGCCTTTATGGCTTTATTATAGCGACCGTTATAGCGATGAATATGCGATTATGTACTTGTTACATAAATATCTGTTAGAGTTCTAGGGCCATAAAGTGTCTTTATGTCTCTATAAGGCACCTTTATGGCTCTAGGGTAGTAAAGTGCGTTTATGGCTTGTGGAAGTCTGTAGGGTCGTAGTTCTAGGGCCATAAAGTGTCTTTATGTCTCTATAAGGCACCTTTATGGCTCTAGGGTAGTAAAGTGCGTTTATGGCTTGTGGAAGTCTGTAAGGTCGTAAATTGGACTCACCTCCAGCTTCCTGTTGTACTCCTCGACGGAGGCGTCGTGCTGCCTCTTGAGGTCCTCGTTCTTCTCGAGCAGGGCCTTGCCCAGCTCGGCGGCCAGCTGGAGGTCGTTCTCCTTCATCCTCAGCTGGGTCCAGACGTCTTCACCTCCACCAGCTCCCTCCACGGCACCGCGTTTTTCCATATCGGCTACGTACTCCTCCAGTGTCCACATATCAGGCTATCACATCACGAGGACATCGACGACGAAGACGTCGACGAAGGAACCGCGCACCAACAGCCAACCGCACACCGCACAACCATCACAGAAGACAAATTCAAGTCTTAACAGGTCTTACAAAAGCTAAACGGTATTCAGACAAAGTCTTCGCACAGAATTTGAAGTAACTATTGGAAGCGAGACCTTTCAGAAAGGTTTAAGGTACAGAATTTGAAGGTCTTCGGAGAACAAAAATTGGCAGCCTTTGCGGTATAAAATCAAAAGGTCTTTGTGTCTCCAGGGCAATCAGGCACCTTTATGGCTCTAGGGTAGTAAAGTGCGTAAAATCTTTGGATAACTATAACTGCAGACGCTTACAGTACAAACTTTGTGGTAATAAAATTGGTAGCTGCAGTAATTGCAAAAGTAAATATAGTACAAAAGTACAAAATTTGAAAGACGTCCCTTAAAAGGTCTTCTTATATTTAAGTCTTCTTCGGCGGTATGTTTAATTGGGCGTAAGTATCGTTCAATTGCTTAAGTGTTAGTTAGTCGTTTTTAATATCTTCGATACACCGTACAATTTTGTTGCAATGGTTGCCCCTATTTATCTTCCAATCACCTTTAAGCTCGTGCTATTTTCTTTAGCTAAGTTGCGTTGTTTTAAGTCTTCAATTTTGTATCAAACTTAATCGGCTTAAGTTTCACTTTATCACGGTTCTATTTATTTATCTTAAACTTGATTTCGAAGGTACGACTTTGTTGCATCCTTTATCCCTTCAAGCTTCACGTCGATATATACGTTCGACTTATCTTCAGCTTCATTTCGATGTGTCTTAAGACTAATATTCTGAGTACGGGTGTAATTTCTTTGAAACTTAAGGTATCTTAGGCACGACTAGAAGTTGTTTAAAGGAAAATTTCGTATTCGAGTTGTCTTAAGCTGTCTTCGTGTGAACTTTTTAAGTACAGTTTTAAGTTGCCTTAACAGTTAAGTCTTCGCGTTTCGTCCTATTGGTTGCGCCTCATCAGCAGCTTCTGCAAACAGTAAACTTGTTATTATTATTATTATTGTTGGTGGTAATGTTGCGACGTGGTGAGAGTGCGGCGGAAAAGTCAAGGCCCCTGCTTCTAGAGTGGCTTATTTAGCAACTGGCAAAAGGCGAGCGGGCTGAGTCACAGTCTCAGATACATATGACAGGCATAAGAATGCTTATGCTTGTAAAGCGACCTCGACGTCTTTTGTTTTGTGCGGACCGGATTTGCGCCAGGCTTAAAACCGCTGGAAATCCGAGCAGAACGAGAAAACAAAAGAGCGGCGAAACTTCGTGGGTAAAGTTATCTTGAAGAACAAGTTAACCGACTCTCGGCAATTCCCATAACCAACGTTTGACCGTCGTAAACAGGTCACTCTAATCGCTCCCTTTGAAGGCCTATACTTCGCGCAACGATAGTTTGTTGACTTGAAGTAGTTTAACAATCCCATCCTTATAATTTTTATTGCAAGTCAATGCCATAAAAACAAACTATCGTTGCGCGAAGTATAGCACTTGATACCTGGGATTAAATTACCTTTATGGCCCTAGCGGAATAAAGTATATTTCCCGCTCTAGAGCAAATGTTGACACCGGGGATTAAATTACCTTTATGGCCCTAGCGGAATAAAGTATATTTCCCGCTCTAGAGCAAATGTTGATACCGGGGATTAAATTACCTTTATGGCCCTAGCGGAATAAAGTATATTTCCCGCCCTAGAGCAAATGTTGACACCGGGGATTAAATTACCTTTATGGCCCTAGCGGAATAAAGTATATTTCCCGCTCTAGAGCAAATGTCCGCAAGAAACGGACGAGCGATGAGGAAACAATGGTATTCCCAGGTCGCTCATCTGCCTTTTTTTTTTGCAAAAAAATTTTGCTCCCCGATTCGCTTTTGTTGTCGTCTCGTTAGCGTCGGAGGTGGCGTGGATCGCGTGACTCACGAACCGGCACGTGAGACACGCGGAGAGAAAATGATTTTTTTTTTTAAGGAATACAATACTTATGTGTGCCACGAATATTAATTACGCCCCGATTCGACACGCAGCAGAGCAACGGCCGTCTCTCCACAGTTGGAGGTTTGATACCGAATATCGGATAAGCAACTGGTCCTGTTATACCGAAGTCAATTGGTGACCGCCGACATGTCACGCCTTCAAATTCATCAATATCTGATCGCCTTCAATTGCCTCAAACCTGTAATCTTCATCTCCATGCTTGAAATCATTGCATCTTCAAACCTTCCTACATTCACGCGCATCTGACGTCACACCTAATGCTGTCACGTTGCCACCTGATTGGTCAGATCTGTTCCGTGCCTATCTTCTGACCACGGTACACCCAATCAGACGACAGCATTCAGTTGACAGACTTAAATATGCAACGCCTTCAAATACGTCAAAACTACATTCACAACTATAAATGCCAAACTATTTTTGCTTTACCGGTATGTTATTTTTCATAATTATTTAACATAAAGTATCAAAATTAGATTTAATTTTTGTTATTTAGCCAACACCCTGTATAAATATATCAATGTTTTAATAACTGTAATAGTAGTAAACAGAAATTTTAATTCTTATAGCAGTTTGAAGATGCAACCTTCCTACGTTCACGTGCATCTGACGTCACACCTAATGTTGTCACGCTGCCATCTGATTGGTCAGTTCTGTTCCGTGCCTATCTTCTGACCACGGTATGACCCAATCAGATGGCAGCATTCAGTTGACAGATTTAAATAGCAACAAAAATAGATGTTTTCCTCTCCTGGGAACGCTCCCCTCTCGCTCTCACACTCGCGGGCAATTAAACAAAAGCGAAATCAGATAAACAGCTTTCGTTTGTCCAATTACCGCTCGTCTAATTGGCCGCGTACGTGCTCGCTCGTGCGATCCGGTTCGAAGGACCAGATCGTCCGGCGAACAAGTCTTCTGCGCTATTTTAAAGTCTAATCTAATGTGAAGACAGATCTGACCAATCAGATGGTCACGTTGCCTATTTAAGTCCGTCAACTAAATGATTTCGTCTGATTGGGTTGTACCATGAAGATGAAGATTGCAGGTTTGACCTAATTGACGTTGCCTATTTTAAGTTGCTAATTAAGTCTGTTAACTATATGCTGTCATCTGATTGGGTTGTACCGTGTCAGAAGGTAGGCACGCAATAGATCTGACCAATCAGATGGCAGTGTGACAACACTAAGTGACGCGTCAGATGCGCGTGAACGTAGGAAGGTTTGAAGAAGCATTTATTTCAAGCATGACGATTACAAGTTTGACGTAATTGAAGGTGGCGTCAAAAGTTTTTGTTTCTGTCAAATTACGTGATCAGTTGAAAGCTTTTGTTTCTGTCAAATTAGGTGGCATCTGTCAAAAGCTTGTGCTTCTGTCAAATTGGGTTGTATCTGTCAAAAGTTTTTGTTTCTGTCAGATTACGTGCGTCAGTTGAAAGTTTTTGTTTCTGTCAAATTAGGTGGTATCTGTCAGAAGCTTGTGCTTCTGTCAAATTAGGTTGTATCTGTCAAAAGTTTTTGTTTCTGTCAAATTAGGTGGCATCTGTCAAAAGCTTTTGCTTCTGTCAAATTAGGTTGTATCTGTCAAAAGTTTTTGTTTCTGTCAGATTACGTGCGTCATTTGAAAGCTTTTGTTTCTGTCAAATTAGATTGCATCTGTCAAACGTTTTCGTTTCTGTCAAATTGGGTTGCATCTGTCAAACGTCTTTGTTTCTGTCAAATTAGGTGCGTCAGTTGTAAGATTTTGATTCTGTCAAATAGGTGCTTCATGCGAATTCAACATTAATATTGCATATGCATTGCATGCAGGTTATTGATTTTATGGTAGAAATGAGGATTCAATAATAATATTGCATATGCATGCAAGTCGAGATGCGATTGTCGTCGTATCTTGTTTGTTTATCGATGATCGACTAATTGTGATCCATGACCTAAAAAACTTGTGATAAAACGCTTGTCTGCGTTAAGAAACAATCGGAGTGTTGCGTTGTTGGGTTTGTCCTGTAAGTGGAGTGCAATTCCGTTGTGCAATGTGGCATTACATGTTCGCCAGTTTCTAATTGTTTTCGTAAGTGCGGCCATCAGTTTGCTTCCAGATAATTCGGAGAACTTAAAGAGTTGGGAAACCCATGTAATCGTCGTGGGCCGTGGAATTTCACGTTTTCACTCTATTCGCGCGACGAAACGGACGAAAACGAGTAACAACGTGCATGCAAAGCCCAGATTCAGTCACTTTTAATCCGTCAATTAAACTATGTGTCAAATTTTGTTGCATCTGTCAAAAGTTTTTGTTTGTGTCAAATTAGGTTTCATCTGTCAAAAGTTTTAGTTTCTGTCAAATTAGGTGGCACCTGTCAAAAACTTGTGTTTCTGTCAAATTATGTTGGATCTGTCAAAAGATTTTGTTTCTGTCAAATTTGGTGCGTCATTTTGAAAACTTTTGTTTCTGTCAAATTAGGTTATATATGTCAAATTAGGTTGTATCTGTCAAAAGTTATATCAACGTATAATCAAAAAAAGTTACTTCGAGGTTGTACTTGTTAATAGTTATAAAGTTATAAAAGCACAGCTGAGCTGACCGGAAATGCATGTTAATTCTTATGGGAGCACACCCCTTTATGTCACTACAAAGTTATATAAGGCATCTGAGGTTTTGTTTCTGTCAAATTCCGTATCTGTCAACGATTGTTGCGAGTTCTAATTTCTATTGCTTGCAATTTCTGCTGTCATTAGTTTTTTTTTTCGTTTGCTATCATATAACGCGGAAATTTGTGGATTTGGTCGAAAATGAAAACAACTTGTTATCTGCGCATTGTACAAATATAATTACCTCTTATCGCCGCATTTGCGAGGGCAGCAAATAAATTCACGTAAGCTGTTATCAGGTTCGCGCTAAATTGCTGCAAGCACGTCCAGCGAAATCGCGTCAGCGACGAAAATCCGTCGTAGCCGACGTAGTTTTGGCAATTGTTTCAGGTAATCGGCAATTGTTTGGCGATCGTGATTCATTTGTCACAAGGCGCTTGCTTAATTTTCAAAAAGTACCTGAATTCGGCTACTGTAAACATTTTAAAAAGCGTTTTTCTTACTGCAAGTCTTTCTATTAACTGCCACGTAATAGAAAAATTGTTATTCAGTTGTCTAACTGGAAAAATTAGTAATGCAAAATTGCTGCATACATAAATTAGTAGGTATTTTTGTTTAAATTGTTTTAAACTGATTTTAAACTTCTATGGCATCTGATTTTAAAATTTTGTGTCATCTGATTTTCTTAAACAAATTGAACAGCAGCTGATTTTCTAACATCAACACTAAATTTACTAGAACAGCACTTGAACTTTTATGTGATCTCATTTTAAACTTTTATGACATCTGATTTTAAAATTTTGTGTCATCTGATTTTCTTAAACAAATTGAACAGCAGCTGATTTTGTAACTTCAACACCATTAATTTTCTAGAACAGCACATGAACTTTTATATCATCTGATTTTAAACTTTTATTACGTCTGATTATAAAATTTTATGGCATCTGATTTTAAAGTTTGGTGGCATCTGATTTTCTTAAACAAATTGAACAGCAGCTGATTTTCTAACTTCAACACTAAATTTACTAGAACAGCACTTGAACTTTTATGTCATCTCATTTTAAACTTTTATGACATCTGATTTTAAAATTTTGTGTCATCTGATTTTCTTAAACAACTTGAACAGCAGCTGCTTTTCTAACTTCAACACCATTAATTTTCTAGAACAGCACTTGAACTTTTATATCATCTGATTTTAAACTTTTATGACATCTCATTATAAAATTTTATGACATCTGATTTTAAAGTTTTGTCTCATTTGATTTTCTTAAACAAATTGAACAGCAGCTGCTTTTCTAACTTCAACACCATTAATTTTCTAGAACAGCACTTGAACTTTTATATCATCTGATATTAAATTTTTATTACGTCTGATTATAAAATTTTATGGCATCTGATTTTAAAGTTTGGTGGCATCTGATTTTCTTAAACAAATTGAACAGCAGCTGATTTTCTAACATCAACACTAAATTTACTAGAACAGCACTTGAACTTTTGTGTTATCTGATTTTAAACTTTTATGCCATCTGATTTTAAAATTTTGTGTCATCTGATTTTCTTAAACAACTTGAACAGCAGCTGAATTTTCTAACTTCAACACTAGTGATATTCTATAACATCAGCTTGAACTGTTATGTCATCTGATTTTAAACGTTTATGACGTCTGATTATGAAATTTTATGCCATCTGATTTTAAAATTGTGTCATCTGATTTTCTTAAACAAATTGAACAGCAGCTGATATTCTAACATCAACACTAAATTTACCAATACAGCACTTAAACTTTTATGTCATCTCATTTTAAACTTTTATGACATCTGATTTTAAAATTGTCATCTGATTTTCTTAAACTAATTGAGCAGCAGCTGATTTTCTAACTACAACACTAAGTTTACTAGAACAGCACTTGAACTTTTATGTCATCTGATTTTAAACTTTTATGACATCTGATTTTAACATTTTGTGTCATCTGATTTTCTTAAACAACTTGAACAGCAGCTGATTAATTTTCTAGAACAACAGCTAATTTTCCAACTTTTGAGCTATTAACAGGTTAATTTTTAATTGTTTTTCCGATTGTGGAAAAAATTGACCGACTAAGCGCCTTTTAATGTACAAGTTAACTGTTAACAGGTTAATTTTTAATTGTTTTTCTGATTGTGGAAAACTTGTTCGACTGAGCGTCTTTTAATTCTGACTAGAAACAAGTGGATTTTCACTTGTTTTCCCGATTGTAGGCGATCAAATGGTTTCGTTTTCCTGCTGCAAACAATAGCAACGGTTGCTTCTGTTTTTTTTGTTGTTCTTGTTTTGGGAGCAACTCTGCGCGGTCAAAGCACCTAAAACTGACCCCGCACGCGTCCCGTTTGTTTACGTCCTTCCGCGTTGCTAAATAAACCAGTTTTCTCCGAGAAACAATCGATGCGGCAGGGAAAATCGACCGCGAAAAGCCCACTTTTCACCGCACAACAACACCCACACACACACACGATCTCCATAGCGATGAAAACGTACCTGCAGGTTAATTAATCCCCTACGTCCAGATTGCGGTGGTTCACGCACGCCACTGTGCAAGTGTTCTTTTGTTTTTTTTTTTTTTTGTTTGTCTTTTGTTTTTGCGAATCCGCGACGCGCGCGTGGGTGGCAATACCGTGTAGGTAAGACGCAATCTGCTAGGCTGCCGCGGATAGACTGAGGCGAACAATGGCGTTTTACCTCTGCGCACAGGTAAACCTGTCCCCCCCTCGACCCCCACCCCCCTGAAACACCTGTTTGAGTGCGCGCTCAGGTAATGCGTCAAGAGACACGAATCGGCTTCTGTCCGAAAATCGAAAAACAATTGCAGTCAGGTGGTCGAAACAGCCGAAAATTTCGTCAAGACGTTCAATTGTTGCTGTCGAACGGTTGAAACAGAACGTTTCATTTGTTGCTATCAAACGGTTGAAACAGGACGTTTCAATTGTTGCTGTCGAACGGTTGAAACAGGACGTTTCATTTGTTGCTACCGAACGGTTGAATCAGGACGTTTCAATTGTTGCTGTCGAACGGTTGAATCAGGTCGTTTCAATTCTTGCTGACGAAGGGTTGAAACAGGACGTTTCAATTGTTGCTGTCGAACGGTTGAATCGGGACGTTTCAATTATTACTGCCGAACGGTTGAAACAGGACGTTTCATTCATTGCTGTTGAACGGTTGAATCAGGACGTTTCAATTGTTACTGTTGAACGGTTGAATCAGGACGTTTCAATTGTTGCTGTTGAACGGTTGAAACAGGACGTTTCAATTGTTGCTGTCGAACGGTTCAAACAGGACGTTTCAATTGTTACTGTCGAAGGGTTGAAACAGGACGTTTTAATTGTTGCTGTCGAACGGATGAAACAGGACGTTTCAATTGTTGCTATCGAACGGTTGAAACAGGACGTTACATTTGTTGCTATCGAACGGTTGACACAGGACGTTTCAATTGTTGCTTTCGAACGGTTGAATCTGGACGTTTCAATTGTTGCTATTGAACGGTTGAAACATGACGTTTCAATTGTTGCTCTTGAACTGTTGAAAGAGGACGTTTCATTGGTTGTTGTTGAACAGTTGAATCAGGACATTTCAATTGTTGCTGTCGAACGGTTGAAACAGGATGTTTCATTTGTTGCTATCAAACGGTTGAAACAGGAAGTTTCATTGGTTGTTGTTGAACGGTTGAATTAGGACATTTCAATTGTTGCTATCGAACGGTTGAAACAGGACGTTTCGATTGTTAACCTTATATAACAAAGAACAAAACAATCTAAGAAATAAACTATACCTTTTCAAGTTCAAAATAAGACCAATCAATTTCATTTTGGGAGGTAACAAATTCAAATTGAGACCAATCAATTTCAATTTGGAAATAATCAAATTCAAATTGATTTGAAACAAATTCAGTTTGAGATCTAACAATTTCTAAATGAGATTTTCAATTTCAAATTGAGACTAAACAAATTCAAGTTGCCATTAAACAATATCAAGTTGAGAGTAAACAAATAAAATGTACTTAAAATAAATAAATATTAAACAAATAAAAGTATAGTTGCTTTCCTGAAACAAAAACGCTGCGCATCGTATGCAACCGTGTATGCTCGCCGTACAAGTTGGAAACGTGTACGGCAATACGCTTGCAGGCGGAATATAATAATATACAGGGTGTTAATTTGAAAAGTTGCCACCGACTTTTTTCATAGAACTAATGATTATTTTTTAAATTACTCAAAACCGTTTGGGTGGTTTGGAGGGGGAGCCAAAATGGCGTAGACAACTTTGTTATTTCCACTCACACTTTTATTTTTGAAAAAAAATTAGTGACTGCAGTTTCGACTGAGATCTAGTCATTAGCGAATTAAGTTACACACTTATTTCCACTCACACTTTTATTTTTGAAAAATATTTAGTGACTGCAGTTTCGACTAAGGTCTAGTAATTGTTCCACAACTGCTACCAGTATACAATGTCTATAAATTCTGTTTGTGCGTTAGGTTAGGATCAGGTCACAAGGCGCAAGGTGAAATAAGTCTCTCTCGGTTTATAGTAAATAATGTTTATTAGTACTTTTTTTCTGTTTACAACAAGAGGTTGGAATCTGATATGCAATATTTACATATTTCGTTCAAAATGGGTGGTATGTGTGTGCTCTTAACCTGACCCCGCTGCTTCCTGCACTCGGAGGCAGTTTTTCGATGATTGCAAAGTCACTGCATAATTTTTTATTTTTTACGTTTAGGGGGGTGGAGGTAGAGGGTTGAAACTCGCATGGCTGAAAGACCCCCCCCCCGAGATACCCCTTGGGTTAAATTTTCGTGAAAATTCGTTGGGTAGTTTCGGAGAAAATGGCGTTCGAATAGTAATGTGTCATCTGTCAACGCATCTGTCATTTTTTTAAGTATTTAGGTAAGGTTTTGTTACGTATGTATCTATCAAAACATTTGTTTTTGTTTCAATTATGTTGGTTAGCTTCCGTTACGTTTGTTTTGTTTTAAAGTGCCATGACATTGCCCATATTTAGGGGCAATTGGCTGTCACTGTCAATTTTAACCTAAATAATGGCTACTAATGTCAGTTTTAACCTAAATAATGATATTGCCGATATTTAGGTTAAGTTAGGTTAAGCAACATCTTCGATGTCTGTCAGTTTCGTCATAACAATCAGCCGATTTCGAATTTAAGTTTATTCTTGATATACAGGGTGATCGAAAATAGGCCGCTCGCTTAGGTCGCCGTGGACGTCTAGGCTCTCATATATTAGGCCCGAGGCAAGTCAAAAAAGTCAGTTTTAACCTAAATAATGACACTGCCGATATTTAGATTAAGTCAGCTGTCAGTGTCAGTTTCAACAGTACAGCAGTTGTTGAGTTTATTGAGTAAAGCTGTCAGAGATAGATGATTAGGTTTCTAGAGTAGGTATCAGATTACTTTTGGTCATCCCCACTTCGGTTTCAGTATCAGTAATGAGTAAAACCTAATCAGCACTCTCTACAGCCAACATCAGTACTCTACGTTAACCATTTGGCACATCTCTTATTACTCAATAATAACTAATTAAGATGTTAGCACATCTCTAATTACGCAATAATAACTAATCAGCACTCCCAGCACTCAACATGAAGAATTTGGCACATCTCGTATTACTCAATAATTACTAATCAGCACTCAAAACTCAACGTTAAGAATTGGGCACATCTCTTATTACTCAATAATAACTAATCAGCACTCTCAGCGCTCATTGTTAAGAATTTAGCACATCTCTTACTAAGGAGATTAAAAAAAAAAACACTTGATATGAGTTTCACGATTTTTTTTAATAGAAATAACTGAATGAAATAAGTTTTAATTTGCTCTTGAAAATAGTGTAACTACAGAAACAATTGTAGAGCTATTTCCATTATAAAAATCGTGAAACTTTTACCAAGTGTTTTTTTAAATCTTCTCCACATACACATTCGATTTAACATATCTTATTACTCAATAATTACTAATCAGCACTCAAAACTCAACGTTAAGAATGCGGCACATCTCTTATTATTCAATAGTAACTATTGAGCACTCTCTACTTTCTATATCAGTACTGATTGATTAGTAATTTGCAACTTATTTGGGCAGAAATGTTCCCTTATTGATTAACTGTAATCAATCTACAAAATCTGTTCACGTCAGTAATTAATCAGTGATCTCTATTATCTTTGTCGTGCTCGACGCTGACTAATCTGCACTCTCTAGTATCTCTACCAGTCACTACAGAATGACAATTAATCTGCATTATGTACTGTCTATATCACTAGTGATAAAATGACAACTAATCTGCGTTACGTACTGTAGAGACAGTATCACTACTGATATAGCTCATTGGTGACAGAACGACAACTAACCTGCATTATTTACCGTCTGTATCAGTAGTGACAAAACGACATCAAATCTGCTTTACGTACTGCCTCTTTAAGTAGTGACAGAATGTTAATAATCTGCATTATCTACGGTTTGTATCAGTAGTTACAAAACGACAACTAATCTACTTTGCCTACTGTCGCTATCAGTAGTGACAGAACGATGACTAATCTGTATTACATACTGTCTATCAATACTGAACGAAAACTACCAATTATCAGTAATTAATGAGTACTTATAAACAGTCTACTCTCTATATCAGTTCTGAACGGTAACTACAATCAGTTATCAATGGTTACTAATGAACACTCTCTACTGACTATCAGTATTCTGTAAATACTTACTCAATAGTTGCTATTTACTCTCTACAATCTCCATTAATATTCAGTAGTGATATCTACGATCGATCACTAGTGATCTATAGGATCGCCATCAGTAATAATTTCTAGTGATTAATCAGAGCCCCTTGACTTGAACGACGCCCGGCCGCCCGCAAAGGTCACTGTCTCTCTTACTCATCAGTAGAAAACAGTAGTTGTACGTCATTGTCTCTCTTACTCAGCAGTAGAGAACAGTAGTTGCACTGTCTCTCCAACTCAGCAGTAGAGAACAGTAGTTGCACGTCACTGTCTCTCTTACTCAGTAGTAGAGAACATGAGTTTGCACGTCACTGTCCCTCTTACTTGACCAGTAGAGCACAGGAGTTGCAGGTCACTGTCTCTCGTACTCAGCAGTAGAGAACAGGAGTTGCACGTCATTGTCTCTCGAACTCGGCAGTAGAGAACATGAGTTGCACGTCACTATCTCTTTTACTCGGCAGTAGAGAACAGTACTGTACCAAAGTTACCAATTATCTGAAATTAATGATTACTTATAAACACTCTACAGTCTATATCAGTTCTGAACGGTAACAAACAATCAGTAATCAATGGTTACTAATGAACACTCTCTACTGACTATCAGTATTCAGTAAATACTTACTCAATAGTTGCTATTTACTCTCTACAATCTCCATTAATATTCAGTAGTGATCTCTACGATCGATCAGTAGTGATCTATACGATCGCTATCAGTAATAATTTCTATTGATTAATCAGAGCCCCTTGACTTGAACGACGCCCGGCCGCCCGCAAAGGTCACTGTCTCTCTTACTCATCAGTAGAAAACAGTAGTTGCACGTCACTGTCTCCCTTACTCGGCAGTAGAGAAAAGGAGTTGCTCCCCCCTCCCCCTCCGGCAGTAGAGAACATTAGTTGCCCCCCCCCACCAATTACATATACTTCCGCCATTATTAGAGCAACACACACACACACCCATACATATAATTTCCTATACATATGCCAGTATAGGAAGTATATAATAAGTAATATCACTAACCCAGGAATTCAGTTTTTACCCGAGAGCTTACAACCGTAGTGTTTTGTTTCTGCTGCTTAACCCCTAAGTGACACCTAAATTACATCCACATATAAATGTTAAAATATATACTATATTTATATATATATATAATTCATCTCTATAATATAATTTGCTCTCTATATATATATCTCATATATAATAATACTCTTATTTTTTTTTGTCTCTTGTTAACCTAGATAAATCACAAAATCAGATTGGATATTTGTGCTGGCACCACAACGGCGACTGCCATCACAACAATTTCAACACAAAGACTTGCAGGTTAGATTGGTTGCAACTGTCAACTGTGACTTAGGTTAGGTTGGGTTTTGAGAGGTGTGTCCTATTTTGACACTTTTACGTTATCAAATCCAAAAACTGTAGATATATCAAAAAGGTCAGATTGGATCTTAAGAGGTGTGTTCTATTTTAACACTTTTAGGGTTTAAAATCTTAAACCGCAGATATATCACAAAGGTCAGATTGGATCTTAAGAGGTGTGCCGTATTTTGACAGTTTTACGTTATCAAATCTAAAACTGTAGATGTACTAAAAAGGTTAGATTGGATCTTAAGAGGTGTGTTCTATTTTGACACTTTAAGGTTATTAAATCTTAAACTGCAGATATATCAAAAAGGTTAGATTGGATCTTAAGAGGTGTGCCGTATTTTGACACTTTTAGGTTATAAAATCTAATACTGCAGACATATTAAAACCATTCGATTGGATCTTACGAGGTGTGCCGTATTTTGACACTTTTACGTTATCAAATCCTTGTCCTTGACTTGTCTTTGGAAAGAATTGACTGATGGTGGTTTTGGTTGTTTTTTGGAAACAATTGGTGGCAATTTTGTTGTTGTATTGAGGTAATGGCCGTCGTTCCGTGTCGGTGCCGCGGCGTCGGCCTCCCTCAGACCCAGATTCTGCTTTGTTTTTTCTCTAACGGCCACGAGAGAGGCGTCGGCCTTTAAAGTCATCACATAAATATTTATCATTGTATCAGTAAGTACTACCCCTATGCGGCGCCTCCGCCCTCCGTCGCGGCTCACTTGTTCTCGATGAGCAGCTGCAGCTGCAGCACCAGGTCCCTGGACAGCCTGAGGATGGCGGCCGCGTCGTGCCTCTCCGCCATTTCTGAGGACATTCGTCGGTCATACCTTAGTCGACGAAAGTCGGGCCACTCACCGTTGAAAAACTTGATGATGTCGGTGAAGTCCATGGCGTTGGAGAGGATGATCTCCCTGTAGGTCTCGAGGAAGGCGAGCGCCAGGAAGAGGACGAAGTGCGCGGAGGCGGCGTGCTGCGCCGCCCAGATGGCCTCCCAGGTGGCGTACACGTCGGGGTAGACGAGCTCCCGCTTGAAGTCCAGCAGGAACCAGCGGTAGCAGAAGTAGAAGTGCGTGTAGTCGCCGTGCGAGTGCATCAGCTCGTACATCTCGGAGTCCAAGATCTGGATCAGGGAGCGCATGTTCGCGAAGTGGCAGTCCATCGCTGTGCCGTTGGGGAAGTTCTCCACCATGCGCTCCATCAGGTGGCAGAAGCACGCGTACGTCAGGCTCTCGTCGTTGAAGATGACCAGCAGCGGCGCCACCAGGTCGCACATGCCCTGCATGTAGCCCACGTCCAGGTGCTCCCACACGTACCTGGGGGCAACGAGATGACACTTAGTTTACCCGCGAGGAACCTTGAGACGACACTCTCAAGGAATCTTTAGAAGCATCCTTTCAAGGAGTCTCAGGAAGCATTCTCTCAATGAATTTGGGAAGGACCTTCTCAAGGATTCTTGGGAAGGACCCTCCCAAGGAATCTTGGGAAGGATCCTCAAGGAATCTTGGGAAGGACCCTCTCAAGGAATCTTAGGAAGGACCCTCTCAAGGAATCTTTAGAAGCATCCTTTCAAGGAGTCTCAGGAAGCATTCTCTCAATGAATTTGGGAAGGACCTTCTCAAGGATTCTTGGGAAGGACCCTCCCAAGGAATCTTGGGAAGGACCCTCTCAAGAAATCTTTAGAAGCATCCTTTCAAGGAATCTCAGGAAGCATTCTCTCAATGGATCTTGGGAAGGACCCTCAAGGAATCTTGGGAAGGACCCTCTCAAGGAATCTTGGGAAGGACCCTCTCAAGAAATCTTTTGAAGCATCCTTTCAAGTAATCTCAGGAAGTATCCTCTTAATCAATCCTGGGAGGGTCAGACAACAGGTGTTAACATAACGGTGTTTTGGGGGTACTGCCCCCTCAGAATTCTGCCTCCTGGTCGCTCTTTCCAACGCTCAACTCTTTAATAGTACTCACGTGCACATTATGTTGCGCAGCTTGTCGAGGTTCTCGCCGGCGAAGTACCAGTAGTTACGGTCGCAGCGCTGCACGTCCTTCTCGATCCTGTGCAGGTTCAGCCCGAACGTCTCCAGCAGCTCCGTCTGCAAAACGAGAGGGGTCAGCGGGGTCTGAGGCTCTGGCACCCACCCGGGTCATACTCACGCTGTAGACGCCCCCGTTGGAGCTCGCCGGGGAGGCGCACGCGCTCACCGCCGGCGACACCAGCCCGTGCGCCTCCAGGCACGAGTCCAGGTTGTTCTCCTCGGCGACGGCGTCCAGGCCGCTGCGCTGGGCCGCCAGGTCGGCCAGCGTGTTCGACAGGTCGACGCTCGCGTTGGTCACGATAACGCTGTGGGCGAAGTCGCCCTCGACCTCGCCCCCGCCGACGACGACAACGGCTTCGACGAGGGGCCTCACGACGATCACGACCTCGTCTGAGAGCTCGACACCTGGAGGCTTGAACGCGCCTTCACGAACAACATCACCGGGGACCACCGGATCTTCATGAGGTGACCCGGCAGCATCGCACGGTCCTTCTGCATGCTTAACACCGATAACATCTTCATGTGGCAGCTTGGTAACGAGCGTGTCTTCATGAGGAGACCCGGCGGCATCGCACGGACTTTCTTCACGGACATCTTCATACGGCAGCTTGGTGTCGACCGCGTCTTCATAGGGCGTCTCGACGGCAGCATCATCGTACGGACCTTCTGCGCACGCCAAATCCTCCGGAAGCTTGACGTCGACAACGTCTTCGTATGGCAGCTTGGTGTCGACGGCGTCTTCGTACGGAGACTCGACGGTGATCGCGTCTTCGTAATGAGACTCGGTTTCGTCCGCACGTTCATTTGCCTGCGTTGGAACGACCGCATCTTCATCTGGAAGCTTAACAGCGGCATTTTCGTGGGAAGACTTCGTCACATCTTTGCTCGAGTAGTCTGCGACTGCTTCGTCGTTAACCCCTTCCGGTAGTACGTTCTCTTGTGCCGAACCTTCTGCGCCCTCCTCCGGCGGCACCACTACGACTATAACTTCGTCCGCTTCTTGGGACGTCTGCTGACCTTCCTGCTTCACCGCCGTCTCCTCCTCGTCGCTCTCGTACCGTATCGTGTTCTGCTTCGTCTTCAGCCCCTTGGGCGCATCCTCCTCATGGGAGACGTCCTCGTAGTCGCTCACGTCCTCGAACACCTGCAACGGGGCACATAATTCAAATTGCGCCCGAAGTCCTTGTAAGCTTCAAGGACTATTTCTAACTATGATTCGCTTCCAAGTCCATAAACACAATTGCTGAGGAATTCCTATAAATACTTTTACGAAATTGAATATACCCTAAAACTTTACGTCCAAAACTACCTAACCAACTAACTAAAATTAACCGTTTGGGCTTACGTCGTTGCTGAGGTCCCTGGCCATCTGCTGGGGCACCTGGTCACCGCTCATGCTCTCGCTGCTCAGCTTGGCGATGGCGCTCGCCTGCGTCTCTTTGTCGCGCTGCTTGACGATGGCCTCCACGGCCAGCCACTCGGACATGGTGTTCTCGTACCTGCAACCCAGAAGAGGCCCAAATAGATATCAACCCCTTGAGACCGCTTATTTTGCTCCCGTCAACTTTCCTACATTTCGTTGTCTTCGTGTGCGCGCAAAACCAACTATGTCAAACCTTTCACGAATACTATCATACACACAGAAAAGATTAGAGATTGAATCTTCACAACACAGTGTGAATACAAATGTATGAAAGAGTTCGTTCAAAAATTACAGCGACTCCAGATTTTTTTCGCCATCTGTTTAACCTTCTTAGTGTAGTAGAGATAGTACTAAACAGTACTATCATGACATTAGGTGAATGCTGTCAAAATTCGATTACTCCGTCAAAATGTTATTGACATTTGTGAAAACTTTTTTCATTGTTTCCAACATTTTCACTATTTCTGCCAGAATTATAATAATGCTATCAAACTGTCTATAATAACTGTCAATTTAAATCCTATAGAGTGCGCAGGGTATGGTCATATAAGAACTGATCATTGACAAATTGTTTAAAAATTTTAAATGATTTATGCCAAAAGTTTTTTTTTTTTAATTTTTACCAACATTTAATTAATTATTACGTCAAACTTTCTTAGTGTAGTAGAGATAGTACTAAACAGTACTATCATGACATTAGGTGAATGCTCTCAAAATTCGATTACTCCGTCAAAATGTTATTGATTTGCGTGAAAATTTTATTCATTGTTTCCAACATTTTCACTATTTCTGCCAGAATTATAATAATGCTATCAAACTTTCTATAATTACTGTCAATTTAAATCCTATAGAGTGCGCAGGGTGTAGTCATATATGAAGTGATTATTGACAAATTTTTGAATGATATGCGAAAAGTTTTTTGTCCGTAACGAATATATCATCAAAGCCAACTTGTTATACATCTTTGGATTCAGAAAACTAATCTCTACCAATAATTTGCCTTTGTTGATGTTAAACCATAACCACCAGATTGATGTATGTACGATAAACGGCAGAGAAGTCGACGAATTTGGTACGAATCGCACACTTAAGCACAACAAACATTATAGGAACACATTTGATTGGAAGGGTCAAATACCCATGGCTAGTACGTAAATGCGCCACCGTCGCGCTGCCGCCTTGATGTAAATCGCCTATACCCCTGTGTGCGACGTTTATCTGGGATGGTGGTGGTGTTGGGGGTGGTGTTGGTGTTGTTGATTTTGCGCGTACATGTAGGTAACCGAATCTATAAAAATGGAAAGGACGAATCGCACGCAAATAAAACGACGTCAAGGGGTTATGACAGGGGTATGATATCTGCCAGGGGGTAGGATTCTGTAGGTGACAGGGGTAGGATATTTGCTGGGGGGTAGGATATCTGTAGGTGACAGGGGTGGGATATCTGCCAGGGGGTAGGATATCTGTAGGTGACAGGGGTAGGATATTTGCCAGGGGGCCTACTCACGCCTGCTTGGTCTCCTCGTCGAGCCGCGCGCGCTCCTCCGAGGTGCTGCCGAACTTGTGGTGCCCCAGGAGGTACGGCCACACCTCCCTGCGCAGCCCCTCGTCGATGCCGCCGTAGTACGTCAGCCGGTACACCTCGGTGCTGTCCTTGAGCACGCCGCCGACGCACAGCCCTAGCCACCGCTCTGGGGTCAGACCTGGGGGAAAGGGGTCAAGGTTATTCTCCGCGTGAAACTTAACGCCTGCTTCAAATTGACGCCCCCTTAACCTAATGCCTGCGTCAACTTAACGCCCGCTTCAACTTAACGCCTGCGTCAATCAGGAGCTCACCGTCCTCGGCGTTATCCCCGGCGACGATCTCCGCGTTCACCAGGCCGCTCAGGTGGGTCCTCACCGTCGAGAGGTGTCTGCAGTACGCCAGCCAGCCGTAGAAGGCCCTCGAGATGATCTGCCGCTTCATCGAGTCGCACACCGCCCTGATGCAGACGCTCGGAGGGCTCTCTGGACCGTTCTGCTGGTCCAGGCTGAAGCTCTTCGACGAGCTGTCCGAGCTCGTGCTCGACGAGGCCAGCTGGACCCGCACCTTGCACGGCAGCTGGGCCCTCGTGTCCAGCAGCTCCTTCCTCTTCACTGCAACAACGAGACGGCAATAAACAGCGGCGGTTTTATGAGGAGGATGAAGACCTGACCGTTTTGACGCACCCCCTTTCTAAGACCATAGCGGTTTTATAGGAGGATGAAATCGTTTATGAGATCGTTTGGACATACCCTAAGGCTCTCCTCTTCATATGGTGATAAATTATAAGGTTTTATAGGAGGTTGAAACCTTTTACAAGGAGGACCTGATTGTGGGTGTACAACTCAGGCTGGTTACTCACGTATGTCCTTGTGGCTGGCGTTGTCGACGATCCTGAAGACGTAGTCCCTGGTGGCCTCCTCGGTCTCGGACAGCGCCGGCAGGGGGCGCTTCTTCTTCCTGGAGGCGGCGGTGACGCCTCCGACGCACCGCTGCGACCACAGCGGCGGGTCGAGCCGCCCCATCGGCAGCAGGCCGGTCTCGATGCAGCTGAGGAAGGCCAGCATGTGGCCGCCCTTGGGGAAGTGGATTGGCGGCCGCTGGACGCCGTCCTGCCCGACCAGGATGACCGTGCCGCCGGTCTCAGCGTCCTGGTGGCAGTGCACGTAGACGATCTCGTCGAGGCGCACCTGCAGCGCGTAGTCCCAGAAGGTGCTGCGGGATTGAACCTGGGTTAGCGCATGGGCGTCCAGCAGTATTCGTTGAAGCAAGTTTGAGTTTAACCTTCGAGAAGAGCACGTGAGGGACAAATACCCAGCCCTCGCCAACGTTGGCTCTGGGTCTGCCATTACCTGAAGGGCTGGACAGCGAGAGACACATGTGAGGGTAGTTTCTGATGGAAGGGTTGTAATGTTATAAGGCTCAATGTTCTCTTGTACCTCTTGTCCTGGGCCTCGTCCGCGAAGCCGTTCATCAGCTGGTTGGGCGTCCACTTGATGGTGAGGCAGTGGGCCGTCTGGTGGAGGCTCAGGTAGCCAGGCATCGGCTCCGTGGCGTCCGCGTTGACTGGAAGCACCCTCACGTTGTTCTTGCCGAAGAGCAGCGTAGCCCGCGAGTTCTGGTGGAGGCTCTCCACGTAGTCCTTGGCGTAGTGCGTGGAGGAGCCCCTGCCGGAGGCCGGGTCGTCGGCGCTCGTGTTTAGCGAACGCCTGAAGTTGATGATGGGTCGGCGGGCTGACGGCGGCGTCGAGTGTCCGCTGGATATCCTGTGTCTTTGCACCTGCAACCGAAGAAGGAGAGTTGTGACGCCGACGAGGACCAGTTGGGATTGGACTTGGGCATGGACCCTGCGGTACTTGCCAGCTCGTCAGCCGGCGGGTCCGTCCAGAAGTGGTCCGGCGTCTTGGTCCTCGAGTAGTCGAGCGCGCAGGGCCCGACCAGCAGCGACCCCAGGATGGTACCGTAGTCTGCGTCGGCGACCAGCGCGTCCTTGTCGTAGTACTTGCCGGCGTTGGTCACCAGGTAGTCGATGATCCGGGCGAGCCGCTTCTCGAACAGCGCCAGCCTGATCCAGAGGTACTTGGGGGCGGCGGCCCCCGGCGACGGCAGCGAGGCGTTCTTCCTGAGCGTCGCCGGCTTGGTCAGGCTGTCGCTGCTCGAGGACGACCGCCTGTTCGGGTCCGAGTTCTCCAGCTCCTGCACCCTCCTGGAGACGGCGGCCGCCTCCTCGTTGTGCTTCGCGATCTTGTGCAGCAGGGCCGTCGTACTCGACGTCTTGAACAGCCCCAGGGCCCTACGCCTCAGCCCTGCAACGCAAATTGCGTCAACACTCGAACACAATCCCAAGCCTACCCCCTTGTCATACCTTGCGAGAGGCAGGCCTCCACCGCCCCGCACAGTGAGGTCACGGAGCCGCTCTCCTCGTGGACGAACTTCCTCGTCACGGACTCCTCCATC
Source organism: Othius punctulatus (assembly GCA_951805005.1). Taxonomy (NCBI): domain Eukaryota; kingdom Metazoa; phylum Arthropoda; class Insecta; order Coleoptera; family Staphylinidae; genus Othius; species Othius punctulatus. Next base: position 384,158 of record OX638146.1, read on the forward strand.
ACCTGCTTGACCTCCTTCTTCACGGCAGCGATGAGCTTGCCCTTGTAGTCCTTCTCTGTAAACAGATAAACGTAAATATCCCACTCGTACACTCCCAGATAGCCATACTCTCAAATATCAAAATTTTACAAAGTTGCCAGCTGTCCTGGGTATTTAAAAATGGCTGCAATCAGCTGTTGCGCCCGTGCAATCTTATACGACAATTCGTATCAAATTCGTCGACTTCTCTGCCGTTTATCGTACATACATCAATCTTGTGGTTATGGTTTAACATCTACATTGCCAAAATACGCATTGTAATAATCGATCAAATGTAACAAGTTAAACGTCAAATAAGTTTGGTTATACACACAGGTATGAGCATGTGTTAGTGAAAAAGATGTGGCATCGTCGCCGTAAAAATACCACGGCCGCCAACATAACATGATTTATTACATGATTGACAAGCGAAAATTGTGTTAATACACCGATTACCTATTTATAACCACCGGTGATCAGTGTTATGTAACAAACGATCCTCAGATTAATTTCGATTCTTAAACTATGTTAAGCATATTCTTGAAAACAATCACGTTGGTGCGAAAAAACCTCATCACACAGCTGTTTGATGACGTGAACGCCAGTTTAGAAACATTAGAGTATACAGGGTGTCTCTAAATTAGTAGCCAGTAGTTTAGCCAGTTAATTAAAAAAAACAAATTTGCTTATAACAAGTGAACGTTTACATTGATTTGGATCTTGTTTGGTATGACACTCTATACGGGTATAACTCATATGTTGACATAATATTGTTATTATCAGTAGACCGCTTGTGTACATAACAAGGGTGGCCCAACATTAATATATTCATTTTTTTTATTAACAAAGTAAAAACATTAAAAAAAACTGACTCAGGCATTCATTATTAAGTTTTTTTTTTTGTATCTTTATAGTTTTGTTATATCTGGTACAGTTTCGTCACAAACAAATAAAATTTAAGTTAATCAATTTTTAATAACTGAAATAGCAGTTTCAGACCCAGCAGAAATTTTAATTCCTACAACATTTTTATTTAAAAGTAAAATTAAAAAAAAAATCCCTCGTGTAAATTCAATCCGGGGACATACTCTATATAACTGGTATTATGAATAAAACTTTCAACTTGATAAATAACTATAGCAATGATACATGCTATCCTACATTCACAATTATAAATGCAAAACTATTTTTGCTTTTTCTGTTTCATAATTATTTTAGATAAAGTGTCAAAATTAGATTTAATATTTGTTATTTAGCCAATATCCTGTATAAATTAGTCAATGTTTTAATAACTGAAATGGCAGTTTCAGACAGTTTCAAAATTGGCATTTTTGGAGAAAATTTCCCTGAAGATTTTTTATGGAAATCTTAAATTGTGATTCCAAAGTGTTTCGTGTAATCTCGTCAGTTGTTGCAAACTGTGAAAAAATTCTGTGGTTGTATTCTGCATCGTTTGGTGTAAAGAGTTTGGAAACAAAACACTATCTAGGAACAGCTGTTGGGTGTCCTCGCCCACTCGCCGCTGCATCAACAGAAGGTGCAGAGGCGATGGCCGAGGAGGCGCGCGCGCTGAGGGCAACAACAAGAAGGGAACGTGGGCGCCGCCCCCGCGGCCCACCACCTGGGGGCCGCACTCACCGCTTCCGGCCGACATGGCGGCGCATAAACCGGCCCCTCGCCAGTCGCCTCTCGATGATCGCACACACACAAACACACACAGGGAGGCCCGCACGCTCTCACCGACGCCACCGGGCTCTGTGCCTCGTCGGGGGCGGCTGCCACACTGCCTCCTGGGGGGCGCGCGCGCCGCGGATCGATCGGCGGCGCTCCCCGGCCAGGTGAGGGGGGCGCGCGCGCGCAGGAGCCTGGAGGCCCCTCCCGATCGATTTTCCTGCGAGGGAGTAATTAATTTCTGACGGCTGTCCACCTGGGGGAGGCACACTCACCGGCATCGTCACGCCACACGATGAAGGAGACGCCGTTCGTCAAACGCAGCATCGTCACTGGGGCACCGGAAGTGGCATTTCCCGTCGACGTCGTTATCAGCGTGCTGATGCCGCCCTAACTGTGCACCTCTGCCACGTATGCCCCTGCCACGCACGTGTGACAGTTGGGTTGCATAAACGCAAGCGCACAACATCCGGCAACGTCGCCCGACACCTTCAGACCGGACGCACTCGTTGCCAACTTCACTCGGGCTCGTGCATATTCGTACTAACTTCACTGCATTCGTGCATATTCGTACTAACTTCACTGCATATAAAAGCATATAAAACTAAATCTCTCACAAAGTCATTACGTATACTTAATACTACTGGAAAATGCAAAAGTCAGAATATCTCTTTTCTGTAAATTTTCTGGAAATTTAATCCGAAGTCAGAACAGTACAAGAAAAATATTGAACATTTTCAATGTTTTTTTTTTAATTGTATGTAGCATATGAGACAAAAATTTTCACAGAGGCTATGTATACTTAATACTACTAGAAAATACAAAAATCAGAATATACCTCATCTGGAGATTTTTCGGAAATATAATTTAAAGTCGAATCAGTAATATGCAGACAAGGGAAATATTGAACATATTCGATTTAAAAATTCATTGCATATAAAACTAAAATTTTCCTCAAGTCATTATGTACACTTAGTACTACTACAATATGCAAAAATCAGAATATACCTCATCTCTAGATATTCCGGCAATTTAATCCGAAGTCAGAACAGTAATATGCAGACAAGGGAACTATTGAACATTTTAGATTTTTTTGGGCAGTCACTTATATTTTTTTTTTGTCAAAAATCAAAAACTATAGAGATACAAAAAAACTTAATAATGAATGCCTGCGTCCGATTTTTTAAGTTTTTGCTTTGTCATTAAAAAATATGAATATATTAATGCATGTATTAATGTGAATATATTAATTGAGGAATCTTACTTAATTTTGCAGTGATAAAATGAAATGAAATGAAGTAATTTATACTGACAAACTCGACTGATAAATTTTCAGAAATTTCAGTAATTGATACTGGTTAAGTTTGAAAGTTAATAACTCAATTATCTCACTAATTTAAGATATACTCGTGTTCAGATGTTCAAAGGTTTTGTATTCAGACATACTGTACACATGGCATAAACATGGCATTTATCTGACATAAACCTATATACTCGTGGTAAAATTTTCAGAGGTTTTATATTCAGACATACTGTACACAGATCTGGCATAAACTTTTCAAAAATCCATTAGATAAATTTTCAGAAATTTCAGTGGTTGATAACTTGTACTGGTCAACTCGGAAAGTTAATAACTCAATATTCTCACTTAATTAAAATATACTCGTGGTAAAATTTGCAGAGGTTTTGTATTCAGACATACTGTATATAGATCTGGCATAAATTTTTCAAAAATCTATTAGATGAATTTTCAGAAATTTCAGTAATTGATAATTTATACTGGTTAAGTTTGAAGGTTAATAATTAAATTTTCTCACTTATTTAAGATATACTGGTGGTCAAATTTTTAGAGGTTTTGTATTCATACATACTGTGTACAGATCTGGCATAAACTTTTCAAAAATCCATTAGATGAATTTTCATTAAATGCTGAACGCTAAGGTTCCTTTACTAAGGAATCTGATGTCTTGTACGGTGCAACACAAAGTTAATTTTAAGTATCCTTAAAATTTAAACTTAACTTAATTAAGGGTCCTCAAAACTACAAACGGTGCAATCGACCATTAAACCCTTTTACTTCTAGACCCCTCAATTATCATAAATATCTCAAATTTTACACATTGGATATGATTCTCATTTTACCTAATACACAATAACATATTCTTCAATTGTTTTAGTAAATAATAATATTATTGATGCGCTAGTTATTTTGATATTCCTAAAAACATAAGATTAAAATTTGCGGTACAGAACTTAAAATCACATGATCACAGTAATAAGCAAATATATCTATTATACATGAATATATGAAAATTATTAAAGAAATTATTAATTTTTAAATAAAAGCATATTACTCAACATCGGCAATAAATGTTAGTAATGACTATACGCCAGTTTGTAAGGAATCACTGATAAAGTACGAGTCAAATTTAAGAATATCACATAATATCAAATAATCATAAATATCTGAAGTTTTAAACATTGGATATGTTTCCGATTTTGTTTGACATAGTAATATATAGTTTAATTATTTTAGTAAATTGCAATATTATTGATACATTTATTTATTTGATATTTAAAAAAAATGTATGAGTTTAGTATTACGAATTTTGAGGAAATAAGTACGGCTAATTCAATTAGATATTTTCTCAACTTCCATTTTTCAATACCAATTTTTGTAATAATAAATTATTGTAAATTTGCTGTAGAAATGTTGGCCTCAGCTTAAAATGTAATAACTGATATTTTTCCATGCAATATTGCAAGGTTTCTATTAAAAAATCGATTGGTTTTCATGAAACTGATTTCATGAAGAATATCACTGATAAAGTATGAGCAAAATTTAAGAATATCAAAATATCATAAATATATCGAGTTTTAAACATTGGATATGATTCCCACTTTATGTAATATATAATTACATATCCGTTAATTGTTTTAGTAAATTATAATATTATTGATGCGCTTGTTTTTGGGATATTTCTAAAAACGTTTGATTAAAATTTTAGACTTAAAATTGCATGATCACAGGGTTTTGTGATATTTTAAAAAACGTATGGGTTTAATATTACGAATTTTGATGGAAATAAGTACGACTAATTGAATTAAATATTTTGTGGACTCGTAAACAATTTTTGTAATAAAATAAATTATTGGAAATTTGCGAATCCTGTTAAAATTTTGAATTAGTGAACGCCCAGCTTAACATGTAAAATCTCATATATTTCCATGGAAAATTGTTACGATCCTACAAGTTCGTTATGTTTTCATGAAAATGCTTAACATTTCAATCGGTGAAAATGCGGAATGAAAACACTGCGGTAATACTTTCTAATGCGTTTTCGCAATTCCTCGTGGCGCAAGCAATGTACGAACGAGCAATTACTAATTAACTAATTCATCTTTAATTAACCATCGGTCGCAAATATAAGATTCGAATTTGCGCCCGTCGTATTAATAATTCACTTAGTATAAATGTACGTTTTTTCTACACGTGTTAATTTTGCGTCGCCTTAGAACCTGGCATTCACTTTCGAGCAGAGATTGCCGATAAGCGCACAAAGCATTGTTAAAGAATTTTTGCAGCAAAAACTGCCTGCATGCGCTCGGCCACAGGCTCAGGTCTGTACACGCTCGAGACCTTGAGTCGTCAGTGAATTGTTCTGCAGCTAACACACCACTGTGCGTTCCAGAAACATCCCCCGAATCCCGCAAAGGGCGCATCCCTGGACTTCAAGGGATGATCATTCGTCATCTGAGGGGGCCCTGTGGTGACCACAAACAAGAACGAGATCGAAATTCGCACTGGGGCCTCGCGGATCCCATCCACGCAACTGAAGCCGCCCACACGAAGGTTCTATTGTCTTCAAAGGGCGATGATTAATCTCCAAAGGTAGAATTTTATTGATTTATCGGAAATCGCACGTTTCTACGCATCGGAAATTTCGAACCGCAAAAAACGTGCGATTTCGGTTTTCTTCTAGATGTCCCAAATTTCATGTGCAATACTCATTAAATTAGTTTTATATTAATTAATCATTATTGCATGAAATTCGGACCTACGCATTTACCGATGTAATTCCTGCACTTTCCATAGAAATTTTTATTTTCGCATCTCCTCGATTTTATTTGCGTGTTCTATTTACAGCCCAAATTGAGCTGCGTTTCATAAAATTATAACTTCAACACTTACAATCATTACATTTTACATACATTATAAACTATCAGTAACTTGCATAACTACAAGCTTATTTCGAACGCTAATTATCAAACATAATTAATCAAACCCATAATACATACAGCTAACTAACACATTCGTAATACACAGATACTTATATGAAAATACTTTTGTTACTTCAAATAAAACACTTGCAAATATTTTACATATACCTGACTTTATTTAAACGATACATATTTAATGTTCACTTCCGATGTTCAACAAAATAAGTGTTGCAATCAAAATATTTTCATTTCTATCTATTAATAATATTTCTATTAATTTCCATTATTACATATTTTAGAAAAACGAGAACAAGCGATGTGAATATGTCTACTTGGCGAGTAACACCACCGAGGATCATCTCCGACGATGGCTTCATCGAACCAACGGACACGTCTCAGTTTTGCAAATCGTCGATGGAATTATAAGGTAGGAATTTTTATATTGAGTTTCTAGTTTTGAATAATGTTAATAGTTTAGAAATTTTCTGGGTTACAAATAATTTGTTTTATATTGACCAACATTATTCCAAACTATTAATTAGTTCGTTAATATTTTCTATTTTTGGTTATAAACTTTTTGTTATTATCATAAATATCTCAAATTTTAAACATTGGATATGATTTCCATTGTGTGTAATACATAATAGCATCCTTTTATTGTTTCAATAAATTATAATATTATTGATATACTAGTTTTTGAGATATTTCTAACAACATATCATTAAAATTTGAGAGATAGAAATGCAATCGCATGATCACAATAAATAGCACATATGTTTATAATCAAACATTAGATATTATGAAATTATTTATGATTTATTTTAAATAAAGGCATATTACTCAATATCGGTAATAAATTTTAGTAATATCTATACACCAGTTTGTAAGATATCACTGATGAAGTGCATACATATTCAGAATTTTCAGTAATTGATAATTCATACTTGTCATTGCATAAAGTTATAGTGTCAATTTTGTCACTTATTTAATACTGAAACTTTGTCAAATTTTCATGAAAGTTAGCTTCAGGAATACTGAACAGATGTCTGTTAATTAATATGCAATAAATAAATTTTCAGAAGTTTCAGTATTGACTAATTCATACTTGTCATTGCATAAAGTTATAGTGTCAATTTTCTCACTTATTTAATACTGAAACTTTCTCAAATTTTCATGAAAGTTAGATTCAGGAATACTGAACAGATGTCTGTTAATTAACATGCAATAAATAAATTTTCAGAAATTTCAGTATTGACTAATTCATACTTGTCATTGCATAAAGTTATAGTGTTGATTTTCTCATTTATTTAATACTGAAACTTTGTCAAATTTTCATGAAAGTTAGATTCAGGAATACTGAACAGATGTCTGTTAATTAATATGCAATAAATAAATTTTCAGAAATTTCAGTATTGACTAATTCATACTTGTCATTGCATAAAGTTATAGTGTCAATTTTCTCACTTATTTAATACTGAAACTTTGTCAAATTTTCATGAAAGTTAGATTCAGGAATACTGAACAGATGTCTGTTAATTAACATGCAATAAATAAATTTTCAGAAATTTCAGTATTGACTAATTCATACTTGTCATTGCATAAAGTTATAGTGTCAATTTTCTCACTTATTTAATACTGAAACTTTGTCAAATTTTCATGAAAGTTAGCTTCAGGAATACTGAACAGATGTCTGTTAATTAACATGCAATAAATAAATTTTCAGAAATTTCAGTATTGACTAATTCATACTTGTCATTGCATAAAGTTATAGTGTTGATTTTCTCATTTATTTAATACTGAAACTTTGTCAAATTTTCATGAAAGTTAGATTCAGGAATACTGAACAGATGTCTGTTAATTAATATGCAATAAATAAATTTTCAGAAGTTTCAGTATTGACTAATTCATACTTGTCATTGCATAAAGTTATAGTGTTGATTTTCTCATTTATTTAATACTGAAACTTTCTCAAATTTTCATGAAAGTTAGATTCAGGAATACTGAACAGATGTCTGTTAATTAACATGCAATAAATAAATTTTCAGAAATTTCAGTATTGACTAATTCATACTTGTCATTGCATAAAGTTATAGTGTCAATTTTCTCACTTATTTAATACTGAAACTTTGTCAAATTTTCATGAAAGTTAGCTTCAGGAATACTGAACAGATGTCTGTTAATTAACATGCAATAAATAAATTTTCAGAAATTTCAGTATTGACTAATTCATACTTGTCATTGCATAAAGTTATAGTGTTGATTTTCTCATTTATTTAATACTGAAACTTTGTCAAATTTTCATGAAAGTTAGATTCAGGAATACTGAACAGATGTCTGTTAATTAATATGCAATAAATAAATTTTCAGAAGTTTCAGTATTGACTAATTCATACTTGTCATTGCATAAAGTTATAGTGTTGATTTTCTCATTTATTTAATACTGAAACTTTCTCAAATTTTCATGAAAGTTAGCTTCAGGAATACTGAACAGATGTCTGTTAATTAACATGCAATAAATAAATTTTCAGAAATTTCAGTATTGACTAATTCATACTTGTCATTGCATAAAGTTATAGTGTCAATTTTCTCACTTATTTAATACTGAAACTTTGTCAAATTTTCATGAAAGTTAGCTTCAGGAATACTGAACAGATGTCTGTTAATTAACATGCAATAAATAAATTTTCAGAAATTTCAGTATTGACTAATTCATACTTGTCATTGCATAAAGTTATAGTGTTGATTTTCTCATTTATTTAATACTGAAACTTTGTCAAATTTTCATGAAAGTTAGATTCAGGAATACTGAACAGATGTCTGTTAATTAATATGCAATAAATAAATTTTCAGAAGTTTCAGTATTGACTAATTCATACTTGTCATTGCATAAAGTTATAGTGTTGATTTTCTCATTTATTTAATACTGAAACTTTCTCAAATTTTCATGAAAGTTAGATTCAGGAATACTGAACAGATGTCTGTTAATTAACATGCAATAAATAAATTTTCAGAAATTTCAGTATTGACTAATTCATACTTGTCATTGCATAAAGTTATAGTGTCAATTTTCTCACTTATTTAATACTGAAACTTTGTCAAATTTTCATGAAAGTTAGCTTCAGGAATACTGAACAGATGTCTGTTAATTAACATGCAATAAATAAATTTTCAGAAATTTCAGTATTGGCTAATTTATACTTGTCATTGCATAAAGTTATAGTGTCAATTTTCTCACTTATTTAATACTGAAACTTTCTCAAATTTTCAGTAGAATTAGCTTCAGGTATACTGAACAGATATCTGTTAATTAAATTAGAAATTTTATTAATTGATAATACTTACTGGTCAAATCAGAAAGTTATATTTTCGATTGTTTAACTTATTTAGATCATAATCTTCCTCAAATTTGCAGAAGAATTGTATGCAGGTATACTGTATACAAATCTGGCATAAAATATACAAAATATGAATTAGATACATTTTCAAAAATTTCGGTAATTTATAATTCATGTCGGTCAACTCAGAAAGTTAATAATACGATTTTCTTACTTATTTGGGACATATTCGTAGTATAATTTACAGAGGATTTGTATTCAGGTATACTGTATATAGCTCTGGCATAATATTTTCAAAACATCCAGTAGATAAATTTTAATAAATTTCAGTGACTGATAACTTATACAGGTCAACTCAGAAAGTTAATAACAATTCTATTTGAGGTATAATTTTCAGAGGATTTGTATTTGTATACAAGATCTGGCATAAAATTTTCAAAATATCCATTAGATTAATTTTCAGAAATTTCAGTAACTTCAACTGGTTAACTCGGAAACTTGATAACTCAATTTTCTCACTTATTTAAGGTTTACTCATGAAATGAGTGGCATGGAATATACAACACATGATTTAATTAAATTTGCAGAAATTTCAGTAATTGCTAATTCATGCTGGTCAAATCAGAAAGTTATATATTCGATTTTCTCACTTAGTTAAAGCAGAATTTGCCTCAAATTTGTAGTAGAATTGTATGCAAGTATACTGTATACAAATCTGGCATGAAATATACAACACATGATTTTATTAAACATTCAGAAATTTCAGTAATTGATAATTCATATTTGGTTAAATCTGAAAGTTATATATTCGAGTTTCTCACTTATTTAAAGCATAATCAATCTCAAATTTGCTGAAGAATTGTACAAAACATGAATTAATTAAATTAAAGAAAATCAAGGTAAGAATATAAGTTGCTGAGATAAAGGCAATTGACCATATTGCCAGCATAGCCATATTCACGTTACAATTGTAAAATATCAACAATAATACTGATGGGCACTAGTTTGAATATTTTGCTGTTTTAGTGCTACAAAATTTTAAATGTTGGTGAATCTTCCAAATGATTTGTTTAAAAATATATGCAGATATAACACAATTTTGAGTCTGTTCGAAGTTTATTAATTAATGTATATATTTTATTTTATACGTGTTACATTTTTTACCGCATAAAATTTTACGGGTTCTTGCAGGCAGCTGGCCAGCATTGTGCTCTCGCCCGGCCCGGCCAAGGCTCTTCCCAAAAAACTGACCTTAGAGTCGCCCGAGCGGAAAGCGGGGCGTTGAGAGAACAGAGCAGTCGCCTGTGAATCTTCAACGCACAAACACCTCGCACTTGCTAGGTGAATTATTCACAACGAAATCAATTAACGAAGTTACTAATTAATCATTTATTGTTTCAGAACGATTGCTGCGATGTGTTTCAACATTCCGACTTGCGAAATCCACTGGAAACTCGAAGTCGCCCCCCCAATCGCCGCCCACGCACCCAATTGAGCCCCCAAATTTTCACAGAAGACACGAATTCGTCTGGAAGATGTTTAGGTAATTGCAATTGATTTTTTTGCGAAATTTGCGTGGTTTTCTGCACTTTTTTGGTGCATAAAATCACTCCACATTTCCAATTATCATAATTTCACACATCCTATTTGAAAACCTTTTCTAATTACCCCAAAATTGGCTTAAAATCTAATTAAATGAACGCGGAATATTCGAGAAATCGCTATGTTTCCTATCCACAGCGAACCCATTGTGCTACACAATGGACTCTTTAGCTAGGCAAAAAAGTGATACGTCTTATTTCAATCTGCTTTCAAAACATTCCTCACATCATTGTTAAACTCCTTAATATAAATCTATTAAATAAAACCTCCTAATGGCGCAACATTACAAATGCAATAAAATGTATTTAATAATAAATTACATTTGTATTGTTTATAAAAATTTGCACTCAAAATCACAAGAACATTAATATGATTAATACCCACTTATCCAACATAATTTCTTATTTTTCATACAGATTTTTAAAACTTTCATTGTAAAAATTCATTTAAAATTAGTCTCATTACTTGCAAATTTTTTCCAAATTTAATTTAAAAATGCTTCCTAAAAAACAACCAAACGTGTGTCACTGTTAAAATAATTTTTAACATTTCAGACCAGCGAATACCTCCGTTGAAATTTGGTAAATGTGAGTCCGTTTATACCTGTGAGGAACAGAAATCGTCTCCGATGGTAACTTCACCGAACCGAAATCGTCGAAGGAACTATAAGGTAGGAATTTTTATATAAGTATCACATTTTGTTATGAATAATGTTTTTGTATTACAAATAACTTGTTCTTTATTAATCAACAAACATTATTCAAAACTATTAATTACTGTGTTGATATTTGCTGCACATGCACTGAATGCGTTTCCGAATGTTGAATGCTGTATCGAACAATACACCATTCAACATTCGGAAACGCATGAAAATTTATTTAACTGCCCATTATTTAAATATAACAATAATAATAATTTGCAACATTTTAATAACAAATTAATTTTTACCATCAATTTTGCTGTTGTCTTGAAACGTTACATTAATTACGATCTGATATTCAAACGAAAACATAGAAACCTGATTTGTTGAAGTGAAATTTGCATTATTGGTGTTAAAATAATTCTAGTGGTGTGTACTCTGGCCGCAACGGTAGATAATTCATTAATTCAATTAAAATCCGATTCCTAAATTGAGCCGGGCTTGCACCAGTTATCATGTGGGCGATGACTAAGATCGCATACAAACGGTAATTGTTGGAATCTTCCAATTATAGGTGAGACCAGATTAACTTGGTAGAACCCACCGCAGTTATGTATCTGAATTGATGCGACCAAATATTTTTTCAGGCTTGGCGTTACGGACGTACAAATTATGTTACATATAAATTTGAAAGTATCGATGGTACAAAATATTTTGAGCCATCGATACTAACAAATAACTGCACGGTTGCATCCGTAACGTCCAAATAAACATGTATATTGCTGCTTATTTATTAATTTGCATACCTACAAAATTGCTTTGAACAATAATTATCTAACATAATTTCTAACACTGTGCAGACTTTTAAAATTTGCATTGCTAATAAATTTATTTAAAATTTTTCAATTTGCTTCCAAAAAACAACCATACATATCTCGCTGTTAATATAATTTTTAATATTTCAGAACAACAAATACCTTCGTTGATTGATAAATGGACTGTCTGTTAATGCAACGCAGTACAGACGTGAAATTGTTTACCTGGCGAGAAGCAGCGATCGTCTCCGATGATGACTTCACCGAAAGACTGTGGCTTCACAGTTTTGCAAATCCTCGAAGGAATTATAAGGTAGGAATTTTTATACTTCACATCTAGTTATGAATAATGTCAAATTTCACAAGTTTTCTGTATTAACAATAATTTGTTTTCAATTTATTGACATTATTCAAAACTATTAATTAGTGCATCGATATTTTTCAATTTTCAGTCAAACTTTATTTATATCCAAATGAAATTTAATCGGAGGCAATATTTAAACAGTTGTTTATTTTAATTGTGCATGCATAAATGTTGCAATTGAAACGCTTCAATTTTATTTGTATTCTATTAAGATTGATTAAAAGATTGATTGATAAAGAATAGCATTTATTAATTTTTTGTCATAAACGAGTAACATTAAAACTTTAGCATACACATTGAATCGCATATTTCAGAAACAACTCAAGTCACACATCTAGTTTTGAATTAATTAGTCACAAACTAAGATTGATTCTGCTCTCAGTTGGTATATTCAGAGGGTCCAATACACCTTTTAAATAATAGAATAAGGTTGTTTTTGCGCTTAATCGAAAGAAGTACAACTTTTATGCGGCATTCTATGTATAATTCAACCAAAAGTGGACTTTGCCGTTTCTGACATCAGCGATTCTTGTAATATTTCACTATTTTAATAAGTGTTCATGTTTTAGGAAAGAATAATTGCTTCGTTGAATTGGTAAATGGAACATCATTGAGAGACAAAAGTATATGCAGCCTTCTAGTACTGCCGACACCGCAGAAATCATCATCGGAGCCAATTTCTCATCAACGATCTTCAAGACTGCCATCGGATTCTAAAGGTAGGCATTTTCATTTCTAATAACCGCAACTAGTTATGAATAATGCTGTGTAATATTTTGTCTCCGAGAAAACTGATTGTATCCAAGTTTAGTTTCAAACATTCATCCAGCAGTCAAGAAATTGGTATGAAATTACTAATTATTGGTAAATATTTATACCAATACAATAATTTTTGTTCTGCAATTTACAAGCATTATTCATAACTAGAAACATTTGGAGCGTCGATATTTTAATTGTTGGTTCAAAAATCTACCAGTGTCCAAATCAAATTCAATGGACAATAATTGCTTTTGTAGTCATATTAGTAAGCGCGCTTTTAAATGAAACAATATACACGATATCAGACTTCTGATCAGTTTTGTTTTAAATTATTTGCGTAGGTACTTTAAGTAAATATTCCTCTGACCTCTGAGCTTCATTTTTTCTGCACCAATAATCACCCAATTTCTTAATTTATCTAATCTAACGGTACAGAGACGGACCACGATTAGAAATAATTATTAATTTAATTGGGTCGCATATCATGTATTTTACTTGGAACACTTACCGTTTTGCTTCACTCAGAGCCTTGGAGGATAGCCTATAGTGTTTAAGATAGTTTGCGTAGGTACTTTAAGTAAATGTTCCTCTCTGTGTGTCCGAGTAATATGCTTGTGCAGTTTGTACAAACTACCCAATTGTTATCTTCAGTTATCTAATCTAAAGGTACAGAGACGGACCAAGATAGAAATAATTGTTTAAAATGATCGGGTACCGTGCCGTGCTTCAGATCATTCATCTCTCCACTAGTTCATTTCAACCGCACTAACGTAACCAATACTTGGGCCCAGCTGGGGCTTGTCCAGCTATCTAACCGGACTGGTGTCTCAAGGGATATCGATTCGGCTGTTTTTACTGATGAAGAGATGATGATTTGCCACTCCTTCTGAAGCGATCGCAAAGAAGTGCCGTTGTTCACAGGGAAGGCAGATATTCTCGTTACGGATTCAACATTTAAAAAAGTGCAAAAGGCGCTAAAGTTGCAAAAGTTGCAAAAGTTACTGCTTTGCTTTACTCGGACACTCACAGGACAGCCTCCTTTCACACAATTTTTGTAGGTCACTATGAAACAATTGATCAACTTTTGAACAAAGTCGTAACCTCATAAAATTTTCATAATTTAAACTTTATTGATCAATTACGAGTATATATTGAAATTTTGAGAAGGCATTCGATTAATTTCTCGGCTATGAAGATGGTAGAATACTAGATTTGTTATCTAGAGATAGCTGGTGCGAATCCAGTTTGGGGAATTAATTTTCTGCGTACGTATTATTTCATTCAATTTTGCGCATTGCTTTCAATTAATATCAATACTCGATACTCTTTGAGTAAACAGTAGAGTTGTGAGAGCTGTCGATGCAGAAATTTATTGATTATTAAAGTTAATTCTGCAATCATGAAGATGGATAAAGCTGGATTAAATTCCAGGCGTTGCTGGTTGAAACCCAGCTTGTAGAAATAATGATCTACGATTTAATGAATTTAACTTTCATTTAAAGCGCAAATGATTGCGCTGACAACATGTAAAAATTTACTCCTTTTAATGCCAGAACTCGGCGCTCAGTTTCACTTTAATTTTTTTATTAATCTGTGCTTATTTGTTTGTTTATTTTGTACACTTCAATTAAATAATTTCACATAAAGATTATTATTGGCGTTAACGACATAATTGCACATTTTGTATTCGCACTAATGTGTTTTAGTCAACAGTTCATTTTTATTTGCTTCAAACTTGCTTGGCTGTTGACATTCATACATTTTGTTCTATTGTGAACCTTAATCACAAGTTATTAATCATTTAGTTGTTATTAAAATTCGTTTGTAAGTTTATTTCCTTTTAATTATTATAACAAAGAACCACATTATACAATTCTTGCATTTATTAATATTACTCACATTAAATATATGACGCCTCTGTCATATATCTTATTATTTTATATATACATATGCTCCTCTCTGTTTCCGAGTAATATGCTTGTGCAGTTTGTACTACCCAATTGTTATCTTCAGTTATCTAATCTAAAGGTACAGAGACAGACTAAGATAGAAGTAATTGTTTAAAATGATTGGGTACCGTGCCGTGCTTCAGATCATTCATCTCTGCACTAGTTCATTTCACCGATATCGATTCGGCTGTTTTTACTGATGAAGAGATGATGATTTGCCAGTCCTTCTGAAGCGATCGCAAAGAGGTGCCGTTGTTCACAGGGAAGGCAGATATTCTCGTTACGGATTCAACATTTCAAAAAGTGCAAAAGTTGCAAAAGTTACTGCTTTGCTTCACTCGGAAACTCACAGCATTGCATAATAATTTTCCCAAATTAATGTTTTATTGTCAAGTTTTTGGGTTTATTGGTTATTAGTCGGTTCATATTAAAAAACATCCATTTAGAGTAGAGTCGATTTTAGATTAGAAGTAGATTTAACTTGCCACGTTAAACTACCCCTCAAAAATTATCTAGTTTTTAGACATATTTTCAAATGCAACTTATACAATGCAATTATTTTAAATAATCATATTCTTGCCACATGACTAGGTGTCATAAATACAATGAGAAATGCGATTATACATTCGTGATGCATGTCGAATAGACTTTAGGTATTGTGTGAGTGTTGATGTTGAGACTGATTGTTAATTAGGAAAAAGGCGGCCGCCGACTTTAGCATTGTTTAACACTATAGCAATTTACTTGCTTAATTTGTCTTTCAGAAGACTCCTTGGTGTGTATGCTTGTTGTTATGTATATATGATAGAACCAGTTGCTGGTTTGTAGGTTCTGATATCTTAATGATATCATAGGTGTAGGTACAATTTCGTCTGAAATTGAACCAGTTGCTGGTTTTTAGGTTCTGATATCTTAATGATATCATAGGTGTAGGTACAATTTCGTCTGAAATTGGTTGATGGGGTGGGATTTTCTTAGACGCATGTCTTTGATATTATATTTGATATTAGCTTACTCCTGCGCTTATTATATTCGACCCGTCTAGGAAACAAGTTCATCTTGTTTATGTAACATGTATGTAAACGCATTTCTCATTGATAAAATATTTTCCATAGTGGGAATAAAAGTTGTTGATCAATTTATATGAACCAATTCATTGCCAATAATCTATTCAAATTTCAATTAATATGTGCAAGAATTTATAAATCACAGTCATTACGCGTTATATTTTTATAATTTTTTTACTTTTTTAAATTATTTAGTTTGTATAACAAAACTTGTCTTACTGCAATATTTCAAAGCAGTAATGTGTCACAGTTAATCATATTAGGAACTCGTAATTCGAAATGTTGTAATTGTATTAATAGTACAAATGAATTTTACGAATAATTAATAGACTAATAAATATTCAATAACCAACAATTCATTTAAATTGAATTGTCATTGACGCTTTTAATTATCTACCAAATCAATGTAAGTAACACATTATTGATTAGACCTAGCTTGCATGTGTTACTTTATCAATAAACATTATAAACAATTAACAAAGCACAGAAATATAATGCATTCATTATTATGCATTCAAAGTTTCAATTTTTCAATTAGTTTTCATGGAGTGTTAATTTTTCCATGTTTTTTGTTTTAATAATATATCTTTCACCCTAGCCAAGTGTTGGAATGTATTATTAAATTTTTTGTCAAAAAAAAAACTGTGTTGGTTCAATTTAACACGGAATTAAATCGTGGAAAGCAATTTTTAAATTGCTGTGCCGATGGTTCTCAAAATTCTAAATTGCATTCATTTATTCAATTTAATGATTGAATGAGTTAATAATTATACAGAAAGAGAAGCTGGACAACTAATTCAATATAAACTAGATGTTTTGTTATTATATGAGCCAGTATAATAATGAGATTGATTGTTCTTGTAAGTTTAAATTTAATTTGTCGCTTAATAGACTAGCCACCTGTTAAGCATAGATTCACGCGCTTATCAATTGTTAATACAGTGAACTTACAGTTTAGATGGGGGGTGCAGTATTCAATATACTAGATTAGGTTATAGGATGTATTCATTTTAGTCAACTTGGGGGTAAAGCGCACTTCAAATGTTTTTTTGTTTTATATGTATTTAGCTATAAGTTAGTTAACCACAAATTCTTGTATGTCTTAAGTTTTTTACTGCTTCTCAGTAGTTTCTACCCAATTGTTATCTTCAGTTATCTAATCTAAAGGTACAGAGACGGACCAAGATAGAAATAATTGTTTAAAATGATCGGGTACCGTGCCGTGCTTCAGATCATTCATCTCTCCACTAGTTCATTTCAACCGCACTAACGTAACCAATACTTGGGCCCAGCTGGGGCTTGTCCAGCTATCTAACCGGACTGGTGTCTCAAGGGATATCGATTCGGCTGTTTTTACTGATGAAGAGATGATGATTTGCCACTCCTTCTGAAGCGATCGCAAAGAGGTGCCGTTGTTCACAGGGAAGGCAGATATTCTCGTTACGGATTCAATATTTGAAAAAGTGCAAAAGGCGCAAAAGTGCAAAAGTTGCAAAAGTAACTTTGCTAACGTAATTAGTAAATTATAGACATACCAGTACTTGTGGTCACGCATAAATGAAATTGGACAGAAATCTGAAGTTGTGTATGTTGATTAGTTAGTTGTTTTGGTAGTTCTTAATAATCCTCGTACATACGGTTCACTTTTTGTACACCTCTTTTCTGTTTTCATGATCCATGCAATTCCGAGATGACGGTGAAGAACTTCTGATTACCACCAACTTTGGAGGAACAAGACACAGGACTGACTGGTAGCTGCAATGCAGACAGGACTCCACCCTTTCGTGCCGAAGCTGAAGTACATCAATGAACCCGCATCTTGGCAGATGAAGAATTGCAGTCGGATCCTCGAAAGACCTGCAGATATAAACGGTAAGTTATTTTCCTCAAATGTGCAAGCACATAGGAGCTGTCAACCGACTTGGTTCAATTAATGTGTTTATGCATATTGGTCACAATAAGTCTAATAATGACGATATTACAAATATATTTTTATAATCATTTGTGATTTTGGACGTCAAGTTATATAGGAAAAATAATTTTATTTTACGTTATTATTTCATGATAGCTAAAATCTTCGTCAAGTATTCACAACACTACATAACTTGTTGTTAGTATTAATGCAATATATACAGGGTCCGTCATTTCATCTCCCGTTTTCTATAGCTCAGTTACTAATTGAGTTAGGATTTTGATATTTTGCAGGTCTTACACCTAAACCAATTTGAAAAGACAAGAATTTTAATATGTTTGTTTTATTTTAGGGCTCTTCATATGGAATTGCAACAAACTTACGAAGAACTAGACACCGAACTGGTAATTGCAGTGTAGACGGGACTCGACCCTTTCTTCCCGAAGTTGAAGTACATCAATGTTAACCAACAGCTTACCAGATGGAAAGTTGCAGTTCTATCCAGAAAGAGCTTTGGATATAAAAGGTAAATTATTTGTATTTTCCTCAAATTTGCAATCACACAGGAGCTGTCAACGACTTGGTTGAAAAAATGTTTAAGCAGATCGGTCAAAAGAAGGCTAATAATGAGGATGTTACAAATATATTTTTTAATCACTTATAATTTTGGACGGCAAGTTACAGAGCATTCAAGAAAGCGGTGTCAACTCTTCCAACAACAAAGTTATGACAAGAAATCACATTTTAAAAATTCTGGTTATATTATTTGCTTGTATCTTAGAAAACATTTCTGCAACGCTGCAAAACATATTCGATTTGCAGCTTGAACAGTGTCATTTAATAGTATCCAGCATTAAAGTTGACATGACTTTCTTTAACAGTCTGTATCTACGAAAAATTATTATGTCATGACATCTTAAATTTACTTAAAGTTTCACAATATAAAATAACTTGCTTTCTTTAACAGTCTGTATCTACGAAAAATTATTATGTCATGACATCTTAAATTTACTGAAAGTTTCACAATATAAAATAACTTGTAGTTAGTATTAATCATTTATGCTATTTTTGCTAATTAAACCATTAATTAATCCATTAATGCAATATGTTTACGGCATTTAGAATTAATTGTAATATATTTATTCACATAAAATTTACTTAAAGTAACACAGCATTAATTTTGTTTAAGAATTCCGGTTTAAACTTGTCCATTATGAATAAAATTTTCATTCAGTGATATATTGCATTAAACGAAACAAAATTTATAAATGCTTTTACTATTTGAATGATACTTATTCATTTCGTAGCAGCATGAATTGTATTGTATTTACTCTAGACAAACCGTAACTCTGTATAAATAGTTTAGGCCAGTGGTTTCGAAACTTTTTCCGCTCACAGCGCCCTTTTTGAACTAAGGTTTTTCCAAACCTTCTCTAAGTTATATCATGACTAACTGTAATGGATCTTTTAAATATGTTATTTAGTATTATTGAAAGCCAACTCATTGTAAATGATGTCAGTCTGCAAAATACCCGGGTTAATTTTTCTATTAGTTTATTCAACTTAATTATAAACCTTTTGCAATATTCTGCGGCACCCCTGGAAAGACGGCTCTCCAGGGTGCCCCGACGCACACTTTGGGAACCACTGGTTTAGGCAATACCTTGGTATGGTTTATTAATATTTGTTTGATACTAGCAGTGAAAGGATTTATATTCTTAACATTTTCGCAATCTAAAATTTATTGTATTTTTAGCTAATGGGCTTTTGCTGGAACCAGAATATCTGCAGGTGGATGACTACGATGACACTACTTCAACTTCTGATTACGATCCACTCGGATCTTGAACAGCGTGGGAACCTAGATTACTTTGGATGGAAGATATCGGATCAAGAACATCGCTGATGAGACTTTAGAAAATAGTTTAGCTGTAACCAAGTGATAAACTATTTTAGTATTACATTCATACATTGCATTAAGTGTTCTTGAAATTTCCATGCAATACTAATTAATTAGTTATAGATAAATAGACAATTCTTTGTTTATTACTTGGTTGTAGCTCGAAACTTATCCACAGAAACTAATTATATATAGATATAATTCATAATATAGAGATAATAAGAGATAATTCATAATACAGAGATACTTGATTACATGAATTAGATTTTGTGGATAAGTAATTTATTAATAGATTTAAATAATTTTAAGTGTAGGTATCCCCAAACTTGCGTAACCAACGAATTTTGTAATTTGCACTTACGTATTAAGGGTGGAAATTGCCAGAAAACTGCATTTCTCTTCAGAACCATACACCTCAAACACGGCCTTTGTTTTTATATTTGTTCATAATATATATATATATATATTTTTTTATATAAAGTTGTACTTATGCAATTTACAAATTTGACTAACTTAAAATTCAAGTTATTTAAAAGTTTACAGAACTCTATAGTTACGTAACTTGGGGGCATGCCTGTATGTAGTAATGTTTTGATGACGCAATAATATTTAAAAAATTGATTCCTATCCCGTCCCAAATATAATTTTTATTTATTCAAATGTCAATAACCCTGATGTGATTTTAAGATTCCAAATTTGCTTATCCGATTTTGATTAATGGTTGTCCAACCATATCACTTTTCATGCTTCAGACAATTTCAAAATTGTCTAGTCTTGAAGCTTATTAAATTCCACATTTAGTCAATCGTTTGACCTTACTTTTTGAATACGAATTCAATTGTATTTTGCAAGGGTTATTGAGGTTTGAATATTTGATTCGTAATGTGACTTGGTACATTTAAATATTTTTTAAGATTCTCCAAGCGCTATTTGCTCCGATTTTAAAATTATTTGCGTAGGTACTTTAAGTAAATGTTCCTCTGTGTTTCCGAGTAATATGCTTGTGCAGTTTGTACAAACTGCCCAATTGTTATCTTCAGTTATCTAATCTAAAGGTACAGAGACTGACCACGATAGAAATAATTGTTTAAAATAATTGGGTACCGCGCCGTGCTTCAGATCATTCATCTCTCCACCAGTTCATTTCACCGCACTAACGTAACCAATACTTGGCCCCAGCTGGGGCTTGTCCAGCTATCTAACCGGACTGGTGTGTCAAGGGATATCGATTCGGCTGTTTTTACTGGTGAAGAGATGATGATTTGCCAGTCCTTCTGAAGCGATCGCAAAGACGTGCCGTTGTTCACAGGGAAGGCAGATATTCTCGTTACGGATTCATCATTTCAAAAAGTTGCAAAAGTTACTGCTTTGCTTTACTCTGGACACTCACAGGACAGCCTCCTTTCACACAATTTGCTATCACAATAACAGATATTCTCGTTACGTATCGCGGAATTAAAACCATGCTTTGCTTCACTCGGAGCCTCCGAGGATAGATTTCAAGCGCTATAGGCTCCGATTTTGAATTTAGTCGAAATATTTTTCATTTCATTCCAGATTGTGATTATACATCTAGTATATATATACATAGATATATAATTATTATTAATGAATTGGCAAAAATACCGCTTTGAGAATCGTGATTTAAGGATTTAGAATTTTAGATTCAGTGTTTTTTTTTTTTTTATCATTTTTTTTTTTACCTTAGTCAATCTTTTGCCCGATTTTTTTTAAGCCAAGTCATTTTTTCATCAAATTTAATTTTTAATCAATTTTTTCTTAAACCCAAGCAAATTTTTTATCCATTTTTTTTTTGAATCAATTTTTTTAATAAATTGTGTAATTTATGAATTATCCGTGGAGTAGTTATTGGTAAGTGCGATTCACTTGTGTTTAAGAGAACAGTGCAGAGAGCTTAAACAGCATTTTAAGATTTGTTTCAATATATTGCATTACTATTTAACTACTCCACTGGCTATAGCATTTAACCATTAGTATAGTATAGGTTTAAAGGTGGTAACGGTTTCAAAATGATTACATTCTTAATCTACTGATTGATTTTCATTTCAATTAAATGATCATTCAGGTCATTATAGCAATAGTAGAAAGTGCCAAAACGTTAACGTTGCATCATTTTGCCTAAATAGTCAGATAGGGATAAAAAGGCGGCCGCCGCTTTTAGCTCTTTTTTAGTTTGGTGTGTGTGCATTGATTTCTATGATTTGTCTCTGTGTGCTGGTGTTTCGTACGCTTGTGATTCGTATGCTTGTGATATCGTCTGATTTCTGGTGGGAAGGGTTGGGCGTCGTATTTCAATTACGGCATCGGATGCAACGTTAAACTGAAAGCACTTTTTATTATATTTTTATAGAATTAATTGGCGTATCATTTAAAGTTTTATAACTTTTATTGCAATTAAATTGCGAAGATTCAGATTAAATTTTAAATTGCAAGATTAAGAATGAGAATGTTTTTTGAAATCGTAGTACAGTATTCATATGATAGTATTTGTATCGGTATCTAAAGGATTATGTGGCAATCCAGCTTATGATGATATCCTGGCGATGCTGATTTGAGCTTGCGTTAATCCTGGCAATGATGACAACATTCGCCAGCCTTAACTGATGCTGCTTGCGCTAATCCTGGCGATGCCGATTAATCCTGCCATACTGAATACTGACGCTGCTTCTGCTTGCGTACGTACAAAAACAAACTTTTTGGTTTATTGCAGTATCGTTATCAATTCGGTCAACTACACAAACTACCCTGTGAAGTTTGTGCAGTAGACTATATTGATCACGAATGTGCAATAAAGCAAAAGCGAAGTTTTTGGGTGTACAGCCACGGACTCTCTGAATGACGTGTCCGTCCGTCCGAACAATATTCTATCCTTGTCTACCCCGTGCCCCTACTGTACGGGACCAGACAAGTATAGCAAACTGCTCGGATGGACAAGCGCGTCATTCTTATCGTCCATGGCTGTACAACCTACTGAGTTACCACGACGATTTGCATTTGTATTAAATAAAATGCGAAAGACTCCATGTGGGGTCCTAGGTCAATAAATATCGTTGCTCTAAAATGATCGTAGCGCAATAAAGTTCGTACCCGAATATAGACGTAACGCTATAAATATCGTACCCGAATAAAAATTGTAGCCCAATTAAATCGTAGTCCAATAAACATCATACCCAAATAAAGATAGCAGCGCAATAAAGGTTGTAACCGAATAAATATAAAATCGTACCCCATAAATATTCTAGCCAAATAAAGATCGTTTAGGTTAGGTTTTCGCACCCGAATATAAATCGTAGTTTTGTTAAGGCAGATTCATAGATTCCTTACATGGCAATGCTACGCTGTGACAATGCTATCGCTGTAGGCATTTTCAACGTGCATTAAACGCTGTTGAAAATGCCCGTAGCGATAGCATTGTTGCGTCGTGTATAAATCAATGATTCGGCCTTTAAGATTGTCCAATAGACATCGTATCTGAATAAAGGTGGTGCAATAAGGGTTGTCACCCAGTAAAGATCGTATACTTACAAACGATCTTTATTTAGCGACAATATTTATGTGTATTTAAGGTTAGGTTGTACCGCACTGAATAAAATTCATTTTCACAAGTATATTAGAACCGCATGTAAGGCTTAGGGTACGATTCAAGCCGTAAGCGGCGCAAGTGACCGACAAAACAAGCGTTTTGTTCATAATTTGAATGCGCGTGCTGGAAAAACTGCTGCTACTACACCGCTGCTCCTAGCCCTTTAATATTCGCGGCCTCCCACCGCTTGCATCGTACCCGAGGCCATCGATAGATCGTCGCGCCATAAATACCTTGCCTAAATAAAGATTGTGTCCCAATTAAATTTTAATCCAATAAACATTATACCCTTTAATCGCACCCTTATAAACATTGTAGCTAAATAAAGATCGTTTATATATATTTAAGGCTAGGTTGTACCGAACTGAATAAAATTCATTTCCACAGGTATTTTAGGACGGTATGTAAGGCCTTGGGTACAATTCAAGCTTTACACTTGTCGCTCACTGCTGCTCCTAGCCCCCTTTAATATTCACGGCCGCTCATCGCTTGCATCGTACCCGAGGCCATCGATAGATCGTCGCGCCATAAATATCTTGCCTAAATAAAGATTGTAACCTAATTAAATCTTAATCCAATAAACATTATACCCTTTAATCGCACCCTTATAAATATTGTAGCTAAATAAAGATCGTTTATATGTATTTGAGGCTAGGTTGTACCGAACTGAATAAAATTCATTTCCACAGGTATTTTAGGACGGTATGTAAGGCCTTGGGTACAATTCAAGCTTTACACTTGTCGCTCACTGCTGCTCCTAGCCCCCTTTAATATTCACGGCCGCTCATCGCTTGCATCGTACCCGAGGCCATCGATAGATCGTCGCGCCATAAATATCTTGCCTAAATAAAGATTGTAACCTAATTAAATCTTAATCCAATAAACATTATACCCTTTAATCGCACCCTTATAAATATTGTAGCTAAATAAAGATCGTTTATATGTATTTGAGGCTAGGTTGTACCGAACTGAATAAAATTCATTTCCCCAGGTATCTTGGGACGGTATCTAAGGCCTTTGGTACAATACAAGCGGCTGCGGTGAGCGACAAACAATCGTTATGTTCACGATTTGAATACAGCATGCTGGAAAAATCTGTACGCTTCACACTTATCGCTCACTGCTGCTTCTAGCCATTAATATTCGCCGCCTCTTACCGCTCGCATCGTACCCGAGGCCAAAGGCATCGGAATGCCTGTAATTCTGTAAGAGTGAGCAGTCCACTGTCCTTGTACGTATGTCTTGTCCTGCACTGTTAGAGACGAGGATAGCGGACTGTTCGGTCTTACGAACCGAGACATTCTCATGGCTGTACATCATCAATTAGATAATACTTAAGGTAATAAAGTTTATGATTAGGTGTATTGCGGATCAAACAACGTACAACAGTAACAGTTGACTGTGATGCTGTCGGCTAACGTACACTTTACTGCTAACGTTGTTTGATACGCACTACACCAAATTATATACTTTATTACCTTAAGCATAATCTAATCGATGTTAATGTTCTTTGATACGCAATACACCTGAATAAATTATATGTAATAAACAAAGTAAAACTTGTGTAATAAATGAGTTTATAAAATATATAGTGTATAACTTAATATGTGTGCGTTTTCTTTCTACCCGGTGCCTCTACCTGGTTCCTTCACTAAAGTTAGATAGATAGATAGGGATTCTAGAAAGGGAGATATGAACAGGGCATTAACATTTTCGGGCAGTTCTCGGTGGTAAATTTTTACAAGTCCCTTTACCCGGCGCCTCCACTAGATTCCACATTTTCGGGCAGTTATTCCAGGTAAATTTTTACAAGTCCCTTTACCCGGCGCCTCCACTAGAAACATATTTGACTTGTAAAAATTTTGATTGAATAAAAAATTGTAAAAGATTGCCTGTTTTTCGTATATCTTCTTTCCCCCCTCCCACGCTGCCGAATCTCATCCCCACTATTTTTTCCAATTTTCCGCCCCCGCATCGCTGCCACCCCCGCTTCTGCCGCTCCCGCTGCTTCCCCACCACCGGCGTTTCCGGCGCTCCCGCCGGTTCGCTGCCCTGCCCCCGCTCCGGGCCGCTGCCCGTCCTGCATCCCCCGCCGGGCCACCGGCTGCTCCCCGGCGCTGCCGCCATCGCAGCCACGGCGCTGCCACCATCGCAGCCCCGGCGGCACCCGCCACCGAATGCCTGCCGCACCCCCCGCTCCAGCATCGCTTCCTCCCGCCGCTGCCCCCGGCGCTGCCACCATCGCAGCCCCCGGCGCTGCCACCATCGCAGCCCCGGCGGCACCCCTGCCGGTCCGCAACCCGCCGCAATTTTTATTCGGCCGGCTGGATTTGAACCCACGGTTCGCTCCAGCGTCGGGGGCCAACCCACCGCTGGAGCGACCTGCGCTACCGAGCCATGGAAATCCATCGACCAAAATCTTCATCTCTTCTTACAGATTCGCGATAAGCGCCCGTGAGTGCGAGAAGGTAAGTAGACCCGGCCAATGGGTGCGAGTGAGACGGGACGATTTGCCTCGCGATTACTATAATATTGTATACTATAGTATACAATAGAATATCGGTGGGGGTATCTAGGGGTATAGATGTGGGGGGTGGGCAATATGCACCTGCTAGGTACCACGTACCTAGCAGGTGCCCACCCCCCGCCCAGCTGAGAAGCCTAAAAAACGCGCGTCAGGCGTCAGGCGGGCGGGCGTCGCGACGCCCGTGCGTGCGCCCACACACACACACGCACACGTCATGTGACGCGCGTTTAAGCTTCTCTCCTGGAGCTCGACCGGTAGAAATTTTTCTATAAATCCAGTAGGGGTCCGTAGGACCCCTACTGGATTTATAGCAATATAGATATACTATATGTTTATATTACATTATATATACGCGCGCGCGCGCGCGAGGCTAAATTTTGCGGGTATTCGGGCTGTGGACACCCTGTATATATCGATTTTCGTGGGCTGCAAAATTCTTCACTTTTTGGAACACCCTGTATATCGATTTTTGCGAGGAGCAATTTGATATATACAGGGTGAGTCGAAAATATTTTTAAAGTTTTTGGATCACCCTGTATATCGAGTTTTGCGAGGAGCAATTTGGTATATACAGGGTGAGTCGAAAATATTTTAAAAGTTTTTGGATCACCCTGTATATCGAGTTTTGCGAGGAGCAAATTGATATATACAGGGTGAGTCGAAAATATTTAAAAAAATTCGGATCACCCTGTATATCGATTTTGCGAGGAGCAAATTGAGATTATACGGGCGAATATTTTCGATTTACAATGAGTGGGCACTATGAATAAAAGATCTCTTTGACCTCCTGTGATCCTGGTACGAAATCCGAAAATTATAAAATTGTAGACGATTATTTTCTATTTGCATTGAGTGGGCAGTATATGAATAAAAGATCTCATGCACCTTCTGTGATCCTGGTACAAAATCTGAAAATTATAAATTATGTAGACGAATATTTTCGATTTACATTGAGTGGGCACTATGCATAAAAGATCTCTTTGACCTCCTGTGATCCTGGTACGAAATCAGAAAATTATAAAATTGTAGACTAATATTTTCTATTTGCATTGAGTGGGCAGTATATGAATAAAAGATCTCATGCACCTTCTGTGATCCTGGTACAAAATCCGAAAATTATAAATTATGCAGACGAAAATTTTCTATTTGCATTGAGTGGTCAGTATATGAATAAAAGATCTCTTGCACCTTCTGTGATCCTGGTACGAAATCCGAAAATTATAAAATATGTAGACTTCTCTATCATACTGCCCACTCAGTTTGAATCGAAAATTTTCATACGGCTAGTGCTCACCTGAATTGCAGTTGAAGCTCTTTAACTTGGGAAGAATCTGGAAGGACGTAAGCTGTTTCGTCCTTATAGGACTCATCAGCGCAGCTTTATCATAAGATATTCATATCGAATGTCAAATGATCATCTACGGACAGCTCTTACACTTACCTCAACCAGAGAAAAATTTGTGAAAATGAAAAATTATTCATCCCACAGTATTACCTAATTGAAGTAGAAACCATCCTAAAATATCTGCGGAATTGAAGAATTATTTATCCCGCAGTATAACCTAATCGCTGTATAAACCGTCCTAAAATATCTGCGGAAATGAAGAATTATTCATCCCACAGTATAACATAATCAATGTACATACTGTCCTAAAATATCTGCAGAAATGAACAATTATTGATCCCGCAGTATAACCTAATCGATGTGTTAACAGTCCTAAAATATCTGTAGAAATAAAGAATTATTCATCCCACAGTATAATATAATCAACGTAAAAACCGTCCTAAAATATCTGCGAAAATGAACAAGTATCCATCCCGCAGTATAACCAAATCGATGTGTAAACAGTCCTAAAATATCTGCAGCAATGAAGAATTATTCATCCCACAGTATAACATAATCAATGTACAAACTGTCCTAAAATATCTGCGGAAATGAACAATTATTGATCCTGCAGTATAACTTAATCGATGTGTAAACAGTCCTAAAATATCTGCAGAAATAAAGAATTATTCATCCCACAGTATAATATAATCGACGTATAAACCGTCCTAAAATATCTGCGAAAATGAACAAGTATCCATCCCGCAGTATAACCAAATCGATGTGTAAACAGTCCTAAAATATCTGCAGAAATAAAGAATTATTCATCCCACAGTATAATATAATCGACGTATAAACCGTCCTAAAATATCTGCGAAAATGAACAAGTATCCATCCCGCAGTATAACCAAATCGATGTGTAAACAGTCCTAAAATATCTGCAGAAATAAAGAATTATTCATCCCACAGTATAATATAATCGACGTATAAACCGTCCTAAAATATCTGCGAAAATGAACAAGTATCCACCTGCAGTATAACCAAATCGATGTGTAAACAGTCCTAAAATATCTGCAGCAATGAAGAATTATTCATCCCACAGTATAACATAATCAATGTACAAACTGTCCTAAAATATCTGCGGAAATAAACAATTATTGATCCTGCAGTATAACTTAATCGATGTGTAAACAGTCCTAAAATATCTGCAGAAATGAAGAATTATTCATCCCACAGTATAACATAATCAATGTACAAACTGTCCTAAAATATCTGCAGAAATGAACAATTATTGATCCCGCAGTATAACCTAATCGATGTGTAAACAGTCCTAAAATATCTGCAGAAATAAAGAATTATTCATCCCACAGTATAATATAATCGACGTAAAAACCGTCCTAAAATATCTGCGAAAATGAACAATTATCCATCCCGCAGTATAACCAAATCGATGTGTAAACAGTCCTAAAATATCTGCAGAAATGAAGAATTATTTATTCCACAGTATAACATAATCAATGTACAAACTGTCCTAAAATATCTGCGGAAATGAACAATTATTGATCCTGCAGTATAACCTAATCGGTGTGTAAACCGTCCTAAAATATCTGCAGAAATAAAGAATTATTCATCCCTCAGTATAATATAATCGACGTATAAACCGTCCTAAAATATCTGCGAAAATCAACAAGTATCCATCAAGCAGTATAACCAAATCGGTGTGTAAACAGTCCTAAAATATCTGCAGAAATGAAGAATTATTCATCCCACAGTATAACATAATCAATGTACAAACTGTCCTAAAATATCTGCAGAAATGAACAATTATTGATCCCGCAGTATAACCTAATCGATGTGTAAACAGTCCTAAAATATCTGCAGAAATGGAGAATTATTCATGGCACAGTTTAACATAATCGACGTACAAACTGTCCTAAAATATCTGCGGAAATGAACAATTATCCATCCCGCAGTATAACCAAATCGATGTGTAAACAGTCCTAAAATATCTGCAGAAATGAAGAATTATTCATTCCACAGTATAACATAATCAATGTACAAACTGTCCTAAAATATCTGCGGAAATGAACAATTATTGATCCTGCAGTATAACCTAATCGGTGTGTAAACCGTCCTAAAATATCTGCAGAAATAAAGAATTATTCATCCCTCAGTATAATATAATCGACGTATAAACCGTCCTAAAATATCTGCGAAAATGAACAAGTATCCATCAAGCAGTATAACCAAATCGGTGTGTAAACAGTACTAAAATATCTGCGGAAATGAACAATTATTGATCCCGCAGTATAACCTAATCGATGTGTAAACAGTCCTAAAATATCTGCAGAAATAAAGAATTATTCATCTCACAGTATAATATAATCGACGTATAAACCGTCCTAAAATATCTGCGGAAATGAACAAGTATCCATCCCGCAGTATAACCTAATCGATGTGTAAACAGTCCTAAAATATCTGCAGAAATGAAGAATTATTCATCCCACAGTATAACATAATCAATGTACAAACTGTCCTAAAATATCTGCAGAAATGAACAATTATTGATCCCGCAGTATAACCTAATCGATGTGTAAACAGTCCTAAAATATCTGCAGAAATGGAGAATTATTCATGGCACAGTTTAACATAATCGACGTACAAACTGTCCTAAAATATCTGCGGAAATGAACAATTATCCATCCCGCAGTATAACCAAATCGATGTGTAAACAGTCCTAAAATATCTGCAGAAATGAAGAATTATTCATTCCACAGTATAACATAATCAATGTACAAACTGTCCTAAAATATCTGCGGAAATGAACAATTATTGATCCTGCAGTATAACCTAATCGGTGTGTAAACCGTCCTAAAATATCTGCAGAAATAAAGAATTATTCATCCCACAGTATAATATAATCGACGTATAAACCGTCCTAAAATATCTGCGAAAATGAACAAGTATCCATCCCGCAGTATAACCAAATCGATGTTTAAACAGTCCTAAAATATCTGCAGCAATGAAGAATTATTCATCCCACGGTATAACATAATCAATGTACAAACTGTCCTAAAATATCTGCAGAAATGAACAATTATTGATCCCGCAGTATAACCTAATTGATGTGTAAACAGTCCTAAAATATCTGCAGAAATAAAGAATTATTCATCCCACAGTATAATATAATCGACGTATAGACCGTCCTAAAATATCTGCGAAAATGAACAATTATCCATCCCGCAGAATAACCAAAACGATGTGTAAACAGTCCTAAAATATCTGCAGAAATGAAGAATTATTCATCCCACAGGATAACATAATCAATGTACAAACTGTCCTAAAATATCTGCGGAAATGAACAATTATTGATCCCACAGTATAATTTAATCGACGTATAAACAGTCCTAAAATATCTGCGGAAATGAAGTATTATTCATCCCACAGTATGACTGAATCGACGTATAAACAGTCCTAAAATATCTTCGGAAACGAAGAATTATTGATCCCACAGTATAATTTAATCGACGTAAAAACAGTCCTAAAATATCTGCGGAAATGAAGTATTATTCATTCCACAGTATGACTGAATCGACGTATAAACAGTCCTAAAATATCTGCGGAAACGAAGAATTATTGATCCCACAGTATAATTTAATCGACATATAAACAGTCCTAAAATATCTGCAGAAATGAAGAATTATTCATCCCTCAGTATAACCTAATCGACATATAAACAGTCCTAAAACATGTGCGGAAACGAAGAATTATTCATCCCACAGTATAATTTAATCGACGTATAAACAATCCTGAAATATCTGCGGAAATGATGAATTATTCATCCCACAGTATCATTTAATCAACGTATAAACAGTTCTAAAATATCTGCGGAAATGAAGTATTATTCATTCCACAGTATGACTGAATCGACGTATAAACAGTCCTAAAATATCTGCGGAAACGAAGAATTATTGATCCCACAGTATAATTTAATCGACGTATAAACAGTCCTAAAATATCTGCAGAATTGAAGAATTATTCATCCGTCAGTATGACTGAATCGACTTATAAACAGTCCTAAAATATCTGCAGAAACGAAGAATTATTCATCCCACAGTATCATTTAATCGATGTATAAACAGTCCTAAAATATCTGCGGAAACGAAGAATTATTCATCCCACAGTATAATTTAATCGACGTATAAACAATCCTGAAATATCTGCGGAAATGATGAATTATTCATCCCTCAGTATGACTGAATCGACGTATAAACAGTCCTAAAATATCTGCGGAAACGAAGAATTATTCATCCCACAGTATAATTTAATCGACGTATAAAACATCCTAAAATATCTAGGGAAATGAAGAATTATTCATCCCACAGTACAACCTAATTGACATAGAAATCGTCCTAAAATATCTGCAGAAATGAACAATAATTCATACCGCAGTATAACCTAATTGACATAGAAATCGTCCTAAAATATCTGCAGAAATGAACAATTATTAATTCCTCAGTATGACCTAATCGACATATAAACAGTCCTATAATATGTGCGGAAACGAAGAATTATTTATCCCACAGTATAATTTAATTGACTTATAAACTATCCTAAAATATCTGCGGAAATGAAAAATTATTCATCACCTAGTATAATTTAATCTAAGTATAAACAGTCCTAAAATATCTGCGGAAATGAACCATTATTCATCCCACAGTATAATTTAATAGAAGTATAAACAGTCCTGAAATATCTGCAGAAATGGTGAATTATTCATCCCTCAGTATGACTGAATCAACGTATAAACAGTCCTAAAATATCTGGGGAAATGAACCATTATTCATCCCACAGTATAATTTAAGTGACGTATAAACAGTCCTGAAATATCTGCGGAAATTATGAATTATTCAACTCTCAGTATGACTGAATCGACGTGTAAACCGTCCTAAAATATATGCGGAAATGAAGAATTGTTCATCCCGTAGTATCATCAAATCAACGTATAAACCGTCCTAAAATATCTCCGTTAGAATCCGGTTAGAATTAAAGGATTAGCAAAATAAATGATAATTAGAGATTTATAGTAGCAATTAACTTCTTGTTTAAAACGACAGTAAATGTGGAAATTAATTTCAATTGTTTAATTATTAATTTCAATTCTAAGCCCTATGTACCATCGTGCAATGAGGTGAACAAGCTATATGCAACCATTTAGTTGACGTAGTGATCTCTCAATTTCCTTAAAGGGGATTGACAAATTATTTATAATGCATTTCATATGAAATGAGAACCCAAATTAATGATAATAGTTACTTACCAAAATGGGGAGCTTCCATCATCATATCTTCCATCTACATGTATACAAAGAAAGCAGCGATTGAATTCATAGTTAAGCAACAAATCAATATTTAAATTACATGAAATTGGTAAAAATTGTATTTTTGTAACAGCTGTGGTTCTAAAACTATCAGAGCAATCAACAATTGATTTGCATTTCCAAAAACTAGCATTCATCTGGTCTGTGTATACAAAGAATGCAGCGATGACATTAACGTTTAAGCAACAAATCAATATTCAAACTACAAGATATTGCGCAAAATCCTAATTTTAAAACAGCTGTGGTTCGAAAACCATTAGAGCAATCAATAAATGGTTTGTGTTTTCAATAACTACCATTCATCAGCTCTATACATATACAAAGAAAGCAGCGATGACATTAACAGTAAGAAACAAATTAATATTTAAATTACATGCAAGTGTATACAAAGAAAGCAGCGCAAATATTAATGGCTAAGCAACAAAATATTTTTAAATCACACGATTTTGCACAAATACTGTGTAATTAAAGCGACATATTAACAAAACTAATAGTTATTATTAATTGCATGTTATGCAAATTGTTACAGTTTTGCTACCAACTTTGTATATTGCCTTATTAACAACAGCGACACAAGCAGAATAAACGTATCCGTATAAGCAGTAACTGGAGCATTTTCCCTGAAGCAGCACTACATTTGTAATCCATAATCATCCCAGAACATACAATATCCAGTTTCTTCATGATCAAACATTAACGTTCTAAAAGTAAAACCAAGATTAGCTGTAGTAACCAATTTCAAAATTAAGTTTAAAAACGTCGTTTATGTATAATAATCATCACCTATGATCATAATAAATTTTCTCTACTTTATAAAAACGATATTCCATTAATTGACTAATGTATTTATAGAACCTGCGAGGGTATACCATGAAAGTATCGAATGGCGGTAATATTTACTGCGGTATCGTAATAATTGTAATAATTATTTAATCAACTCGAAGAATGGATTACTCTTTGTATCATTGTATTGATTTTATGGTACTGAGTGGTGCTAAAAACATACATAATATTAGGCGAGGTACTTGGGGAACTTTCAAATTCACAAAAATCAAGTTGTGTACTTGAAAACAGGTTGAACACATTCATATCTAATAATATCTGCAATGAAAGGCTTCTTACGATGATTAAAAACGCATTCGTTGCAACACAAATATTAATAGTTATGAACAGAAGAGCGTTGAGAATCCAAATTGAAAATCAACATGGCATGGCATGTTAACACTGGCAAGACGCAGTATCACCTTGAGAGGACGTATTTAGTTTTCATGAGCATCAGGGTGGGTGGAATTGTACAGTATTACGGATACACTTACGTTTCAGAAGGTGTTGTCGCTTGGAAGGCTGTTAAGATCGTCATGAAGCAGGTGGTCAGGTAGTTGTAGGCGCTTGTATGCAGCTTCTTTCACTAGCAGCTACATGATATCCGGCCTAAAATTCCCGAGGAAGTCACCTGTATGTTTCCCATCGGAGCCCACAATGACATAGCCATTGAGGACTAGACAATCCAGTTCTTCGATACTGATGGTTCTTCTGCACTATCTAAACACTCACTAAATTTCACCATCATAAGAAGCATTTGTGAGGTATACAATACAAGGCACGGACAACTAATCATTGGTTATATTCTTTCTCAACTACAACCAATAACTTCACTGCACTAAACTGCGAGTTTATTGTGATTGTAGAATATTAAATACTACAATACTAAGGTAAAGAATCTATTGAATGTGATGTGAATAAAGGTCAAACAACATTTGACATTCACATGGCACGTTTCTTCACCTATAAAATTCGATCGATAAAAATGTAAAATAATCGTGAATACGATATTATTACGACTATTGCATGCACATAATTAATAATTATCGACAAAACCTTCATATTGCGGTCATTTAAGCGGTTTAGAAGCATAATAATAGATTAGGAGTAATAAGAAAAAATAGGTGTAATGGAAAAAAGTGCACAATCACTTTTTAAATACTGCACAAAAACTAAATTTAATTGCACATCTCATGAAGTTACGACTGCAGATTTATGGCATTGTAATTTAAATTTAATTTTATGTCGTAATAAAAGAAATAAAAATCAGCCGTCACTAATGGAAATTGGGTGCATTAACTGCAATTTCCACAAGTTATAAAGGTTACTTCACCCATTTTCCATTAGCAAAAGACGATTTTTATTTAATTTATTTAAGACATAAAATGAACTTTTAATTGCTCCTCGATAAATTCGCAGTTGTTAATTGATGATGCATATGATCAAATTCAGTTTTTATGCAGTATTTAAAAAGTGATTGTGCACGTTTTTGCATTACACCTAATTTTTTCTTATTACACCTAATCTGTTATTACGCTTGTAAACCGCTTAAAACACCGTAATATGACCGCAAAAAGAAGCTATTGTTGATAACTTACGAATACGTGCATGCAAACGGCGAAATAAATAACGAAATATTGAACTAAAAAATGTTGAGGCATATAACCAAACATTGTGTTTGTGCCTTGTATCGTATTAAGAATCTAGATGGTCAATAATACTCATCGATGCGACTCAGTGGCCATATATTAAGTGTGTCAACAATACTCATTGATCATGTACGAAGCGATTGGCCAATGAATCGCATTTCAACTAAAACCGTATATATGTGACTGTCTCCATGTTACTTTACTCACAAACGCATTTTTGTATGGTGCGGTAAGACAAACTCAGTACTGCGTATCAACAGAAAAACTTAAGCAACTTACGCAGAGTCCTGAAAGTTCACAGGTACAACTAAACATCACTGCGAGCGAGTATTCGTACTCTGCAAACATAGCAGAGGAAGGAAGATCCATTGACAGAGAAAAAACGAAGAGATACACCCCTGAATGAGCGACGGATTCCGTTGCCACAAGTTTATCTGCAACCACCACGAGAACCAATGATTATGCCTGGCGGTAAGCGTCCTGAGGCAACAGCACTTCGGGAATCCCTTCCTGGTACCAAAGATGGTCAGCAGCTTTGCACCCAAAGAGATTCACAAGTTTATCTGCAGCCGCCACGAGAACCGAAGATTTACAACGATGGGCACGTGTATTGGGCGCGAGAGCTTGGTTAAAGATTAAAATAATAATGCACAAATAAATAGGCAGAGTATTTATAATTATCAAGAATAATTGATGTATTAAAAAATCGACTTCAAAGGAATTGCAAAATCTTAATAATTTGTAATTAAAACTAAGTGTTATTCATAAAAATTCAAGACGTGGTTTAACGGTGGTTTCATCTTGGTAACCCTTTGTAAAACACTGCGAAACCACGGTTTAAATTTTTATGAATAACACTGATAAAGTTTGCCTAAGAAATGTAGCTTTATTACGTTTAAGGTTTTATCCATATATTACCAGTTATGTATTTAATGTTGTTATATAATTATTTAGTACTTACTGGTAAAAAAAATATTTTTATTTTATTTATTCCTGACTTAAATTCAGTAAACGATAAGGAGCTTATTATTTTAAAGTAACAATTTTCAGCATCAGTGAAATGGTTAATAATTCAGTGCCAAACGGTGTCAAACAAAACTAGAATCATTTAATAGTGAGCTAATGCAATATAACTTTTCGCATATTCGCAAAGTTTGATTGAAAACTGAAAGAGATTCGCAATTATGTGAACGCATTATAGAAAGCTTGCCTGAAATCATGTCAGCGGAGCCTAGGAGGGTGTTTTGAAGATGTTATATTTTATGCCCACACAAAAATCGGGGTTTTCCCAATGCGGGCGTCCTATTCATACTACAAGTCCTAAAGTTCGCCATGCAGTTTAAAAATCCGCACTGCCTTCATAAAAATTACTGAAATGATACACATACAGTTGAAGCAAATGAGGTTGATAAATGAAGCTTTTACTATGTAATAGAAAAAATAGAAACATTTTGCTAGGTTTAATTTGAAAATTGAGTGATCATGATTCAGATTCGAAATCCACTTGAGAATGACCAAATTGCGGTTGAAACTGCAGTCATATAAAATATAAAAATTAAACGTAGCAAATGTGTGTTTATATTCCCGATAATAATTAAAGTGTCTTCATAAAAATTACTGAAATGATACATAAAAACTAAGAACAATTGAAGCAAATGAGGTTGATGGATGAAGCCTTTACTATGTGATAGTTGATCATGTTGTTATCGGGAATAGAAACGAAACGTTTTGCGAGGTTTTAATTGAAAATTGAGCGATCATTGTTAATCAAATCCACTTGAGAATGACCAAATTGCAGTTGAAACTGCAGTCATATATAAATAAATCATAAAATAAAAATATGTTTTTCACCAATAAGTACTAAATAATAATATAACAACCTTCATATTGTCGGCTTACAAGTGTATTTACACTAAAGTCAAAACCCAAAAAATTGAGAAACTGCAATTAAAGTTTTATATTCTGCTGTTAGCTTTCGTACTCAGTCATTTAATGAGTTAAGAATTTGGAAGTTCGGCTACAGGACCCTTTACTATACCCCTACTGAGCCTGAGATTAGTTACAATTTAGTACATGATCAAAATAAAACTTAACTATAAACAGCCAAAAATTGACTTAGTAAATTTCACTTGTAAGCCGACGATATATAACTGGTAATTTATGGATAATACCTAAAACTTAATAAAACATGGCAAATGTGTGTTTATGTTCCCGATAATATGTAATTAAAGTAAGCCCAAAAATGAGATGCTATTTTAAACAATTTAGTACCTGACGGGGATTGATTAAAAGTAGGTGTTTGAATGTGGTTTTCATTTTTTCCCATGGAAGGTTTTCTATGGTCAGCTATATGTTTCAAAATAATATTGTGTGGCAGTCTTCCCCAAAGAGGCTGGCAAGTGATGGAATGTCGAGATTTCCTGCAATAATAAGCAATAGAGGCAGTAATTATGGTTTGATGAGTATTCTGTAAACAAGTTTTTCGATGATTCAGTGAAATTTAATAACCCGATGACGCAACTGTCGGCAATGGACGGGTCGTAAAATGAAACGCGTCGTCGGGTCTGTTATCAAAACGCTGCTTTTATTTTCTGGACTTATCAGCGCTTGTGACCTATATATAAACGTGTGTGTGTGTGTGTTAGTTGGATGAAAGAAAACGTGTTTTCGTCACACACACGTAATTATCGCGACGTTCAACAATCGGTTTCTCGTTGCACTGGTAAATAATGGCCCGATAGGCGGTGGCGGAGGGCGGACCTTGGACTGGCGATAATTGCGCATTCCTGGAAGGGCCGGGGGGCTCGGGAATCCGCTGACGGGGACGCCCTTGGCCAAGTTCGTTGTCTGCCGGGGCGCCGATAACGTTATCGCAGGGGACCCGAGAACTGTCCACGAAGACGCGCGCGCGGCAGTTTGGTGGTGATTTGGCGAGATGGAACAGGTTAAGGACGGGTGGTTCAGCGAGAAGAGCGACCTGTGGCCGGGCCAGTGCCTCTCCCTGGAGGTCGAGCAGGTGCTGCACCAGGAGAAGTCTCCCTACCAGGATATCCTAGTCCTGAAAACGTAAGCGCAGCATTAAAAGCGCGGCCGTCTGTTTGGGGGTTGTGATTTAATGAATGTTTCTCATTGCTTGCGGCAGGAAATCACACGGCGTGGCGCTCGTCCTCGACGGCATCATCCAGTGCACGGAGCGCGACGAGTTCGCCTACCAGGAGATGATCACGTTCCTCCCGCTCTGCGCCCACCGCGACCCCAAGCGTGTGCTGATCGTGGGTGGCGGCGACGGCGGCGTGGCGCGCGAGGTGGTAAAGCACCCCCTCGTTGAGAGCGTCGTCCAGGTGGAGATCGACGGCGCCGTTGTGGCGGCCAGCAGGCGCTACCTGCCTTTTATGGCGGCCGGCTTCGACTCGCCCAAGCTGGAGTTGCGCATCTGTGACGGATTCGCGTTCATGCGCGAGCACCGCGACGCCTTTGACGTCATCATAACGGACTCCAGCGACCCCATCGGGCCGGCCGTCGACCTCTTCACCGCGCCCTACTTCGGTCTGCTGAAGGGGGCCCTCCGCGCCGGCGGCGTAGCCTGCTCGCAGGCCGGCACAGCCTGGGCCGACCTGGGGCACGTCGCCCTCACACTGGGCCACTGCAGGCAGCACTTCGCCAACGCCAGGTATGCGGTGGCCAGCGTGCCCACCTACCCGACCGGACAGATCGGCTTTGTCGTCGCCACCGCCGACGTGGACAACCTCCTGGACAGGCCCAAGCACGTCTTCGCCGCCGACCAGCTCGCCGCCATGAAGCTCAGATACTACAGCGGCGACGTCCACAGGAGCGCCTTCGTCCTGCCCAACTTCATCAGGGACGTGGTCGGCTGAAATCGCAGCTCCTACAACAAAAAAAAAAAACAATAATCAATAAATCATTCATTAACTTACACCATTAGACTTTTAATTATCCAAATATCCAAATGATTTATAAATTTAAATTACCTACTATTATTTTTAATTTTGATTTACGTGATTTTAAAATCAGATAGATTATAGTCATTTCTGAAGCTTACCACCCCAACATAGCCTATATTCAATTTCAAGACAAAACTAATGTAAAACATGTTCACGCGATCGGCGACAATTTACAGGGCCAATTGTACAAATGTTCACGCATGTAAGAATGTTTATACAAGCTTTATCTTGAAATTGGACGGACTATAGTGTGTACGAGTGTGTAAAGGCTGATTTACACGGGTAGTTTTTAGTAGAGTAGAGTAGCGAGGAGAGTAGACTCTACTTGCTACTCTACCATAATTAGTTAAGAACCGTTTACACAATTAGCAGAGTATCGCAGTATTAGTGCTGTGTTGATGTACTGTACAGTTACTCTACTTTCCTCAAAAACATGCGTCCACACAGGTTTAGTGGGGAGGCAAGTAGAGTATTTCGAGGTGGAGGGATAATTAGAGTAGAGCTAATTTGCCACATGTGCAATAGTACTCTACTCTACCAGCAAACTAGTACTCTACTGCAAACTCTACCGATATTTTTGCCGGGTTTCTACGGGTAGAGTTACTCTACTCTGCCCAGTATTCGACTATAAACTTTACCCGTGTAAATCAGCCTTAAAGATTGTTGGTCACCGAATAGAATTGTTAGAATAGTCACAAAAGAACCGTTATCCGGGCACTCACCTCGAGTCAATGGCGGTCCTGGGTCGTTTTCCCTTGCCGTACGAGCCGTCTGTGCTGTTCCTATCTGCTTGTCGGGCCCACGGCGTTGGGTCATCTAGAGAAAGCAAACGTTAGAGGGGGCTCTCCTGGGGGTTGGGGGCAGTTAGCCGCTTGCGGGATGAAAACACGATGCGTCACACACTGCCAAAATCGGTGTTCGTTCAACGACCAGCAACAAAACCATATGAGTAAGTAAAGTAAAGAAAAATAAAAACAACTAAAAAACTGTGCGTGAAGCCAGCGGCACAGCCTGTTATGAAAACAAATGGTAATAATAAAAAAAAAGTCAAAAGTTAAAAGGGCAAAACAGCGGCAGCAGTGTATCTCATTTGAAAATGTAAAAAGTCAAACAATCAATGTGTGAGAGAAACTTACATATATCCAACACACGCGCCGTTCATTTGCATCCGCATCTCATCAATATAACATCACCACAGACTTCCAGCGCTATATAGATTCGGACAGCATACTTCACTTGTACTCATCGCATTTTATATGAACGTGGGGTATATTACACACGTGGGACACACATGTGCTCACTGGACTCCCTTGCTCGGCCGTCACACACTTATATAAGTTCATTTAGTCACGGGTCAGGGGTTGTAGGGACTGGGGGAGGGGGTGCACGGAGGGTGCGCGAACAGAGAGACATGTCCCCGGCGCTAAATAAAAAGACACGCAGTGTTGTTTGTGTGCAAGTCGCCACTCTTATTCGCGTCGGCACTCCTTGCACCGTTAAAATATAGATAGACATTTATAAATGGTAGTAAATACAATAATAAACTCAGATTCTAGTAAAAATTTCTCGTCCGTCCTCATACACGATACAAACAAACTTCTGGACCGAGATGTGCCGCACAAATTGTCTCTTCCCACTTGCCGCAGGTGAACGTACCCTACCTTAACTATACATACGTGTGCTTACGCTACGCCTAACTACGTCATTTAAAAATATGTAACATACCAGAATACATTTACACTTACGCTAAGTTTTGCAAAAACCGTATGTAACAGAAGCCATTCTCCCACAACGATTTGCGTACAAAAAAAAAAATTGTTAACAGAATTCATACACTAAGAGGATTCCCGTGGAGGAAAGTATCACGTGCACACACCCACTCTCACAGGGGCCTCTGACGTCAAAGGGCAACAGCACCGATATCCGACAATACGAGGGGGGGACGCGCAAGATTCATGGAAGTGCACGCAAACTATTCTCCTGCTTTTGCCCTCTTCTTGCAGATACTTTAGTCACTCGTTACAAATTAGTTTCTAACGATCGATACTAAAAAAAAAAGAGAGAGTACAGTTCATGGCAGGACCGCCCCAGACGGGGGCCTTCTTAAATAAAAATGACAAAATAATATATATATATATCTATCTAAATATGTACACAAAAAATGAAACAAAACTGGAGGTGTGAGGCGGCAGGTGCGGCCAGGCTGCGGCAGGACCCGGCGGTGCATCCGGACCACCCCCGCCCGCCCTGCAAGAGGCTTAGGAGGAGAGAAGGTGTGTTAGTCATACTTGAGGAAACCTTTGTCTTGCTGCTGCTGTGGCGGCGGCCGCGGCCACTGCCCGTCCTGGCCCTGCCCCTGGTTCATCCAGTTGAGGAAGCCCTGGTTGTTGCCCCCGCCCTGGTTACCGCCATTCGCGTTATTCCCTAAAAAAAAGTCATTTGTTAGACAATTTCTACACAGGGAATTTTTCAAGTTGGAACTGTCATCACTTCTTAGATTATGGATTTTTAAAGATCTATCCAATTGCATGATCGGCACAAGAATACTTTAACACAAACATACGAATGGTTGTCTCTGTGAGTTTGCGCTCAGTCGGACTGAGTAGCAATAAAAAATTACAGTCATTACACATGTGTGAATATTGCACTTTTATTTGAAACTCGAGTGTTAACTGTTAAAAAAATCTGCGTTATTGTCTGTTCTCTTACCACTGCTCGTGTTGGGCGGGTTGTTGAATCCCTGGTTGAAGTTGGGCTCTGGCTGGTTCTGCAGGTTGCCAATGAGGCCCCAGCCGGCCTGGTTGAGGGCGGCGGCGACGATGGCGGGATTCATCGGCAGCGCCCCCAGATTGAGCCCTAGCCCGAGGGGGTTGCAGTTCTGCTGCTGGTTGCCCTGCTGGCCCTGGCCTGTAATACCTGCGGCCAG
Source organism: Othius punctulatus (assembly GCA_951805005.1). NCBI lineage: Eukaryota > Metazoa > Arthropoda > Insecta > Coleoptera > Staphylinidae > Othius > Othius punctulatus. The sequence continues at coordinate 426,605 of OX638146.1, forward strand.
AATTGATAACCGTCAAGACGATAACAGGGGGGGTTGTCACATGGGGATGTGGTGCAACAGGTCGGGGTGATTGCGAGTAGTCGGGCGTGGGAAATGAAGACAATCGGCGCAGGCGTTTCAAATTCGTTACAATATATTTCCAGAAAAATCATAAATGCTTATTCGTACTGTATTACAAATGTTCATTATAATAAGTAATTAAAAGAAAACGAAAGGACACTCTGAATTACATGTCGTCCATTAAATAATTATTACTAACTTTATTAACTAGGCTGGTTACATTCAAGAAATAAAAATAAATCCATACGCAAACTATAAAAACGAAACACAACGGCGACCGGCAAATCATGGAAGGGGGTGGGGGGGCGGGCGCCGCCCGGCCAAACAATACGTGCGAACCGAAACCGTACACATAACCCACTCTCGGACGCACCAAAGGAGTCTCTCAACATCTCGTTCACTCAGTTCTTTTTTTCATCACCTCTCTAGCATTAAAACCATTTCCACTCACAGCCTCAGTGCATACTTCTAGCTCTCTTACCTACAAAGCAACATGCAGTTAAACGTCACATTAGTCACATGTAAAATGGAAGGCGGCGGGGGCAGGACGGGGGCGCTGCGGGGATACATACCGTGCAGGGGCTAGTAGTTTTTGGTGTTGGGGTTCGCCGACTGCGGGGATACACTCAGGAACGAGCTCGGGGTCAGCAGCTTCACTAGAGAAAGGGAGAGCGGGGGATGATTGAGATGATCTTGGTGATGTGCGAGATCGAGTGCGGGGCTTACAGCAGTTGAAATTTACCGTCGATTTGTTATACATTGTTGCGACCGTTCCTGTCATCTGGTGGGTTCAATGCCCACCAATGTGACTCGGAACACAGTAGAAACATTACAGCAGTTGTTCAGACACACGGCAAGTAAGTCATTTACCCTATTGCATTGTCTAGCTACTAGGCCCGACTGAAAAACACTTTTACTGAAAGATGCCCAATCACACCCCATCAGACCGGAACATGCCAGAGGTTCTTCAACTTCTTTAAGCAAAACCTTAACCACAAGACGAACTTATTTGCAATTACACAGGTAGTAAATTTTACAACTTTTTAATGCATAATAAAAACGTCATCAACCCACAGAACACCAATGCTTTGTAAAAAAAATATATATATATCATCAGTTAAGTATCGATAGGTTATTGATAAATGCATAATATAGGCCTTGAAGGTAGAATAGAAATCACCAGAGCTGGCTTATGATTGAATATTTTTCAAAGAAATAAATGCAATACTGGATTAGCTCTATCGCACTAAAACATTTAAATAAAATGACAGTAAATGTCTAATACATCTGCTGAACATTGCAAATGAAGCTAAACGAATGAACTAATTAATGGCGTGAACATACATACATTAAAATTTGAACCATACACTCTGAAGCGATGAATTATAAGCCAGCTCTCATGATTTATAAAATATTAGTGCACTTAAAATATTAGCTGATCACTGTACATCTTGGCATCAGCACTCACCCGATATTTGCACATTTAACATTTCACAGCCATTGCAATTTAATTCGTTAGTGAAAATTTGAGAAACCCCAGTGCACACTAACCCAAAGGACGGACAAATGGGGGGCAAGGAGGACTCCCCGCACAAAACCGGAACCATAAGACCTGCCGTTAAAATAGGCGAATTGAATGCAAAAATATTTTCCGTTACAGTGCAGGCTCTGGTCCCCATTGGAAACGGGACAAGCAAAGCGATCAAAACGGAACAGGATTTGTACTAGTGTGGCGGCTCTTTGCGGAAAGCGGAGGCGACTATCGTCGGGTGTCATGCTCACCTAGGGCTTGCAAGTTGGGCATGTCGATGTTGCCTCGGTGGCCGCCCTGGTTGCCCCAGTTGGGCTGGTTGGCGCCAGGGTTGTAGCGCTGCTGGTACATGCCCGGGCCGTCGGGTCCGCCTGGCCCCCGGTTGCCGCCGTGGCTGCCCGGCCGTGGGCCGCCGCCGTAGCCTCCGCCCCCGCGCGTCTCGGACTTCGGGGCGGCGTTCGACACGTGAACGGAAACACCTGCAATAGCAATGAAAGTAATTACGAAATGATTAAGAAATTTGATTTATTTTACATAATAATTAGTGCCAAGTTTAGTGGATATTTATAAAGGTGCATTAACTGAAACTAATAATGCACCTGTTACATCTTCCTTAACGGTTAAGGGTGACGGTCACCACAAATTATGGCAGTAACCAATTATGTAAGAGATGAAGGAATTATTATAATAATTTTTAATTACTTGTGGATTTACCCTTGATTATGTGGTCCTCTCCGCATAAGCTCTGCGCGATCTCGGGGTCTAGGAACGTGACAAAGCTGAAGGCCCTGAACGGCTTCGGTATGAACACGTCGGTCACCTCTCCGAACTTGCCAAAGTACTCCCGGAGATCATCGGCAGTCAAGTCCTCGGTGCACCTGCCGATGAACACCTTGCAAGGTACTTGTTGTATCAGTCCTTCCTGAAAACAGTTTACAATTAAAACATTAATTACGGAATCGGGGCCAAACTTTCCAAGTAATTCCCCACAAGAAATGATCGCCGATTGAAGTAACTCCGATCATAAGAAATTATTATTACCAGAATAATAGTAAGAGGTATTATAGGATTAAATCAAATTAGATTACGAAAAATTATAGCTTATTCCTCTATTAATGTTTATCTTTAATTTTATTTTATTTTTATTTTAGACTAAAATACCGCCAATTTCTGCAAATTAAATAATTAACTTATTTAATTATGCAAATTAAATCATCGACATATTTAATTCTGCACAAGAAATGTGAGTATTGCCAGGTAAACCGTCACCTGCCAAAATACAACTGTTCCTTACTTTTGAGTTAGGCACTTTGACGTCGCACCACCTGCCGTCAATCATGTGCCTTTGAGCGAGGACCCTCATCTGTGACTCGTACGAGGCGAAGCGGATGAAGCCGAAGCCCTTGGACTGCCCAGATTTGGCGTCTTTCTTAACCTGCGCAAAACAAACAGAAATTCGATCATTAACAAGTAGTAGCAAATAGTTTTTTTGCTAAATTTAATTACATGTACCTAGTTGTACAATAGAAAGTATTTACATTTCAGAGTGCTAACAACCATCAGGTCTTTCTGCTCGCCTGAATTTATTTTAAATTGCGTTTAAATTTTGAATTAAAAAAAAAAAGTTTTTTGTCAGGCGAAATAAAATAAATAAATAATAAAATTAAAATATTTTTTACCAGTAAGTACCAAATAATAATATAACAACCTTAAATACATAACTGGTAATTTATGGATAAAACCTAGGACTTAATTTTTATATTAGCTTCGTCTTGAAATTTGACAGACTAGAGAACTTTAAAGTTTACGTTTTAAATGATTTTCAGAGTAAAAATTAATCATTTTTTGAATGATTGCAGATTGAATAACAAATGTCAGAGGGGACTCGTATTTTTTTCTTGAATCGTATTTACCTGTGCCATCAGAACTTCACCGAAGGTCTCGAAGTATTCGCGCAGGTTCTGTTCGGTGGTCTTCCAGGGTAAGCCTAAAACGATCAAATCTGTGCACCGGAGCTTTGTCTCAATACGCTTCGTCTTCGCTGTCGAGTTTTCCAGGTTGTCGTCTGATTTCCTCTTGTTTTCTAAAATAAAGCAAAGACCGATTAGATTAAGTTAAACGTTACAATAAAGTTCGGTTGTGTTTTATTAGTAAGAATGGTAAAATAAGATAAAGAGAACTTAATCTCGAAAACAACTAACATTTTATTGTTGAAATTCTTACAGTGTTATAAATAAAATACATTACTTTGTTAGTATCACATAAAATTATTTATTGATTTGTTACTAGTTTCGACTGCTTAAGTAATCGAACAGAGTGATTACTTAAGTAGCCGAAACTGGTAACAAATCAATATGTAATTTTATGCGTTTTATGGTAAAATTAGATAAATAGAACTTTTCTCGAAAACAACTGAAATGTTATTGTTGAAAATCTTAGCGTTATAAATAAAACACATTACTTTGTTAGTATCACATAAAATTATTTATTGATTTACTAGTTACTAGTTTCGACTACGCAAGTAATCACTCTGTTTGATAATGATTACTCTAGTAATTTTTTAATGCGACATTAATTGTAGTTTTGCCTGAAGATGGTTATATAATATAACCGAAACTGGTCGCAAATGAAAATTAATAAAAGATTAAGGAAGTACAAGAGAACAATGTTATATCATTACTTTCGATTGTTACATTGATACAATGTTTCGTACAAAAAGTTATTGATTTAGAAATCTATGCCTTAAAATTATTTTCAAATAGACAGGGTGTCCCAATTTTGCGGTATAACAAAAACAAATACTTTATTAAATGGGACACCCTGTATTTATTCTGTACTTCTCACATTGATTCTTACTTACATTTTGACAGTTGTTTTGTCTCAGCATGACCTACTTCGAAATCTAATTAAATGGTTACTTTTGTGAAAAATATTGAATATCTCGGCAACTATGGGATGTATATGCCTCATCAAATTGTAGAGAAGAAAAAGACGTGTCGAATAATTACATAAAATATTAAAAAAAAAAAAATGGTTTTCACCACTTTGAAATTTGCAAAGTTTGGATATTTTTCTGGATGCCCTGTATTACTAAATTAAAATTTCGCATTACAAAAGGGTTGCTTATTCACCACTCTGAGATTATTGCTAAAACTTATTCTTACATTCAAAAAATGAGGTCGCTACGATTTTTTAAAGTTGAGCTTGCTTATGCATGATATTTGGAGAAAATAATTATAAATTGGTAACACCGTCATAATCAAAACTAAATAAATTGGTTGAAAAATTTCATCAGAAAACTTAAATAAATACAGGGTGTTCCATTAAAAAAAAAAGTTTGTTTTTGTTATTCCGCAAAATTGGGACACCCTGTATGTTTGAAAATAATTTTACAGCATACAGATTTTTAAACCAACAACTTCTTGTACGATACACATTTTTTTCTATCTCTCACGGGAATGGTGTTAGGAAAGCCCGCCGCACCGTTGCAGGACCCTGTATATACCATATAGGAAAATTAAATGGGTATAATAAAAATGTAATTACTAAACTGTTCAAAAAAGCGAGGGCAAAACAAAAACTAGTACAAATTAAGACTTTAAACACGGGCGTGAAATCAATAGAAAAAATGTACGCAAAAATTACTTTTAATTCGAATGGCGCAAATCAATTCGGGGACCTTATTAAAAAACTCAACTTGACCCCGGCTTTCTCGAATGATTACACACTAAAAATGTTGCTTCCGAAGGTATTAGATAAAGAACCTAAATTAAATAAAGCCGGAATTTTTAAAATTAAGTTGCTATACAGGGTGAGTTGAGAGGAACGGACCAAACTCCAGGAGTGTATTGTACACGTGAAAATAATTTTTAAAAAATCATATGTTGTAATCCGATCTTCATTTGTTTTCAAGTTATAGTTTCAAATCTTGAATATGCAAATGTGGTGTTTGTCTATGGTTTTTGTAATGGGAGTGATACAGCTGCTGTTGAAAGATATCGTTAACGGTTTCCACATTAGAAAACTCTGGATAAAAATGTATTTATCCGACTTTTCAACAAACTGTTCGAAACTATCACTTGAAAACAAATGAAAATCGGATAACAACATTTGAGTTTTTTTAAATCATTTTAACGTGAACTCCTACTCCTTTATGTCCTTTATGTGTAATCATTTTAACGTGTACTCCTTTAACGAAGACTCCTGGAGTTTGGTCCGTTCCTCCCGACTCACCCTGTATAGGCCGAACCAAACGAAATATTAAAATCAGGTTTAATGAACATTTGCACCATGCAAAGACCCACTGTGTAGCAAAATCAGCTGTAGGATCACATTATGTTGACACGGGCCATCGTTTCAATATTGAAGATGCAGAATTATTAAAGCAAGTGAAGGGGAGAAATCTTAGCAGGTACGAAGCTAAATTCATGGGAAAATTCCGTACATCATTAATCAATTTTGACCATTCACCCCTCAGTAATCCATTACTGGTACTTATCCCATCAATGGTGACCTTAAGAATAATTAGAATTAATTGTACAATTCTGAATACATTTTGGCCTCCATTAGGTTTAAGTAGTTTTTAATTTGTATTTCTTAGGATTTAAATATGTATTGTTAAAAGAGGGTTTTATAATGTGTTTTGTCTGGTTTTCTCCTCAGTACAAATGTATACTGAAGATGACCACGTGGTGGTTGAAATGTACATTTAGAGAAATAAATGTCGCTGTGAAAAAGGATAATTTGTTATTTTTCTTTAAGTACCTTTATATTAATAATAAAATGTTTCATCAAGATATTAGCAAGGAAAGTATTAATTGTATTAAATAAGATTTAATTGAGTCCCGAGGTTTCTTTGTATTAGTTATGAAAGCGTGACGCAGAATTGTCCCACCTTACTGGAGAAACGGTAAATCTCACTCTGATTGCGATTGTGAGATTTTTGTTTGTAATTAGAGGAAGTTTTAGGCAAGCCTTGGGGTGAAACAAAAGCACTTGTTATGTAATTTTTGCAGCGTTATTACTGGTTTACCGATCAATTGATGCGCTTGTTGTGAAAGTGTGAAACCGAATCGAGCTGGAGGAGCGGTAAGCCTCGCTCTCGGTTTCGGGTGGCAATCAAGGGAGCATTCTTTGTTTGTAAATGCAGCGGGCCTTTGTGTGAAACAAAAGCAGCTCTTATGTAATTTCTGCAGTGTTTCTCTGTGTGATCAAGCAATTGATACCTAAATGTTTGTTGAAGCAAATGTGGTCGTTAATTAACGAAATTGGGGCGATTCGTTTTGTTTGTATGCTGTTTTTCGCGGGCTGCGTGTGGCAGCAGTGCGGCGTCCATGTCCCCCATTACCCCCACCTGGTGGTGAAGGGGGACGCGGCGCCCCGGGCGTACAAATGCAAGGGCCCCCTCACCTTTTGGGAAGACGCAGTAGAAGATCTGCGAGCCCCATCCGATTTCCGGCGGCGGGTGCAGCCGGCCCTCGCTCAGGCGGACGCCCCGCATCGCCCTCGAGTCGGGGTTCCTGTACTTGAGGCCGCTGGAGCCGGGGAACTGTGCCGAGAGGGTGCTCAGCAGCAGGGTCCCGTCGTCCTCGGTGGGCAGCTCGATCGGCTCCTCGCCCTCGTCCTCGGCCACCTGCAGGTACTCGACGGACATGTCTTGAGGGGGCTCTTCTGCGGCACTCTGGGGGGGCACACACGCAACACACTCACGCACACACGCTACGTACGGACGAGAAACGGGACGGGGGGCACACAGACAGGCGCTCGCGGTGACACCGGACGCTTATCGTCGACGCAGGGAAATGAAGCCGGACGCCGGTCGTACGCAAGATGGCTGACGGCGCCGGCGGCGTTGCCGGACCGGTGGACGCCGACGCTCACAAATTCGACGCCAAACCAGGAAAAACGAACAAACAACCGATTATCTTGAAGAACTCACAAAACTATGCACATAACTATTAAAAAACCCTTTAAAAATTGGTTATACATCGACATATTTCACCAGCAAATTACGCGTTAGACGCGGCAACGTCGCATGTGCCACAAAATTAGTACCCCGCTTCTCCGCTGGGCACTTCCGGGGCGCGCAATTTTAAACAACAAAAAATTGAAAACAAAGAACTCCATATAAATCGAAAAACTAGAACTTAAAATACAATAACTGGGCCACCTATTGAGACCATTAAACGTGCGTGCCCCCTTCCCAGAGCTGACACATCCGTCACAACAGCAACCTGGCAATTCAAGGCAGCCGGACACTTCAAAATCGGACCGAATTTATTTCTAGTCGACACATCGATGCACTGATAAATTTTCATTAGAGAAGACTACAGATGAGACAAGCAAAGAAACACAAAATAAAAATACAAGGAAAAAAGTTGAACACAGCACGGAAATTATTGAGAAAGAGATTAAGGACCCTTCCATATCACAGAAAAGTACCGGTTCCACAATATCACAGAAAAGACTCCTTTATGTAAAGCTTAATTTAATAGAAAAGTCGACTTTAAAGTCTACTTCTGTTCCATAAGAAACACTTTTTCATAAAGTGACGTTTAAAAATCAATTATGGAACACGTTACATTACTTTATGATGCCTTTTCGTTAATACAAAAGTCTGCTTCTGTTCCATATGATAAAAGACACTTTTTCGTAAAGTGACGTTTAAAAATCAATTATGGAACACGTTACAGTACTTAAAGGCGCCTTTTCAAAATACAATGAAGAAATTGAAACACATTTTCAGATGTGTTAAATATACTAAACTACTAAGCAATGGAAAACCAATGGTAATTGTTAGCATGGTATTAGTATTTTACAAAATACCACAGGACTTGTACTGCAGAAATTTAAATTTACTGCAGAAACACGCTATGTGATCTCGCTTGACAGGTTTCTGCACTAAACGCAATATTCATTGTAAATTATATCCTATAAAATAGAATGGCAATTGAAGTTATATTGCAGATAAATATGCGCTGACTATAGGAGTTACTGATTTGGCAAAAAAAGAAACATCCATAAAAATGTCTGTTGACTAGTTTCTGAAATAAACGATTCAATTAAGAAATAAAATTGTTTGATCACACCGAGGATTTTGAATCTCTCATCCTGCCAGTTCACACAACATGACTAATCAAGAGTGAATAAAACTTACGTTAAGCTTCGCAATTTCTAATGAAAATTTAGGCGACGACAAACAATTACGCCGTTCCCTCAGCAGGACGTATAAACGGGGACAATGGGCTAGGCCTACATGCAACCGTGCGTGCAAGGAGCGGCTCGAAGGGTTGTGCAGGATAAAACGCTCCACCTACAAAACAATCAAATTTATTAGCTCCATATAATTACATAAATATTCAATAACTCTTTTTTTATGTTTTAGATGTGTTCATACTCTAATGAAAGAAAAATACGTTGTAAAAATGGAATTCTGATCGGAAACACATCCCCCGCGCGCCAAGCAGCGGCCCGGGGGGCCACGCGGACAGCGAAGCAGCGAGCGAAAGAAACCTGCCGCGGACAGGCCGCAACGCAGCCGCCGCAATCTAATATTAATTAAAAAAAAAAAAACAACGACAGACGCAACGGAGAGGAAAGTAACGAGTAAAAAACGGGTGCGGAATACGCGGCGGCCCCCGCCGAGCGGAACCGGCGGACCACCTGTGTGTGTGTGAGTGTGTGTGTTTATGTGTGGGCGTGGCTCCGTCTGCCGGGCAGCTACTGGGAGATCTCCTCGCTGTAGTTGGAACTGCTCGAGCGGATGTCGCCCTCCATCTGGCCGGCGTTCAGCGCCTTATAGGCGATCTTCACTATCAGGTACGTCCAGAATATGTGCAGGAAGAGCAGCAGCAGGAGCAGCCCGTTGAAGATGTAGTACGCCGGGAACATCGGCACTATTGTCGGGGCCTCAACAGAAGTGCTGCAGGCAAAATAAATGTCATTCACTGCAGCGAACCCCAGAACATTCACTTCCGTACAACATCACGTCTGTTATGATGATATTCATAGTTTCTTTCATTAATGTTCGGTACAACATAACTTCATGTCTGTTACGATATCCAGTTTTTTTCATTAATTTGAATACATAAAATATCCAATTTTTGACGAAATCCCCGAATTTGAATTGGTTCAAAAACACAAGATGTGTTTGTTTTCGTACAACATAACTTAATCTATGCCTGTTATAATATTCAGTTTTTTGAACATGTGAGTGTGACTTGAATCGTTCAAAACACGTAAAAAAAAGTGCCATGGCACAGAAATTTTGAAAATTGCCTTAATAATTTTAGTCGCAGAGTGGTTTTAGATAAATAACACTTCTTACAAGTATCCACAGTTTTTTTCATTAATTTGAGTACATAAAATATATAATTTCTGAAGAAATTCCTGAATTTAAATTAGTTCAAAAACACATGTGTTGTTTTCGTACAACATAACTAAATAATCCTTCCTCTACGTCTGTTGTAATACTCAGTTTTTTGAACATGTGAGTGCGACTCTTGAATCGTTCAAAACACGTCAAAAAGAAGTATGGCACAAAACTTTTGCAACTTGCCTTAATAATTTTAGTCACAGAGTGGAATTAGATAAATAACAACTCTTATAAGTAATCCACAAATTGGCAACGGTGACGTCATGAAACTTATCGTTCAGTTAGGTGTCATTAGAAAACATGTGATGAAATATAATTAGGACCACAACACGAAAGAGCGTAAAATTTCCACCGGTAATCACTTACTTATAAATAATCCACATCGGATAGAATCCAAGTCTCGTTATTATCCAGAGAACAGTGAAGATGGCGAAGATGATGTCACAGAGCTTCTGGTAACCAGCGTACTTTGCCATCTTCGCAGCCTGGAAGAGAACATCCGAAGGATTAGCATGACACATCCATTCAGGGCGAGACTTTTTTATGTTGCCAATACAATTTAGTTACCAGTTTGTGTTTGTGATTGTTATTGTTTCGCTGCTTAGGAACAAATATTGTTCAGTGATTACGAGGATTTGTAGTTGAGAATGCAACTCTAACACGATTCTTTACTTTACATAATCTTCTACCATTTGTAGTTACAGCATTAGTAATAATCCATCTATTATTTCTTTAGCAAACAGGCTCAAACAATCCTGTTAATATAACATAATAACTTCATAATAATAGCTTCATAATAACATCAATTTTTGTACACATTAACATTGTACTCATATTATTAAGTACGGTACAGTCAAATGAATGTTCAACCACAACATGTTGTCTGTTCGGTTTTTGTTACCTCCAAGAAGATGTCAGCGCAGTCGTGCACCAGCAGCACGAGCGTGCCTATCCGCGACAGGTTGCAGATCCACGAGAAGCACATCAGCACGATGGTCGCAATGTGGTGGACGAACATCTGCCAGAAGTCCTTGCGCTTGACGTCGAAGAACTGGCTCACACACAGCGACCAGTAGAACGCCATCGAGAACATGTAGTACCACCAGACGCCGCTCGTCACCGTCTGGTGCGGGTAATCGGTCCTAGAAGCAAAGAGCAGGAATGAGAAAATGAGAAAACTGCACATAATAATGACATAAACTAAATACAATTTTCCATGATTATTGGCACATTAAAGAAAACACAGCCTTAAATATTTGACAGCTGTTATTTATTGTAATGCAAATGTAATGTAATGTAATGTTTATTGCAATGTAAGTTCGATAGAAATATAAAAACATATGTTGATAACTATAAATGTTGGTTAAAGCACTTAATAACTTGTCGGAAAGTTTTGAATTATACAACATTTTTAGTCTGGTCTGATTTATTGTTCAATTAAGTTTTCCTGTCTTTTTTTCCTGGTAATGTAAGTTGTGGTCGTCGCAAATAAATGTTTACACGGCAGTTTTTGCGTTTCTTGAAATGTGCGGCGAATCATAAAACAAACAAAGGTATCATGTTGGGCCCCTCCCCCGACCGATCCCACACATGCACACTGAAATCTCAACCTTAATCAAATGTACGGCGCCTTATCAGCGTTGTGATTAAATATTTACTCTTGCTAAGTGTTCATGACGAATTCGCAATCTGATAACGATACTCATGAATGATTTATACCGCAATCAATTAACGAATCGATCACCAGTAGTAATATAATCACCATGGTAATAATGTAGGCCGTCGTTCCGGTGGCTCATTGTAATTACCGTGGGTGCACAAGTAAAACCGGTTTTTTATCAGCCCCCTTATCACAAAGATAGCAGCTGGAAGCATTGCCTGGGAATGTTCCAGCGGGCGAAGAGCTTCATCCTGGGCGAGAGGAAGCCGCCACCGCCGCCGGTCCGCCCTCCTGTCGACCTCCCTGAGTCGACGCACCTCCGCCGCAACCACCCCATAAGCCAGTCCATGCTGTCTCGTGCGCCGCAGCTGCTGGTGCCCAATGAGAGGCGCCGGTACAACTCTGAGCTGGATGTGACACAGATACGGCCGCATGGGGAGGACTTGGCGGCCCGCCCCGGGGCGAGGGCCTCGGCGGACCTGCGGCAGCCGTGGGGCGGCTCGCTGAGCCCGCTACCCAGGCAGAGTTGGCACCACAAGGAAGAGGCGCGAGGAGCGACAGTCGCAAGGAAGCCCAGCCTACTGCAACGGGGGCAGTCCTTCGTGGCGGGGCTCAAGGAGAGGAGGTGCGAAGAGGAGAGGGCCGTCAAGTGCGACAGGAAGAGGAGCAAGAGGGCTTCGTTCGTTTACGTGCCGGTCAAAAAGAAGTGACACCTAGAAACCGATCTGATTTCACTAGCGAGCGGCGTCTGCACAGTTCGGCGGATATTAAGACGATAATTGTGACAAAAGCTGCGGCGCTTTGGAAAATATGTGAAGCAATTTATAAAACGGAAAGTGAAAAAGTGTCAATGCGTTTCAACCAGCACTGTTGCATGCCAGGGATTAAGGGTATACTACAAATATACCTACTGTTGGCAACTAAAAATTACTAACACAATTAAAAATTCCGCTGCGGTATAAAAAAATACTATGACTACCTAGAAGAACCCCTACTTTTAGGCACCAACCAAATATTTGTCAATACATAGCGGCGAGTTTAATGGAAAATAAAAAAAATTGCCCCAAAAAGTGTTACAATTAATTGCAGCATATTATTTAAAATGTATTGCACTATACTCAACATATTACCATTTATGTCTCATCTACGATATTATTCGAGCTGTATTTTTTTGTATATCCAGTGTTACATCGTTATAATCTTATTAATGCAATAAATAAATAAACTTTTAGAACTCACTCGGCCACTTTAAACTTGTTAATGAGCTTCAAACAAAAGTAAAAGCGCAAACAAAAATAAAAGTGGAGAACTCTGGATGCTCTTGAACTATTGATCGGATGTAAATGGTTAGATACAAAATCTAACTGTTAGTTAAAGCTAATCGGAGATTGCAAAATCAGGCTTCAAATTATTCAATCTTCTGCGCAAATATGAAATGCCAGATTTCCTATCACTTCAATGACAGTGAAAGTGATTGTATTTTACAACCACTGTGTAACTTTACAACTACTGAGTAATATACATACATTACATTTGAATATAAACCGACTGTAAGTTATAAACAAAAAATGTATCCTGCAACTTTAATGTAATTTATAATTTTAATTAAAACAGATTTGAATGCTGATGACGGCTCCCAAGCCGAAAGTAGTTCATAAAAACAAAAGGTTTTATTACCCTACACGCCCTAACTGCGCCCCTTCCCAACATACGAGGGGCGTTCAAGTTTGTATACCGAAAACTTAATAATAATTTCGATTGCGCAAATTTTTACCAGCATTCGTTGATGTTCCACAGCCACGGCTTGTCCCACAGGATGAAGCAGCCGTAGGTGAAGGAGAACGAGTAGTAGAGGCAGCGCCAGGAGTTCTCGCAGAACTTGACCAGCGTCGAGGGCTTGTCCTGTATCTTCCTTAGCCGCACCCACCGCTCCACCTGCCTCTCGCTCATGTCCAGCTGCTTCGCCAGGCCTTGCACCTAAAAAAACCCGCAGCAACGTAATTAAACACAACAACAAAAAACAAGTAAAGAATTCAGTGCTTAAAATGCATAACTTAACTTGTAAACCCACAACAATTTAATAAAACAATCTATTATCTCCCTAATAAATAATAGAAAAAATCTATTTTCTAATGAATCATCCTTAAAATATTTTATTACCCAGATCCTAAGCTATTACCGAAGACCAAGACTTAGTTAGACCTTAGTCAAAAACTTCATTTAAAAAAACCTTAGTCATTTAAGTCACTAAATATTTTCCAAAATAAAAGTGTGAGTGGAAATAAAGTTGTTTTAATTTATTTATTTAATTTACTTAAAACAATAATAATAATATGAAGTTGATAGGTAAAGCTTTTACCATGTGATAGTTGATCATGTTATTATTAGGTATAAGTAATATTCCTGATAACGAAAATAACAAAACAAACGACAAGTAAAGAATCAAGTGCATAAACGAATTTGTTATTCCTGCAATTGATGATAATTAATATGAGCCTATGAGAGTTTTTCGATGAATAATTAATTTTATGATAAAACAATTGTAGACCTAATTAATTTCCGGGTATTGTTAAGTGGTAAAGAAAATATTATAACAATAATTGTTATCAGCGGCAATTTGTTAATAAAAAGCATTTGCATGTGATTTAGTCAATAACACACCGACTGATAATGTTAACAATTACAATATTGAAATCACCTCAAATTGCCTTGAACAACAAGGCGATTATTTATGAGATACAAACGGGTTATTCATAAGGTAATAGTGAATAGTGTAATTTGTTCCACACAATTCACAATTTCCAATAAATTGTACTTCCGATTATTTTGCCTACATTAAACAACCAATTATTTTACCAACACTAAACAACTAATTATTTTGCCAACACAAAACAACCAATTATTTTACCAACACTAAACAACCAATTATTTTGCCAACACAAAACAACCAATTATTTTAGCAACACTAAACAACTAATTATTTTGCCAACACAAAACAACCAATTATTTTACCAACACTAAACAACTAATTATTTTGCCAACACAAAACAACCAATTATTTTGCCAACACTAAACCACCAATTATTTGAAGACGTATATTGCACATAAAAAAACGTTGATAGCAATGTGTTGTTTCTGCGACATAACATTCAAATGTCAATTGCAGTTACGACTTTTTGTACCGGAACCTTTCAATTACCTGCTTGTACTTGAGTCGCTTATATCCTAGGTAGGCCTTCTCCAGCACGGGGTTCGTGGGGGCCTTCTTTGGTCTATTGTATTTTATGCCCACCGAGACGCCCACGGGGGCGAACCAGAACCTAAAACACCAGACACAATTAGTAAACGGTTATCACAGAGTAAAATTATGAACAGCAGCCGGGACTTACCAAAATTCTCATATTTACGATTATTTTACTGTCAACTCAAATGACAGATGCTGTAAACATTTAACCCAATCGAAAATCACTTGACAATAATTGATGCCTATGATCGAATATTTATATTTTTAGTCTTAAATGCCTTCTGCTTTTTATAGTGTAAGGCGTAATTGTGATGTTGTTTTAAATTTTATACGTTTCTCCGTTCTTCTCCTGATCCCCATGATCGAATGTATCGATCGAATTGCAGGTAAGATACCAACATTGTGGGATTAAAAACAATGCGCCTAATTTAAACGATTACCAAACATAAATGAATGCTCTATATGTATACAATAATGTTTCATTAAAGATTTCAATGATGCACAAACGATTAATGAATAATAATAATAATAATCCGTAATAATAATAATCTGTACTACTCCTCCACCTATGGCGTAATTGGTTACTGTCATAATTTTTGACAGAGAATTCTGACCCAATTACATTTTATTTTACCATAGGCCCCTGAACTATTACTAGTTATGCGGGCGTTGAGAGGAGAGAGGCATTATTATATTGCCCATCTGCGCCTGCATGCGACTTATAGATGGTAGAATAGCCGTTTTATCATCACGATGGCATCTTATCATTTGTTTTTTCTATGCAATAACAATGTTTCATTAAAGATTTAAATGAAGCGCAACTGACTAAAGATTTATGGGCACAATTTTTCCTTTACTACGTAACATCTCAATGATATATCATTGCTGCATTGTGCCGTCCAAGGTGAAAGCAATTTTTTCTAATGCATCATTAAGGCGGTGGCCTTGTGATCCGTGGGGACCCCCGAAATTTCACATCGACCTCATTGTCTTAAACTTAATTGCCGAAGAGAAGTGAGGTGAATCATTGCCTGGTTAAAGTTGGGCGTCATTAATTTTAATTCGACAAACATTGCCTAGTTAAAGTTGGGCATAATTAATTAATTCGGCAAATGCCGGAGTAATTGATTAACATGCATCTCAAATATGTGTGCCAGGTTTGACGCACTCGGAATGTGTGTGTTTGTGAACACAAGTGGGCGTGAGGCACTCACAGATTGTGATTGCGTGGACCATTATTTTCGTCTATCTTATTGGAAACTTGCAAATGTGCTGCAGATAATGAAAACTTGCGTTCTATAAAAGGTTCTGTCGTAAAATCAATGTCGAAATCACAATTGAGGAGTCTAGAAGTAAAAGGGTTTAAGTGCATTTTTGGTAGTTCTGAGATAAATCGCTTTAAAGTTGGCTTGAATTTCAAAATTCCAGGAATAAGTTTAGAAAACTGTGTTCATATTTTAGACTAAATTCTTAGGCTTTAAAGTTAACTTGAATTTTAAAATTCCAGGAATAAGTTTAGAAAACTGTGTTAATATTTTTATTTTAGACTAAAATTTTTAGGCTTTAAAGTTAACTTGAATTTCAAAATTCCAGGAATAAGTTTAGAAAACTGTGTTAATATTTTAGACTAAAATTTTTAGGCTTTAAAGTTAACTTGAATTTCAAAATTCCAGGAATAAGTTTAGTAAACTGTGTTAATATTTTAGACTTTTAGAGTAAAATATTAGCACAATTTTCTAAACTTATTTCTGGAATTTTTAAAATCAAGTTAACTTTAAAACCATTTATCTCAGAACTATTAAAAATGCATATAAACCCTTTTACTTCTAGACCCCTCAATTGGAAAATTGGTGTTCATAAAAATTTAAGCCGCGGTTTAACAGTGGCTTAATCTTAGTAACTTTGGTAACCGTTTGAAAAACACTGCGAAACCACGGTTCAAATTTTTATGAATAACACTGACAAAGTTTGCGTAACAAGTGTAGTATTAATTGTCAGTTTATGACCATTGTTATAATTTAATTAAAATTCAGTAAACGATAAGGAGCTTATTATTTAAAAGTAACAATTTTAGCAACAGTGAAATGGTTAATAAACCACAGTTTATTTTTTTATGAATAAAGCTGTAAGGTTTTTGTGTATCTTATTAAAAACTAGTAGATGTACTGTAGATTATGAAAATCTTCAAAAACCTCGTCAAAAATGTTCACGATTACAGTTTTTACTAAGTAAATGTAAGTTAATATTATGTAAAATCAAAGATTGCCTGTTACTCTTATAAGGTCGGAAAAATTTCTCTGGAGTTTTATGAAAACTTTGTACTTATGTATTGGATTGTGAATTGAAAAAAATAGTTTGGAAACGTAATAATTGTGAGAAATAGATTTTTATAACCACACTGAAGTTTATGATAACTTATATTTTTAAAAAATGTTGTCAAAAATGTTCACGATTACAGTTTTTACTAAGTAAATGTAAGTGAATATTACGTAAAATTGAAGATTGCCTGTTATTCTTATAAGGTCGGAAAAAATTCCCCGGAGGTTTATGAAAACGTTGTACTTATGCCTTCAATTGTGATTTGAAAAAATTATTTTGGTAATAATTGTGAGAAATTGAAAATCGACGATATTTCTTATAAGAAACGTACACGACGGTATGTGGTTCAGTTACGTTTCTTAATTTGCTTAGTGGCAAAAGTAGCTGCGCCTGACTTTAGCGTAAGGTTAAACTGGGGAGGAAAACGGTTCGTCTCGGCTGTGAATGAGGATATCAAGGTGCAGCTTGATAAACGTTGCCCAATAGTGTCTTGATAAATGTAGGTTTTGTTGCAGCTTCGCTGCTAAGATGCGGGCGTCTTGTGTTGGCTTTAATTCTGCATCAGGATTGTGTTGAGCAACGTTTGCTGAGCTACGCCTTGTTGCGCTGGCTGGAAGGTGCCAAGATTACGCCTCGGTGTGCAATGGTGATTAAGCGGTCCGGGTGCAAGGTCGTGGTGATTGCGCGCTGTAAGGTCGGGCTCACACGGGGGGGGCACTCACCTCTCGAAGACGTATCGTATCACCAGGATGACGAGGGCCAGGGGCAGCGGGAACACCAGGTGCCTGTAGTCGGCGTGCTCGACGTCGGCGCGGGCCCCCGGGGCTATGTCCGCCCATGTGGTGTTCGGGGGCAGCCAGACGTCCTCGCTCCAGAAGGAGCCGGCGAAGCCGCGCCAGCAGCCCAGCAGGGCGGACAGCATGGTCGCTGCTGCTGCGGGGGCGGCCGGTGGGGCTCCTGTGTCGTCTCCTGGTGCTCTGCCTGCGTTCTCTCGGCGGGATGGGCGAGCACGTTGCTTGGCGCTTCTCTGGCGTGCGGGGGGCGGCTCACTGGCGTCGCATCGCGCCGCCTCTTCGAGCGGACTGGCCGCCTTTCCGGGAACAAGGGGGCGCCGTCGGTTCGGCTGGGGCTCTCTGGTGGCGGCGGCGTCGTCTCACGGGACCAGTGGCACGGGAACTTCGGAGGAAAGACACCACCCCAACTCACTCACGTCATTTCTAACCACAACTGGCGATGATAGACGTGACGCGACTGCCGCCTTGCCTCGCCTTCGCGCGTGTGCAACCGGAACGTACGTCGTAGCCCCACCGGCGTTCCAATCCGGAAAACCGGAGAAGAGGGCCTAAAACGCAAACCGCCACCACAAAACCAGCCGCCCCCATCCGCACTACCACCGGGGGGGGCATCGGGGGGCCGCGGCCCCCGGATTCACCCATCCGGCACTGCAACCAATGGGATCGCGTCCTCGTGACGTAACGCGGGCTTTGATCCGCGCCTGGAGACTTGGGATTAATAATCTCCTTCCCAATGCGATTAACACTGATTAACGCTGGTTAATTAATTAATTAAGCGCTCACCTTTAACCTTCTGTGCAACTTGGAAGCATCACCGAAGAGAGACGCCACAAAAACATTTGAATGCCGGCGGCAACTTCACGCAGTACCACCCACCGGAAACGCGCAAAATGGCGCCAAATTTGAAAACGCGCAGGGCCGGAGTGGCCCGCACGGACACGACATATTTTTTGAAATAAAGCTGCCACAGCAAGTTCTAACGCAATTTACATACTACGATATTATAATAATTACCACGATATTACATTAATTATAAAAATAACAAAAAAAAACTAAATAATTAACCTGTATTGCTGTCGTTTGTAATTATATCATCTCATTCATTACAAATTGTAATCATCCAGCACATTTATGACTTCGTATCTATAATGTAATGTTTTTTATTGTTTCTGGATCATTTGAGGGGATGATTATAGTGTGCCCATCCACACACACGCCAATTAAAAGTTTATGCAAAGTACATCTTAGAAGGTTTGTTTTAATGTAATCATTATAACAAACGCTTGAGTCATCTTACAGGTAAGATTTGAAGGGTGGGTGGGTGGGCACAAGTATAATCATCCCCTAAATTACACCATTACTCCATAATATTGGAGTTGAACTAATTTCATAAACAAAATAATTAAAACCTGTTTTGCTGTCGTTTGTAATTATATCATCTCATTCATTACAAATTGTAATCATCCAGCACATTTATGACTTTGTATCAATAATGTAATGATTTTTATTGTTTCTGGATCATTTGAGGGGGATGATTATAGTGTGCCCATTCACACACCTTCCAATTAAAAGTTTATGCAAAGTACATCTTAGAAGGTTTGTTTTACTGTAATCATTATAACAAACGCTTGAGTCATCTTACAGGTAAGATTTGAAGGGTGGGTGGGTGGGCACAAGTATAATCATCCCCTAAATTACACCATTACTCCATAATATTGGAGTTGAACTAATTTCATAAACAAAATAATTAAAACCTGTTTTGCTGTCGTTTGTAATTATATCATCTCAATCATTACAAATTGTAATCATCGAGCACATTTAAGACTTCGTATCTATAATGTAATGTTTTTTATTGTTTCTGGATCATTTGAGGGGATGATTATAGTGTGCCAATCCAAACACCTCCCAATTCAAAGTTTATGCAAAGTACATCTTAGAAGGTTTGATTTACTGTAATCATTATAACAAACGCTTGAGTCATCTTACAGGTAAGATTTGAAGGGTGAGTGGGTGGGCACAAGTATAATCATCCCCTAAATTACACCAGTACTCCATGATAATAGAGTTGAACTAATTTCATAAACGAAATAATTAAAACTGTTTTGCTGTCGTTTGTAATTATATCATCTCATTCATTACAAATTGTAATCATCCAGCACATTTATGACTTCGTATTAATAATGTAATGATTTTTATTGTTTCTGGATCATTTGAGGGGGATGATTGTAGTGTGCCCATCCACACACCCTCCAATTCAAAGTTTATGCAAAGTACATCTTAGAAGGTTTGTTTTAATGTAATCATTATAACAAACGCTTGAGTCATCTTACAGGTAAGATTTGAAGGGTGGGTGGGTGGGCACAAGTATAATCATCCCCTAAATTACACCAGTACTCCATGATAATGGAGTTGAACTAATTTCATAAACGAAATAATTAAAATCCGTTTTGCTGTCGTTTGTAATTAAATCATCTCATTCATTACAAATTGTAATCATCCAGCACATTTATGACTTCGTATTTATAATGTAATGATTTGTATTATTTCTGGATCATTTGAGGGGATGATTATAGTGTCTCCATCCACACACCCGCAAATTAAAAGTTTATGCAAAGTACATCTTAGAAGGTTTGTTTTACTGTAATCATTATAACAAACGCTTGAGTCATCTTAGACGTAAGATTTGGAGGGTGGGTGGGTGGGCACAAGTATAATCATCCCCTAAATTACACCAGTACTCCATGATAATGGAGTTGAACTAATTTCATGAACAAAATAATTAAAACCTGTTTTGCTGTCGTTTGTAATCATATCATCTCAATCATTACAAATTGTAATCATTCAGCACATTTATGACTTTGTATCTATAATGTAATGTTTTTTATTGTTTCTGGATCATTTGAGGGGATGATTATAGTGTGCCAATCCACACACCCCCCAATTAAAAGTTTATGCAAAGTACATCTTAGAAGGTTTGTTTTACTGTAATCATTATAACAAACGCTTGAGTCATCTTACAGGTAAGATTTGAATGGTGGGTGGGTGGGCACAAGTATAATCATCCCCTAAATTACACCAGTACTCCATGACAATGGAGTTGAACTAATTTCATAAACAAAATAATTAAAACCTGTTTTGCTGTCGTTTGTAATCATATCATCTCAATCATTACAAATTGTAATCATTCAGCACATTTATGACTTTGTATCTATAATGTAATGTTTTTTATTGTTTCTGGATCATTTGAGGGGATGATTATAGTGTGCCAATCCACACACCCCCCAATTAAAAGTTTATGCAAAGTACATCTTAGAAGGTTTGTTTTACTGTAATCATTATAACAAACGCTTGAGTCATCTTAGAGGTAAGATTTGAAGGGTGGGTGGGTGGGCACAAGTATAATCATCCCCTAACTTACACCAGTACTCCATGATAATGGAGTTGAACTAATTTCATAAACAAAATAATTAAAACCTGTTTTGCTGTCGTTTGTAATTATATCATCTCATTCATTACAAATTGTAATCATCCAGTACATTTATGACTTCGTATCAATAACGTAATGATTTTTATTGTTTCTGGATCATTTGAAGGGGATGATTATAGTGTGCCCATCCACACACCCCCCAATTCAAAGTTTATGCAAAGTACATCTTAGAAGGTTTGTTTTACTGTAATCATTATAACAAACGCTTGAGTCATCTTACAGGTAAGATTTGAATGGTGGGTGGGTGGGCACAAGTATAATCATCCCCTAAATTACACCAGTACTCCATGACAATGGAGTTGAACTAATTTCATAAACAAAATAATTAAAACCTGTTTTGCTGTCGTTTGTAATCATATCATCTCAATCATTACAAATTGTAATCATTCAGCACATTTATGACTTTGTATCTATAATGTAATGTTTTTTATTGTTTCTGGATCATTTGAGGGGATGATTATAGTGTGCCAATCCACACACCCCCCAATTAAAAGTTTATGCAAAGTACATCTTAGAAGGTTTGTTTTACTGTAATCATTATAACAAACGCTTGAGTCATCTTAGAGGTAAGATTTGAAGGGTGGGTGGGTGGGCACAAGTATAATCATCCCCTAACTTACACCAGTACTCCATGATAATGGAGTTGAACTAATTTCATAAACAAAATAATTAAAACCTGTTTTGCTGTCGTTTGTAATTATATCATCTCATTCATTACAAATTGTAATCATCCAGTACATTTATGACTTCGTATCAATAACGTAATGATTTTTATTGTTTCTGGATCATTTGAAGGGGATGATTATAGTGTGCCCATCCACACACCCCCCAATTCAAAGTTTATGCAAAGTACATCTTAGAAGGTTTGTTTTACTGTAATCATTATAACAAACGCTTGAGTCATCTTACAGGTAAGATTTGAATGGTGGGTGGGTGGGCACAAGTATAATCATCCCCTAAATTACACCAGTACTCCATGACAATGGAGTTGAACTAATTTCATAAACAAAATAATTAAAACCTGTTTTGCTGTCGTTTGTAATCATATCATCTCAATCATTACAAATTGTAATCATTCAGCACATTTATGACTTTGTATCTATAATGTAATGTTTTTTATTGTTTCTGGATCATTTGAGGGGATGATTATAGTGTGCCAATCCACACACCCCCCAATTAAAAGTTTATGCAAAGTACATCTTAGAAGGTTTGTTTTACTGTAATCATTATAACAAACGCTTGAGTCATCTTAGAGGTAAGATTTGAAGGGTGGGTGGGTGGGCACAAGTATAATCATCCCCTAAATTACACCAGTACTCCATGATAATGGAGTTGAACTAATTTCATAAACAAAATAATTAAAACCGGTGTTGCTGAGAGTTTTATAATTATATCATCTGAATCATTACAAATTGTAATCATCCAGCACATTTATGACTTTGTATCAATAATGTAATGATTTTTATTGTTTCTGGATCATTTGAGGGGGATGATTATAGTGTGCCCATCCACACACCCCCCAATTCAAAGTTTACGCAAAGTACATCTTAGAAGGTTTGTTTTAATGTAATCATTAAAACAAACGCTTGAGTCATCTTACAGGTAAGATTTGAAGGGTGGGTGGGTGGGCACAAGTATAATCATCCCCTAAATTACACCAGTACTCCATGATAATGGAGTTGAACTAATTTCATAAACGAAATAATTAACCTGTTTTGCTGTCGTTTGTAATTATATCATCTCATTCATTACAAATTGTAATCATCCAGCACATTTATGACTTCGTATCAATAATATAATGATTTTTATTGTTTCTGGATCATTTGAGGGGATGATTATAGTGTGCCAATCCACACACCCCCCAATTAAAAGTTTATGCAAAGTACATCTTAGAAGGTTTGTTTTAATGTAATCATTATAACAAATGCTTGAGTCATCTTAGAGGTAAGATTTGAAGGGTGGGTGGGTGGGCACAAGTATAATCATCCCCTAAATTACACCAATACTCCATGATAATGGAGTTGAACTAATTTCATAAACGAAATAATTAACCTGATTTGTATGGTCCGCTTTGGGCTGTAACATGATGGTTTGGGCAAGTTGGTGATGATCAAGTGCCTGCCTGAATAAAATAAAAATGCTAGTTTTATTTAAAATTGGTACAAATAACATTAAAGTGAGAGCTCGGAAATCTCCGCTGGAGTACTGGAATCATTGCTCTTGGGTTAACAATAAATATCAAGCTACGAGTAATAAATAACAGGGCCGAGGGCCGTCAGACGCCGTCGTCGTCTTGGGCCCTCGTGTACGTGGAGGTGGTCGGCCTGGTGGCGAAGTAGCAGTTCAGCACCTCGGTGCAGAGGTCGCCGCCGAGGGCGTCCCTGTCGCAGAGGTTCTCCTCGCTGATCTTCATCAGGGGCACCCCGAGGCTCTTCCTGGCGGCCTCCACGTTGTCGTACAGCGAGACGGGCCTCATCTCCAGCCGCTCCTCGCCGTCGTCGGCGGCCAGCCCTGCCGCCTCCTCCATGTCCGCCGACCAGCGCTTCTTGTCGTAGGCGTCGAGGATGGTGATGACCAGCGGCACCGTCGCGTCGGACACGGCGTGCCTGCAGATCGCCGAGTGCCAGAACCGGATCACGTCGTTCTGCTTGCTGACGCCGTCCCTCGACCTGGAGGCCACCCTGATGAAGTGCTCGAAGAGCCGCTCGTGGTACTTGTACAGGGGCATCGTGCGCATCTGGGCGACGATCGCGCCCCTCATCCGCCGCGAGATCACCTCCTGGTCGACGTCCACCTGCTCCTTCTTGATGTCGGCTGCAAGAGACACACGGATAGATAGACGTGGGCCGAGAAATCGGAAGAGACCGCATACCGTCGATGCCGCCCAACGCGGGGCCGTCTCTACCCGAATTCACGCTCAGTTGTGCGCTCACACACGCGCAACTTCTAACACTCATTCTCTTAACCATCAAGACCTAACAGCTTCATTCGCTTCAACGCAATCAGGTAATCTGTGCTCTCTACAGCGTCAGCACCTCCAGACATTCGTTTCCGGTGAGAACTTGACCTAACTTGACCTGAACCGACCTAACCTGACCTGACCTGACCTGACCGAACACTTCAATTCGCTTCAACAGGATGGGGGTAGTCTTAGCTTCCGACCCTAAGTTCTGACGGAAATCTGAAGACACATTTTACCGCATCAAGGCCTCAAACCCCTCGAACCTGACCTGACTCGACTCGACCAGACCTGTTTTGACTTGGCCTGACCTGTTTTGACTTGACCTAACAATTTCATTCGCTCAAAAGTGATCGGGGGGTAGCTCTAGCGTCCGACCCTGGGGTCTGTCGCGTGTCCGAAGACACGTGTTACCTCTGGCGAGCATCAGGGTCTCAAACACGTCGGGGTCTATGATCGGGTCGCAGATCTCGGTGTAGCACTCCTTGAGCACGGCGCACAGGGTGTTCACGTCGGCCCTCTTGAGCAGCCCCTGGAGCGTCTTCGAGCGCGGCTGCCTCGACTTGGCGACGATCTTCGCGACGGCCTTCTCCTGGCCCTGGTGCACGTACGCCTGCTCGACGTCGCCGTCCGCCTCGATCATCTCCATCAGCTCGTCGACGAACTTCCACCGGTGGCTGCTCAGGTTGGTGCAGCTGGAGGACCGGCTGCCCATCGAGGCGAAGCTGTCGTCCGCTGCAAACCTACCGCTCGAGAAATTCGCTTTGAGGGGGGGTCTTAGGGCGTCTCACCTGACTGGGACCTGTGCAGCGACCTGACGAGCGACCAGCGTTCGCTGGAGAGCGACTGCAGGCTGAACGTGGAGCCCTTTAAAAACCAACCCACCGTTACGGGGTTCTCGCTCGGACCCAAAGCGACAAGAAGAACGACGGGACAACACGACCAAAGCACAGAAGAGGCAAACCCAGACACACACATACGCACGCACACAAGGGAAAGCGCCGTCCTTTTTCAACTCACTGACGGTCTCATGCTCGTCTCCAGCGAGGCCCTGTAGGTGCGCAGCAGCAGCTCGACGATGCCGTTCTTCGTGTTGCACGCGGCGAGCAGCTCCTCCTTGGTCGTGCCGGAGTCGTGGAAGCAGATGATCGACGGACCCCAGCAGATCGACATGTTCTGCACGGACATCTGGTTCTCGTGCTCGTGCTCGATCACCTTCAGCAGGTGGCGCATCACGTGCTCGAGGGTCTCCTTGTGCGGCCTCGAGAGCGTCCGGATCACCGACCCCACGGCCGCATAGTCCTCCGTCGAGCTGTTGGCGCCTGCAAAGACCAAACGCACGTTTTAGAACCCTACCGACTGCGCCAATTATAATTTGCCAATGTAATAATCGGTTTGTTAGGGAGATGCTGCAAACGTATTCACGTTCAAATGGGGCAAGGACGTAGAGGAAGGCCTGGATTACGAAGGGAACCTAAGAAACATAAGTGTTAAAGGATGGAGAAGGAAAGCCAAGCCCCTTCAAGGGCTGTAGTGCCAATATAACGATGATAGGTTTCAAGATGTTCCAATAGGGCAATGACCTAGGCCTACATTACGAAGAGGACCTAAGAAACAAAGACAAGATGGACAAGGAAGCTGAGGGTTGTAGGGTCAATATGACGATGATAGGTTTCAAGATGTTCCAATAAGGCAATGACCTAGGCCTAGATTATGAAGAGGACTTAAGACACAAAGACAAGATGGACAAGGAAGCTAAGCCCCATCAAAGGTTGTAAGGTCAATATGACGATGATAGGTTTAAAGATGTTCCAATAGGGCAATGACCTAGGCCTGGATTATAAAGAGGACTTAAGAAACAAAGACAAGATGGACAAGGAAGCTAAGCCCCATCAAGGGTTGTAGGGTCAATATGACGATGATAGGTTTCAAGATGTTCCAATAAGGCAATGACCTAGGCCTAGATTATGAAAAGGACTTAAGAAACAAAGACAAGATGGACAAGGAAGCTAAGTCCCATCAAAGGTTGTAGGGTCAATATGACGATGATAGGTTTCAAGATGTTCCAATAGGGCAATGACCTAGGCCTAGATTATGAAGAGGACTTAAGAAACAAAGACAACATGAACAAGGAAGCTATACCCCATCAAAGGTTGTAGGGTCAATATGACGATGATAGGTTTCAAGATGTTCCAATAAGGCAATGACCTAGGCCTAGATTATGAAGAGGACTTAAGAAACAAAGACAAGATGGACAAGGAAGCTAAGCCCCATCAAAGGTTGTAGGGTCAATATGACGATGATAGGTTTCAAGATGTTCCAATAGGGCACTGACCTAGGCCTAGATTACGAAGAGGACTTAAGAAACAAAGACAAGATGGACAAGGAAGCTAAACCCCATCAAAGGTTGTAGGGTCAATATGACGATGATAGGTTTCAAGATGTTCCAATAAGGCAATGACCTAGGCCTAGATTATGAAGAGGACTTAAGAAACAAAGACAAGATGGACAAGGAAGCTAAGCCCCATCAAAGGTTGTAGGGTCAATATGACGATGATAGGTTTCAAGATGTTCCAATAGGGCACTGACCTAGGCCTAGATTACGAAGAGGACTTAAGAAACAAAGACAAGATGGACAAGGAAGCTAAACCCCATCAAAGGTTGTAGGGTCAATATGACGATGATAGGTTTCAAGATGTTCCAATAAGGCAATGACCTAGGCCTAGATTATGAAGAGGACTTAAGAAACAAAGACAAGATGGACAAGGAAGCTAAGCCCCATCAAAGGTTGTAGGGTCAATATGACGATGATAGGTTTCAAGATGTTCCAATAGGGCACTGACCTAGGCCTAGATTACGAAGAGGACTTAAGAAACAAATACAAGATGGACAAGGAAGCTAAACCCCATCAAAGGTTGTAGGGTCAATATGACGATGATAGGTTTCAAGATGTTCCAATAAGGCAATGACCTAGGCCTAGATTATGAAGAGGACTTAAGAAACAAAGACAAGATGGACAAGGAAGCTAAGCCCCATCAAAGGTTGTAGGGTCAATATGACGATGATAGGTTTCAAGATGTTCCAATAGGGCACTGACCTAGGCCTAGATTATGAAGAGGACTTAAGAAACAAAGACAACATGAACAAGGAAGCTAAACCCCATCAAAGGTTGTAGGGTCAATATGACGATGATAGGTTTCAAGATGTTCCAATAAGGCAATGACCTAGGCCTAGATTATGAAGAGGACTTAAGAAACAAAGACAAGATGGACAAGGAAGCTAAGCCCCATCAAAGGTTGTAGGGTCAATATGACGATGATAGGTTTCAAGATGTTCCAATAGGGCACTGACCTAGGCCTAGATTACGAAGAGGACTTAAGAAACAAAAACAAGATGGACAAGGAAGCTAAACCCCATCAAAGGTTGTAGGGTCAATATGACGATGATAGGTTTCAAGATGTTCCAATAAGGCAATGACCTAGGCCTAGATTATGAAGAGGACTTAAGAAACAAAGACAAGATGGACAAGGAAGCTAAGCCCCATCAAAGGTTGTAGGGTCAATATGACGATGATAGGTTTCAAGATGTTCCAATAGGGCACTGACCTAGGCCTAGATTACGAAGAGGACTTAAGAAACAAAGACAAGATGGACAAGGAAGCTAAACCCCATCAAAGGTTGTAGGGTCAATATGACGATGATAGGTTTCAAGATGTTCCAATAAGGCAATGACCTAGGCCTAGATTATGAAGAGGACTTAAGAAACAAAGACAAGATGGACAAGGAAGCTAAGCCCCATCAAAGGTTGTAGGGTCAATATGACGATGATAGGTTTCAAGATGTTCCAATAGGGCACTGACCTAGGCCTAGATTACGAAGAGGACTTAAGAAACAAATACAAGATGGACAAGGAAGCTAAACCCCATCAAAGGTTGTAGGGTCAATATGACGATGATAGGTTTCAAGATGTTCCAATAAGGCAATGACCTAGGCCTAGATTATGAAGAGGACTTAAGAAACAAAGACAAGATGGACAAGGAAGCTAAGCCCCATCAAAGGTTGTAGGGTCAATATGACGATGATAGGTTTCAAGATGTTCCAATAGGGCACTGACCTAGGCCTAGATTACGAAGAGGACTTAAGAAACAAAGACAAGATGGACAAGGAAGCTAAACCCCATCAAAGGTTGTAGGGTCAATATGACGATGATAGGTTTCAAGATGTTCCAATAAGGCAATGACCTAGGCCTAGATTATGAAGAGGACTTAAGAAACAAAGACAAGATGGACAAGGAAGCTAAGCCCCATCAAAGGTTGTAGGGTCAATATGACGATGATAGGTTTCAAGATGTTCCAATAGGGCACTGACCTAGGCCTAGATTACGAAGAGGACTTAAGAAACAAATACAAGATGGACAAGGAAGCTAAACCCCATCAAAGGTTGTAGGGTCAATATGACGATGATAGGTTTCAAGATGTTCCAATAAGGCAATGACCTAGGCCTAGATTATGAAGAGGACTTAAGAAACAAAGACAAGATGGACAAGGAAGCTAAGCCCCATCAAAGGTTGTAGGGTCAATATGACGATGATAGGTTTCAAGATGTTCCAATAGGGCACTGACCTAGGCCTAGATTACGAAGAGGACTTAAGAAACAAATACAAGATGGACAAGGAAGCTAAACCCCATCAAAGGTTGTAGGGTCAATATGACGATGATAGGTTTCAAGATGTTCCAATAAGGCAATGACCTAGGCCTAGATTATGAAGAGGACTTAAGAAACAAAGACAAGATGGACAAGGAAGCTAAGGGTTGTAGGGTCAATATGACGATGATAAGTTTCAAGATGTTCCAATAGGGCAATGACCTAGGTCTAGATTATGAAGAAGGGTCCTAAGAAACAAAGACAAGATGGATAAGGAAGCTAAGCCTCATCTAGGCTTGTAGGGTCAATATGACGATGATAGGTTTACAAGAAGCGGAGATCACATCAGAACAAAACCATATCAGTTGATAGCGTCAGCTCCCATAAGAGTGGCGTCAGCTCCCATAAGAGTGGTGTCATGGGCATCAGTACTGGTAACAAGTATACCAGATGGTGGACATACCGTCCAATTGACGGCTTTAAAAGGCAGGCAATCAAAACCGACGTATCTGGCTTACAGTTAACTTACTCAAAATCTTGCTGAACTGTTCGTACTGCTTCCTCCCGATGAGGCTCACCTTGAGCTCCCTGAAGAACATCTTGAGCGCGCCGGCGAGGACGTCGATGTCCTCCTTGTGCTCCTCGAGCACGGCCATCTTGTTCGAGTCGACCTTGAGGCGGATCTTCTGGATGGTCGCGATGTTGCCGGACGCCCTATAGATGCCTGGGCTGCGTATATTGACCTCCTCGATCAGCCTGGTCACGCGCACCACGAACTCGGGCACGTCCTGCTTGAACTTCTCGGCGAGGCTGTCCAGCGTGTTGCCGAAGATCGGCTCGTTCCGCAGGATGCCCTTGCGCTCCAGGTCCTCGCGGCTCGTCCGCAGCCGCAGGAACTTCTGCAGGAAGGAGCTCTTCTCCGAAACCAGAGACGCCTCCTTCTCCCTGTACAGCTTGACCGTGCCCCTGTCCGTCGCGTAGACCGACTCCTTGGCGGTCCGTTCGAACTTCTGTAGGGACGGCAGCAACGTCTGCACACACAAAAAAGTCCACGTGGAAGTTCAACCGCTTTACAGATCAGCACAGTGCCTCTCATTTCGAGCTATCCACAGCCAGTTACCACCTGCATCTAAGTTTCCTATACTGACAAATAGGTCTTTTAGGTCTTTTCGCTGCCAGTCTCAAACGGCTACTGATAGACGACTTGACCCAAATGTCGGTACTGTTGCTGCCAATTTCAAACAGTCGGAGGCATTTGACACTATACTTTTTCGACGACTACATTCCTATTATGCAAACAGAAGAGATATTTTAAGATGATCTTGTTCGCCCTTTAGAAGTAGTACAAAAATATGTCTTTTATCGTTGCAGTGTTCAACATTTAACACTGTAAAGGCCAATACACGCAAATGCCAGGTGCAACCTACATTGACTTAACCCATATACTAAAACCTTAACCCTTGACAGGGCGTTAATGCGCGAAATGCAAACTTCGACAAACCAATGGCGATTTTGCACTCTATGGCTTACTTTATCGACGCCCTTTTCGTCCCTTATGAACAGCTTGTTGTTCTCCAGCTTGACGACGTCGTTCTTGCTCAGCTTGTAGGACTTGCCGTCGACGGTGACCTTGATGATCTTCTCGAAGGACTGGTTGGGAATCTTGACCTCCCTGAAAAGCGCAAAGAGCGTTCAGCCGCGTTTCCTCCAAGCGTCTTTGGGCAAAAGTTAGCCCCGATGAGAAAAACAGCGCGTCCGATCGGGACAACCGAAGATTTTACTCACGGAGTTGGCGGCGCCATCGTCTTCCTGTTGTTGCCATGGTCCACCGGAAAGCGGATGTCCTTCGAATGGCTGCTGTCCTTGACCGCATAGCTCTGCAAAGATTTGATGTAAGTCCTCACCATTAAACGGATGTTCTTCGGCAGGATCCCGTTTTTCGTTAATAATATCTTCCAAGATATATCAGTCTTTTTACTCTTTCAAGTTGTTTACGTTTACGTGTATGACTGGGTTTTGACTCCTACTCTTACTCACTACTAGATATTTTATCTTGTTCATTCGAAAATTAAGTTTAATTAAAATGTAAGTTGTAAAAAAGTAAGTTGTAAATTAGAGTATAATACGATTAAGTGTTTTGAATACTTATGAATCATAATGAAAAAAAAAGATATGACCAAATAAGTTTCTATTCTGGAACGCATACGAAAAAGTTTTTTCTAAAGTTTCCACTGAAGATGTGGCTGCTGGAGGAGACTTGGGTATATTTCAAAATTTTGGGACATATCTATTGCACGAAAAACAAAACGCTGCGGTTGTTCGCCTGCTAATCGACATTGCGTGGCGTACCGACTGTTTAAAAACAAAAGAGCGGACGATAAAGTGTTGTTTCTGGAGAAACTGAACGTCAACTATCAAAACAGCGAACGGGAAGTCGCCATGGCGACCGCAATCAGACCGCAGAAGCGTTACTAATGCGAACAATTGCTTATCGAGTCAGTAGTTTTCACCTTTTTGCACTTGCAAGAGTTATAAACAGTTATAATATGCCATTTGTGGACATTTCGCACTATACTTTTTCGACGATTATTACGACCTATTATGCAAACAGAAGAGATATGTTAAGAGATGCTTGTAAAGAAGCAATAAAAAAGGTATCATGTAACGTTATAGAGTAATACGGCATTTTAATGGACATTTTGTAGGTATTTGACACTATACTTTTTCGACGACTACATACCTATTATGCAAACAGAAAATATACGTTAAGAGATGATTGTAAAGAAGCAGGAAAAAAATGTGCTGTGATGTTATAATGTAATGTTATAATGTAATAAGACATTTGTATGGTCATTTCGTAGGCATTTTACACTATACTTTTTCGACGACTATATACCTATTATGCAAACAGAAGAGATACGTTAAAGGATGAGTGTAAAGAAGCACTAAAAAAAATGTCATGTGACGTTATCGAGTAATAAGATAGTTGTGTGGATATTTCGGAAGCACTTGACACTATACTTTTTCAACGACTATATACCTATTATGCAAACAGGAGAGATATTTTAAGATGATCTTGTTCACTCTTTAGAAGCAGTAAAAAAATATGTCTTTTATCGTTGCAATGTCCAACATTTAACACTGTAAAGGCCAACAAACGAAAATGTCAGGTGCAACAAAATCAAAGCATAATTATTAACCAACGAGAGAGGAGTAATTAGAGGCTGGAATTGTGCGTTGGAATGAATTTATCACGGCAATAATCGTTCGATATCATCAACTGCGCCTCTGATAATCGCGTCCATCTCCAAAATAACGATTAAATGAGTCGGCTGGGCACTTGAAACAGCTGATAAAACAATTACAGATAGTGAACATTCGTTCCAAACAATCGCTAGGTATTATGTGGCCCACTTGCTCAAATAAAAATCACAAAAGAAACCTTAAGACACCAACAGCGGGTTGGTCAGGTTGGGTTAGATTTAAAAAAAATGAATACACGGTCTGTCAAATATGCTTGAATTTGCCCCCCCCCTGATCTGATTTTGAGATATCATTAAATAAGGCAAACTGAATGTCTAAGAATATCACCGAATAACACTGAAAAACACATTCTCTTAGTAAAAAGCAGATATCTTAATATTCACACATTGGATATTAACGAAATTAACTACATTAGATGCCTACATATCATTCAATAGGAGTTCTCAATTGCATTGATATTGATAGGCTAGTGTATAAGATATCACCAATAAAGTCACATCAATATTTAACAAATATTTTATAGCAAATATCTCAAAAATCACACATTGGATATCAATCCAATTTATTAGATCAACGACTAATATATCGCTTAATATCAGTAATAAATTGTGTTAACATTGATGCGCTAGATTTTGAGATATCATTAAATAAGGCAAACTGAATGTTTAAGAATATCACCGAATAACACTGAAAAACACATGCTCTTAGTAAAAAGCAGATATCTTAATAATCACACATTGGATATTAACGAAATTAACTACATTAGATGCCTACATATCAGTCAATAGGAATTCTTAATTGCATTGATATTGATAGGGTAGTTTATAAGATATCACCAATAAAGTCACATCAATATTTAATAAATATTTTAAAGCAAATATCTCAAATATCACACATTGGATATCAATCCAATTTATTAGATCAACGAGTAATATATCGCTAAATATCAGTAATAAATTGTGTTAACATTGATGTGCTAGATTTTGAGATATTATTAAATAAGGCAAACTGAATGTTTAAGAATATCACCGAATAACTCTGAAAAACACATGCTCATAGTAAAAAGCATATATCTTAAGAATCGCACACTGGATATTAACGAAATTAACTACATTAGATGTCTACATATCAGTCAATAGGAGTTCTTAATTGCATTGATATTGATAGGCTAGTTTATAAGATATCACCAATAAAGTCACATCAATATTTAATAAATATTCTATAGCAAATATCTCAAAAATCACACATTGGATATTAATCAAATTTATTAGATCAACTACCAATATATCGCTTAATATCAGTAATAAATTGTGTTAACATTGATGCGCTAGATTTTGAGATATCATTAAATAAGGCAAACTGAATGTTTAAGAATATCACCGAATAACACTGAAAAACACATGCTCTTAGTAAAAAGCAGATATCTTAAGAATCACACATTGGATATTAACGAAATTAACTACATTAGATGCCTACATATCAGTCAATAGGAATTCTTAATTGCATTGATATTGATAGGCTAGTTTATAAGATATCACCAATAAAGTCACATCAATATTTAATAAATATTCTATAGCAAGTATCTCAAAAATTACACATTGGATATCAATCCAATTTATGAGATCAACGACTAATATATCGCTTAATATGAGTAATAAATTGTGTTAACATTGATGCGCTAGATTTTGAGATATCATTAAATAAGGCAAACTGAATGTTTAAGAATATCACCGAATAACACTGAAAAACACATGCTCTTAGTAAGAAGCAGATATCTTAAGAATCACACATTGAATATTAATTAAGTTAACTACATTAGATGCCTACATATCAGTCAACAGGAATTCTTAATTGCATTGATATTGATAGGCTAGTTTATAAGATATCACCAATAAAGTCACATCAATATTTAATAAATATTTTAAAGCAAATATCTCAAATATCATACATTGGATATTAATCCAATGTATTAGATCAACAACTAATATATTGCTTAATATCAGTAATAAATTGTGTTAACATTGAAGCGCTAGATGTTGACATATCATTAAATAAGGCAAACTGAAAGTCTAAGAATATCACCGAATAACACTGAAAAACACATGCTCTTAGTAAAAAGCAGATATCTTAATAATCACACATTGGATATTAACAAAAGTAACTACATTAGATGCCTACATATCATTCAATAGGAATTCTTAATTGCATTGATATTGATAGGCTAATTTATAAGATATCACCAATAAAGTCACATCAATATTTAATAAATATTTTAAAGCAAATATCTCAAAAATCACACATTGGATATCAATCCAATTTATTAGATCAACGACTAATATATCGCTTAATATCAGCAATAAATTGTGTTAACATTGATGCGCTAGATTTTGAGATATCATTAAATAAGGCAAACTGAATGTTTAAAAATATCACCGAATAACACTGAAAAACACATGCTTATAGTAAAAAGCAGATATCTTAAGAATCACACATTGGATATTAACGAAATTAACTACATTAGATGCCTACATATCAACCAATAGGAATTCTTAATTGCATTGATATTGATAGGCTAGTTTATAAGATATCACCAATAAAGTCACATCAATATTTAATAAATATTTTAAAGCAAATATCTCAAATATCACACATTGGATATCAATCCAATTTATTAGCTCAACGACTAATATATCGCTTAATATCAGTAATAAATTGTGTTAACATTAATGCGCTAGATTTTGAGATATTATTAAATAAGGCAAACTGAATGTTTAAGAATATCACCGAATAACACAGAAAAACACATGTTTATAGTAAAAAGCAGATATCTTAAGAATCACACATTGGATATTAACGAAATTAACTACATTAGATGCCTACATATCAGTCAATAGGAATTCTTAATTGCATTGATATTGATAGGCTAGTTTATAAGATATCACCAATCAAATCACATCAATATTTAATACATATTTTAAGGCAAATATCTCAAATATCACACATTAGATATCAATCCAATTTATTAGATCAACGACTAATATATCGCTTAATATCAGTAATACATTGTGTTAACATTGATGCGCTAGATTTTGAGATATTATTAAATAAGGCAAACTGAATGTCTAAGAATATCAGCGAATAACACTGAAAAACACATGCTCATAGTAAAGAGCAGATATCTTAAGAATCACACATTGGATATTAATTAAATTAACTACATTAGATGCCTACATATCAGTCAATAGGAATTCTAAATTGCATTGATATTGATAGGCTAGTTTATAAGATATCACCAATAAAGTCACATCAATATTTAATAAATATTTTATAGCAAATATCTCAAAAATCACACATTGGATATCAATCCCATTTATTAGATCAACGACTAATATATCGCTTAATATCAGTAATAAATTGTGTTAACATTGATGCGCTAGATTTTGAGATATCATTAAATAAGGCAAACTGAATGTCTAAGAATATCACCGAATAGCACTGAAAAACACATGCTCTTAGTAAAAAGCAGATATCTTAAGAATCACACATTGAATATTAATTAAGTTAACTACATTAGATGCCTACATATCAGTCAACAGGAATTCTTAATTGCATTGATATTGATAGGCTAGTTTATAAGATATCACCAATAAAGTCACATCAATATTTAATAAATATTTTAAAGCAAATATCTCAAAAATCACACATTGGATATCAATCCAATTTATGAGATCAACGACTAATATATCGCTTAATATCAGTAATAAATTGTGTTAACATTAATGCGCTAGATTTTGAGATATCATTAAATAAGGAAAACTGAATGTTTACGAATATCACCGAATAACACAGAAAAACACATGCTTATAGTAAAAAGCAGATATCTTAAGAATCATACATTGGATATTAACGAAATTAACTACATTAGATGCCTACATATCAGTTAATAGGAATTCTTAATTGCATTGATATTAATAGGCTAGTTTACAAGATATCACCAATAAAGTCACATCAATATTATAAGCCAAATATCTCAAAAATTACACATTGAATATCAATACAATTTATTATATCAACGACTAATATATCGCTTAATATCAGTAATAAATTGTGTTAACATTGATGCGCTAGATTTTGAGATATCATTAAATAAGGCAAACTGAATGTCTAAAAATATCACCGAATAACACTGAAAAACACATGCTCATAGTAAAAAGCAGATATCTTAAGAATCACTCATTGGATATTAACGAAATTAACTACATTAGATGCCTACATATCAGCCAATAGGAATTCTTAATTGCATTGATATTGATAGGCTAGTTTATAAGATATCACCAATAAAGTCACATAAATATTTAATAATTATGTTAAAGCAAATATCTCGAATATCACACATTGGATATCAATACAATTTATTAAATCAACGACTAATATATCTCGTAATATCAGTAATAAATTGTGTTAACATTGATGCGCTAGATTTTGAGATATCATTAAATAAGGCAAATTGAATGTCTAAGAATATCACCGAATAACCAGAAAAACACATGCTCTTAGTAAAAAGCAGATATCTTAAGAATCACACATTGGATATTAACGAAATTAACTACATTAGATGCCTACATATCAGTCAATAGGAATTCTTAATTGCATTGATATTAATAGGGTAGTTTATAAGATATCACCAATAAAGTCAAATCAATATTTAATAAATACTTTAAAGCAAATATCTCAACAATTACACATTGGATATCAATCCAATTTATTAGATCAACGACTAATATATCGCTTAATATCAGTAATAAATTGTGTTAACATTGATGTGCAAGATTTTGAGATATCATTAAATAAGGCAAACTGAATGTTTAAGAATATCACCGAATAACACTGAAAAACACATTCTCTTAGTAAAAAGCAGATATCTTAAGAATCACTCATTGGATATTAACGAAATTAACTACATTAGATGCCTAAATATCAGCCAATAGGAATTCTTAATTGCATTGATATTGATAGGCTAGTTTATAAGATATCACCAATAAAATCACATCAATATATTAAACCAAATATCTCAAAAATTACACATTGAATATCAATAAAATTTATTAGATCAACGACTAATATATCGCTTAATATCAGCAATAAATTGTGTTAATATTGATGCGCTAGATTTTGAGATATCATTAAATAAGGCAAACTGAATGTTTAAGAATATCACCGAATAACACTGAAAAACACATGCTCATAGTAAAAAGCAGATATCTTAATAATCACACATTGGAAATTAACGAAATTAACTACGTTAGATGCCTACATATCAGTCAATAGGAATTCTTAATTGCATTGATATTGATAGGCTAGTTTATAAGATATCACCAATAAAATCACATCAATATTTAATAAATATTTTAAACCAAATATCTCAAATATCACACATTGGATATCAATCAAATTTATTAGATCAACGACTAGTATATCGCTTAATATCAGTAATAAATTGTGTTAACATTGATGCGCTAGATTTTGAGATATCATTAAATAAGGCAAACTGAATGTTTAACAATATCACCGAATAACACTGAAAAACACATGCTCTTAGTAAAAAGCACATATCTTAAGAATCACACATTGGATATTAACGAAATTAACTACATTAGATGCCTACATATCAGTCAATAGGAATTCTTAATTGCATTGATATTGATAGGCTAGTTTATAAGATATCACCAATAAAATCACATCAATATTTAACAAATATTTTAAAGCAAATATCTCAAAAATCACACATTGGATATCAATCCAATTTATTAGATCAACGACTAATATATCACCAAATATCAGTAATAAATTGTGTTAACATTGATGCGCTAGATTTTGAGATATCATTAAATAAGGCAAACTGAATGTTTAAGAATATCACCGAATAACACTGAAAAACACATGCTCTTAGTAAAAAGCAGATATCTTAAGAATCACACATTGGATATTAACGAAATTAACTACATTAGA
Source organism: Othius punctulatus (assembly GCA_951805005.1). Taxonomy (NCBI): domain Eukaryota; kingdom Metazoa; phylum Arthropoda; class Insecta; order Coleoptera; family Staphylinidae; genus Othius; species Othius punctulatus. Next base: position 464,949 of record OX638146.1, read on the forward strand.
TGCCTACATATCAGTCAATAGGAATTCTTAATTGCATTGATATTGATAGGCTAATTTATAAGATATCACCAATAAAGTCACATCAATATTTAATAAATATTTTAAAGCAAATATCTCAAATATCATACATTGGATATTAATCCAATGTATTAGATCAACAACTAATATATTGCTTAATATCAGTAATAAATTGTGTTAACATTGAAGCGCTAGATGTTGACATATCATTAAATAAGGCAAACTGAAAGTCTAAGAATATCACCGAATAACACTGAAAAACACATGCTCTTAGTAAAAAGCAGATATCTTAAGAATCACACATTGGATATTAACGAAATTAACTACATTAGATGCCTACATATCAGTCAATAGGAATTCTTAATTGCATTGATATTGATAGGCTAGTTTATAAGATATCACCAATAAAGTCACATCAATATTTAATAAATATTTTAAAGCAAATATCTCAAATATCATACATTGGATATTAATCCAATGTATTAGATCAACAACTAATATATTGCTTAATATCAGTAATAAATTGTGTTAACATTGAAGCGCTAGATGTTGACATATCATTAAATAAGGCAAACTGAAAGTCTAAGAATATCACCGAATAACACTGAAAAACACATGCTCTTAGTAAAAAGCAGATATCTTAAGAATCACACATTGGATAACGAAATTAACTACATTAGATGCCTACATATCAGTCAATAGAAATTCTTAATTGCATTGATATTGATAGGCTAATTTATAAGATATCACCAATAAAATCACATCAATATTTAATAAATATTTTAAAGCAAATATCTCAAATATCACACATTGGATATCAATACAATTTATTAGATCAACGGCAAATATATCGCTTAATATCAGTAATAAATTGTGTTAACATTAATGCGCTAGATTTGGAGATATCATTAAATAAGGCAAACTGAATGTTTAAGAATATCACCGAATAACACTGAAAAACACATGTTTATAGTAAAAAGCAGATATCTTAAGAATCACACATTGGATATTAACAAAATTAACTACATTAGATGCCTACATATCAGTTAATAGGAATTATTAATTGCATTGATATTGCTAGGCCAGTTTATAAGATATCACCAATAAAGTCACATCAATATTTAATAAATATTCTATAGCAAATATCTCAAAAATCACACATTAGATATCAATCCAATTTATTAGATCAAAGGCAAATATATCGCTTAATATCAGTAATAAATTGTGTTAACATTGATGTGCTAGATTTTGAGATATCATTAAATAAGACAAACTGAATGTTTAAGAATATCACCGAATAACACTGAAAAACACATGCTCTTAGTAAAAAGCAGATATCTTAATAATCACACATTGGATATTAACGAAATTAACTACATTAGATGCCTACATATCAGTCAATAGGAATTCTTAATTGCATTGATATTGATAGGCTAGTTTAAAAGATATCACCAATAAATTCACATCAATATTTAATAAATATTTTATAGCAAATATCTCAAAAATCACACATTGGATATCAATCCAATTTATTAGATCAAAGGCAAATATATCGCTTAATATCAGTAATAAATTGTGTTAACATTGATGTGCTAGATTTTGAGATATCATTAAATAAGACAAACTGAATGTTTAAGAATATCACCGAATAACACTGAAAAACACATGCTCTTAGTAAAAAGCAGATATCTTAATAATCACACATTGGATATTAACGAAATTAACTACATTAGATGCCTACATATCAGTCAATAGGAATTCTTAATTGCATTGATATTGATAGGCTAGTTTAAAAGATATCACCAATAAATTCACATCAATATTTAATAAATATTTTATAGCAAATATCTCAAAAATCACACATTGGATATCAATCCAATTTATTAGATCAACGACTAATATATCGCTTAATATCAGTAATAAATTGTGTTAACATTGATGCGCTAGATTTTGAGATATCATTAAATAAGGCAAACTGAATGTCTAAGAATATCACCGAATAAGACTGAAAAACACATGCTCTTAGTAAAAAGCAGATATCTTAAGAATCACACATTGGATATTAACGAAATTAACTACATTAGATGCCTACATATCAGTCAATAGGAATTCTTAATTGCATTGATATTGATAGGGTAGTTTATAAGATATCACCAATAAAGTCACATCAATATATAATAAATACTTTAAAGCAAATATCTCAACAATTACACATTGGATATCAATCCAATTTATTAGATCAACGACTAATATATCGCTTAATATCAGTAATAAATTGTGTTAACATTGATGTGCAAGATTTTGAGATATCATTAAATAAGGCAAACTGAATGTTTAAGAATATCACCGAATAACACTGAAAAACACATTCTCTTAGTAAAAAGCAAATATCTTAAGAATCACACATTGGATATTAACGAAATTAACTACGTTAGATGTCTACCTACTAACTATGACAACATAACCTTTGTGCGAAACAAATGGAGATGAACATGGCGCACAAACAAATGCAGGCAAACAAGATTGAAACAACGAAGTGACTGACGCGATTGTTTTAAAACAGTTGAAAATGTAAATATGTGTCATGGAGGACGTGACTTAAGTGCAGCTTAAGCGCTTGCGCACCGACCAGCGCTTACCTGGACATGTGCGAAAATATCCGTCATCGCTGTAGAAAGTGGCAACATCGGTTATTATTATTATTTTTTTCTTTCGTTTAACTTTCGGCACTCCGGTGCACTTCCTCCTCGGCACTGAGCCACTGATGACGGCAGCGACAAAAAGCGGGGACGGCTTATCTCAGCGAAACGGTGAAGCGATAAAGAGGAGATAAGGATTTAAATAAACTGCGAGGGCAGCGGTTGAGCGGCGAAAACATAGATGGCTCTGGCCGATTAATCATTTGAATATTGAATATTGATTGATCATTTGAATCGGCTTCGTAAATCCGAGGGGATTGGTACAAATACAGGCCTTGTGAAAATAATTTACAATGTTGCCGTAATTCGTCTCTTAACGTCCTGTTGGAACATTACAATCGATTTATTTCAGAAACTGCAAATAAAAATTATTGGCCATAAAAAAAATTATGACAGTTGCCATAATAACATTATGACAGTTGCCATAATAACATTATGACAGTTGCCATAATAAAATTATGACAGTTGCTATAACAAATTTTTTTACAGTTGCCATGATAAAATTATTACGGTTGCCATAACAAAATTTATGACAGTTGCCATGATAAAATTTATGACAGTTGCCATGATAAAATTTATGACAGTTGCCTGTCTAAGTTTAACTTGCAAACTATTAGCAAGTTAAACTTAGACAGGCCTTTTCACTAACTAAAGTTGCAAAATGTTATCTGATAATTTAAGGGAGGTAAAAAAAGAGTCCCAAGGTTATACATATTATTATCGTTAATAGTATTAGAGTTATCGCCATGTTATAATCATGATTGCTGTTAATAGAATTAAAGTTATCTATAGGTTATAATGATTGCTGTTGTTAATAGTATGAAAGTTATCCCCAGGTTAGTAGTACGTTAGTAGTTCGGTGTGCATGCCTTGTTAGGGTCTGTACCTCCATCTCGACGTCCTCCTCGGCGTGGCAGGCGTGCACCAGGTCGGTGAGCCAGAGCACCAGGTCGCTGGGGATGCTGGCGAAGTACCGGACCGGTGGGGCCGAGGCCCCCTCGGCGATGTCCTCGACGGTGTCCTCGAAGGTGACCGACGTCCTGAGGATGGCGCCGTGCTTGATCTCCAGGCGGGCGCCCGCCTCGGCGATGGTCTCCAGGGCGCAGGAGCGGCGCCGCCCATCGCCGCCCCCCAGGAAGCCCCGCCTCCGGGCCGCCGCGCCGGAGGATGCCCCCGCCGGGCGCAGCACCACGTCGGCCTCCTCCTCGCCGATGGTGTCCAGCAGCGAGTCCAGCGACTTGCCCTTCAGGAGGGGCGCCGGCGCGCGGGGGCGCCTGGGGGCGGCGCCGTCCTCGGGGGCCGGTATCTTGGACACGTCGATGTTCACCTGCCTCCGGAGCGCACTTGGGGCCGGCGGCTCCATGGGGGCGTCTTCGAGGAACCTCAACTCTTCACCTGGAGGAAACGCATCTGCGTTCGCAAGATACGCAGGTGATGAGGACTTCACCGACGATGTGGCGGAATCCGTTAAATCTGTTGAAGACGTTTCTGGACTTCTGAAAATTTGTGAAGATGTTTCCAGATTTGTGACTGATGTCTTGCAGCCTGTTGAAGATGCTTCTAGGCAGTTTATTTCTGGTTTGCCGGAGTTTATTGGTATTGCTTCTGGACTCTTCGCACTTAGTGAAGATGTATCTGGATTTTTAGATTTTATTACTTCTGGAGTTTTGAGACTTATTGGTATCGCTTCTGGACTCTTCACACTTGGTGAAGATGTTTCTGGATTCCTGGATGTTATTACTTCTGGAGTTTTGAGACTTATTGGTATCGCTTCAGGACTCTTCACACTCAGTGAAGATGTTTCTGGATTCCTGGATTTGATTACTTCTGGAGTTTTGAGACTTTTTCTTATCGCTTCAGGACTCTTCACACTCAGTGAAGATGTTTCTGGATTCCTGGATTTTATAACTTCTGGAGTTTTGATACTTATTAGTGTTGCTTCTGGACTCTTCACACTTGGTAAATATGGTTCTGGATTCCTGGATTTTATTACTTCTGGACTTATTAGTATTGCTTCTGGACTCTTCACATTTAGTGAAGATGTATCTGGATTCCTCGATGTTATTACTTCTGGAGTTTTGAGACTTATTGGTATCGCTTCTGGACTCTTCACACTTAGTGAAGATGTATCTGGATTCCTGGATGTTATAACTTCTGGAGTTTTGAGACTTATTGGTATCGCTTCAGGACTCTTCACACTCAGTGAAGATGTTTCTGGATTCCTAGATTTTATTACTTCTGGAGTTTTGATACTTATTAGTATTGCTTCTGGACTCTTCACACTTGGTAAAGATGGTTCTGGATTCCTGGATTTTATTTCTTCTGGACTTATTGGTATTGCTTCTGGGCTCTTCACACTTGGTGAAGATGTTTCTGGATGCCTAAATATTACTGCTTCTGGAGTTTTGCGCCATTGTGAAGATGTTTCTGAATTGGCGAAATTTTCTGTTGGTGTTTTAGGATCCTTCAAGCCTCCTGGATATTTAGTATTATCGTTTCTTCTGCAGCCTGTTAAAGATGTTTCTGCGTTGGTGAAGTTTTTTGATGGTGCTGTCAATTGTGCGTCTGTAAATGGTATTGAAGGTGTATTTTTTGAAGATGGTTCTTAATTTGATAAGTGTGTTGTAGAGGATTTTGGAGTTGTAATGTATATAGAAGATGTTTGTGTGTTTATTAAAGATGTTTTTTGATTTGTAAAGTCTGTTGAAGAAGGTTTAGGAGTTCTGAAGTGTATTGAAGATGTTTCTTGATTTGACAAGTGAGTTGTAAATGTTTTTGGAGTTGTGAAGTGTATAGAAGATGTTTGTGTGTTAATTAAAGATTCATCTTGATCTGCTCAGTGTGTTGTCGATGTTTTTGGAGTTGTAAAGTGTATTGAAGATGTGTTTTTTCAAACCGTTTCTTGATTTGATAAGTGTTTGTAGAGGTTTTTGGAGTTGTAATGTATATAGGAGATATTTGTGTGTTTATTAAAGATGTTTTTTGATTTGCTAAGTCTGTTGAAGATTGTTTTGGAGTTGTGAAGTGTATTGAAGATGTTTCTTGATTTGACAAGTGTGTTGTAGATGGTTTGGAGATGTAAAGTGTATAGAAGATGTTTGTGTGTTAATTAAATATGTTTCTTGATTTGCTAAGTGTGTTGTAGATGTGTTTGGAGTTGTCAAGTGTATTAATGATGTTAAAGTGTTTGATGAAGATGTCTATTTATTTTTCAAGTCTGTTGGATATGTTTTTGGAGTTCTAAAGTGGATTGAAAATGTTTGTGTGTTTGTTGAATATGTTTCTTGATTTGCTAAGCCTGTTGATAATGTTTCTGGAGTTTTAACATGTATTGGGGATAATTGTGTATTTATTGTATATGTTCTTTGATTTTCAAAGTCTGTTGAAGATTTGGTTGGAGTTGTAAAGTGTATTGAAGATGTTTGCGTGTGTGTAGATGATGTTTCCTGATTTGCTAAGTCTGTTAAATATATTTCTGGAGTTGTAAAGTGTATTAAAGATGTTTGTGTGTTTTTGGAAGATGTTTCTTGATTTGGTAAGTATGATGTAGATGATTCTGGAGTTGTATTGTGTTGTATAAGTGTATTGAAGATGTTTGTGTGTTTGTTGAAAATGTTTCTTGATTTGTTAAGTCTGTAAAAGATGTTTTTGAAGATTTAAACAGTATTGAAGATGGTTGTGTATTTGTTGAAGATATTCTTTGACGTTTTCTCTTTAAAAACGTTTCTGGAGTTGTAAAGTGTATTGAAGATTTTTGTGTGTGTGTTGAAGATGTTTCTTGATTTTTCAAGTATGTTGAAAATGTTTTTTGGAGTTGTACAGTGTATTTCTCTTCAAGAAACTTCTTGAAGATGTTTCTTGATTTTCAAAGTCTGTTGAAGATATTTTTGGAGTTTTGAAGTGTATTGAAGATGTTTGTTAAAGTGTGTTAAAGATGTTTGTGTGTTTGTTGAGGATGTTTCATGATTTTTTAAGTCTGATGATGATGTTTCTGAAGTTTTAACGTGTATTGGGGATATTTGTGTATTTGTTGAAGATGTTCTTTGATTTTTAAAGTCTGTTAAAGATGTTTTTAGAGTTTTAACGTGTATTGAAGATGTTTGTGTGTTTGTTGAGGATTTTTTATGATTTTCTAAGCCTGTTGATATTGTTTCTGTAGTTTTAACATGTATTGGGGATATTTGCGTATTTTTTGGAGATGTTCTTTGATTTTCAAAGTCTATTGAAAGTGTTTCTGGACTTGTAAGGTGTATAGAAGATATTTGTGTGTTTGTTGAAGATGTTTCTTGACTTGTTAAGTCTGTTAAATATATTTCTGGAGTTTTAAAGTGTATTGAAGATGTTTCTATGTTTTTTGAACATGTTTATTGATTTGTTAAGTCTGTTGATAATGTTTCTGGAGTTTTAACGTGTCTTGGGGATATTTCTATATCTGTTGAAGATGTTCATTGATTTTCAAAGGCTGCTGAAGATGATTCTGGAGTTTTAACGTGTATTGAAGATTTTAGAGTGTGTTAAAGATGTTTCTTGATTTTCCAAGTTTGTTGAAGATGTTTTCGGAGTTTTAATGTGTATTGAAGATGTTTCTTGAATTGTTAAGTCTGTAGAAGATGGTTTTGGAGTTGTGCAGAGTATTGCAGATGTTTGTGTGTTAGTTGAAGATGTTTATTGATTTACTAAGTATGTTGAAGATGTTTTTGAAGTTGTACAGTTTATTAAAGATGTTTGTGTGTTTGTTGAAGTTGTTTCTTGATTTGATATGTCTGCTAAATATGTCTGTAGTTGTTAAGTGAATTGAAGAAGTTTGTGTGTTTGTTGAAGATGCTTCTTCATTTGCTAAACCTGCTGATAGTATTTCTGGAGTTTTAACGTGTATTAGGGATATTTGTGTGTGTGTTGAAGATGTCCTTTTATTTTCAAAGTATCTTGAAGATGTTTTTGGAGTTTTGACGTGTATTTAAGATGTTTGTGTGTGTGTGTGTGTTGAAGATGTTTCTTGATTTGTTAAGTCTGAAGAAGATGTTTCTTGATTTGTTAAGCCTAAAGAAGATGTTTCAGGAGTTGTAAAGTGTATTGAACATGTTTGTATGTTTGTTGAAGATGCTTCTTCATTTGCTAAACCTGTTGATAATGTTTCTGGAGTTTTAACGTGTATTGGGGATATTTGTATATTTGTTGAAGATGTTGTATGATTTTCAAAGTCTGTTGAAGATGTTTTAGGAGTTTTACAGTGTATTGAATATATTTGTGTGTGTGTTGAAGATGTTTCTTGATTTGCTAAGTCTGTTGAAGATGTTTATGGAGTTGGTAAGTATATTGAATATGTTTGTGTGTGTGTGTGTGTGTGTTGAAGATGTTTCTTGATTTTTCAAGTATGTTGAAGATGTTTCTGGACTTGTACAGTGTATTGAAGATGTTTGCGTGTGTGTTGAAGATGTTTCTTGATTTGCCAAGTCTGTTATATATGTTTCAGGAGTTGTAAAGTATATTGGGGACGTTTGTGTGCTTGTTGAAGATGTTTTTGAAGCAGCGATTGGGAATGTTTTCGCGCAAGAAGATGCTTCTTGCTCACAGAAGCTTCTTGATAATGAAGGTGCCGCGTATTTTTCGGGTATATTTACAGGAATGGGCGTACCTTGCTTCGTTTTTCCTTCGACCACCTTGTAACCGTCGGTACCTTCCTTCAAGCCATCACCTGTAACGGTTGAACGTCGCACTTGAAGAACGTCTTCGCTTATCTTCACGTCAACATCTTCGTCTGAACACCGCACTTTGACTGTCTTCACCTGTTTTCCTGTGGCGACGCCATGTTCAATTGTTTCCGCGTTTTTCTCGGCGACGTTGGCTTGTTTATTCGCAAAACTAACCTCGCTTTCTGGCGCGATTGCAACTGTTTTACAGCGTTTTCCAACAATTTGGCGTGTTTCCTCGTATCTCGCCTGCTGACTGTCAGCCTCGTTTTCGTGTATTCCGCCCAAACTATCGCCAACTTTATCAGCGCTCCCGCTTTCCCCCCCGCTCTGGCCTAGTTTGCCGCTCACGTCCTCTCGACAGGCTTCAGTTTTCCGGCTTTTCTTCGGTTTTCCACCACAGCCACCTGCTGCGTTCTCGCGTGCGTCGTTCGCCTGTTTCTCCTTATCGCGGACTGCTGGATTCTTATCGCGTTGCGAAACTTCGCAGTTTTCCTCATCGCGTCGGTCAATGGTTTCCTCACATCCGGCCGATGCGTCGGGCGTTTGGCATTTGTTATCGGCGCTAGGAGGTTGGTCCTTCGAACCGGCGCTTTCGGATCGCGGACTTTGGGACGCAACTACAAAAAAAAACCACGCAAAAAATCTATGAATCAATCCAAAGCGACACCAAACAAACAGATAAATACGGGGAAAGATTGCCTCATCAGTAAATAGAAGAACATAGGAAGAATAGAAAGAGTCTGCAGAAGCGTAATCTGGCAGAAAATCTTTGCACAGCACTGTGTAAAAAACAGAAAATGTTGCAGATTGCTGTTTAAATAACTCAAAAAATATAATTTTCGAAGATCTTTGTTACATTGGTTGCAAAATTTGATGTGTTATCAAGGTTTGGAAAAAGATGTCGTTGTGCTTTCCAAAAAGAAATCAAAGATTCTGTTATTGGGGTTGTTTTGCCAAATCTTGCGCACAATTTTGTCGTTTTTTTTTGGTACTGCAGCAAAATTTTGATCTTCAAAGCTTCGTGTGTTCAAAGCACTGTGTAAAAATCCGGAGGCAATTACAGAAAAAGTTGCAGACTGCTGTTTAACTAACTCCAAAAAAATTTCTTCAAAGACCTTTGTTACATTGCTTGCAAAATTTGATCTTATATCAAGATTTGGAAAAAGATGTTGTAGTGCTTTCCAAAAATAAATCAAAGATTCTGTTATTGGGGTTGTTTTGCCAAATCTTGCGCACAATTTTGTCGTTTTTTTTTGGTACTGCAGCAAAATTTTGATCTTCAAAGCTTCGTGTGTTCAAAGCACTGTGTAAAAATCCGGAGGCAATTACAGAAAAAGTTGCAGACTGCTGTTTAACTAACTCCAAAAAAATTTCTTCAAAGACCTTTGTTACATTGCTTGCAAAATTTGATCTTATATCAAGATTTGGAAAAAGATGTTGTAGTGCTTTCCAAAAATAAATCAAAGATTCTGTTATTGGGGTTGTTTTGCCAAATCTTGCGCACAATTTTGTCGTTTTTTTTGGAACAGCAGCAAAATTTTGATCTTCAAAGCTTGGTGTGTTCCTGCGATTGTCTTTTGCCGTGTATCAACTCACCACTGCTTGGCAGCGTCGGGACGCTCCCCGCCTTATTGCACCTCGTTTCGCCCGTCTGCCCAACCCTCCTCAGCTTCCTCTGTTCCAAGGTGTTGCAATCGTACACCTCGGTCTTGTACCGGATCTGCTCCAGCCATACGAAGACGCTGCTGACGATCATCCCGGCGAACTGAGTGACACCAGCTGATAACAATCCTTTGTCCGTGTGTGCAGTGATAAGAGCTCGCGGCACAAGACTGCTGCTGCCTGCGGGAACGGGACACTCCCAGGCAGCGACTGACTCATCCGGAGACTTAAATCGACTTAAATTGCGGTCAATTGGGCCCCGGCGTCAGCGATGTGGACGAGGAAACGACGACAGACCTTATCAGCCAGGTTTTCCGCGAAAGACGCACATCCAAGAAGCGAGATAACTGGAGGAACGTCGATGAGGAGGTCACCAACGTGAAATTTCTCAATTGTTTATTTACAGACAATTGAATTAATTGTATGTAACCATGGCAACGAAAACAAAATTTGTTCAATGGTCTCAGTTAAGAGTTTTATGTATCAATAATCGTTATCATGTGAATCAGTATCATTCGTTTTGGATATCCCAGTCATTAATGACCTGATATTTCGTTTTACTGTGATTTTTAGTGTTATTAAGTATTATCAATTTATATATCAAAATCTGGCGTATAAATATGAAGAATTTTTATTACTGATATTCAGTGACATATTGTCAGCCATTTAAGTTTAGTGTATCAATGCCCAATGCATAATTCTTGAGACATTCATAGTCTACTGTAATAGTGAGATTTTTTGAGATTTTGAAGTGTTATCAAATGATATCTCAAAAACTAGCGTATCAATATCAATGCAATTTATTGCTGATAGTCAGTAATATCCTATTAATAAACAGATGTAATATAATTAACATTCAACGCACGATTATTGAGATATTCCGCTTGTAATGTAATCTTGGGATTTTAGATGCTAATGGTAGTGTTCTCGAAAATTACTCATACTTAAATAATCATATCTCTAAAGATAGCGTGTCAAAACTAACGACATTTATTTCTGATATTAGGTGATATACTATCATTTATTTAGATTAATTGAGTTAATATCCAATGTATAATTCTCGAGATATTTGTTTTTTAGTGCAATTTTTAGTGTTATTTGAAGTATTATCAATTTATATATCAAAAACTAGCGTATAAATATGAATAATTTTTATTACTGATATTCAGTGATATATTGTCAGCCGTTTAATTTTAGTGTATCAATGCCCAATGCATAATTCTTGAGACATTCATAGTCTACTGTAATAGTGAGATTTTTTGAGATTTTGAAGTGTTATCAAATGATATCTCAAAAACTAGCGTATCAATATCAATGCAATTTATTGCTGATAGTCAGTAATGTCCTATTAATGAACAAATGTAATATAAATAACATTCAATGCACGAGTCTTGAGATATTCCGTTTTTAATGTAATCTTGGGATTTTAGATGCTAATGGAAGTGTTCTCGAAAATTACTCATACTAAAATAATCATATCTCGAAAGATAGCGTGTCAAAACTAACGACATTTATTTCTGATATTAGGTGATATACTATCATTTATTTAGATTAATTGAGTTAATATCCAATGTATAATTCTCGAGATATTTGTTTTTTAGTATAATTTTTAGTGTTATTTGAAGTATTATCAATTTATATATCAAAAAATAGCGTATAAATATGAATAATTTTTATTACTGATATTCAGTGATATATTGTCAGCCGTTTAATTTTAGTGTATCAATGCCCAATGCATAATTCTTGAGACATTCATAGTCTACTGTAATAGTGAGATTTTTTGAGGTTTTGAAGTGTTATCAAATGATATCTCAAAAACTAGCGTATCAATATCAATGCAATTTATTGTTGATAGTCAGTAATGTCCTATTAATGAACCAATGTAATATAAATAACATTCAATGTACGAGTCTTGAGATATTCCGTTTTTAATGTAATCATAGGATTTTAGATGCTAATGGAAGTGTTCTCAAAAATTACTCATACTTAAATAATCATATCTCTAAGGCTAGCGTGTCAAAACTAACGATATTTATATCTGATATTAGGTGATATACTATCATTTATTTAGATTAATTTAGTTAATATCCAATGCATAATTCTCGAGATATTTGTTTTTTAGTGTAATTTTAAGTGTTATTTGAAGTATTATCAATTTATATATCAAAAACTAGCGTGTAAATATGAATAATTTTTATTACTGATATTCAGTGATATATTGTTAGTCTTTTAATTTTAGTGTATCAATGCCCAATGCATAATTCTTGAGACATTCATAGTCTACTGTAATAGTGAGATTTTTTGAGATTTTGAAGTGTTATCAAATGATATCTCAAAAACTAGCGTATCAATATCAATGCAATTTATTGTTGATAGTCAGTAATGTCCTATTAATGAACAGATGTAATATAATTAACATTCAACACACGATTCTTGAGATATTCCGTTTTTAATGTTATCTTGGGATTTTAGATGCTAATGGAAGTGTTCTCAAAAATTACTCATACTTAAATAATCATATCTCTAAAGCCAGCGTGTTAAAACTAATGACATTCATTTCTGATATTAGGTGATATACTATCATTTATTTAGATTAATTGAGTTAATATCCAATGTATAATTCTCGAGATATTTGTTTTTAGTGTAATTTTTAGTGTTGTTTGAAGTATTATCAATTTATATATCAAAACCTAGCGTATAAATATGAATAATTTCCATTACTGATATTCAGTGATATAATGTCAGCCGTCTAATTTTAGTGTATCAATGCCCAATGCATAATTCTTGAGATATTCATAGTCTACTGTAATAGTAAGATTTTTTGAGATTTTGAAGTGTTATCAATAGATATCTCAAAAACTAGCGTATCAATATCAATGCAATTTATTGCTGATAGTCAGTAATGTCCTATTAATGAACAAATGTAATATAAATAACATTCAATGTACGAGTCTTAAGATATTCCGTTTTTAATGTAATCATAGGATTTTAGCTGCTAATGGTAGTGTTCTCAAAAATTACTCAAACTTAAATAATCATATCTCTAAAGCTAGCGTGTTAAAACTAACGACATTTATTTCTGATATTAGGTGATATACTATCATTAATTTAGATTAATTGAGTTAATATCCAATGTATAATTCTCGAGATATTTGTTTTTTAGTGTAATTTTTAATGTTATTTGAAGTATTATCAATTTATATATCAAAAACTAACGTATAAATATGAATAATTTTTATTACTGATATTCAGTGATATATTGCCAGCCGTTTAATTTTAGTGTATCAATGCCCAATGCATAATTCTTGAGACATTCATAGTCTACTGTAATAGTAAGATTTTTTGAGATTTTGAAGTGTTATCAAATGATATCTCAAAAAATAGCGTATCAATATTAATGCAATTATTTGTTGATAACGAGCAATAACCTATAACTTATTTCATGTATCTGTCATTTCAATTGTTTTGTCAGTCATATTTCTGAATGTCATTTTTTTCAGCTGTCATATTTGACATTACTGTCCTGTATCTGTCATTTCAATTGTTATGTCAGTCATATTTCTGAATGTCATTTGTTCATTTCAATTGTTTTTGTTGCTATGCTACACATCGCACTGTACGTATAACATTGTTTTCAAGTTATTATTAGCCGGTCGACAGATTAATTTGTACAGTACGCAGCAGCAGTCAGCATGCAACAAATGTCCCATTTACAAGTTCAACATGCCGCATTTACTCCTCAAGATTAGACGATTAAGTACGCTAATTAACATCAATTAGCTGAAGCACATCTAACATTCAGTGCTCTCTGCATGAAACCTACACACTCACACGTACTATAATAACATAACAACCTTAATTATGAGTATTACTCTCCATTCACGATATTTTTGCATCAGGGAAGTCTCTGAGTATCTAGTAATTTTGTTACGGAAATAATTGAATTGTCCAATGGAACTTGTCAATTATTTTTAGGTTAAGTTGTTTTCAATTTGAGGTTATATTTTTTAAGTAACATTCGACTTCGTCTCGATTTTTCAAACTTTTTCTCGATTCTGTTATAACGCACCTACCAACCTAATAGTGCAATATAGTGTAGTGGGTTTAGTACCAGTAAGTACTAAATATAACAACCTTAATTATTTATTTGTCTGTGTGTGTGTGAAATTAATTTACTAGCTGCATTTTCGAATTATCTACCGGATGCTTTGCGGTCGGAAGTTCAATTGAGAGGAGACGAAAGAGCGCGAAACAATTGCCAATAGAGGCCACATTGTGATCGCAGTGTTCACTTGTCTCGTGGTGATGAGGCAGCGAAATTAATTGCGATAATGACAAGTGACAGTAGTAGGAAAATGCAACTTAACCTAATTCGTCGAGATTTGGCGCCAGTCAATAGAAAGTGACAACTGCACGAAAACAATGGCTTAAATTTACTTGACATATGTCAAAAAAGAGTGACATAACCAAATAAATTTGACAAAAATTGACGAAAACGAAGCTTAAATTTACTTGACATCTGTCAAAATAGTGTGATATAACCTAATAAACTAACACAAATTGACGTGACATGGCAAAAAAGAGTGACATAACCCAATTCGTCGAGATTTTGCGCCAGTCAATCGAAAGTGACAACTATACGAAAACAATACCTTATATTTACTTGACATATGTCAAAAAAGAGTGACAAAACCAAGTAAATTGACAAAAATTGGCGAAAACGATAATTAAAATAATCTGTATGTGTTATATTTCAAAATGTATACGCAATAATGTAGTATTAAGTTCACTAGTAGTAACGTAATAAGTTAATTACATTACTAGTTCGTTATATTTTTCAGCTTGATGTCCTCGGCTAACGCCTCGGACATCAATTACCGCATCGTACGTGAACATATTATTTCCTGTACTAACCACACCATATACTATTAATTGGGTAAATATATGTATTAATAATAATAATAATAATAATAATAATTGATTATTATTATTATTATTAATATATGTATTGTAATACACATATGTATTGTATATATTGATATATCAATAAACATTTTGTGGTAAAAACATAACAAGTTGTTTTTGTTTTTTAATCTGTATGTGCTATTTTTGAAAAATTATACGCAATAATGTAGTTTTAAGTTCCCTGGCAGTAACGTAATGAGTTGATTACGGACAGACAATGGAATCAATTATATGTAACCATGGCAACGAAAACAAAATTTTGTCAACAATTTCCCAAACAAAGTTTTGGGAATCCCCGTTATTAATAGACCTGATATACTTCCCATTGTTAATTCGTATAAATCGCTGTGCCTTAGTTTGTTTTGTTTTACTTTTATTGTTTGTTTTGTTTTACATTTTTGTTTGTTTTTGTTTTTTTTGTTTGTTTGTTATTGTTTATTTGAAACCTAATAAACTAAAAAAAAATGACGAAAGCAACGCTTAAAGTTATTTGACATATGTTAAAAAAGAGTGACAACCAAATAAATTTGACAAAAATTTACGAAAACGAAGCTTAAATTTACTTGACATCTGTCAGAAGAGTGTGATATAACCTAATAAACTGACAAAAATTGACGCAGGCGACGCTTAAATTTACTTGACTTCTGTCAAAAAAGAGTGACATAACCAAATAAATTGACAACAATTCTCTTGTACTTCAGTCTTGTACTTACTGGAAGCATATTTGCCACGGTGGCTCTTAAATGTCCGCTTAGGCTCGTCTTCTTCTCACGCAGTTTGGGCTCCTGGAAAACAAAATGCGTGCGAATAAGAGTGAAACACTCTGTATATATATATATATATATATATATATATATATATATATATATATATAGTTTTTCAAAATGTGAACGCAAAAATTTGAGTTTTCGTGTGTTCCCAGTAAAATGCGTTACATAATGAGGTCGTTATATCACTAGTGCGGTAATGAAGCAATTACGCAGATTTATGTCAATAGCAGGTGCAGTTTTTAATTACTGGGGAGTACCGTAAGTTTGTGTAAGGTCTTCTGGGTATGGCCTTACTAAAACAGTGTAGGTTTTCTGGGTATGGTCTTATCAAAAAATGTGTACATCTTCTGGGTATGTTCTTACCACAAAAGTGTAGGTCTTTTAGGTATGGTCTTACTAAAAAAGTGTAGGTTTTCTGTCTTATGAAAAAAATTTGTACATCTTCTGGGTATGGTCTTACCACAAAAGTGTAGGTCTTTTAGGCATGGTGTTACTAAAAAAGTGTAGGTTTTCTGGGTATGGTCTTATCAAAAAATGCGTACATCTTCTGGGTATGGTTTTACCACAAAAGTGTAAGTCTTCTTGGGCATACCAAATATGTGTATACAGGGTGTCTCTAAATGATCAAAATAGTGTAAGTTTTTTTGGGTAAGGTCTTACTAAAAAAGTGTGGGTCTTCTGGTTATGGTCTTACTGAAAAAGTGTAGGTCTTCTAGGTATGGTCTTATCAAATAATGTGTACATCTTCTGGATATGGTTTTACCACAAAAGTGTAAATCTTCTGGGCATGGTTTTGCCAAATATGTGTATACAGGGTGTCTCTAAATTATCAAAAAAGTGTATGATATGAAAGTGTATGATCTTACTGAAAAAGTGTATGTCTTCTGGGTATGGTCTTACAAAAAATAGTGTAGGTCTTCTGGGTATGGTCTTACCACAAAAATGTAGATATTCTGGCATGGTCTTCCCAAATATGTGTATACAGGGTGTCTCTAAATTATCAAGAAAGTGTATGTTATTTGGGTATGGTGTTACTAAAACAGTGTAGGTCTTTTGGATATGGTTTTACTGAAAAAGTGTAGGTCTTCTGGGTATGGTCTTATCAAAAATTGTGTAAATTTTCTGGGAATGGTCTCACCACAAAAGTGTAGATCTTCTGGGCATGGTCTTACCAAATATGTGTATACAGGGTGTCTCTAAATGATCAAAAAAGTGTATGTCATTTGGGTATGATCTTACTAAAACAGTGTAGATCTTCTGGGTATGGTTTTACAGAAAAAGTGTAGGTCTTCTAGGTATGGTCTTATCAAATAATGTGTACATCTTCTGGGTATGGTTTTACCACAAAAGTGTAAATCTTCTGGGCATGGTTTTACCAAATATGTGTATACAGGGTGTCTCTAAATTATCAAAAAAATATCTGCTATGTCATTTGGGTATGGTCTTACTAAAACAGTGTAGGTCTTCTGGGTATGGTCTTACTGAAAAAGTGTAGGTCTTCTAGGTATGGTCTTATCAAATAATGTGTACATCTTCTGGGTATGGTCTTACCACAAAAGTGTAGATATTCTGGGCATGGTCTTAACAAATATGTGTATACAGGGTGTTTCTAAATTATCAAAATAGTGTATGTTTTTTTGGGTATGGTCTTACTAAAAAAGTGTGGGTCTTCTGGGTATGGTCTTACTGAAAAAGTGTAGGTCTTCTGGGTATGGTCTTATCAAAAAAAGTGTACATCTTCTGGGTATTGTGTTACCACAAAAGTGTAAGTCTTCTGGGCATGGTCTTAACAAATATGTGTATACAGGGTGTTTCTAAATTATCAAAATAGTGTATGTTTTTTTGGGTATGGTCTTACTAAAAAAGTGTGGGTCTTCTGGGTATGGTCTTACTGAAAAAGTGTAGGCCTTCTAGGTATGGTCTTATCAAATAATGTGTACATCTTCTGGGTATGGTTTTACCACAAAAGTGTAGATCTTCTGGGCATGGTCTTACCAAATATGTGTATACAGGGTGTCTCTAAATTATCAAAAAAGTGTATGTTATTTGGGTATGGTCTTACTAAAAGAATGTAAGTCGTATGGGTACGTTCTTACTAAAAAATTGTAGGTCTTCTGGGTATGGTCTTATCAAATAATGTGTACATCTTCTGGGTATTGCCTTACCACAAAAGTGTAGATCTTCTGCGCATGGTTTTACCAAATATGTGTATACGGGTGTCTCTAAATTATCAAAAAAATATCTGCTATGTCATTTGGGTATGGACTTACTAAAACAGTGTAGGTCTTCTGGGTATGGTCTTACTGAAAAAGTGTAGGTCTTCTAGGTATGGTCTTATCAAATAATGTGTACATCTTCTGGGTATGGTTTTACCACAAAAGTGTAGATCTTCTGGGCATGGTCTTACCAAATATGTGTATACAGGGTGTCTCTAAATTATCAAAAAAGTGTATGTCATTTGGGTATGGTCTTAGTAAAACAGTGTAGGTCTTCTGGGTATGGTTTTACTGAAAAAGTGTAGGTCTTCTAGATATGGTCTTATCAAATAATGTGTACATCTTCTGGGTATGGTCTTACCACAAAAGTGTAAGTCTTCTGGGCATGGTCTTAACAAATATGTGTATACAGGGTGTCTCTAAATTATCAAAAAAGTGTATGTTTTTTGGGTATGGTCTTACTAAAAAAATGTGTAGGTCTTCTGGGTATGGTTTTACTGAAAAAGTGTAGGTCTTCTAGGTATGGTCTTATCAAATAATGTGTACATCTTCTGGGTATGGTCTTACCACAAAAGTGTAAGTCTTCTGGGCATGGTCTTACCAAATATGTGTATACAGGGTGTCTCTAAATTATCAAAAAAGTGTATGTCATTTGGGTATGGTCTTACTAAAACAGTGTAGGTCTTCTGGATATGGTTTTACTGAAAAAGTGTAGGTCTTCTAGGTATGGTCTTATCAAATATGTGTATACGGGTAACTCTAAATGATCAAAAAAGTGTATGTTTTTTGGGTATGGTCTTACTAAAAAAGTGTACATCTTCTGGGTATGGTTTTACCACAAAAGTGTAAGTCTTCTGGGCATGGTCTTCACAAAAATATGTACATATTCTAGGTATGGTCTTATCACAAAAGTGTACATCTTCTGGGTATGGTCTTACCACAGAAGTGTAGATATTCTGGGCATGGTCTTACCAAATATGTGTATATATTCTGGGTATGGTCTTACCACAAAAGTGTACATCTTCTGGGTATGGTCTTACCACAAAACTGTAGGTCTTGTTGGTATGGTCTTACCACAAAGGTGTAGGTCTTCTGGGTATGGTCTTATCAAAATAACTTATTTTGTAGATTGATGGTATGACCGAAAATATAGGTTTTTGGTAAGACCATTGATGGTGTGACCGAAAATATAGGTTTTTTAGTAAGATTATTGATGGTGTGACCGAATATATAGTTTTTTTGGTAGGACCATTGATGGTGTGACCGAATATATAGGTTTTTTGGTAAGACCATTGATGGTGTGACCGAAAATATAGGTTTTTTGGTAGGACCATACCCAGAAGACCTACATTTGATGCAAAAAAAATGCCCAAAATTTTGTATTTGGGTATTTATTAAAAGTTGGCTTCTGCTATGTATACCATTCTGTTCATTTATCTCGCGCCTCGTGATAATCTCGTCGCAATCTCGCGCTGATAAGGCGAACGTACCTCCTGCTGGCCAGGCCCAGCCGTGCCCAGCTTGGCCTTCAGCTCCTGGAGGACCCCGGCGAAGAGGAGGTCGCCCTGGGACCTGGAGCCGCTCCTCGTCAGCTTGCCCCTCGGGGGGCGGCGCGCCCCGTCCACCACGTCTTGTTCGGCCTGGGGGGCAGCCCCTGCGGTCATCAGGCTGTCCAGGCTGACGCTCAGCCTCGCCGTAGTGGTGGAAGAACGCCGCCTCTGGAGGACGTCGCCGAGGCGTCGCCGGAAGACGCCCGTCCTAGCCGACGCCGCCGCCGGCTCGGCCGCTGACGTCCTCGAGCGTCGCACCTTCGCCCTCAAGGGGGGCGCATCGTCGCTGTCGGCGCCCCTCATCGTCAGCACGTAAGCCCCACAGACATTCGCACACACACACAACGCGCACACCAAGGTTGAGGGACAAGGTATGGAGCGCGCTCGCCGGGCGCTGATAAGATAGCCGAGGATGGAGATGGCCCGGCCCCCCACAGAGGGAGCCCCCCGTCAGCCGCGCTCCCGTAATCTACACGTGGAGGAACCTACGCGGACGCGGAGATAAATCATTTGATGACGCACTTCCTGCATCCCAATCAAGCCACCGCAAACAGCGGACACCTCAGTTCCGTGCGACGGGCATCCCGCAGGGCTCCAAATGGGCCCTAACACGAAACCCCCTCAATTTCCACTTTGCCCCTATACCTCCTCCGCGATTTTACTGCAACGTCCCAGGTCACCAATGTAGGATACCATTTTTACTTTGATTAACCCAACTAGCAGATTCATTTAAAAGTTATCTTAATTTATACAGGATGATTCATAGATTTTTTACGGTACGATGTCACAATTCTATCGCTATGAGCAGTTTCAACGCACATTGAACGCCAAAAATACGTCATAAGTCGTCGAATGATTGGTCTGCATCTACGATCTTAATTGCAGCCACCCAACAAGAGGCCATCATATCTCTCCAACGACTACATCCGAATATGCCCGATTCCATTATATCTGCAGGTGTTTGTAATTACGACATCACGAATATTAACGACTACATACGAATGTGTGCAGTTCTCGTAAATTGTTGAAATTATGAGTAAATTGTTAGCAAAGAGACATGCGAATCTCTCTGTATATTATTACATTAAGAAGAAAACAATAAAAAATATTAAAATATTACACCTTTATTACCTAATTATTTAAACCTTATAAAAATTTATACAAAATATAGTGAGCAAATATGCAGATGGGATTGGCCAAATCTTCCTCTTTATCCTCTATTTATAATACTTGAACCAACGAATACACAGTTAAACCTATTGCGGTTAATACAGTACAACTAAAGTTAAACGGCTAACATTAGTCTGCTATGGCCATTCACCTCTTGCGCCATTTAAAAAAAATCCCCAAACTCCGTTTAAGGCTAGGACTAACGAAACTACGTTCTAATTTTGGTAACGTATAAAACAAATCTCATCAATATGTACAACATAAAGTTACAAACATAATTACGACATGCATTTTTTTTAAGTACGAAAATAAAGATAAAAAAAAAATAACAAGAAAAGGAAACTAAGACATGGTTAGATTTTTTTTTAATACGAAACAAGGATATGGCCAGGAAATATTTTTAACACATGAAGATATCAAGGATCATAGGGAAGATTTTAATATATAAGGGTAACGAAGATAATAAGAGAAGTTTTTTAAAAATAACATGAATATAAAAACGATAACAAGAAGACGAGGAAGCAAAATAAACAAGTAGAGGATGAACAAAAAAAACGATAAGGATAATAAAAATAATAAGGACACAAACATAAACAAAAAAAAAAGATAAGGATAATAGGAAAAATAAAAATATAAGGATAAAAGACAAAATAAGATCTTCCGAAAAATCTTTTAAACAAAAAGATAAGAATAATAAAAAGAATAAGAACACGAACATAAACAAAAAAAAAGATAATAAAAAAATAAGGACACGAACATAAACAAAAATATATAAGGATAATAAGAAGAATAATTATAAAACATATATATGGTGAAGAAATCTTTTTAATACATGAAAATAACAAAGATAATAAGAGAAATTATTATTTTAAAATAACATGAAGATAGAAATGAAGAAAAAGAGGAACAAAAATAAAACTAAGAAGAAGAAAAATGAAAAAATATCTAATAATATCAAATTTTCTCATCATATTACGGTGAGAAAATTTGAATATGAAGATTACTAAGTAAAGTAGAGAATATGAGGACAGGATGCAGTAAAAAGGAAATATTTAAATGCATATATAAAAACATTACTGGTAAACAATAATAGAAAGCAATCACAGATACAGCCACCTCTAACAACTATTTAATCTGAAACAATTTAGTTTGAATTGCAAAATTAGTAATAACTCTAAAACAATTTTGTTTAAATTGCAAAATTAGTAATAACTCTAAAACAATTTTGTTTAAACTGCAAAATTAGTAATAACTCTAAAACAATTTTGTTTAAATTGCAAAATTAGTAATAACTCTTAAAACTTTTGTTTCTATTAACCTCTGGAGTTTATCAAGAGATACTCTAAATTTGTTCCAGAACTTAGTCAAAATCCAAAATATTTACGGAATTTCATAAGACTCCTAAACATTTTTTCTAAGTTTGTGAAAACCACCCAAAATCTCAATAAATACATGTAGAAAAGCATTAAACTTTTGTTTCTATGAACTTCTGGAATTATCAAAAGTTACTCAAAATTTGATCCATAACTTGGTCAAAATCCAAAATATTTACGGAATTTCATAAAACTCCTAAACAATTTTTCTAAGTTTGTGAAAACCACCCAAAATCTCTATAAATACATGTAGAAAAGTATTAAACTTTTGTTTCTATGAACCTCTGGAATTATCAAAAGTTACTCTAAATTTGATCCATAACTTGGTCAAATTCCAAAACTTTTACGGAGTTAAAATTTTGGAATTTGGTAAAAATGTAAACATTTTTTCTTATTTTTGCGAAAACCACTGAAAATCGCAAGAACACTTTCAGTTGTTATAGGCTCAGAGTTTCTAAAATTCCAGGAAAAAGTCTATGATAGGAAGACCTCAAACTCTAGAATATATAAACTCAGTATATAAACTCAGGAAAAATACGTGACTCTTAATATACTGTGGATAGGATTCCTCAAACTTTGAGGGTCTTTTTAGAATTAGCAAAAGCCTTTCGAAGATTTAACAAACTGTGGATAGGATTCCTCAAACTTTAAGGGTCTTTTTAGATTTAGCAAAAACCTTTCAGAGATTTAACAAATTGTGGATAAGACTCCTCAAACTTAGAAGGTTTTTTTAGATTTAGCAAAAACCTTTCAGAGATTTAACAAACTGTGAATAGGATTCCTCAAACTTTGAAGGTTTTTTCAGAATTAGCAAAAGCCTTTCAGAGATTTAACAAACTGTGGATAGGATTCCTCAAACTTTAAGGGTCTTTTTAGATTTAGCAAAAACCTTTCAGAGATTTAACAAACTGTGAATAGGATTCCTCAAACTTTGAAGGTTTTTTCAGAATTAGCAAAAGCCTTTCGGAGATTTAACAAACTGTGGATAGGATTTCTCAAACTTTGAAGGTTTTTTCAGAATTAGCAAAAGCCTTTCGGAGATTTAACAAACTGTGGATAGGACTCCTCAAACTTTAAAGGTTTTTTTCAGAATTACCAAAAGCCTTTCCGAGATTTAACAAACTGTGGATAGGATTCCTCAAACTTTAAGGGTCTTTTTAGATTTAGCAAAAACCTTTCAGAGATTTAACAAACTGTGGATAGGACTCCTCAAACTTTGAAGGTTTTTTTCAGAATTAGCAAAAGCCTTTCAGAGATTTAACAAACTGTGGATAGGACTCCTCAAACTTTGAAGGTTTTTTTCAGAATTAGCAAAAGCCTTTCAGAGATTTAATAAACTGTGAATAGGATTCCTCAAACTTTGAAGATTTTTTTCAGAATTAGCAAAAGCCTTTCCGAGATTTAACAAACTGTGGATAGGATTTCTCAAACTTTGAAGGTTTTTTCAGAATTAGCAAAAGCCTTTCGGAGATTTAACAAACTGTGGATAGGACTCCTCAAACTTTAAAGGTTTTTTCAGAATTAGCAAAAGCCTTTTAGAGATTTAACAAACTGTGGATAGGATTTCTCAAACTTTGAAGGTTTTTTCAGAATTAGCAAAAGCCTTTCGGAGATTTAACAAACTGTGAATAGGATTCCTCAAACTTTGAAGGTTTTTTTCAGAATTAGCAAAAGCCTTTCAGAGATTTAACAAACTGTGGATAGGACTCCTCAAACTTTGAAGGTTTTTTCAGAATTAGCAAAAGCCTTTCAGAGATTTAACAAACTGTGGATAGGATTTCTCAAACTTTGAAGGTTTTTTCAGAATTAGCAAAAGCCTTTCAGAGATTTAATAAACTGTGAATAGGATTCCTCAAACTTTGAAGGTTTTTTTCAGAATTAGCAAAAGCCTTTCCGAGATTTAA
Source organism: Othius punctulatus (assembly GCA_951805005.1). Taxonomy (NCBI): domain Eukaryota; kingdom Metazoa; phylum Arthropoda; class Insecta; order Coleoptera; family Staphylinidae; genus Othius; species Othius punctulatus. Next base: position 488,969 of record OX638146.1, read on the forward strand.
CAAACTGTGGATAGGATTTCTCAAACTTTGAAGGTTTTTTCAGAATTAGCAAAAGCCTTTCGGAGATTTAACAAACTGTGGATAGGACTCCTCAAACTTTGAAGGTTTTTTTCAGAATTAGCAAAAGCCTTTCAGAGATTTAACAAACTGTGGATAGGATTCCTCAAACTTTGAGGGTCTTTTCAGAATTAGCAAAAGCCTTTCAGAGATTTAACAAACTGTGGATAGGATTCCTCAAACTTTGAAGGTTTTTTCAGAATTAGCAAAAACTTTTCAGAGATATAACAAACTCTGGGCATTACTAAAACTTTGAAGGTTTTCTCAAAAATAGCAAAACTGTTTTATAGTTAATACACTCTTAATACTAAAATATAATACAATATAATGCAATATAATACTTATAATAGTTAATATGCGCAGAAAACTTTGAAGAAGTATTCTAGAAATTACGTCAGTTGGCAATTGTTTTAATAAGACTTATTTTTGTAAATTGTATGAGTACGTGAAAACTCTTGAGAGTTTCAGTGAACGTTCCAGAATTTTCAGAAACATAGAAAACTCATTTTACAAACTCTGAAAAAGTATTCCTGAAATTACCTTAGTTGGCTTTTTTTTAAATTGTTTTAATGAAACTTATTTTTGTAAATTATACGAGTACGTGAAAACTCTTGAAAGTTTCCGTTCCAGAATGGCCAGAAACGTAATAAAAACTCGTTTCACGAACTCATTTTACAAAAGGGCACTTTTCAGTGCCATTACAAGGGTGCTGAAAAGTTTCTTTAGAAGGGCATTGAAAAGTGTCTTTACAAGAGCACTGAAAAGTGTCTTTACAAATGCACTGAGAAGTGTCCTTGAAATTTTGACAAGTTTAAGCAAACTTTTCAGTGCCATTACAAGGGTACTGAAAAGTGTCTTTAGAAGGGCATTGAAAAGTGTCTTTACAAGAACACTGAAAAGCTTCTTTACAAGAACACTGAAAAGTGTCTTTACAAAGGCATTGAAAAGTGTCTTTACAAGAGCACTGAAAAGTGTCTTTACAAGAGGACTTTTCAGTGCCATTAAAAGGGTACTGAAAAGTGTCTTTAGAAGAGCATTGAAAAGTGTCTTTACAAGAGCACTGAAAAGTGTCTTTACAAAGGCACTGAAAAGTGCCTTTAGAAGGGGACTTTACAGTGCCATTACAAGGGTACTGAACAGTGTCTTTAGAAGGGCACTGAAAAGTGTCTTTACAAGGGCACTGAAAAGTGTCTTTACAAAGGCACTGAAAAGTGTCTTTACAAAGGCATTGAAAAGTGTCTTTACAAGAGCACTGAAAAGTGTCTTTACAAGAGCACTGAAAAGTGTCTTTACAAGAGGACTTTTCAGTGCCATTACAAGTGTACTGAAAAGTGTCTTTAGAAGAGCATTGAAAAGTGTCTTTACAAGAGCACTGAAAAGTGTCTTTACAAGGGCACTGAAAAGTGTCTTTACAAGGGCACTGAAAAGTGTCCTTGAAATTTTGACTTTACAAGAGCACTGAAAAGTGTTTTTACAAGAGCACTGAAAAGTATCTTTACAAGAGCACTGAAAAGTGTTTTTACAAGGGCACTGAAAAGTGTCCTTGAAATTTTGACTTTACAAGGGCACTGAAAAGTGTCTTTACAAGAGCACTGAAAAGTGTCTTTACAAGGGCACTGAAAAGTGTCCTTGAAATTTTGACAAGTTTAAGCAAACTCGGAAATACTTTTAAAATAATAAGTTGCACATTTACCAAGAGTAACTTCTTTAAAAAAAATGTTAAAACTTTGCCGAAGAACTTGCAGTCTTTCGAACTTTGATGAGTAATCCTAGTCGATCTGAAGCTTCTGGAAGACTGAAGAACTTGCTGCCCTCCAAACATTGATCAGTAATCCTAGTCGATCTGAAGCTTCTGGAAGACTGAAGAACTTGCTGCCCTCCAAGCATTGATCAGTAATCCTAGTCTATCTGAAGCTTCTGGAAGACTGAAGAACTTGCTGCCCTCCAAACATTGATCAATAATCCTAGTAGATCTGAAGCTTCTGGAAGACTGAAGAACTTGCTGCCCTCCAAACATTGATCAGTAACCCAAGTCGATCTGAAGCTTCTGGAAGGCAGCAGAACTTGCAGTCCTCCACGCTCCGATCCCTAACCCTAGTCGATCTGGAGGTTCTGGAAGAACTGCTTCTTCTGCGTCTCCAGGTCCTGGGCCGGCTGGTTGCCGCCGCTCAAGAGGCCCCACCAGGAGGTCTTCTTGATCCTCTTGCTCTCGTCCGTCTTGAGCTGCTCGGAGTCCAGCAGCCACTGCTCGTACTTGGTGACCAGCGAGTGGGTCTGTGCGTCCAGCTCCTTGGTGCTTGGGGCCTTGCCTCCGTATTCCCTGGGCATTATCTCCAAGGGGAAGCCATCGGGAACGTTGGCTGAGAAGAGGTCATCGTTATGAAAAATAATGATGAACACGAAGAAGAAGAAAAAAGAAGGGAAGAAGAAAAAATAAGGGCAGAAGAAAAAAGAAGGGAAGAAGAAAAATAAGCGAAGAAGAAAAAGGAAGGGAAGAAGAAAAAAATAAGGGAAGAAGAAAAGGAAGCGAAGAAGAAAAGGAAGGGAAGAAGAAAAAAGAAGCGTAGAAGATAAAAGGGAAGAAGAAAAAAGAAGCGAAGAAGATAAAAGGGAAGAAGAAAAAAGAAGCGAAGAAGATAAAAGGGAAGAAGAAAAAATAAGCGAAGAAGATAAAAGGGAAGAAGAAAAAAGAAGCGAAGAAGAAGATATAAGAAGCGAAGACGAAGAAAAATAATGACGAAAGCGAATAATAAGAAAAGAAAAAAGGAAGCTAAGAAGAAAAAACAATGAAATTAACGAAGAAAAGGAAATCAAGAAGTAAAAAATAATGACGAAGCGAAGAAGAAAAGCTAATGATGAAAGCTTTGGAGGTAAAGATGGGATTATGTTAAAATTATGCGAGCATTTCTTGTTAGTGGTAATTCGTACCCTTATGGAATTTGACCAGTCCAATTAGTTCAGAACGGACCATTGGACCGATTATCCGAAGCACGTGGTTGATGTAGTTGGCTGTGTTAAGGACATGGACACCCTTGAGCCTTGCTGGATGGGCCTCCTAAAAAAACAGTTGCCTGGGTCACAAAAACAAAACAAGAAACAAGTTTTTAGCAAGCCAGCAAGCATAGCTTCAGCTCTACTTTTGTTTAAGCATTACAAATGAAACAAATACACAATGTAAACAATAACAAATACACAATGTAAACAATAACAAATACACAATGTAAACAATAACAAATACACAATGTAAACAATAACAAAATGATTCAAAACAATAGCAAACTTACTTTAAACAGTAACAAAATTATTTAAAACAACAACAAACTTATTTAAAACATTTTTTTTTGTTTAAACAAAATTAGCGTTTAACAAAATGATTAAAAACAATAGCAAAGTTATTTTAAACAGTAACAAAGGTATTTAAAACAAAAACAAACTTATTTAAAACAATAACAAATTTGTTTCCATATTTTGTTTAAACAAAATTAGCGTTTTGTTTTCATTGTAATGCGTGGGTGGTCGCGTATGTCGTTTTAGGACATTGCGTGACTTCCGTGTTTGTTGTGTTATTATATTTTGGACAGTCGTGTGATCGTAATTGCTCTTTAATTGACCCCCCGGTATATTGTAGGAGAAATTATGTTGGCTTTTTTATGAAATAATTCGTCCAAATGAATGCTAAGAGACGATAAAGTTTCTCTTCCGATCGAATCGCCACGTAATTATAGGGTCTATGATTGTTGGAATCCTGCGGAAAACTTTCAATAGATAAAACAAATGCATGACTAAAAAAAATATATTGCAGGATAATTTTTTTTTTAATTTGAAATGTTGGAAAAAATCAGGCTTTAATTATATTTTAATGGTAATTGCTTTTTTATTATTATTTTATACGCTGATGGAAGTTTCCATCATTTTACGGCATGATTTTTTTTGAAAATTAGAAAAATTGGAAAATTGGAAAAAAAACAGGTTTAGTTATTAAGTCTAAAGTTAGTTAAAATATTGAAGGGATAAAAAATAATCCTAAAGTCAGTTTAAAGAAACAAAAAATTTAGTTAAACGATCAAAATATCTCATCATTTTGGTAATTGTTTTTTTATTATTATTTTATACACTGATGGAAGTTTCCATAATTTTACAGGATGATTTATTTGAAAATTTGAAATATTGAAAAAAAATCAGGCGTTATATTTTAACGATAATTACTTTTTGTTATAGTTTCATCAATTTTGGATTCCAGTTATTATTATAATTTTTATTGTTTTCTTCCTTCTTTATTGGAGTAGAAGGAAGAAAACAATAAAAGATAATTACTTTGTTATTATTATTTTACGCACTGATTGAAGTATTCAATGATACCACTAAAAGTGTGAACATCCTTTTGATTGCTCTCAATGAAAATTCCATTCAATATCAATTTTTGGATATCAGTTAATTATATTTTTTATTGTGTTCTTCCTTCCTTATTGGAGTAGAAGGAAGAAAACAATAAAAGATAATTACTTTGTTATTATTAGTTATACCACTAAAAGTGTGAACATCCTTTTGATTGCCCTCAATGAAAAATCAATTTTTCATCCATGCAATATCCATTTTGGATAACAGTTATGTTTATAGTTTCTATTGTTTTCTTCCTTTTTTATTGGAATAGAAGGAGAAAAACAATAAAATATAATTACTTTGTTATTATTATTTTACGCACTGATGGAAGTCTTCAATGATACCACTAAAAGTATGAACATCCTTTTGATTGCCTGCATTGAAACAAAAATGTGCGATTTATGCGGACACAAAGGAACAGAACTACGATTTCGTTCGCTCGGCTAGAAAAAAAAACTCAAGGTAAAACGCCGAAAATGTGCATTAAAATGATCTTGACTTTAATTGGATGTTTTGAAATGGAATTGCCACGAATTTATTTCATGTCCCATGACGAGTTATTTATCTGATTAACCACAAACTGGAAATACCTAATAGCTAAAACAATGCATAAAATTAAAGTAAACGCGCAGAATTGCCGGATTAATTTCGGTCTTTCCATATATTAATAAAGTTGCGAACAGTTATCTGGCAGTTAAAAATCTCGCACGAAAATCTGAAACGCTTTACAATTTTATAGTATGTAATATTGTTGAAATAATTCATAATATACGCGCAAAATTGCTGAATTAATTTCGGTCTTTCCATCTATTAATAAAGTTGCGAACAGTTATCTGACGTTTAAAAATCTCGCACGAAGATCTGAAACGCTATACAATTTTATAGTAAGTAATTTTGTTGAAATAATGCATAAAATACGCGCAAAATTAATTTCGGTCTTTCCTTCTATTAATAAAGTTGCGAACAGTTATCTGAAGTTTAAAAATTTCGTACGAATATCTGAAACACTATACAATTTTATAGTATGTAATATTGTAACGTCTGGTCTTTCCATTCACTGATAAATTTCCTAATACTTATCTTAAATTCTGTTGAATTTCGGACTGAAAGTCACGATTTGTCAAATTTGACAACTGCAACTGTCAAAATCTGTCAAATTTGACAACTGCAACTGTCAAAATCTGTCAAATTTGACAACTGAAACTGTCAAAATCTGTTAAATTTTGGACTGAAATAGTCAAAACCTGTCAAATTTGACAACTGCCCATGTCAAAATCTATCAAATGTACAACTGCAACTGTCTGAATCTGTCAAATTCAGCAACTGAACCCTCCAGATTTGTTTAAAGTCTATTGAATTTTCAATTACAACTGCCCAAACACGTCAAAATTTCAGTTATTGTTCTTGTCAAAAAATTGTTACTGATAAATTTTCTAATACTTATCTTAAATTCTGTTGAATTTCGGACTGAAAGTCACAATCTGTCAAATTTGACAACTGCAACTATCAAAATATTAAAATCTGTCAAATTTGACAACTGAAACTGTAAAAATCTGCCATATTTTTAACAGAAATAGTCAAAACCAGTCAAATTTGACAACTTCACATGTCAAAATCTATTAAATGTACAACTGCAACTGTCTGTATCTGTCAAATTGGGCAACTGAACTCTCCAGATTTGTTGAAATTCTATTGAATTTTCAATTACAACTGCCCAAACATTTCAAAATTTCAGTTATTGTTATTGTTAAAAAATTGTAATTGTTATTGTCGAATTTCGGACTGAAAGTCACAATCTGTCAAATGTGACAACTGCAATTGTCAAATTTGGAACTGAAATAGTCAAAATCAATCATATTTTCAATTAAAAATGAAATGCTATACAATTTTATAGTATGTAATTTTGTAACGTCTGGTCTTTCCATTCACTGATAAATTTCCTAATACTTATCTTAAATTCTGTTGAATTTCGGAATGAAAGTCACAATCTGTCAAATTTGACAACTGCAACTGTCAAAATCTATCAAATTTGACTACTGCAACTGTCAAATTTGGGACTGAAATAGTCAAAATCAGTCATATTTTCAATTACAAATGAAATGCTATACAATTTTATAGTAAGTAATTTTGTAACGTCTGGTCTTTCCATTTACTGACAAATTTCCTAATACTTATCTTAAATTCTGTTGAATTTCGGACTTAAAGTCACAATCTCTCAAATTTGACAACTGAAATTGTCAGAATCTGTCAAATATGACAACTGAAACTGTCATAATCTGCCAAATTTTTAACTGAAATTGTCAAAACCAGTCAAATTTGACAACTGCACATGTCAGAATCTATCAAATGTACAACTTCAACTGTCTGAATCTGTCAAATTGGGCAACTGAACTCTTAAGATTTGTTAAAATTCTATTGAATTTTCAATTACAACTGCCCAAACACGTCAAAATTTCAGTTATTGTTAATGTTATTGTTATTGTTAAAAAATTGTTATTGTTTATGTCGAATTTTGGACTGAAAGTCACGATCTGTCAAATTTGACAACTGCAATTGTCAAAATCTGTCAAATTTGACAACTGCAACTATCAAAATCTGTCAAATGTTGGACTGAAATAGTCAAAACCTGTCAAATTTGACGACTGAAACTGTCAAATTTGGAACTGAAATAGTCAAAATCTGTCATATTTTCAATTACAAATATCAAATTCTATCAAATTGTTGTCTGACTCTGACACTTTGATAATAAAAATATAACTTGGTATTTAGGAGGCTAAATCAATCTATTTAGGTACTCATTTGATTTATGTTAGGGTTATGTTAGGGTTATGTAAGGGTTATGTTAGGGTTTTACACGGCAACTCCAAAAGGTCCCACAGCTTACTCGTCAAATACATATATATATATATATATATATATATATATATATATATATATATATATATATATATACTGACAGTAATATTAGGAACCAAAATAAATTTTGGTTCTTTCAATTTTTTTGGACGAATAATTACCTGGATGTATACCATGAAGGCCCTAAGTGCCGGAAGACTGACCCTCGCCAGATGTCCCAGTGAAACGCCCTTCATATCAAAGAGGACGATGTACCTGAAAACCAGATTTCAAATTGAATCCCACTCGCGTGGTATAATGAAGCCCCTGCTCGGGCGCCAAATTTGTATTCCTGTCTCTTCTTATTTGTAGGAGTTTTATCTGCCAGATATTGTTCTCAATACTACCTCTGCAATACTTGATATTCTCAGGTAAGCAATTTTCTTTCGTGATTTCCAACTGAATCCCACTCGTGTGATATTATGAAGCCCCTGCTCGGGCGCCAAATATGCTTTGGTGTTTCTTCTTATTCTAGGAGTAGATTCTTCAAAATATTGTTCTCAGTGCCCACTTAAACGTGGGTTAAAGGGCATATTTTGAAAACAGTCCCTGCTCGGGCGCCAAATTTGTAATCCCAAAATAATATGTTTTTGCAAACGACATGTTTTAATCATTCTGATGCATTTGAAATACTTGAAGAACATTTAGCTGAGAATAGAAACATAGCATGGACAAATGCAAAAGGGCACATACGAAGAAGTAAACATTGTTAACATCAAACAGACACTACCGCAATGGAATCAGGTTCCAAGTAAACTTTTATATCATTAATTACAAGATAGTGCCAAATCACTAAGCGGAAAAAACATCAGGAGTGCCAAATCACATAAGAGAAAAAAAAACATCAGGAGTGCCAAATCACATGAGAGAAAAAAAACATCAGGATGGATTTTGGTAGGTTGGTAGGTTGGTAGGTGTTAGGTTGACACCTACAACAAATACGTTGTTATTGAAACAAATATTATTTTGGGATTATAAATTTGGCGCCTGAGCAGGGCCAAATTTATAACCCCAAAATAATATTTTTTTGCAAACGACATATGCAACGATGCATTTGATATACTTGAAGAACATTTAACAAATGAAACTCGTGTAAGACACTGTGGCAATTCAAGTTTAAGTTTAGACGCGTTATTAATGCTTAATGACTGGCGAAAATTTAAATTGGCATTTCGTCACTTGTTTAACGAGGCGATTAAAAAGTATCGCATGTAAATTCCGCGTTCTTCGCAGTCCGTGGCTTGCGCTAATGACACTGGTGGGCATTCTAAACATTCTCTTTGGCAATTTCTCTTTAATTGCGCACTCATGGGCGTCCTAATGTTATTTAGTTGATGTATGTATATATATATATATATATATATATATATATATATATATATATATATATAGACACACATTTCATACAACACCTTTAAAGACTTATTTTTTTAACATTTAATCATGGCTTAAAGGGCATATATTGAAAAGCGTCCCTGCTCGGGTGCCAAATTTATAAGCGTCCCTGCTCGGGCGCCAAATTTATAATCCCTAGGGACCTTCTTCTACGGAAGAAACGGAAGTGTCAAGGCATTCGATGGAAGGGTGATTACAGGTCTCGAGTTAACAGAAGACAAGAATAATTGTCAGATGCAAAGGCAGGCGAAGAAGAAGACGGGAAGAGTTACAGGTCTCGAGTTATTAGAAGACAAGAAGAATTGTCAGATGCAGAGGCAGGAGAGGCAGAAGAAGGGAAGAGTTACAGGTCTCGAGTTATTAGAAGACAAGAACAATTGCCACATCCAGAGGCAGGCGAAGAAGAAGATGGGAAGAGTTACAGGTCTCGAGTTATTAGAAGACAAGAAGAATTGTCAGATGCAGAGGCAGGAGAGGCAGAAGAAGGGAAGAGTTACAGGTCTCGAGTTATTAGAAGACAAGAAGAATTGCCACATCCAGAGGTAGGCGAAGAAGAAGACTAGAAGAGTTACAGGTCTCGAGTTATAAGAAGACAAGAAGAATTGCCAGATGCAAAGGCGGGAGAGGAAGAAGAGGGAGGAAATTGTGCAGTTTCGAACGCACCCTTCGGCCAGGCCGTCCTCGCTGAGCACGCAATCGTTGAACATGCAGAAGCCCTTGACGGCATCGGCGAAGACCAGCTTCGTGTAGTCTGGGTCCTTGACGCTGTACAGGAGCACCCTGTATCCCTCGGGAGTCGACTGAGGAAGGCGCACAATGTGTCTGGAATGAAAACAATGTTTACACACGAACAGTTGATGAGAAATACATAAAAGTAGGACAACCTCTAATGACCTCTAGACAGTGACCTTGCTGACCTCTAAAAAATACCTCTTTTTTAGAGGTCAGCAAGGTCACTGTCAACAGTCTAGTCATAAAGAGCGGCGTCTTGGATTAGGGTTTGCAAGGTATTTGTAAGCGGGCAGCTATTGGAGGGTCTCTGCAAGTTTTGGGTGACAATTGCTACAGAAGGGGAGCGATCGCCAAGCTGTTTCACTAGTCTTTCCCTTAAAATCCGATACGAACACGTACAAATTATGTAGCAGATCCATTTAACAAGAACTCATTTAGCGAAACGTCGTGTCTGTCGTCAATTAGGGTCACTTAGGTCAGGGGGTACATTTGCAGATTTAGGGCCATTTGAAAATCAAGACGCTCAGCGACGAAAACAAGTAATTGCCAAAAAAACGTCACCTCAAAACGTCATCTCACGTCTCCGAAGCGGTTGGTCAAAATTCTAGTATGAGATGAGTTTCAAGTTGCTGAAAAAATTACCAGTCATATCACAGGTAAGTGTTATGCTTATTCTTTCGTCTCTTGCCTCAAAGGTGTCCGAAATGTCAAAGGTGTCTCGTTTCGCAGCACTTCCGCCCGTTAACCTCCGTGAGCAATGCCGCCCATCTCCTGGGGGCGCTGCAGGTGTACCCGCCGCACCTGGACGTCGTCGGCGGCGTGTGGAAGGACCTGGTGCGCTCGCAGTCTCTTCCGCCGAACGTCAGACCCAGGAAGGGCTCGCAAACTGTGCCCCAGAGCTCCGAATGGGAGCTGCAGGTGAGGAGGCCCGCGAGGCTCTTGGACTGCGGCCGCCACCAGCGCGCGAGGACGCCGGACGCCCAGGACCAGAGCCGCAGCTTCGCCACCTCCTCGAGCAGGGGCCGTCCGAAGACTCGCGGCGGCGCCAGGGAGGCCAGCTTCTTCAGCAAGCTCTTCGGCAGCGACCAGGAGGACAGATGCCCCAGGCCGGTCAAGTGCGAGCAGAAGGAGGACGCGAAGGGCAGGAAGAGCTTCGTGTGCGGCCCCGTCGAGCTGGACGGCGCCAAGAAGGAGTGCCAGCGGATGGGTGCCGCCAAGTGCAAGATCGTGGACGACAAGTGCAAGATGGCCGTGCAGTGCCACCAGGTTACCTACCCGAAGAGTGACGGGATGGTGAAGAGGGAGCCCAAGCATGGACCCGGGAAGCCTGGAATGCCGGTGTTCGACTTCAAGGAAGTCATAGACGACGGCGAGGTTTGCGTGAAGGCGGAGGTGAAGACCAAGCCTGAAGATAAGATACTTCAACTATCATGTGCGGAACAAAGGATTGCCAAAGAAGCCAAAGAGGAAAGGTACCCCTGCTGTACGCTTGGGTCGCCCCAGGAGGCGGTCAAGGACCTGCCCATCTGCCCGCTGAAGCCAAAGCGCGAGGTAATCTCCAAACAGTACGTCGCACCCAAAGAAGAAGCGCTGTGTCCCAAGGACCAGGAGCCAAAGCGCGAGGTAATCGCCAAACAGTACGTGGCGCCCAAAGAAGGAGCGGTATGTCCCGAGGATGCGAAGCCAAAGGGCAAGGTAATCGCCAAACAGTACGTGGCGCCTAAAGAAGAAGTGGTGTGTCTCGAGGATGAGTACCCTAAGAGCGAGATAAACGCCAAACAGTACGTCGTGCCCGAAGAAGCGGTATGTCCCAAATACCAGAAGCCACAGCGCGAGGTAATCGCCAAACAATACGTCGCACCCAAAGAAGGAGAGGTATGTCCCGAGGACGTGAAGCCAAAGGGCAAGGTAATCGCCAAACAGTACGTGGCGCCCGAAGAAGAAGTGGTGTGTCTCGAGGATGAGTACCCTAAGAGCGAGATAATCGCCAAACAGTACGTTGCACCCAAAGAAGAAGCGGTATGTCCCGAATACCAGAAGCCAAAGGGCAAGGTAATCGCCAAACAGTACGTGGCGCCTGAAGAAGTATCGGTATGTCCCGAGGACATGAAAACCGACATGTGCCGAAACATACCGCTGAAGAAGGTTGAGAAGATTAAGGTGGAGAGCGCACCCACAGCTCATCTGAAGGTCCTGTATGCTGCGAAACCGCTGCTTCTGGGGCACAGGCTGCAGGTGCCAAACCTGAGCGCCAAATTGGGGCTCCCCGTTATACCGTCTAGCAAGAAACGAAAGGTCGCCAAAGAAGGGGCACTCGTCAAAATCTGCGAGCCAGAAGAGGAAGAACCTTGCGAAGATGAAAGGCCCAGGCAAAGGATACCCAAAGCAAAACCAGGGTGTGGACTTGCACTGCTAACTTGCGCGGAACAGAAGATTGTCAACGACAAGGCGCGCGCCAAACACGAGGAAGCATCATGTGAAGCAGAAGAACCTGAGTGTGAAGATGAGGCAGTTAAAATATCATGTGCGGAACAAAGGATCGCCACAGAAGCTGAAGAGAAAAGGTACTCCAAACAACCTAAAGCAATTTGCGAGCAAGAAAACGAAGACCCTAAATGTGAAGATAAGGCACGTAAACTATTCTGTGCCGAACAAAGGAACGCCAAAGCCAAAGAAGAAAATTACTTCAAACGACCTGAAGTAATTTGCGAGCAGGAAAAAGAAGATCCTGAATATAAAGATAAGGCGCCTAAATTATCATGTGCCGAACAAAGGATCGCCAACGAATCCAAAGAGGAAAGGTACACCAAAGAACCTAACGCAATTTGCGAACAAGAAGCCCCTGAGTGTGAAGATAAGGCACCTAAGCTACCATGTGCCGAACTAAGGATCGCCAAAGAAGCCAAAGAAGAAAGTTACTTCAATCAACCTGAAGTAATTTGCGAGCAGGAAAAAGAAGATCCTGAATATAAAGATACAGCGCCTAAATTATCATGTGCCGAACAAAGGATCGTCAACGAATTAAAAGAGGAAAGGTACACCAAAGAACGTAAAGCAATTTGCGAGCAAGAAGCCCCTGAGTGTGAAAATAAGGCACCTAAGCTATCATGTGCCGAACTAAGGATCGCCAAAGAAGCCAAAGAGGAAAGTTACTTCAATCAACCTGAAGTAATTTGCGAACAGAAAAAAGAAGATCCTGAAGATATAGATAAGGTACCTAAATTATCATGTGCCGAACAAAGGATCGCCAAAGAAGCCAAAGAGGAAAGGTACACCAAAGAACCTAAAGCAATTTGCGAGCAAGAAGCCCCTGAGTGTGAAGATAAGGCACCTAAGCTATCATGTGCCGAACTAAGGATCACCAAAGAAGCCAAAGAGGAAAGTTACTTCAAACAACCTGAAGTAAATTGCGAGCAGAAAAAAGAAGATCCTGAATATGAAGATAAGGTACCTAAAGTGTCATGTGCCGAACAAAGCATTGTCAAAGAAGCCAGAGAGGAAACGTGGCACAAACGGCCTGAAGAAATTTGCGAGCAAGAATACGAACAACCAGAATGTGAAGATAAGGCACCTAAACAATCATGTGCACAACCCAAGTGGCTTGAAACAATTAAGAAAACGGAAAGAAGAGGTATTGTATGGTATTGTATGGTATTGTATGGTATTGTATGGTATTGTATTGTATTTATTTCTCCTTTGACTTGAAATAGCTATTTCTTCGGCTTGGTGTTATATGCAACCTTATGCACCTTAAGTAACATTTTTTCAAATTTTATTTCTATATTATGGGCTATATACGCTATATTATGCGCTATATATATATTATACGCTATATTATAGGCTACAGGGCTATATTATATATGGAAATTATGTTATTATAATTGCAAATTAGCAATAATCGTTGGAAACGGCAAAAAATTTGATTGAAAAATAAAGGCAGCACTGAAAATTATAAAATTCGCAGCATAAAGTTAATGTGTTGTTGGAAACTGCAAAAATTTTACTGAAAACTGCTAAATATTTACTAGAAATTTTCAATGAAACAAAGAAAAACATGAAATTATACTTGAAAATTACAAATTACATGAAATTACACTTGAAAATTACAAATTTTCATAGAAAATTGCAAAATTGTTGTTCTAAATTAAACATTGCAGTGAAAATGCTAACATTACCAGCATGAATTTAAAATTTTAGTGGCAATAACAAAGGTTTTACTGGAAATAGTGAAATTTTCATGGAAGCTCTAAAAGTGCTCACAGAAAATTATGTTATTATAATTGCAAATTAGCAATAATATTTGGAAACGGCAAAAATTTTGATTGGAAAATAAAGGCAGCACTGAAAATGATAAAATTCGCAGCATAAAGTTAATATGTTGTTGAAAACTGTAAAATTTTTACTGAAAACTGCAAAATATTTACTAGAAATTTTCATGAAAACAAAGAAAAACATGAAATTACACGTGAAAATCACAAATTTTCATAGAAAATTGCAAAATTGTTGTTCTAAATTAAACAGGTAAAGTTAACATTTTCACGGCAATGTTAACTTTACCAGCATGAATTTAAAATTTTAGTGGCAATAACAAAAGTTTTACTGGAAATAGTGAAATTTTCATAGAAGCTCTCAAAGTGCCCACAGAAAATTATGTTATTCTAATTGAAAATTAGCAATATTCGTTTGCACATCTGATTTTAACAAAAAAAATCGGAGAACGAGCGTTTTTACATTTTTGTCGCTCTAGAGCGGCAAAGTTACAGTTCTAGGAAAACTTCAATTTTGCTTTGTCAAGTACGAGCGCAAATGTCTACGGTTGTAGAAAAAGTGTTTAAGTCGTCATACAAGATTAAAACAAGACATAAAAAAAAATACATGTATATAAATTTATTGGTACAAAAAATTGTGGTATTATTGTAGAGTAAATTCTATCAATATAGTGAACCTTCAGCCAAGTGTTTGATTTACCTTAATACATGTATTATTTAGGTACGACGTCCAAGATGCCTCGAAGGTCCGGAGAAAAGGGTCATAACGTGTCGAAGGGCAAGATAGCCGAAGACCCTTGTGCAGAGCCCTTCGTGGCCCCGTGCACAACGCGACCGGTCGACATTCCGATACCGATGCTGTTCAGCATCCTAGACGTGACCAAGAACGACCCTTGCTACAAGGGTGACCCCTCGTGCAGCAGGGCGAAGAAGAGATCAAAGGATGACTCGAAGATTGAGGGCTGTAATGCAAAGTTTAAAGACGATAAGACGAAACCTAACAACGATCAGATGAAGTTTAAGGACGAGAAGACGAAGTCGAAGGACGACAAGACGAAGTTGAAGGACGCCAAGATTAAGTCAAACGACGACAAGACGAAATCGACCTGCGATGAGATGAAGTTGAAGGACGATAAGACGAAGTCTAAGGTCGATAAGACGAAGTCTAATGACGATAAGACGAAGTCTAAGGACGATAAGACAAAGTCTAAGGACGATAAGACAAAGTCTAAGGACGATAAGACAAAGTCTAAGGATGATAAGACAAAGTCTAAGGACGATAAGACAAAGTCTAAGGACGATAAGACAAAGTCTAAGAACGATAAGACGAAGTCGAAGGACAATAGGATGAAGCCCATGTGCAAGCTGAGCCCTAAGCCTAAGCTGGAAGATGATGGTAATTATAAAATCGAAGCGTACGTACAGTCATGCTCACATAAATCTAGTACAAGAAATTAGGTTACAATAGCAATTTTATGTAGCAATGTCAATTTATTTGTACTAGATTTATGTGAGCATGACTGTACAAAGAGGCGCCGGCATCAACTTGATACAACCGCAACCCATGTGCAGGGTAGAGCCTCAACCCAAAAAAGCAAATGAGCCATTTGTTGCAGGCAAGTTTGGGTCTGATCGACCGCAACTTGAAGAAGTTGCTGGGAAGACTGCGCGCAGGCCAAGGCAGGAGCCCAAAGAAGATGGTCGGTGGAGGGACGAAAGGGCTTGCGAGGAACGTGATTGCAGACGTGACCGAAGCCCCAGTGAATATAAATGCGAGTCGACGTGCGATTTGGACTGCGCGCCAAATGAAGAAAGTACCTGCGAGAGGGGGTTCGAGAGCGCGAAAAACGAAGAATCGAAACCCAAGCCGAAGGAAGGTGTTAAGAAGCGCAAGACCGCAAGTCGGGGTGAAGGAGTCGTATTGCTGAAGGGAATGCAACCGATGCCCATGTGCAACCAAAATGCAAGGCCCAACGAAGAAAGGCGGATGAAAGCAAGTAAGCGATCTGAAGTAGATGTCGGCTTGAAGAGGGACGAAGCGCAACCAAGGCCCCAAGAAGAAAGGCGGACGAAAGCAGGTGCGCGACTCGAAGAAGATGCCGGCTTGCAGAGGGACGAAGAGCAACCAACGCCAAAGGAAGATACGTGTAAGAAGGAAGCTTCCAGGTCATGTCCAAAGGAAGACACGTGCAAGAAGGAAGCTTCCAGGCCGTGTCCAAAGGTAGATACGTTCGACACAGAAGCTTCTAGGTCATGTCCACAGGAACACACGTACAAGAAAGAAGCTTCCAGGCCATGTCCAATGGAAGATACGTGCGAGACAGAAGCTTCCAGGTCATGTTCAAAGGAAGACACGAGCAAGAAGGAAGCTTCCAGGCCCAAGTCAGCTCCAACATTAGGGAAAAAGTCTCCCAAACATAAACTAAAGACGGTCTCATGCCCTGAAGAAGAACCTTCTAAGGTAGCCGGTTGCGGGCCCGCTAGCGACGCCTGCCGTAGGAACGTTTCGGAACCCAACCTGAGGACGACCTCGGGGACCTGCCCGAAGCCGCGGACCTCAGGGTACCACCTGGTGCAACGGATGAACGCCTGCTGCGCGGCCATCTGGAAGGTTGCAAGGGTGACCGGCGCGGAGCCCATCAGCGACCCCACCGCCGACACGTGCGAGCGCAGGGACCCCACCCCCGTGGTTGAGGTGGCCGAGCCGGAGGGCCGGGCCGACCCCAAGCTCGACCCCGAGGCCAAGACCGCCGTCGAGGAGCCACACGAGGAGGTTGAGGCGAAGATCTGCAAGCGCAAGGACTGCTGTGCAACGCGCGACACGAGGAAGAGGAAGCGCGACCAGAAGAAGTGCACCGAGGAGGACACTTGCGGTCTACCACGCCCGGAGGCGCAGGTCGAGACGGACGCCTCCGCCAAGGAGGCGCCCTGCCCGGACGACGAGTGCAGGAGGTGCAAGAGGTACAAGACCTGCGAGGAGCCAGAGGCTTGTGGTGAGTAAACGAACGCATTTGAAGCCTATTTACGGCCAGTTGAACAACTTTTGGTGAAGGGTTTTGCGACGTGCCTGATTGGCTTTGGTCACAATTAGGTCGTGGGGCATGTGGACATTCCCTCGAGATATCGCAGAGGACCAGGCTCTCGATGTCGGAGAGTAGGGGGGTAAAAGGGGCTCCACGCATTTTGTCTTTCACCTGTTTCGTCCTCAGGCAAGCCCGTAGCCTGCTTGCATACAACTTTTGATGAAGGGTTTATTTTGTCTTTATCGTACAACTTTTGACGAAGGGTTTATTTTGCCTATCACCTGTTTCGTCGTCAGGCAAGCCCGTAGTCTGCTTGCATATAACTTTTGATGAAGGGTTTATTTCGTCTTTCACCTGTTTCATCCTCAGGCAAGTCCACAGCCTGCTTGCATACAACTTTTGTTGAAGGGTTTATTTTGTCTTTCACCTGTTTCTTCCTTAGGCAAGCCCGTAGCCTGCTTGCAGTCGAACTGCTGCAAGAAGCCAGAGAAGCTGCCGGAGAGGAACTGCTGCAAGCCGTTC
This sequence comes from Othius punctulatus, assembly GCA_951805005.1. Classification (NCBI taxonomy): domain Eukaryota; kingdom Metazoa; phylum Arthropoda; class Insecta; order Coleoptera; family Staphylinidae; genus Othius; species Othius punctulatus. Next base: position 506,241 of record OX638146.1, read on the forward strand.
AAGAAGCTCCCCGAGATCGGCTGCCCCAGGAAGCCCAGGGACTTGCCCCCGTGCTCTGAGGAGGAATGCCCTAAGCTGCCGAAGCCGCAAGGTACTACGGACCGTCTAAGTACCACAGACCGTCTAAGTACCTCGGACCGTCTAAGTACCACGACCCGTCTAAGTACCACGGACCGTCAAAGTACCACAAACTGTCTTAGTACTACGACCCATCTAAGTACCACGGACCGTCTTAGTACGACGACCCATTTAAGTACCACGGACCGTCAAAGTACCACGGACCGTCAAAACTTAAAGACACGGACCGTCAAAACTTAAAGAGTAAAAAGGTCTTCGTTCCTGCAGCTTATCTTTCTTCTTCAGTTCCGTGCTGCTTCGGTGAGACGAAGAAGAAGCCCTGCGAGTTCGTGAAGCCGCCCAGGGCGCCGTCGCCGAAGCCGGTGGACCCCTGCGGCCCCCAGATCGTGATCCCTCCAAAGCCCAAAGACGCCCGCCCCACTGTGGAGGTAAGCACCGGACCCCCCAGCTGCTTTCGGACGAAGGTGCCGAAGAAGGCGGCGAAGGAGCAGAAGAGGTCGCCGCCGCCATGCCAGGACAAGCACAGCGACTGGAGGCCTGTGAAGATTAGAGGTAAGACGGAGGAAGAGTGGTGCGTGGTATCGTGGGATACCGATAAGTCGTAGTTACGTTTGTATGGGTGGTCGATATTATGTGTAGGTCACCCACATAGATCGGGGAAGGTTGCAAGGGATACCTTGGTTGCGTTGCAACAACACAACCTTTCTAACTCCACGTTCCTTACATATACGACGGTGGTAAACTGGTGGGGTGTATCGTGGAATATCAATACGATGTTACGATGTTACGTGTAGGTCACCTACATAGATCGGGGAAGGTTGCAAGGGATACCTTGCGTGCGTTGCAATAACCCAACCTTGCTAACACCATGTGTAGGTCACCCACATAGATCGGGGAAGGTTGCAAGGGATACCTTGCGTGCGTTGCAATAACCCAACCTGGCTAACACCATGTGTAGGTCACCCACATAGATCGGGGAAGGTTGCAAGGGATACCTTGCGTGCGTTGCAATAACCCAACCTTGCTAACACCATGTGTAGGTCACCCACATAGATCGGGGAAGGTTGCAAGGGATACCTTGGTTGTGTTGCAATAACCCAACCTTGCTAACACCACGTTCCTTACATATACGTAAACATTCCGTTACAACGAGTTGCTCGTGTAATTTCTTAATCCGAGTTCCGTTAACACCTGCAGGTGACAGACCGAGGTACTCCTCCAGATCGGATCCGTGCTGGGCTTCACAGGGAGGAAAGACTACCTCGAAGGACGGCTACACCAGGGCCGGCAACCATAACCGGACCAAGGCCAGCTCGCTTTACCCATCGCCCAAGCTGACCAGCAGCTTACCAAAGGCGACGGCCAGGAAGGGCTTCCTGGACAGCGCCAGGGGGCTGTACAAGAGCCTTCTGGAGGTGATGATGCCCGGCAGGAAGTCCGGTGGGGCGAAGAGTGCCGCAGGGCAGTCCATGTTGACCTCCGACGCGAGGCACAAGCAGCCCATCAACTACCTGTACAACCTCCCAGGTGAGACGGTTTGACCCAAAGGTCCGGTTTCGTACATTTAAAAGACACTCGAGTACTTGAAAAGCCACATTTTGATTTCCCTTGGGTAGGTTCCCTAAAGCCCCTCAGCACTTGGCACTTTGCCCTCAGGCCCTCAGCACTTGGCCTCTGTAGTTCTTTTGTGCTTTACCCTGTGAACTCAGCTTTCATCCATGAGTCCTGTTCCTTTGGAAAAGCCCAGAATCTCTTTGGGTGCAAAGCTCCTTTTTTCCCTTGGGTAGGTACCCGAAAGCCCTTCAGCACTTGGCACTTTGCCTTCAGCCCCTCAGCACTTGGCATCTGTAGTTATTTTGTGCTTTACCCTGTGGACTCAGCTTTCATAAATCAATCCTGTTCTTTTGAAAAAGTCTAGAATCATTTGGGTGCAAAGCTGCTTTTTTTCCCCTTGGGTAGGTTCCCGAAAACCCTTCAGCACTTGGCACTTTGCCCTCAGCTCCTCAGCACTTGGCCTCTGTAGTTCTTTTGTGCTTTACCCTGTGGACTCAGCTTTCATCCATCAATCCTGTTCCTTTGAAAAAGTCCAGAATCTCTTTGGGTGCAAAGCTGCTGACTGTCTTTGGTACCACGAAGGGGTTCCCAAATAATCCCTACTACAAGAATAACCCCTACTACTCCTCCACCTATGGCGTAAGTGGCTCCTCCAAAGTACCTTTTCCCACAAGGTCCCACATACCTATACATCTATGTACTTATACCTATACCTATACATGGGCTATACATCCCCTTGGAAAAGTTGGCACGCGATTTTCATAAAATTTTCAAATTCTACCTAGAAGGTTCGAAGGACTAAGCGAAGTTCGAATGACCGCATCTGCTATATTGTATCTACCTGAGCACGTCACTTGGCTCTGTCGTCTTGATAGTATAGAGGGTTCGAAAGACGAAGGGAGGTTCGATCTTGATTTTCTTGAGTCTCAATTAGAAATTGATTGGTATCAGTTTGAACTTGATTGGTCTCAATTTGAACTTGAAATGGTATAGACCCCTCAAATGTATTCTAGGTAACTGAACCACGAAATGGGCCTACATAAGTTAGCTCATACCCTGGAACCGACCCAGCAGTGGACCATTGCTCAGCCACCCAATGTGCGTTTTTTTTAAATGACATGACGTAAACTGAAACAATCGACGACAGCTCAAACAAACGAGCAACGTAACAAAAGTACGGCTTTCTGTCTTATTTCTTCCTTCTCTCGTTTGCATAACGATTTGAAACTCGCCATTTGGGCGCGAGTAAAGATGCCCACGTTTGGGCAAACACTCGTCCATCATCAAACATGCCTATGCAAATTGCGCTCGCCGTTTCTCTTTTCGTAATCCGTAAAAGAGCGATTTCACGGCCGCGTAATGAGCGAGTGGAACCGCCGTTTCGTAATATTAATGGACTTTGAAGTAGCCGAGGCACGACGAGGTCTTGAGAATTAATTTGCGCTAATGCTCAAACATTTGCACCATTTTCATGAAATACGTGTACAAAGATTGTTGAGAATCTTTGATCAACTTTTGATCAACTGGGTTAGGCTAGGGTTAGGTTAAACTGGCAGATTGATCAACTGGGTTATCTGCAAAAACAATGATGCTCATTTTTTGGTGCTCATATATTTATTTTCCATGTTCAGTGCAACTTATCCATCACATTATCTGTTGCAGAAATGGGCGATGATGGTATACTGAAGAGGTCGGAAGACGTATGGGCCTTCCAGGTGAAAGACCCAACCAAGGAGGATAATCCGCGCAATCAGTGGGGCGTTCCGAAAAATACGGCGAAAGAGAGCAAAGAGGAGGAAGAACATAACAGAGATAGCGTAGAAGAAGCAGAGGAAAAATATGTCGGCGATGACTATTGCTGTAGGAAGTAGGGGCGGACGAGAGGAGGCAATTGGGGGGTGTCGAAAAACAGCATAACAGAGATAGCGCAGAGGAAGAGGAAGAGGTAAAGGAAGAAGCAGAGGAAAAAAATGTTGGCGATGACTATTGCTGTAGGAAGTAGGGGCGGATGGGAGGACGCAATTGGGGGGGTGTCGAAAAACGGTTTAACAGAGATAGCGTAGAAGAAGCAGAGGAAAAAAATGTTGGCGACGACTATTGCTGCAGGAGGTAGGCGGACGAGAGGACGCAATTGGAGGGCGTAGAAGAAGCAGAGGAAAAAAATGTCGGCGATTACTATTGCTGTAGGAGGTAGGAAGACGAGAGGAGGCAATTGGAGGGTGTCGAAAATCGGAAGAAGCAGGAACGAAGAACACCTCCCAGTTTCCCAATCCTCACTGTTACTTCACTTACGCTAGCTGCATGCAGGTCTCTATCTTCTTGGAGTGCACGTCGCGGTCGGCGAAGATGGCCGGGCTGCTGGTCCTCAGCGTGAAGTAGGTCTCGATGGAGTGCTTGGCCTTGTCGACGTTGTAGAAGCAGGCGTGCAGGAAGAGGTAGATGTACTCGTCGGAGATGGGCGGCAGATGGGGCTGCGTGGTCATCCTGGTTGAAAGGCAAATCAGCGACCTCCGAATGTACGGTTTTTACAAAATTGGCGCCCAAGCAGGGACCCTGCCCACCATTAGCATCTAGATAAATATAGCGATACAGGAAGTCTTTACAAGTTTGGGCTGTACAGCCCAACGGCTGTCATAGTTGTCATTTGTTTCTGTTTCTGACGGCAGAATCCATGGTTTTTACAAAATTGGCGCCCAAGCAGGGACCCTGTACACCATTAGCATCTAAATAAATATAGAAATACAAGAAGTTTTTACAAGTTTGGGCTGTACAGCCCAACGGCTGTTATAGTTGTCATTTGTTTCTGTTTCAGACGGCAGAATCCATGGTTTTTGCAAAATTGGCGCCCAAGCAGGGACCCTGCCCACCATTAGCATCTAGATAAATATAGCGATACAAGAAGTTTTTACAAGTTTGGAACGGCTGTTATAGTTGTCATTTGTTTCTGTTTCTGACTGCAGAATCCATGCTTTTTAACAAAATTGGCGCCCAAGCAGGTACCCTGTCCACCATTAGCAGCTAGATAAATACAGCGATACAAGAAGTTTTTACAAGTTTGGGCTGTACAGCCCAACGGCTGTTATAGTTGTCATTTGTTTCTGTTTCAGACGGCAGAATCCATGGTTTTTGCAAAATTGGCGCCCAAGCAGGGACCCTGCCCACCATTAGCATCTAGATAAATATAGCGATACAAGTCACGTTTAAAGTTTTTACAAGTTTGGGCATTTTCGGTGGTTTAGAGATAAATGGCTTTAAAGTTAACTTGTTAGAATAAGTTTAAATAGACTAAAATATGTACACAGTTTTCTAAACTTTTTCCTGCAATATTGAACTTTAAACTTTAACTTAAAATAAATAGACAAAACTTTAAAGCCATTTATCTCTGAACTACCAAAAATGCACTTAAACCCTTTTACTTCTAGACCTCTCAATTACAAGGTTATGTTTGCTCTGATTGGTTGACGTCTATGACGTATGCTTGTCACGTGTTTTTGGCGTTAATTCTGCCCCATTACGTGCGAGAAAACTAATTACTTTGTTATTATCACCATGTTATCGCCAAATTACAACACTAAAGAGAAACTATTTGGGCACAATTAGTTTGGAATGCTTTTAAATAACGAGCTGATTTGCCTTTGACGTAAAACTACGTTTTACGTGAGGGGCCGTAAAACGTAATTTAATCACCGTAGTCGTTTCGGGCGCGAATCCCGGCATCATCAATGAGCGTAGATGCGGTTGTGCAACTAGAAACTTCCACTTTCTCGAGCGAGAAATCGTGTGTGTGTGTGTTTGTTGAGAGGCTGTGCGCCTAAGTGAGAAAGAGAGAGGTGAGAGTTCACGTCTGGCACGAGAAATTCGTACGAATATTTTTATGTGGTCCAGTAATGTGGGATTTGGACGGTTATGCGATGGGTAGAAAGTTATTGCAAGAGAATCGTTTTCCTTGAGGATTCCCAAAAGTCTCATGAATGATTTTATTGACCTATTCATATGAATAGCTATAATTGCTATTATTTTTTCGCAATTAGCAATTGTGGGTTCACACCTAACATTGGAAAAGTTGCTTCTAATCTTTATATACTATAACTATCGTATAATTGAATCAGAATCCGACAGCAAAATACGTAATGAACGAAAAATCCAATTCAAATCCGACAGCAAAATACATAATGAACGAAACTATTATTTGGTACCATTAAAAAAATAATTTATATTGCTGTCGGATTAAATTATAGGGTTATTGTGCGGTTAAAACCTCAAAACAGTTAAAACAATCGGTGAATTTGACATGTTTTGACACGTCAATAAACGACAGGTGTAAAAATTTTGCGGTTATGTTAATTTATTAGCATGTTTGCGCCTGTAAACGACGTCATAACAGTTCGTAATATAATGTCAGCTGGTTTAACCTCAAAACAGTTAAAACAATCGGTGAATTTGACATGTTTTGACACGTCAATAAACGACAGGTGTCAAAATTTTGCGGTTATGTTGATTTATTAGCATGTTTGCGTCTGTAAACGACGTCATAACAGTTCGTAATATAATGTCAGCTGGTTTAACCTCAAAACCGTAAAAACAATTGGTGAATTTGACATGTTTTGACACGTCAATAAACGACAGGTGTCAAAATTTTGCGGTTATGTTAATTTATTAGCATGTTTGCGCCTGTAAACGACGTCATAACAGTTCGTAATATAATGTCAGCTGATTTAACCTCAAAACAGTTCAAGCAATTGCTGAATTTGACATGTTTTGACACGTCAATAAACGACAGGTGTCAAAATTTTGCGGTTATGTTAATGTATTAGCATGTTTGCGCCTGTAAACGACGTCATAACAGTTCGTAATACAATATCAGCTGGCTTAACCTCAAAACAGTTAAAACAATCGGTGAATTTGACATGTTTTGACACGTCAATAAACGGCAGCTGTCAAAATTTTGCGGTTATGTTAATTTATTAGCATGTTTGCGCCTGTAAACGACGTCATAACAGTTCGTAATGTAATGTCAGCTGGTTTAACCTCAAAACAGTTAAAACAATCGGTGAATTTGACATGTTTTGGCACGTCAATAAACGAGAATTGTCAAAATTTTGCGGTGATGTTAATTTATTAGCATGTTTGCGCCTGTAAACGACGTCATAACAGTTCGTAATGTAATGTAAGCTGGCTTAACCTCAAAACAGTTGAAACAATTGCTGAATTTGGCATGTTTTGACACGTCAATAAACGACAGGTATCAAAATATTGCGGTTATGTTAATTTATTAGCATGTTTGCGCCTGTAAACGGCGTCATAACAGTTCGTAATATAATGTCAGCTGGTTTAACCTCAAAACAGTTAAAACAATTGGTGAATTTTACATGTTTTGACACGTCAATAAACGAGTGGTGTCAAAATATTGCGGTTATGTTAGTTTATTAGCATGTTTGCGCCTGTAAACGACGTCATAACAGTTCGTAATATAATGTCAGCTGGTTTAACCTCAAAACAGTTAAAACAATTGGTGAATGTGACATGTTTTGTCACGTCAATAAACGAGTGGTGTCAAAATATTGCGGTTATGTTAGTTTATTAGCATGTTTGCGCCTGTAAACGACGTCATAACAGTTCGTAATATAATGTCAGCTGGTTTAACCTCAAAACAGTTAAAACAATTGGTGAATGTGACATGTTTTGTCACGTCAATAAACGACAGGTGTCAAAATATTGCGGTTATGTTAGTTTATTAGCATGTTTGCGCCTGTAAACGACGTCATAACAGTTCGTAATATAATGTCAGCTGGTTTAACCTCAAAACAGTTAAAACAATTGGTGAATGTGACATGTTTTGTCACGTCAATAAACGACAGGTGTCAAAATTTTGCGGTTATGTTAATATATTAGCATGTTTGCGTCTGTAAACGCGGTCATAACAGTTCGTAATATCATGTAAGCTGTTATAATTCCGTGCTTTTTAAATTTAAACGTTTTTGCGCGACGGAATTCGTGACTTTCCAGTGGCACAAGTGATCTTTGGACTGAGATAATTGCGAATTTTCTCCTTCGTACGTTACCGGTGTCGAAACAACTGAAAGGCGGAAACCTGCGGCTGGGCGTTGCGCAACTGTCTGCGCGCCAAAACATGCACTTCCGCCAGAAAAAAACATATTTTCCCACCCACGCATTACAACAAATTATCGTCCATCGATTATTGCGGGGTTCGTTTTGAAACTCGTTTGTTCTAATTCCCTCTAATTTGGGGATGTCGTAACAGTTAAGTAAGAGCAAAATTGTACCGAGAAAACGCAAGGAAATTGCACGCAGGCGACAGGATATAGCTTGACAGCGCCTAATAATCGTGCGGGAAATAGTTAAACGGCGTTTAAGAAAATGTTTCGCCCGCAATGAAAATAATCAACGTGATTTACGTGCAAGCAAATAAATGGGCAATTATTTCCAAGTACAGCGGCCGCTCTATGATGACCTTAATTAGCCACAGCAGCAAAAATAGGTCGTCGTTAAATCAACGATAATAGGTGCAAACATCTGCAATGAATCTAGATAAATTTAATGGACCAATAATAGTTACATTTAAAGTTTTCACAAATTTGGCGCCCAAGCAGGGACCTGTAGTGTCCCTGCTTGACACTACAGTGTAGTGTTCGCGACTATATCAGATAATAACCCTAACAGTATTATTCATTAAAAAAATAAGCCGCGCTTTAATGGTGGTTTAATCTTAGTAACCTTTGTTACTACTTACGTTTAAACAATATCTATATTAATCTAGTGATACCAATAATAGTTACGTTCATAGTTTTAAGCAGATATAAGTCGTCGTTACATAAACGATAATAGGTGCAAAAATGTGCAATGAATCTAGATAAATTGAATGCACCAATAATAGTTACATTTAAAGTTTTCGCAAATTTGGCGCCCAAGCAGGGACCCTACCGACTATACGCATCTAAATAAATAGAGCGATATAAACACCAGCCACGTTTATAATCAATATCTATATTAATCTAGTGATACCAATAATAGTTACGTTTACAGTTTTAACACCAAACTCAATTTGCTCCCCACTATATCATGTAATAACCCTAACAGTATTATTCATTAAAAAAATTAAGCCGCACTTTAACGGTGGTTTAATCTTTGTAACCTTTATTACCAGTTACGTTTAATCAATATCTGTATTAATCTAGTGATACCAATAATAGTTACGTTCATAGTTTCAAGCAGATATAAGTCGTCGTTGCATAAACGATAATAGGTGCAAAAGTATGCAATGAATCTAGATAAATTGAATGCACCAATAATAGTTACATTTAAAGTTTTCGCAAATTTGGCGCCCAAGCAGGGACACTACCGACTATACGCATGTAAAAAAATAGAGCGATATAAACACCAGTCACGTTTATAATCAATATCTATATTAATCTAGTGATACCAATAATAGTTACGTTCATAGTTTTAAGCAGATATAAGTCGTCGTTACATAAACGATAATAGGTGCAAAAATGTGCAATGAATCTAGATAAATTTAATGCACCAATAATAGTTACATATAAAGTTTTCACAAATTTGGCGCCCAAGCAGGGACACTACTGACTATAAGCATCTAGATAAATAGCGCGATATAAATACCAGCCACGTTTATAATCAATATCTATATTAATCTAGTGATACCAATAATAGTTACGTTTACAGTTTTAATATCAAACTTAATTTGCTCGCGACTATATCAGATAATAACCCTAACAGTATTATTCATTAAAAAAAAATAAGCCGCGCTTTAACGGTGGTTTAATCTTAGTAACCTTTGTTACCAGTTACGTTTAATCAATATCTGTATTAATCTAGTGATACCAATAATAGCTACGTTCATAGTTTCAAGCAGATATAAGTCGTCGTTACATAAACGATAATAGGTGCAAAAATGTGCAATGAATCTAGATAAATTGAATGCACCAATAATAGTTACATTTAATGTTTTCGCAAATTTGGCGCCCAAGCAGGGACACTGCCGACTATACGCATCTAAAAAAATAGAGCGATGTAAATACCAGTCACGTTTATAATTAATATCTATATAAATCTAGTAATACCAATAATAGTTACATTTAAAGTTTTCACAATTTTGGCGCCCAAGCAGGGACACTATCGACTATACGCATTTAAAAAAATAGAGCGATGTAAATACCAGTCACGTTTATAATCAATATCTATATAAATCTAGTAATACCAATAATAGTTACATTTAAAGTTTTCGCAAATTTGGCGCCCAAGCAGGGACACTGCCGACTATACGCATCTAAATAAATAGAGCGATATAAACACCAGTCACGTTTATAATCAATATCTATATAAATCTAGTAATACCAATAATAGTTACATTTAAAGTTTTCACAAATTTGGCGCCCAAGCAGGGACCCTACCGACTATAAGCATCTAGATAAATAGCGCGATATAAATACCATTATACTGTTTTTTTTTCTTTCCTTTTTTCCGCATTCAATTGTTTATCCGCCGATATAGCGATCAGGCGGCTTTCGATTCACTTTTATCCCGGCAGCTTTCATAAAACCTGCGGTTTGAAACAGGTGAACGCGCTAATGGTTATAAGACCCACTTTCTGTCTCACCTTCAACTTGAAACCGGACGCATTTCACTTTCGCACGTAACACTGAGCTGCGATTATAAGAAAAACGGGCGCCCAAAAAAGCCGGCGCAAAATCGTTGTCTAATCACCGCCGAATGTTCGTAAGAAACTTATATGGCCGAAAATAGGTGCTTTCACAAGTTAACTAAGTATGGAGTAAATGAAAACTGTCAAATATTGAAAAAATATACAGTGTGGCCGAAAAGTCGCTTTACCGAAAATAGCATAATCTCCAAAATGTTATAATCAAATTGTATTATTTTCAGTAAAGCGACTTTTCGGCCACCCTGTACATTGTTTTGAATTTATGTTATGTTCAACAATTATAATGTAATTTTTTTGTTAGATTTTTTAATGAATTATGAGTGAATTAGCAAAGAGATATGAGAATCTCTCTTCACTTGTGTGTATCTCTCTATTTTTCATCTCTCTATACTTCTATCTCTCTATTTTCCATCTCTCTATCTCTCTCTCTCTCTCTGTCCAAAGCACCCCTTAATAGCCCTCACGTAACGCCACTGCCTTATTTATCTTTTTTTATCTCTCGCCTAGTTTCTATGTGAACGCGCCTCGCGACGCCAGCATTTGTCACCGCTCGGTGGGGAAGGGCGTCGCGACGCCTTCATTTGTTTTGCACTTTGACATCGTCGACGCCAAGGCAGACAAGACGGCGCCCGTTCAGGTGAGTGTGTCAGTTTTTAGCGACGCCAGGCGTCCATTTATTTAGCGACGCCCAGCGTCGGCGTCTGCCAGCTAACCTAGAAATCATGGCATGGCAGCCAGCACAAGGAACTTAGATTACATGAAAATTCAATAGCGTGCAGAGATTAGCCTAAACAATTGAACGGAAAACAATTGAAATAACCATAACCAATGAAGTGATTATTGACTTTCAATTGTTACTATTAAAACAATTGAACGGACCTTATAACCTTTTAACGAACGAAGTGACAACTTTAAATCAACAGCGCGACAAGATTTATTAGTCGAAACAATTGAAATAACGAAAACCAATGAAGTCACTATAACTTTCAATTGTTACTATTAAAACAATTGAACGGACCTTATAACCTTTTAACGAACGAAGTGACAACTTTAAATCAACAGCGCGACAAGATTTATTAGTCGAAACAATTGAAATAACGAAAACCAATGAAGTCACTATAACTTTCAATTGTTACTATTAAAACATAACCTTATAACCTTTTAACGAACGAAGTGACAACTTTAAATCAACAGCGCGACAAGATTTATTAACCGAAACAATTGAACGGAAAACAATTGAAACAACGAAAACCAATGAAGCGATTGCAACTTTCAATTGTTACTATTAAAACAATTGAACCGACCTTATAACCGTTTAACGAACGAAGTGACAACTTTAAATCAACAGCGCGACAAGATTTATTAGTCGAAACAATTGAAATAACGAAAACCAATGAAGTCACTATAACTTTCAATTGTTACTATTAAAACATAACCTTATAACCTTTTAACGAACGAAGTGACAACTTTAAATTAACAGCGCGCAAATATTTATTAGCCGAAACAATTGAACGGAAAACAATTGAAATAACGAAAACCAATGAAGTGATTATAACTTTCAATTGTTACTATTAAAACAATTGAACGGACCTTATAACCTTTTAACGAACGAAGTAACAACTTTAAATCAACAGCGCGACAAGATTTATTAGTCGAAACGATTGAAATAACGAAAACCAATGAAGTCACTATAACTTTCAATTGTTACTATTAAAACATAACCTTATAACCTTTTAACGAACGAAGTGACAACTTTAAATCAACAGCGCGCAAAGATTTATTAGCCGAAACAATTGAACTGAAAACATTGAAATAACGAAAACCAATGAAGTAATTATGACTTTCAATTGTTACTATCAAAACAATTGAACGGACCTTATAACCTTTTAACGTACGAAGTGACAACTTTAAATCAACAGCGCGGCAAGATTTATTAGTCGAAACAATTGAAATAACGAAAACCAATGAAGTCACTATAACTTTCAATTGTTACTGTTAAAACATAACCTTATAACCTTTTAACGAACGAAGTGACAACTTTAAATCAACAGCGCGCAAAGATTTATTAGCCGAAACAATTGAACGGAAAACAATTGAAACAACGAAAACCAATGAAGTGATTGCAACTTTCAATTGTTACTATTAAAACAATTGAACGGACCTTATAACCTTTCAACGAACGAAGTGACAACTTTAAATCAACAGCGCGACAAGATTTATTAGTCGAAACAATTGAAATAACGAAAACCAATGAAGTCACTATAACTTTCAATTGTTACTATTAAAACATAACCTTATAACCTTTTAACGAACGAAGTGACAACTTTAAATCAACAGCGCGCAAAGATTTATTAGCCGAAACAATTGAACGGAAAACAATTGAAACAACGAAAACCAATGAAGTGATTACAACTTTCAATTGTTACTATTAAAATAATTGAACGGAAAACAATTGAAATAACGAAAACCAATGGAGTGATTATAACTTTCAATTGTTACTATTAAAATAATTGAACGGAAAACAATTGAAATAACGAAAACCAATTAAGTGATTATAACTTTCAATTGTTACTATTAAAACAATTGATTTAACCTATTAATGAAACGAACGAAGTGACAACTTTTTGACAGCCAAACTTATAAAAAAATCTTCCGACCACCACCAAAGCGCATTAAGGCTCCAACTGACCACTGCTTGATCTTCTGCAGTTCTTTCTTCCTTCCAGCAGGAGGGTTCTTCAGGCCATCCACGAAAGGCTGCTTGGTGCTAAGTGTAGTGGTCATCCTGTTTCAGCTCTGCATGCAGACAAAAAAACGAAAAATACAGGAAAAAACTGTCGCAATATTAAAGAATCGCCCTGTATATACGATGGTTCAAAATAGATAGCCTATGCTGCAACTTCATGGCAGTTTATACTGTCAATATATTTTTCGCAATATTAAAGAATCACCCTGTATATACGATGGCTCAAAATAGTTAGCCTATGCTGCAACTTCATGGCAGTTTATACTGTCAATAACCAAAAAAATTCAGAGAAAAAAAACAAAAAAGTATTACCGAAAATATGATTGATGATAGAGTAATGATTATTACTCAATTTATTGATTATTACTACTATCATTACGATAGAGTAATGATTATTAGGCAAAGTTGGCAATTGATTTTATAGCCGTGACATGTGAATATTCATAGTAATGGTGAGCCATAAATATTTATGTCCAATATTTTATTTAATAATTACACCTATTAAAAAAAAAATTATGCGCAATTGCGTAAATCTACAACCAACAATTAGTAACGTCGTAATCTTGGCAGATGCAGTAAAAATTAAATTTTAATTGCCAGTTAATTATAAAAAAAAAAGTTTTACTCGTAAATCAAACCGTGCCAAGTACTAATTAAGCAATAACAATATTTTCTCTATTTTATTATCTTATAATTAATATAAGTAATAGTTAATATGTAACATTTACGGCGGAAAGCTGTGTAAATTAAAGCATTATTAATTTATAATTAATATTTAAATTCTTGTAGAAAGGTAAAATATTTTTTTAATTGAGCACAAAAATTATAAATTTCTATGCGCCGCATTTATAAATCTATTTTCGAACATTTCAAGCACACAATTTGGAATTTTAGTCACAGCAAATTTCAAATTTGCAGAACAATTTGATATTACAGTGGATTATTTCATTCGCCCGTCAAATCATGCAGTTGTTCAAAGCCAATTTGATTTAAATAAATAAAATTCAATATACAGGGCGATTCTTTAATATTGAGAAAAATATAATGACAGTATAAACTGCCATGAAGTTGCAGCATGGGCTAACTATTTTGAACAATCGTATATACAGGGTGATTCTTTAATATTGCGAAAAACTTTGAGAAACGATTCCTTGTCAAGAAATAAAAGAGGTATTTTATATAAATTAGGTTGACATACGTCAAATTTGACGTATCACTTAATAAAACTGTGTAACCTTAAAATGTATAACTACACAAGCAGTAAAATGATGCAGTTGTTTAAAGCCAATCAGATTTAAATAAATAAAATTCAATATACAGGGCGATTCTTTAATATTGCGAAAAATATAATGACAGTATAAACTGCCGTGAAGTTGCAGCATGGGCTAACTATTTTGAACCATCGTATATACAGGGTGATTCTTTAATGTTGCGAAAAACTTTAAGAAACGATTCCTGGTCAAGAAAAAGAAGGATTTTTTTAATATAAAGTAGGTTGACATACGTCAAATTTGACGTATCACTTAATAAAACTGTATAGCCTTAAAATGTATAACTACACAAGCAGTAAAATGATGCAGTTGTTTAAAGCCAATCAGATTTAAATAAATAAAATTCAATATACCGGGCGATTCTTTAATATTGCGAAAAATATAATGACAATATAAACTGCCGTGAAGTTGCAGCATGGGCTAACTATTTTTAACCATCGTATATACAGGGAGATTCTTTAATATTGCGAAAAACTTTAAGAAACGATACCTTGCCAAGAAATGAAAGAGGTCTTTTATATAAAATATTTTGACATACGTCAAATTTGACGTATCACTTAATAAAACTGTATAGCCTTAAAATTTATGGTGCTATGGTTTCTAATGTTTTTAAACATTGTGTTTTCTAACTTTTACGGTTTCCGAGATCCCCGTGCTGCTGATCATTATCTTGGACACCCTGTATATATGATGGTACCAAATAGTTCGCCCATGCTGCAACTTCATGGCAGTTTATACTGTCATTATATTATTAAATGTCAGTTGTTAGAATCTGATTGGAGGATGAGAGCCAATCAGATTGAAATAAATAAAATTCAATATATACCGAGTGGCCCAAAAGTAGGTATACAGTTAGGTATACAGTTATTTATATATTTATACAACAATACTTTTATTGCAGGGCTCCTTTATTGCAGAGAAATACCTATATATCTTCTGTATATTGTATACCTATATACCTAATTTTGGGCCACTCTGTATATACGATGGTTCAAAATAGTTAGATAATGCTGCAACTTCATGGCAGTTGATACTGTCATTATATTTTTAAATGTTACATTTGAAATCATGCAGTTGTTCAGTTGTTTCTTAAAGTTTTTTCACAATATTAAAGAATCACCCTGTATATACGATGGTCCAAAATAGTAAGATCATGCTGCAACTTCATGGCAATTTATACTGTCAATATATTTTTAAACGTTACATTAGAAATTATGCAGTTGTTCAGTTGTTTTTTTAAGTTTTTTGCAATATTAAAGAATCACCCTGTATATACGATGGTTCAAAATAGTTAGCCCATGCTGCAACTTCATGGCAGTTTATACTGTCATTAAATTTTTAAATGTCAGTTGTTAGAATCTGATTGGAGGATGAGAGCCAATCAGATTGAAATAAATAAAATTCAATATATACCGAGTGGCCCAAAAGTAGGTATACAGTTAGGTATACAGTTATTTATATATTTATGCAGCAATACTTTTATTGCAGGGCTCCTCGCTCAGATTTCTGGCCAAGGTTTACACTAGAAACAAGAGAAATACCTGTATATCTTCTGTATATTGTATACCTATATACCTAATTTTGGGCTACTCTATATATACGATGGTTCAAAATAGTTAGCCCATGCTGCAACTTCATGGCAATTTATACTGTCAATATATTTTTTAATGTTACATTTGAAATCATGCAGTTGTTCAGTTGTTTCTTAATGTTTTTTGCAATATTAAAGAATCACCCTGTATATATGATGGTTCAAAATAGTTAGATCATGTTGCACCTTCATGGCAGTTTATACTGTCAATATATTTTTTAATGTTACATTTGAAATCATGCAGTTGTTCAGTTGTTTCTTAAAGTTTTTTCGCAATATTAAAGAATCACCCTGTATATACTATGGTTCAAAATAGTTAGCCCATGCTGCAACTTCATGGCAGTTTATACTGTCAATATATTTTTAAATTCACATTTGACGTTTAAAGGTTAATTTGTTTTTAGGTTATAATAAAGATGGCTCTCGAAATAATCCACCTAAATACCACTCAAAGTGAACAAATTTGCCACAATTTATGGTTTTCAATTGTGCGCTTAGCAATTTGGCTCAAACAAATTTGCAGTAATTGGTTTAGAAACTCAAGCGATAATTATTTTGAGTAGTTTATTATAATATTTTATGATAATTAGCCATAACATAAAAAAAGGCAAACATCCAAATAGATAAATATCTTGTATTACATAACATTTTCCAATCAATCTGATCAACATGAATATTTATGATTTATGCGGATATGTAACACTTTTCTAGCAGCCTACGTTTACGTAGCAAGAAGGCGGAATTTCCGCCATTAATTGTGTGGAGAAAAAAAATTAAAGGTTTATGACTTACGAGTTACTCAATGATACGGCAGTAATAATTTGATTAATAGGTTACTAATTATTAGGTAATCTCAGGATTAGAAAATCCTCACTTTATAATTGGATTTTGCGAAACACCATTTTCACTGCATCGGGATTTAAAAATACAAACTGTATACCCATCAAGTTTACTTTATAATCGACATAAAGTTAATTATAAAACTGGCAAATAACAGCAGACTTTATTGGATCAAGCACGATAAAATGAATCCTATTTTAAAATTGATTGACTGTAAATTAATGTGAACTCTAGCTATTTAATAATTGGTTCCAACATCTCCATAAAGTCGACTTAAAACCACACAGCTAACTTTAAGTTAACTTAACTTTAACTTACAAGCATCACCATGTATGGGTATTAGCGCTAACTTAATTTTAAAGTTAGATTTAAAACAGTTTCTAGTATAGATTAAAAATATTTGTTTGTTTAACGTCGGCATAAAGTCAATTGCAAAGCTGGCCATAAAATGTATTTTAAAATCAACATATCTAGAGTTAGTTAAATATGAAAACCTTGTTCACAAAACAACGTATACATAAAAACTGTTACAGTTTTTCTACTGAAGATGAAGATGAAAGTAGAATTTTTTGTCCGCAAACACGGACGAAAAGTCAGCCTGATATTGCTGTCATATTACTATAAGTAATGTGCTAGTTAGCATATAACTATAAGTAATGTGCTAGTTAGCATATTACTATGTTAGTAAGTGCTAGTTAGCATATAACTATAAGTAATGTGCTAGTTAGCATATTACTATAAGTAATGTGCTAGTTAGCATATTACTATAAGTAATGTGCTAGTTAGCATATTACTATGTTAGTAAGTGCTAGTTACTAAGTAACATATGTACAGGGTGTGTAAGTTATTACACACCCTGTACACACAATTTTCACATCGCTCACCTATTAAGTATTCAAATCTGCTGAATGTATAATTAATCCAAACGCCACAGATTTTTTTTTGCAACTTCACTCGCGTTTCTCTTTTTTTTCTAACCTGTCGGACTTTCGCGACCCGGTTTTCCGGTTTTCCGGTTCCGTTCGGTCTCGCGCGGGCTTCGCTTGTTTTCACCTGTGGCACACCTGCGCGGTCACGCGGTTCTGTTGGCACTATGGCGTGTGCCGGACCAGCGGCACGGTTAAAAGGCGGCGGCCCCCCTTTACCTGGTGGCGGGGGCCCGACTTCCGAAACGCGCTCAGCCAGGCGCATCTTCGATGATTGAGAGTCATCGCGATAATGATGATGATTAATTGCGGACAAGGAAGTCAAGGAATTACTGATTGTAACATTTTGTCATCCAATTTCAGTAATAGGTATACCTAACCTAACCTCATATTTATTTTCTCACTTTTTTAGTACTGAAAATTTGACAAATTTTCAAGAGCATTAGCTTCAGATATACTAAAGACAAATTTAATATTAAATATACAAAAAATAAATTTCAAAAATTTCAGTAATAGGTTTACCTAACCTAACCTAACCTAACCTAACCTAACCTCGTTTTCATTTGCTCACTTATTTAGTACCGAAAATTTGTCAAATTTTCAAGGGCATTAGCTTCAGATATACTAAAGACAAATTTAATATTAAATATACAAAAAATAAATTTTCAAAAATTTCAGTAATAGGTATACCTAACCTAACCTAACCTAACCTCGTTTTCATTTTCTCACTTATTTAGTACTGAAAATTAGTCAAATTTTCAAGGGCATTAGCTTCAGATATACCAAAGCCAAATTTAATATTAAATATACAAAAAATAAATTTTCAAAAATTTCAGTAATAGGTATACCTAACCTAACCTAACCTAACCTAACCTCGTTTTCATTTTCTCATTTATTTAGTACTGAAAATTTGTCAAATTTTCAAGGGCATTAGCTGCAGATATACTAAAGACAAATTTAATATTAAATATACAAAAAATAAATTTTCAAAAATTTCAGTTATAGGTATACCTAACCTAACCTAACCTGACCTAACCTCGTTTTCATTTTCTCACTTATTTAGTACTGAAAATTTGTCAAATTTTCATGAGCATTAGCTTCATATATGTATACTAAAGACAAATTTAATATTAATATTAAAAAAAAAAAAATCAAAAATTTCAGTAATAGGTTTACCTAACCTAACCTAACCTAACCTCGTTTCTATTTTCTCACTTATTTAGTACTGAAAATTTGTCAAATTTTCAAGGGCATTTGCTGCAGATATACTAAAGACAAATTTAATATTAAATTTACAAAAAATAAATTTTCAAAAATTTCAGTAATAGGTTTACCTAACCCAACCTAACCTAACCTAACCTCGTTTTCATTTTCTCACTTATTTAGTACTGAAAATTTGTAAAATTTTCAAGGGCATTAGCTGCAGATATACTGAAGACAAATTTAATATTAAATTTACAAAAAAAAAAATTTCAAAAATTTCAGTAATAGGTTTACCTAACCCAACCTAACCTAACCTAACCTCGTTTTCATTTTCTCACTTATTTAGTACTGAAAATTTGTCAAATTTTCAAGGGCATTAGCTGCAGATATACTAAAGACAAATTTAATATTAAATATACAAAAAAAAAAATTCAAAAAATTCAGTAATAGGTTTACCTAACCTAACCTAACCTAACCTAACCTCGTTTTCATTTTCTCACTTATTTAGTACTGAAAATTTGTCAAATTTTCAAGAGCACCAGCTTCAGATATACTAGAGACAAATTAAATATTAAATATACAAAAAATAAATTTTCAAAAATTTCAGTAATAGGTATACCTAACCTAACCTAACCTAACCTAACCTCGTTTTCATTTTCTCACTTATTTAGTACTGAAAATTTGTCAAATTTTCAAGAGCATTAGCTTCAGATATACTAAAGACAAATTTAATATTAAATTTACAAAAAATAAATTTTCAAAAATTTCAGTAATAGGTTTACCTAACCTAACCTAACCTAACCTAACCTCGTTTTCATTTTCTCACTTATTTAGTACTGAAAATTTGTCAAATTTTCAAGGGCATTACCTTCAGATATACTAAAGGCAAATTTAATATTAAATATACAAAAAATAAATTTTCAAAAATTTCAGTAATAGGTTTACCTAACCTAACCTAACCTAACCTAACCTCGTTTTCATTTTCTCACTTATTTAGTACTGAAAATTTGTCAAATTTTCAAGGGCATTAGCTTCAGATATACTAAAGACAAATTTAATATTAAATATACAAAAAATAAATTTTCACAAATTTCAGTAATAGGTTTACCTAACCTAACCTAACCTAACCTAACCTCGTTTTCATTTTCTCACTTATTTAGTACTGAAAATTTGTCAAATTTTCAAGGGCATTAGCTTCAGATATACTAAAGACAAATTTAATATTAAATATACAAAAAATAAATTTTCAAAAATTTCATTAATAGGTTTACCTAACCTAACCTAACCTAACCTAACCTCGTTTTCATTTTCTCACTTATTTAGTACTGAAAATTTGTCAAATTTTCAAGGGCATTAGCTTCAGATATACTAAAGACAAATTTAATATTAAATATACAAAAAATAAATTTTCAAAAATTTCAGTTATAGCTTTACCTAACCTAACCTAACCTAACCTAACCTCGTTTTCATTTTCTCACTTATTTAGTACTGAAAATTTGTCAAATTTTCAAGGGCATTAGCTTCAGATATACTAAAGACAAATTTAATATTAAATATACAAAAAATAAATTTTCAAAAATTTCAGTTATAGCTTTACCTAACCTAACCTAACCTAACCTAACCTCGTTTTCATTTTCTCACTTATTTAGTACTGAAAATTTGTCAAATTTTCAAGGGCATTAGCTTCAGATATACTAAAGACAAATTTAATATTACATATACGAAAAATAAATTTTCAAAAATTTCAGTTATAGCTTTACCTAACCTAACCTAACCTAACCTAACCTCGTTTTCATTTTCTCACTTATTTAGTACTGAAAATTTGTCAAATTTTCAAGGGCATTAGCTTCAGATATACTAAAGACAAATTTAATATTAAATATACAAAAAATAAATTTTCAAAAATGTCAGTAATAGGTTTACCTAACCTAACCTAACCTAACCTAACCTCGTTTTCATTTTCTCACTTATTTCGTACTGAAAATTTGTCAAATTTTCAAGGGCATTAGCTTCAGATATACTAAAGACAAATTTAATATTAAATATACAAAAAATAAATTTTCAAAAATTTCAGTAATAGGTATACCTAACCTAACCTAACTTAACCTAACCTAACCTCGTTTTCATTTTCTCACTTTTTTAGTACTGAAGATTTCTCAAATTTTCAAGAGCATTAGCTTCAGATATACTAAAGACAAATTTAATATTAAATATACAAAAAATAAATTTTCAACAATTTCAGAAATAGGTATTCCTAACCTAACCTAACCTAACCTAACCTAACCTCGTTTTCATTTTCTCACGTATTTAGTACTGAAAATTTGTCAAATTTTCAAGGGCATTAGCTGCAGATATACTAAAGACAAATTTAATATTAAATATACAAAAAATAATTTTTCAAAAATTTCAGTATAGGTTTACCTAACCTAACCTAACCTAACCTAACCTCGTTTTCATTTTCTCACTTATTTAGTACTGAAAATTTGTCAAATTTTCAAGGGCATTAGCTTCAGATATACTAAAGACAAATTTAATATTAAATATACAAAAAATTAATTTTCAAAAATTTCAGTTATAGCTTTACCTAACCTAACCTAACCTAACCTAACCTCGTTTTTATTTTCTCACTGATTTAGTACTGAAAATTTGTCAAATTTTCAAGAGCATTAGCTTCAGATATACTAAAGACAAATTTAATATCAAATATACAAAAAATAAATTTTCAAAAATTTCAGTAATAGGTATACCTAACCTAACCTAACCTCGTTTCTATTTTCTCACTTTTTTAGTACTGAAAATTTGTAAAATTTTCAAAAGCATTAGCTTCAGATATACTAAATCAAATTTAATATTAAATATACAAAAAATAAATTTTCAAAAATTTCAGTAATAGGTTTACCTAACCTAACCTAACCTAACCTCGTTTTCATTTTCTCACTTATTTAGTACTGAAAATTTGTCAAATTTTCAAGGGCATTAGCTTCAGATATACTAAAGACAAATTTAATATTAAATATACAAAAAATAAATTTTCAAAAATTTCAGTTATAGCTTTACCTAACCTAACCTAACCTAACCTCGTTTTCATTTTCTCACTTATTTAGTACTGAAAATTTGTCAAATTTTCAAGGGCATTAGCTTCAGATATACTAAAGACAAATTTAATATTACATATACGAAAAATAAATTTTCAAAAATTTCAGTTATAGCTTTACCTAACCTAACCTAACCTAACCTAACCTCGTTTTCATTTTCTCACTTATTTAGTACTGAAAATTTGTCAAATTTTCAAGGGCATTAGCTTCAGATATACTAAAGACAAATTTAATATTAAATATACAAAAAATAAATTTTCAAAAATGTCAGTAATAGGTTTACCTAACCTAACCTAACCTAACCTAACCTCGTTTTCATTTTCTCACTTATTTCGTACTGAAAATTTGTCAAATTTTCAAGGGCATTAGCTTCAGATATACTAAAGACAAATTTAATATTAAATATACAAAAAATAAATTTTCAAAAATTTCAGTAATAGGTATACCTAACCTAACCTAACTTAACCTAACCTAACCTCGTTTTCATTTTCTCACTTTTTTAGTACTGAAGATTTCTCAAATTTTCAAGAGCATTAGCTTCAGATATACTAAAGACAAATTTAATATTAAATATACAAAAAATAAATTTTCAACAATTTCAGAAATAGGTATTCCTAACCTAACCTAACCTAACCTAACCTAACCTCGTTTTCATTTTCTCACGTATTTAGTACTGAAAATTTGTCAAATTTTCAAGGGCATTAGCTGCAGATATACTAAAGACAAATTTAATATTAAATATACAAAAAATAATTTTTCAAAAATTTCAGTATAGGTTTACCTAACCTAACCTAACCTAACCTAACCTCGTTTTCATTTTCTCACTTATTTAGTACTGAAAATTTGTCAAATTTTCAAGGGCATTAGCTTCAGATATACTAAAGACAAATTTAATATTAAATATACAAAAAATAAATTTTCAAAAATTTCAGTTATAGCTTTACCTAACCTAACCTAACCTAACCTAACCTCGTTTTTATTTTCTCACTGATTTAGTACTGAAAATTTGTCAAATTTTCAAGAGCATTAGCTTCAGATATACTAAAGACAAATTTAATATCAAATATACAAAAAATAAATTTTCAAAAATTTCAGTAATAGGTATACCTAACCTAACCTAACCTCGTTTCTATTTTCTCACTTTTTTAGTACTGAAAATTTGTAAAATTTTCAAAAGCATTAGCTTCAGATATACTAAATCAAATTTAATATTAAATATACAAAAAATAAATTTTCAAAAATTTCAGTAATAGGTTTACCTAACCTAACCTAACCTAACCTCGTTTTCATTTTCTCACTTATTTAGTACTGAAAATTTGTCAAATTTTCAAGGGCATTAGCTTCAGATATACTAAAGACAAATTTAATATTAAATATACAAAAAATAAATTTTCAAAAATTTCAGTTATAGCTTTACCTAACCTAACCTAACCTAACCTCGTTTTCATTTTCTCACTTATTTAGTACTGAAAATTTGTCAAATTTTCAAGGGCATTAGCTTCAGATATACTAAAGACAAATTTAATATTACATATACGAAAAATAAATTTTCAAAAATTTCAGTTATAGCTTTACCTAACCTAACCTAACCTAACCTAACCTCGTTTTCATTTTCTCACTTATTTAGTACTGAAAATTTGTCAAATTTTCAAGGGCATTAGCTTCAGATATACTAAAGACAAATTTAATATTAAATATACAAAAAATAAATTTTCAAAAATGTCAGTAATAGGTTTACCTAACCTAACCTAACCTAACCTAACCTCGTTTTCATTTTCTCACTTATTTCGTACTGAAAATTTGTCAAATTTTCAAGGGCATTAGCTTCAGATATACTAAAGACAAATTTAATATTAAATATACAAAAAATAAATTTTCAAAAATTTCAGTTATAGCTTTACCTAACCTAACCTAACCTAACCTAACCTCGTTTTCATTTTCTCACTTATTTAGTACTGAAAATTTGTCAAATTTTCAAGGGCATTAGCTTCAGATATACTAAAGACAAATTTAATATTACATATACGAAAAATAAATTTTCAAAAATTTCAGTTATAGCTTTACCTAACCTAACCTAACCTAACCTAACCTCGTTTTCATTTTCTCACTTATTTAGTACTGAAAATTTGTCAAATTTTCAAGGGCATTAGCTTCAGATATACTAAAGACAAATTTAATATTAAATATACAAAAAATAAATTTTCAAAAATGTCAGTAATAGGTTTACCTAACCTAACCTAACCTAACCTAACCTCGTTTTCATTTTCTCACTTATTTCGTACTGAAAATTTGTCAAATTTTCAAGGGCATTAGCTTCAGATATACTAAAGACAAATTTAATATTAAATATACAAAAAATAAATTTTCAAAAATTTCAGTTATAGCTTTACCTAACCTAACCTAACCTAACCTAGCCTCGTTTTCATTTTCTCACTTATTTAGTACTGAAAATTTGTCAAATTTTCAAGGGCATTAGCTTCAGATATACTAAAGACAAATTTAATATTACATATACAAAAAATAAATTTTCAAAAATTTCAGTTATAGCTTTACCTAACCTAACCTAACCTAACCTAACCTCGTTTTCATTTTCTCACTTATTTAGTACTGAAAATTTGTCAAATTTTCAAGGGCATTAGCTTCAGATATACTAAAGACAAATTTAATATTAACTATACAAAAAATAAATTTTCAAAAATTTCAGTAATGGGTATACCTAACCTAACCTAACCTAACCTAACCTCGTTTTCATTTTCTCACTTATTTAGTACTGAAAATTTGTCAAATTTTCAAGAGCATTAGCTTCAGATATACTAAAGACAAATTTAATATTAAATTCACAAAAAATAAATTTTCAAAAATTTCAGTAATAGGTTTACCTAACCTAACCTAACCTAACCTAACCTCGTTTTCATTTTCTCACTTATATAGTACTGAAAATTTGTCAAATTTTCAAGGGCATTAGCTGCAGATATACTAAAGACAAATTTAATATTAAATTTACAAAAAATAAATTTTCAAAAATTTCAGTTATAGCTTTACCTAACCTAACCTAACCTAACCTAACCTCGTTTTCATTTTCTCACTTATTTAGTACTGAAAATTTGTCAAATTTTCAAGGGCATTAGCTTCAGATATACTAAAGACAAATTTAATATTACATATACAAAAAATAAATTTTCAAAAATTTCAGTTATAGCTTTACCTAACCTAACCTAACCTAACCTAACCTCGTTTTCATTTTCTCACTTATTTAGTACTGAAAATTTGTCAAATTTTCAAGGGCATTAGCTTCAGATATACTAAAGACAAATTTAATATTAAATATACAAAAAATTAATTTTCAAAAATTTCAGTAATGGGTATACCTAACCTAACCTAACCTAACCTAACCTCGTTTTCATTTTCTCACTTATTTAGTACTGAAAATTTGTCAAATTTTCAAGAGCATTAGCTTCAGATATACTAAAGACAAATTTAATATTAAATTCACAAAAAATAAATTTTCAAAAATTTCAGTAATAGGTTTACCTAACCTAACCTAACCTAACCTAACCTCGTTTTCATTTTCTCACTTATATAGTACTGAAAATTTGTCAAATTTTCAAGGGCATTAGCTGCAGATATACTAAAGACAAATTTAATATTAAATTTACAAAAAATAAATTTTCAAAAATTTCAGTAATAGGTTTACCTAACCTAACCTAACCTAACCTAACCTCGTTTTCAATTTCTCACTTATTTAGTACTGAAAATTTGTCAAATTTTCAAGGGCATTAGCTTCAGATATACTAAAGACAAATTTAATATTAAATATACAAAAAAAATAATTCAAAAATTTCAGTAATAGGTATACCCAACCTAACCTAACCTAACCTAACCTAACCTCGTTTTTATTTTCTTACTTATTTAGTACTGAAAATTTGTCAAATTTTCAAGAGCTTTAGCTTCAGATATACTAAAGACAAATTTAATATTAAATATACAAAAAATTAATTTTCAAAAATTTCAGTAATAGGTTTACCTAACCTAACCTAAAACCTAACCTAACCTAACCTCGTTTTCATTTGCTCACTTATTTAGTACTGAAAATTTGTCAAATTTTCAAGGGCATTAGCTTCAGATATACTAAAGACAAATTTCATATTAAATATACAAAAAATAAATTTTCAAAAATTTCAGTAATAGGTTTACCTAACCTAACCTAACCTAACCTAACCTCGTTTTCATTTTCTCACTTATTTAGTACTGAAAATTCGTCAAATTTTCAAGGGCATTAGCTTCAGATATACTAAAGACAAATTTAATATTAAATATACAAAAAATAAATTTTCAAAAATTTCAGTAATAGGTTTACCTTACCTAACCTAACCTAACCTAACCTCGTTTTCATTTTCTCACTTATTTAGTACTGAAAATTTGTCAAATTTTCAAGGGCATTAGCTGCAGATATACTAAAGACAAATTTAATATTAAATATACAAAAAATAAATTTTCAAAAATTTTGGTAATAGTTATACCTAACCTACTTTTGACTTTCTCACTTATTTAATACTGAAACTTAATACGCCGCATAACCAATATTGCTTCAGATCAGTTTGCGTGAACATTCTCGAACAATTGAGCTAATTAGGACGGAATGTGATTTTTTTTAAAGAGCAATTTCACTCTTTCCTCCTGGAAATGTCATAGGAGGCAGTCGTCACGCGCTATAAATTCGGCGCCTGCAGAGTGCATTGTTCTGCATCATTATACGTTATATTTTTGATACTATCATTTTTCTACTATTTGTATCATTTGAATTATCTGTAGCGTTTGTTCTTCTCGCCATACTTGTGATTGTTTCGTTTATCAATTGTCTCTGGTCGCAATTGTTTCATTGCGTTCTTGCTGTCAATTTACTACGTCAGTCACTGCTTGTTTTTATGCCGGGCGTGTGATTGCTTCAATCTTCTTGTTTCCTTCTGTGGCATTTGGATGGAGGATGGAGGAGTTGGATGGCAAGTGCCGTTTCCCGGTTCAACAGGTCAACGGTTAACATAACCTCTCAGCTGTTGCGTAATCTTTCGTTTTCGATTTCCGCGTGTGACCTGATGGCTGCTAGGTGTAGAGTGGGGTGGGGGGCATGGCGGAAATGCCCCCGATCGCCGATTGTTTCTCGGGCATTGGAAAGCCAGACGGAGAGGATGGGATCTGCACGAGCGGAGTAAACCAGGTCATCCAGTTTTCCCATAAATCGGATAGATCAATCCGCAGGATAAATAAATTCGCCATTTATGTGGAACGTATAAGTTGGGTTGCATTTGTTTCGACATTTCGACATTTTTGACGTTTCGACTTACGATATCGTAAGTCATTTGATGTGCTTTTGTTTTAATGTTGATGCAAATTTAGAAACATGTTTACTATCTTTTTAATTTTTGAAGGAAAAATCATCGGAAAAATAAAAAACAAAATGAACTTCATAATATTATTATTGGTTTATTTAACGGTCTATTTGCGCTGCCACTGTTACAACAACTATTATTTTATTATTAAATTGATTTCTTTAATAATTCAATAATGAAAACATTAACTAACGAACCTCTTAGATAATCCCATTATTGTATTATTTTTAATAATAACTTTTATATATGGCGTGCGTGGCTAAGCGGTGTGTCATGTAGCATTTTCTTGTAATAACTACTTTCAACGTTCGATCCATAGAGCAAGAGAGACTTTCACGATATAACTTACGTAACCATGCCAATTGTTCGCGACTCTCATATGTTTATCTGCAGGTTTTTAAGTTACGCGCAGAGCATTAACATAGTTACAAGGTCAACTTTCATCTTTGTGTCTAAGTCAAACAATCTTTGGCAAATTTGATATTAGATTCGTGTACAGTACACCTGAAACTAATTCTCCTGAAAATTTGACAAAGTTTCAGTACTAAATAAGGAAGAAAATCAAACACTTAACTTTCACAATTGACAAGTATGAGTTAGCTATTACTGAAATGTCTGAAAATTTATTATTTGCAAATTTGATATTAGATTCGTGTACAGTACATCTGAAACTATTTCTACTGAAAATTTGACAAACTTTCAGCATTAAATAAGGAAGAAAATCAAACACTTAACTTTCACAATTGACAAGTATGAGTTAGCTATTACTGAAATGTCTGAAAATTTATTATTTGCAAATTTGATATTAGATTCGTGTACAGTACACCTGAAACTAATTCTACTGAAAATTTGACAAAGTTTCAGTACTAAATAAGGAAGAAAATCAAACACTTAACTTTCACAATTGACAAGTATTAGTTACCTATTACTGAAATTTCTGAAAATTTATTATTTGCAAATTTGATATTAGATTCGTGTACAGTACACCTGAAACTAATTCTACTGAAAATTTGACAAAGTTTCAGTACTAAATAAGGAAGAAAATTAAACACTTAACTTTCACAATTGACAGGTATTAGTTACCTATTACTGAAATTTCTGAAAATTTATTATTTGCAAATTTGATATTAGATTCGTGTACAGTACACCTGAAACTAATTCTACTGAAAATTTGACAAAGTTTCAGTATTAAATAAGGAAGAAAATCAAACACTTAACTTTCACAATTGACAAGTATTAGTTACCTATTACTGAAATTTCTGAAAATTTATTATTTGCAAATTTGATATTAGATTCGTGTACAGTACACCTGAAACTAATTCTACTGAAAATTTGACAAAGTTTCAGTATTAAATAAGGAAGAAAATCAAACACTTAACTTTCACAATTGACAAGTATTAGTTACCTATTACTGAAATTTCTGAAAATTTATTATTTGCAAATTTGATATTAGATTCGTGTACAGTACACCTGAAACTAATTCTACTGAAAATTTGACAAAGTTTCAGTACTAAATAAGGAAGAAAATTAAACACTTAACTTTCACAATTGACAGGTATTAGTTACCTATTACTGAAATTTCTGAAAATTTATTATTTGCAAATTTGATATTAGATTCGTGTACAGTACACCTGAAACTAATTCTACTGAAAATTTGACAAAGTTTCAGTATTAAATAAGGAAGAAAATCAAACACTTAACTTTCACAATTGACAAGTATTAGTTACCTATTACTGAAATTTCTGAAAATTTATTATTTGCAAATTTGATATTAGATTCGTGTACAGTACACCTGAAACTAATTCTACTGAAAATTTGACAAAGTTTCAGTACTAAATAAGGAAGAAAATTAAACACTTAACTTTCACAATTGACAGGTATTAGTTACCTATTACTGAAATTTCTGAAAATTTATTATTTGCAAATTTGATATTAGATTCGTGTACAGTACACCTGAAACTAATTCTACTGAAAATTTGACAAAGTTTCAGTACTAAATAAGGAAGAAAATCAAACACTTAACTTTCACAATTGACAAGTATTAGTTACCTATTACTGAAATTTCTGAAAATTTATTATTTGCAAATTTGATATTAGATTCGTGTACAGTACACCTGAAACTAATTCTACTGAAAATTTGACAAAGTTTCAGTACTAAATAAGGAAGAAAATCAAACACTTAACTTTCACAATTGACAAGTATTAGTTACCTATTACTGAAATTTCTGAAAATTTATTATTTGCAAATTTGATATTAGATTCGTGTACAGTACACCTGAAACTAATTCTACTGAAAATTTGACAAAGTTTCAGTACTAAATAAGGAAGAAAATTAAACACTTAACTTTCACAATTGACAGGTATTAGTTACCTATTACTGAAATTTCTGAAAATTTATTATTTGCAAATTTGATATTAGATTCGTGTACAGTACACCTGAAACTAATTCTACTGAAAATTTGACAAAGTTTCAGTATTAAATAAGGAAGAAAATCAAACACTTAACTTTCACAATTGACAAGTATTAGTTACCTATTACTGAAATTTCTGAAAATTTATTATTTGCAAATTTGATATTAGATTCGTGTACAGTACACCTGAAACTAATTCTACTGAAAATTTGATAAAGTTTCAGTAATAAATAAGGAAGAAAATCAAACACTTAACTTTCACAATTGACAAGTATTAGTTAGCTATTACTGAAATTTCTGAAAATTTATTATTTGCAAATTTGATATAAGATTCGTGTACAGTACACCTGAAACTAATTCTACTGAAAATTTGATAAAGTTTCAGTAATAAATAAGGAAGAAAATCAAACACTTAACTTTTACAATTGACAAGTATTAGTTAGCTATTACTGAAATTTCTGAAAATTTATTATTTGCAAATTTGATATTAGATTCGTGTACAGTACACCTGAAACTAATTCTACTGAAAATTTGATAAAGTTTCAGTAATAAATAAGGAAGAAAATCAAACACTTAACTTTCTCAATTGACAAGTATTAGTTAGCTATTACTGAAATTTCTGAAAATTTATTATTTGCAAATTTGATATTAGATTCGTGTACAGTACACCTGAAACTAATTCTACTGAAAATTTGACAAAGTTTCAGTAATAAATAAGGAAGAAAATCAAACCCTTAACTTTCTCAATTGACAAGTATTAGTTAACTATTGCTGAAATTTCTGAAAATTTATTATTTGCAAATTTGATATTAGATTCGTGTACAGTACACCTGAAACTAATTCTACTGAAAATTTGATAAAGTTTCAGTAATAAATAAGGAAGAAAATCAAACACTTAACTTTTACAATTGACAAGTATTAGTTAGCTATTACTGAAATTTCTGAAAATTTATTATTTGCAAATTTGATATTAGATTCGTGTACAGTACACCTGAAACTAATTCTACTGAAAATTTGACAAAGTTTCAGTATTAAATAAGGAAGAAAATCAAACACTTAACTTTCACAATTGACAAGTATTAGTTACCTATTACTGAAATTTCTGAAAATTTATTATTTGCAAATTTGATATTAGATTCGTGTACAGTACACCTGAAACTAATTCTACTGAAAATTTGACAAAGTTTCAGTACTAAATAAGGAAGAAAATTAAACACTTAACTTTCACAATTGACAGGTATTAGTTACCTATTACTGAAATTTCTGAAAATTTATTATTTGCAAATTTGATATTAGATTCGTGTACAGTACACCTGAAACTAATTCTACTGAAAATTTGACAAAGTTTCAGTATTAAATAAGGAAGAAAATCAAACACTTAACTTTCACAATTGACAAGTATTAGTTACCTATTACTGAAATTTCTGAAAATTTATTATTTGCAAATTTGATATTAGATTCGTGTACAGTACACCTGAAACTAATTCTACTGAAAATTTGACAAAGTTTCAGTACTAAATAAGGAAGAAAATTAAACACTTAACTTTCACAATTGACAGGTATTAGTTACCTATTACTGAAATTTCTGAAAATTTATTATTTGCAAATTTGATATTAGATTCGTGTACAGTACACCTGAAACTAATTCTACTGAAAATTTGACAAAGTTTCAGTATTAAATAAGGAAGAAAATCAAACACTTAACTTTCACAATTGACAAGTATTAGTTACCTATTACTGAAATTTCTGAAAATTTATTATTTGCAAATTTGATATTAGATTCGTGTACAGTACATCTGAAACTATTTCTACTGAAAATTTGACAAAGTTTCAGTATTAAATAAGGAAAAAAAATCAAACACTTAACTTTCACAATTGACAAGTATGAGTTAGCTATTACTGAAATGTCTGAAAATTTATTATTTGCAAATTTGATATTAGATTCGTGTACAGTACACCTGAAACTAATTCTACTGAAAATTTGACAAAGTTTCAGTACTAAATAAGGAAGAAAATCAAACACTTAACTTTCACAATTGACAAGTATTAGTTACCTATTACTGAAATTTCTGAAAATTTATTATTTGCAAATTTGATATTAGATTCGTGTACAGTACACCTGAAACTAATTCTACTGAAAATTTGACAAAGTTTCAGTACTAAATAAGGAAGAAAATCAAACACTTAACTTTCACAATTGACAAGTATTAGTTACCTATTACTGAAATTTCTGAAAATTTATTATTTGCAAATTTGATATTAGATTCGTGTACAGTACACCTGAAACTAATTCTACTGAAAATTTGACAAAGTTTCAGTACTAAATAAGGAAGAAAATTAAACACTTAACTTTCACAATTGACAGGTATTAGTTACCTATTACTGAAATTTCTGAAAATTTATTATTTGCAAATTTGATATTAGATTCGTGTACAGTACACCTGAAACTAATTCTACTGAAAATTTGACAAAGTTTCAGTATTAAATAAGGAAGAAAATCAAACACTTAACTTTCACAATTGACAAGTATTAGTTACCTATTACTGAAATTTCTGAAAATTTATTATTTGCAAATTTGATATTAGATTCGTGTACAGTACACCTGAAACTAATTCTACTGAAAATTTGATAAAGTTTCAGTAATAAATAAGGAAGAAAATCAAACACTTAACTTTCACAATTGACAAGTATTAGTTAGCTATTACTGAAATTTCTGAAAATTTATTATTTGCAAATTTGATATAAGATTCGTGTACAGTACACCTGAAACTAATTCTACTGAAAATTTGATAAAGTTTCAGTAATAAATAAGGAAGAAAATCAAACACTTAACTTTTACAATTGACAAGTATTAGTTAGCTATTACTGAAATTTCTGAAAATTTATTATTTGCAAATTTGATATTAGATTCGTGTACAGTACACCTGAAACTAATTCTACTGAAAATTTGATAAAGTTTCAGTAATAAATAAGGAAGAAAATCAAACACTTAACTTTCTCAATTGACAAGTATTAGTTAGCTATTACTGAAATTTCTGAAAATTTATTATTTGCAAATTTGATATTAGATTCGTGTACAGTACACCTGAAACTAATTCTACTGAAAATTTGACAAAGTTTCAGTAATAAATAAGGAAGAAAATCAAACCCTTAACTTTCTCAATTGACAAGTATTAGTTAACTATTGCTGAAATTTCTGAAAATTTATTATTTGCAAATTTGATATTAGATTCGTGTACAGTACACCTGAAACTAATTCTACTGAAAATTTGATAAAGTTTCAGTAATAAATAAGGAAGAAAATCAAACACTTAACTTTCTCAATTGACAAGTATTAGTTAGCTATTACTGAAATTTCTGAAAATTTATTATTTGCAAATTTGATATTAGATTCGTGTACAGTACACCTGAAACTAATTCTACTGAAAATTTGATAAAGTTTCAGTAATAAATAAGGAAGAAAATCAAACACTTAACTTTTACAATTGACAAGTATTAGTTAGCTATTACTGAAATTTCTGAAAATTTATTATTTGCAAATTTGATATTAGATTCGTGTACAGTACACCTGAAACTAATTCTACTGAAAATTTGATAAAGTTTCAGTAATAAATAAGGAAGAAAATCAAACACTTAACTTTTACAATTGACAAGTATTAGTTAGCTATTACTGAAATTTCTGAAAATTTATTATTTGCAAATTTGATATTAGATTCGTGTACAGTACACCTGAAACTAATTCTACTGAAAATTTGATAAAGTTTCAGCATTAAATAAGGAAGAAAATCAAACACTTAACTTTTACAATTGACAAGTATTAGTTAGCTATTACTGAAATTTCTGAAAATTTATTATTTGCAAATTTGATATTAGATTCGTGTACAGTACACCTGAAACTAATTCTACTGAAAATTTGATAAAGTTTCAGTAATAAATAAGGAAGAAAATCAAACACTTAACTTTTACAATTGACAAGTATTAGTTAGCTATTACTGAAATTTCTGAAAATTTATTATTTGCAAATTTGATATTAGATTCGTGTACAGTACACCTGAAACTAATTCTACTGAAAATTTGATAAAGTTTCAGCATTAAATAAGGAAGAAAATCAAACACTTAACTTTTACAATTGACAAGTATTAGTTAGCTACTACTGAAATTTCTGAAAATTTATTATTTGCAAATTTGATATTAGATTCGTGTACAGTACACCTGAAACTAATTCTACTGAAAATTTGATAAAGTTTCAGTAATAAATAAGGAAGAAAATCAAACACTTAACTTTTACAATTGACAAGTATTAGTTAGCTATTACTGAAATTTCTGAAAATTTATTATTTGCAAATTTGATATTAGATTCGTGTACAGTACACCTGAAACTAATTCTACTGAAAATTTGATAAAGTTTCAGCATTAAATAAGGAAGAAAATCAAACACTTAACTTTTACAATTGACAAGTATTAGTTAGCTATTACTGAAATTTCTGAAAATTTATTATTTGCAAATTTGATATTAGATTCGTGTACAGTACACCTGAAACTAATTCTACTGAAAATTTGATAAAGTTTCAGTAATAAATAAGGAAGAAAATCAAACACTTAACTTTTACAATTGACAAGTATTAGTTAGCTATTACTGAAATTTCTGAAAATTTATTATTTGCAAATTTGATATTAGATTCGTGTACAGTACACCTGAAACTAATTCTACTGAAAATTTGATAAAGTTTCAGTAATAAATAAGGAAGAAAATCAAACACTTAACTTTTACAATTGACAAGTATTAGTTAGCTATTACTGAAATTTCTGAAAATTTATTATTTGCAAATTTGATATTATATTCGTGTACAGTACACCTGAAACTAATTCTACTGAAAATTTGATAAAGTTTCAGTAATAAATAAGGAAGAAAATCAAACACTTAACTTTTACAATTGACAAGTATTAGTTAGCTATTACTGAAATTTCTGAAAATTTATTATTTGCAAATTTGATATTAGATTCGTGTACAGTACACCTGAAACTAATTCTACTGAAAATTTGATAAAGTTTCAGCATTAAATAAGGAAGAAAATCAAACACTTAACTTTTACAATTGACAAGTATTAGTTAGCTATTACTGAAATTTCTGAAAATTTATTATTTGCAAATTTGATATTAGATTCGTGTACAGTACACCTGAAACTAATTCTACTGAAAATTTGATAAAGTTTCAGCATTAAATAAGGAAGAAAATCAAACACTTAACTTTTACAATTGACAAGTATTAGTTAGCTATTACTGAAATTTCTGAAAATTTATTATTTGCAAATTTGATATTAGATTCGTGTACAGTACACCTGAAACTAATTCTACTGAAAATTTGATAAAGTTTCAGTAATAAATAAGGAAGAAAATCGAAACTTAACTTTGTGGATTAACAAGTATGGGTTAGGTACTACTGAAATTTCTGAAAATTTATTATTTGCAAATTTGATATTAGATTCGTGTACAGTACACCTGAAACTAATTCTACTGAAAATTTGACAAAGTTTCAGTATTAAATAAGGAAGAAAATCAAACACTTAACTTTCACAATTGACAAGTATTTGTTAGCTATTACTGAAATTTCTGAAAATTTATTATTTGCAAATTTGATATTAGATTCGTGTACAGTACACCTGAAACTAATTCTACTGAAAATTTGATAAAGTTTCAGTAATAAATAAGGAAGAAAATCGAAACTTAACTTTGTGGATTAACAAGTATGGGTTAGGTACTACTGAAATTTCTGAAAATTTATAATTTGCAAATTTGATATTAGATTCGTGTACAGTACACCTGAAACTAATTCTACTGAAAATTTGACAATAGGTTGCAGATAACCTCAATTATGTCACTTTCGCGTACGCAAATGTCAAATTTTCAATTTTTAGGTTACGTCACGCTGTCAAAGTAAAACAGTTGCCCAAAACATGTGATGAAAGCATTTTAAAAGCATTCTGGGCGTGCCTAGGTGTTATTTATATAGTTTTAGGTTGCAGATAACCTCAATTATGTCACTCTCGCATACGCAAATGTCAACTTTTCAGGTTATGTAACGCTGTCAAAGTAATGTAGATGTTCAGAAGATACGACAAAAGCTAAAAGTGCTAATAATTTTTGCGCAAAGCGTACTTAAATTGCCGCTCCAGCGTGCGAGGTATGCAACCAATCGATCATTTTAAGCCGATATCCCTCCATTATCGCCTCGAGTGGGTGTTTGCATTGAAATTTTTTGACGAAAAGCCCGGCAGTCGCTCGAAGGTAACCGCCTGGTGTGCTTTGAAGCAGTTTCTCCTGGTCCAACATCGAATCCGCATTAGAAACTCATTAGCTGCAGGTATGTGATTAAGCATAGGCAAATGCGGAAAACAAACGACAAGCGCGTTGAAAAATTTAAAAAAAAAACAGTTGACGATCAGTAGGAAGCGAAGAAGCGAGAAAAAGGTGAAGGCTGCGATCGCACGTCTTTTGTTTATTTTGTAATCAAGTACAACAACAACCAGCGACTGGTAAACTGGTTGTTGCAGACAATTCAAGTCTGGAGGACAGATTTGCGTTTATTTGTACGAAATTTACCAATCAATCGATAAAGCCTATTCTAGCAAGTCAGTTTTAGTTATTTTTAGTTATTTTTAATAAGTAATTTATCACATTTGGTTGCCCACAAATTATTATCGCCTATTCTTGCTAGTCAGTTTTATTTATTTTGTCTTTTTAAACAAGTAATTTATATCACATTTGGTTACTCACTTATTATTACAGTAATGAATCAATTTACGTTTCTCTTTTTTCACAAGTTATTAAAAGAAAACAAATATTATAAGTGCTTGTTACAAAGTGTAATAATACTAATTATTTAATTACATACATAATCAGCATTACGAACGTTCTAGAGGAAAATTCAAAGGTCCAGTCGGTTAATTGCTCAATAAAACATTTAACATAATGTAATGGAAAAAACTGCTGTGTTATTTTAAAATTGAATAGATTTGCATTTACATATTCGGTTCAATTTAGTGTCATTTAACATACAATACAAACCGAGGCAATTACAAGCAAGCCGGTCTAACCTAAATAACTAACAAAAGAGTTGACCTAATTTTTTTGAAGAACTAAAAGTCATTACACAAGTTAAAAAAAACCAAAAAATAAATTGGTTCCATCAATTCCTTCATGGGCAGTAAGAGAATTTGAAAAAATAAGCACCTGTTCATGTATTTAAAGTACCATGGAAACAATTGAACAAACAAACATTTGATCAATTGTCACGTAGAATATACATACAATTGATCGAACAAACATTTGATCAATTGTCTCATAGAACCTATAAACAATTGCTCGAACAAACATTTGATCAATTGCAGTTATTTATTTATAAATGGATGATATACTAATGAAATTAGATCAAGTGTTTCATAGAACCTACAAACAATTGATCGAACAAACATTTGATCAATTGCAGTTATTGATTTATAAATGGATGATATACTAATGATATTTGATCAAGTGTTTCATAGAACCTACAAACAATTGATCGAACAAACATTTGATCAATTGCAGTTATTGATTTATAAATGGATGATATACTAATGATATTTGATCAAGTGTTTCATAGAACCTACAAACAATTGATCGAACAAACATTTGATCAATTGCAGTTATTGATTTATAAATGGATGATATACTAATGATATTTGATCAAGTGTTTCATAGAACTTATAAACAATTGCTCGAACAAACATTTGATCAATTGCAGTTATTGATTTATAAATGATTCATAGAACCTACAAACAATTGATCGAACAAACATTTGATCAATTGAATCACTGATTCATCTATGAAACAACTCATCAAATTTTATTAATATATTATCCATTAACAAATGAATAACAACAATTGATCGTATGTTTGTTCGATCAATTGTTTGTAGTTTCTATGAAACAATTGATCAAATGTTTGTTCGAACAATTGTTTGTAGGTTCTATGCAACAATTGATCAAATGTTTGTTTACCGTTCATTTATTTAAAGTGCCCTGACAACAATTGAACAAACAAACATTTGATCAATTGTCTCATAGAATCTACATACAATTGATCGAACAAACATTTGATTAATTGTCCCATAGAACCTACAAACAATTGCTCGAACAATCATTTGATCAATTGCAGTTATTGATTTTTAAATGGATGATATACTAATGATATTTGATCAAGTGGTTCATAGAACCTACAAACAATTGATCGAACAAACATTTGATCAATTGCAGTTATTGATTTATAAATGGATGATATACTAATGAAATTTGATCAAGTGTTTCATAGAACCTACAAACAATTGATCGAACAAACAATTGATCAAATGAATCACTGATTCATCTATGAAACAACTGATCAAATTTTATTAGTATATTATCCATTAACAAATAAATAACAACAATTGATCGTTTGTTTGTTCGGTCAATTGTTTATAGGTTCTCTGAAACAATTGATCAAATGTTTGTTTGAGCAATTGTTTGTATGTTCTATGCAACAATTGATCAGAAGTTTGCTGCCAATAATTTCTAATATTAATTCTTCAACGTTCAAAATTGCGAAATGGCTTGTTAAAGAATTTAATAAATTTAAATTTGAAAATTATGTGTCCATTCTAAATTCCGTTGATTTAATTTCTAAGTTGAAAGATATTGAACTAAATGCAAGTGACAAATTTATTCAACGGCTTTATTTCCATAAATGAAACATTTAAATTTTAAAATTTAATTCAGTAAATGAAGAAAAAATTGAAGAATACTTAAAATTAACAAAATTATGCGTTGAACAAAACAATTTTAAATTTAACAATATATTTTATAAACAGACATTTGGCACAGCTACGGGTAAACCTCAGTAGTTAGGCAACACGGGTTCCACTTCACCCCCCGCGAAGATTTCGATTAATTTAATTCGCGGTTTGATCCGCGGTTTAATCAATTACCGCGGGCGGTAACAATGGGTTGATTGTGGAAATTGCGAGTAATTTAATCGAAATCTTCTCGGGGGATGAAGTGGAACCCGTGTTGCCTAACTACTAACCTCATTCTCCAATTATAGCAAATTTCTTTTTAAATTATTTCGAAAATATCAAAAATTTACCAAAGTTTGGCTTAGATATGTGGATGATGTTTTTGCTATTGTAGATCATTTTAATTTTTGTATTGTAATCTTTCTATTCTAAATTCTGAATCTGAGTCAATAAAGTTCACATATGAAAAAGAAATTGATAACAGCCTTCCATTTTTAGATATTAGAATAACAAGAATTGAAAATGAATTAGACTTTGATATTTACAGAAAATACTGTCATACAGACAACTATGTAAATTCTAGTTCTATGACTTTCTATAAATATAAACAATCGGCTTTCTATTTTTTGATACATAGATTATTTAAAAAAATTAAAGTTTTAGGTTGCAGATAACCTCAATTATGTCACTTTCGCGTACGCAAATTTTCAATTTTTAGGTTATATCACGCTGTCAAAGTAAAACAGTTGCCCAAAACGTGTGATGAAAGCATTTTGAAAGCACTCTGGACGTGTCTAGGTGTTATTTATATAGTTTTAGGTTGCAGATAACTTCAATGATGTCACTTTCGCGTACACAAATGTCAAAATTTCAATTTTTAGGTTACGTCATGCTGTCAAAGTAAAACAGTTGCCCAAAACATGTGATGAAAGCCTTCTGGATGTGTCTAGGTGTTATTTATACAGTTTTAGGTTGCAGATAACCTGAATTATGCCACTTTCGGGTACGCAAATGTCAAATTTTCAATTATTAGGTTACGCCACGCTGTCAAAGTAAAACAGTTGCCCAAAACGTGTGATGAAAGCATTTTGAAAGCAGTCTGGGCGTGTCTAGGTGTTATTTATACAGTTTTAGGTTGCAGATAACCTGAATTATGCCACTTTCGGGTACGCAAATGTCAAATTTTCAATTTTTAGGTTACGTCATGCTGTCAAAGTGAAAGAGTTGCCCAAAACATGTGATAAAAGCATTTTGAAAGTATTTTGGACGTGTCTAGGTGTTATTTATATAGTTTTAGGTTGCAGATAACCTCAATTATGTCACTTTCGCGTACGGAAATATCAAATTTTCAATTTTTAGGTTAAGTCATGCTGTCAAAGTAAAACAGTTGCCCAAAACGTGTGATGAACGCATTTTGAAAGCAGTCTGGGCATGTCTAGGTGTTATTTATATAGTTTTAGGTTGCAGATAACCTCAATTATGTCACTTTCGCGTACGAAAATGTCAAATTTTTAAATTTTTAGGTTACGTCACGCTGTCAAAGTAAAACAGTTGCCCAAAACGTGTGATGAAAGCATTTTGAAAGCATTCTGGACGTTTGTAGGTGTTATTTATATAGTTTTAGGTTGCAGATAACCTCAATTATGTCACTTTCGCATACGCAAATGTCAAATTTTCAGGTTGTCACGCTGTCAAAGAAATGTAGATGTTTCATAGAGCCTACAAAGAATTGCTCGAACAAACATTTAATTAATTGTTTCGTAGAACCTAGAAATAATTGCGTACACATCGTTAGGGACCATTACTTTCGCCGCATTTGCCTTGATTTAATCGCGTTTCGAAGTGAAATTCGAGAATAACGAGCGCAAAGATTGCACCTGAAAAGCGAAAACAGTTTACTGCGCACTAATAATGATATAATGCATTTTGCAAGGTTTAATGCTTACTTGCAAGCCAATTACAATCGACTGCAGGCTCTCGTTTATTGCTGCATTGCGTTTTGCAACCGGCGAATTATTATTATTAATTATTACAGATATGCACATGCATGCGAGAAGTAAACACAGAAAAAAAATCTGCACTCGTCCAATCTCCATTCGGACGGTAATAATTTAATTGCGAAGCTGACTTTAAAGAAATCAAGGAAAATCTAATTATTAAACATTGCCATGTCACTATCATGATATTGCTCATTATAGGGACATATGAATGGAAAATAGGATCAGCACATCAATGCTGAATTAAGATTATCCATTAAAATTAGAGGACGAGGAATTGCCAATAGAAGAAGTTATAAATGATTTAGAAAATTCATCGAGAAAACTAGACCCTGAAAAATCAAATCACTTTAAAAGCGAAGCTATGAAGATTTTAAAGAAAACAAAGAACAGACAATATCATCCACATAAAAGTGAAAAGAAGATATTAATTGAACTTAGGAAAAAATAATGCGTATATTTGAAACCGGATATGATGTTTGCCATAACAAAATTTATGACAGTTGCCATGATAAAATTATGACGGTTGCCATAACAAAATTTATGACAGTTGCCATGATAAAATTATGACGGTTGCCATAACAAAATTTTTGACAGTTGCCATGACAACATTATGACAGTTGCCATGACAAAATTGTGATAGTTGCCATGATAAAATTATGACAGTTGCCATAACAAAATTACTTTTGTTACGCTAGTACTTATTATTTGTAAAAGAGAGAAAATACTTGCTGTGTTCTTACCACAAAATGTGGTATTAATATTATTTATTATGACGTATTATTTGAAAATTAAAAATTACATTATTTTATTTCAAATAAGTCATCAACTGGATTTGAAAGCATTTCATGCACAATAATTTATCGTAAAAAATATGAACCTAATGCCATTTACAGCTTGCATATCTGTTAATAGTATAATAATGCATATCTGGCGATGACCTACGTACATTGGTGTGAAAATTCAGCCACAACAAAGACAAAATGAATATTAATGACCCTTAGCAGGTCAATTATTCGACATAAATGCGTAGACTGCTTACCATTTCCTGTGCGCAAAATCAATTCTGAATCAATTGGATCTACATTTACGTAGAATTATTACATTCAAAAGGAGAATACGAATTAATTCGGCGGAATTGTGATTATTTATTAATTATTAATTATAATGAAACTAACAAAAACAGCTCGTTTTGAATATAAATGTCTTTTGTTACAGAAAAAAAGCTCGTTTTACTTCTATAAGAAATATAGGGTGTCTAAAAATGATTGTTATAGAATGGCCAATATAGTAATTAAGTACTACGTGTGGTAAACTAGAACCAAAAGCATATAATTTGCAGATAATTACCGCAACTATGAAAGAGAAAATTATATTATTCGTACTCTCAAAAAAACAAGTACTGTGTATATTATATTGGTAATACTTGCAATAAAACCCAAATAATAACCCAAATCAACGCCATACTTTTCTCATATTTATTACTCATTCTCATTTTTTCACCATATTTAACTCCATTTCACGTCAACCTTAAATTTAGTACCGATTATCTGTATGAAAGAGAAAGTTATATTATTCGTACTCGCAAAAAAAAAAACAAGTACTGTATAATTATATTGTTAATACTTGCAATAAACAAGTACTGTGCACTGGGTACATTTTATTGTGTGTACTTGCAATAAACTAGTACTGTGTACATTTTATTGTTTGCACTTGAAACGCACAAGTACTGTGTACATGGTACTGCAACAAACAAGTACTGTGAACACTGTACAGCCAGGTGCTCTGTCAAAGACTCGCTCCGTAGGACCGTGAAGTATGCTATCATTGTCTAGACAACGATAGCAGACTGCTCGCTCTTACGGAGCGCGTCATTCCCAGAGTCCGTTGCTGCACATAGTATGCAATGGTTAAGTGTGCAGCGTATGCACTTTATTGGTATTGGCGCATGAATTAAGAGAAAACTCGTAGAGAAAAACCTTAAACCTGTTTAACGTGCATCGTTACAACAAAATACAAACATAGGTGTAGAGAAAAACCTTAAATTGAGCGATGCACGGGCGCTGGTTAGAAGCCTCAACGACAATAATTGGGCGCATTACAGAGGAATCAAACCCTAAACGTTTATAGTGCGTCTCTTGCTGTGAGAAATGGCGCCGACAACACAAAAATACACAAAAGGGGCAACTGTAAGAAAAACCCTGCTCACTGAAAAGACGCACTTTTACTGTTACTAGGGCGCAATTTTAGTGCAAAACTAATAGGCGGCTGCAAGGTTTGTGCGCTCTCAGAAAACCTTGCAAGGAAACCCCTAACTGTGAGGATAAATCGAAAAGCGGTACTCACTGTGGGGCGTCTTGGAGCTCTTCTCAAAAAATCTACCTACCCCAAAATTTACGTTTTAAAGTTGCATTGGCGAAGATCCAGAAATCTGCTGTGCCTCTTCGGAGCTGCCTGGGCGAGGATGGGGGAGGTTTGCCAGGGCGCACCAACCCCCGAAACGGTATCCAAATCAACCAAACCCGAACACTACTAAGCATATTTTTGATTTAGTTTGGGCCACTTCCAAGTCAACAAAACAAGGATGTGTAGCCGCTTT
The DNA here is from genome assembly GCA_951805005.1 of Othius punctulatus. Classification (NCBI taxonomy): domain Eukaryota; kingdom Metazoa; phylum Arthropoda; class Insecta; order Coleoptera; family Staphylinidae; genus Othius; species Othius punctulatus. The sequence continues at coordinate 549,443 of OX638146.1, forward strand.
AATTACTTTAGCTAGAAGTTTAACGTCGGAAGGTAATCCGAACGCACACTCGTGATAATTACCCTAAACCCGAAACGCATTCGAACAACTTGGGAAGGTAATCCCAAAGTGTGTTCGAGAAAACGCGGCACTTACTGAAAGATAAGTTATAAAATTAGCAAGTGAGTAAAAGGCAAACGTGGGGGCGTCCATAATGCCCCCACATGGGTACAGCTACGGCCATAAAAAAATGGGACAGTTTTGTTTTGTACTATTAACTATTTTTAAAAGCCAACAATAACAAATAAATAAATAATATAATTCAAACTGGTATCATGGATAAAAATTAGTTAAACTTATTATTATTTTTTTAAATTAAAAAAAATGTTATTAGTTGTTATATTATAAATAACAGCTAAATTAAAGCAAAATTCGTTATAAATGCTGATTCATAGATATCATACGCGACGCAACGCTACGCTATGGCAATGCTATCGCTATGGGCAGTTTCAATGTGCATTCGAAAATGCCCACAGCGGCAGCATTGTCACAGCGTAACGTTGCATCGCGTAAGTAATCTATGAATCAGCCTTAAGTGTTGTCCCACTTTTCTTTTGGTAGTATTTGTACGTAACGTCGTAAGATCTTGGCTCATGATTCACCTTGGACAGTTCTAGTTGCCCTGAAAAATTAAATACGAAATTCAAATTCAGTTTACATAAAACTGCAAACCCTGTATATTCGTATAGGGATGAGAATTATTAATTAAGTTTTGCTGGCTTGCAATTTAAATTTAACTTTGTGAGCTATAATATCTAATAAACGTAAACAGTTAATTAATTTGACTTTTTCTAGTCAGAAAAGGGGAGGGCCAATACCCTAATAAAGAATGTCTCCTCTCTCTCTCTCTCTCTCTCTCTCTCTCTCTTTCTTTCTTTCTTTTCTCTGTCTCTCTCTCACTCACTCATTTATTCACTCATTCATTCAATCACTCATTCAATCACTCACCACTTACTCACTCACTCACTCACTCACTCACTTACTCACTCACTCAGTCACCATTCACTTACTCACTCATTCACACACTCACCACTCACTTACTCACTCACTCACCACTCACTTACTCACTCACCACTCATTCACATCACACACTTACTCACTCACCACTCACTCACACACTCATTCACTCACCACTCACTCACTCACTCACTCACTCACTCACTCACTTACTCACTCTCACTGAATTATTTTGTATTTTGGATGATTTAAAGGCGTAATAAAATCTGGTACAATATGCCTACCTTCTTGTATGGTGGTGGCTTACTTGTTAAATTATAAATAAAATTAATGACTATTTTGGGTTTATGTGCTTTCCAAGGTTAGAAACAAAAAAGGTTTGCGTGAACTAGTTTCGGCTTGTGAGCCGTCCTCAGTTTCAAATCTGTTTTTTTTTATTATAGCAAATGTTAGAAGCAAAAAGGTGTACGTGAACCAGAAGCAGAACCTGGTTCAAGAAAACCTCTATTTCTAACCTGGAACTTCACTTAATCCGAAAATGCATGCGAAAAATTACCAGGCTGGATTCAAAAGCCTATCAATAAATAAAATTATCTTTGTGAATATCAATCAGTAAGTGTCTAAACATATTTGTATTTGCTGTTTGATAATGACTCGCTAAACTGTCGAAATTCTCGCCACAAATTAAAAATTAGGTGATATTAACAAAGCTAATGGGGTTTATTTATAATTTAACATGTATCATTCCCTGGGCTTCAGAATTTGGCAGCAGCACTGGTGAAGAATTAAAAAAAAAATGAATTACTAACTAAATATTGAAACTTATTTGTTTCTTATTTGAAACTTATTGTGATTAATTCGAATTAATTATAATCATTAAAGATTAAAATTAATAAAAGTTGTAAAACCATTGTAATACAATAATTAATTATGAATATATACGAATTAATTATGTTTTCAGTAGAAACTGGAAGTATAATGTAAAAGAATGGAAATGTTAAATAGTAAAATTCATCACAAATTCGTATGAAATATTCTCGTTCTCAACTTCTGCTTCTAGTTTCTTATTTGAAATAATAATTAATTTAAGCTAATTAATTAATTACACATCTATCACTTACATATTCATCCAAAACGAAGAAAATTTCCAAAGTTTTAGTCCTCAGGTGCAAATTTGCGTGCAAGTCTCCTTCGTGTTTGGCTTCGGCGACGTTCGGTGGCGCTCGTGTCTTATTATTGTCATGGCGTCGCTGCAATGCAAAAACCAGAGTAATGCAAAAGTTCCGAAGAAGATTCCAAATTGGCGCGATGATTTCGAACCTTGCCAATACGCACAAAACTCGCGGATAATACTATTTCGAAGGATAGTAACTTTTGATCGGCTCGTGGCGTTCGAATTTTTCGCAAAATTGAATGTAACCTAGGAGCACTCGAATTTGACGTGACAGACGTGACAGCGAAGCGCCAACTGCGCCACCACCGGGAGGACCGTGAACCTCAAAACCTATCTACAGGATGATCAATTATGAAAAGTATCGCGGGCATAGATTAATACGATTAAACATGGCGGCATAACAAGTGACAAGCTACGTTGGTATACAGGGTGTCCCGAATATTAACACCTAGTTAGTTTTGAATGCAAAAGTTGCCTAGGGGCGTATAAATATATACTTATAAACGCACAGAGTGTCTCGTAAATTACAATTAACGTGCCTCATTCGTATACAGAGGGTACCGAAAGCGCCAACCAAGTATATGTTCACTGCATAGGTTGCACATTAAAGATATATCTATAGAGGTACAGGGTGTCTCGTAAGTTACAATTAACGTGCCACATTCGTATACAGAGGGTACCGAAAACGCCAACCAAGTACATGTTCAATGCATAGGTTGCACATTAAAGATATATCTATAGAGGTACAGGGTGTCTCGTAAATTACAATTAACGTGCCTCATTCGTATACAGAGGGTACCGAAAACGCCAACCAAGTATATGTTCACTGCATAGGTTGCACATTAAAGATATATCTATAGAGGTACAGGGTGTCTCGTAAGTTACAATTAACGTGCCTCATTCGTATACAGAGGGTACCGAAAACGCCAACCAAGTATATGTTCACTGCATAGGTTGCACATTAAAGATATATCTATAGAGGTACAGGGTATCTCGTAAGTTACAATTAACGTGCCACATTCGTATACAGAGGGTACCGAAAACGCCAACCAAGTATATGTTCACTGCATAGGTTGCACATTAAAGATATATCTATAGAGGTACAGGGTGTCTCGTAAGTTACAATTGACGTGCCTCATTCGTATACAGAGGGTACCGAAAGCGCCAACCAAGTATATGTTCACTGCATAGGTTGCACATTAAAGATATATCTATAGAGGTACAGGGTGTCTCGTAAGTTACAATTAACGTGCCTCATTCGTATACAGAGGGTACCGAAAACACCAACCAAGTACATGTTCAATGCATAGGTTGCACATTAAAGATATATCTATAGAGGTACAGGGTGTCTCGTAAGTTACAATTAACGTGCCACATTCGTATACAGAGGGTACCGAAAACGCCAACCAAGTATATGTTCAATGCATAGGTTGCACATTAAAGATATATCTATAGAGGTACAGGGTGTCTCGTAAATTACAATTAACGTGCCTCATTCGTATACAGAGGGTACCGAAAACGCCAACCAAGTATATGTTCAATGCATAGGTTGCACATTAAAGATATATCTATAGAGGTACAGGGTGTCTCATAAGTTACAATTAACGTGCCACATTCGTATACAGAGGGTACCGAAAACGCCAACCAAGTATATGTTCAATGCATAGGTTGCACATTAAAGATATATCTATAGAGGTACAGGGTGTCTCGTAAGTTACAATTAACGTGCCACATTCGTATACAGAGGGTACCGAAAACGCCAACCAAGTATATGTTCACTGCATAGGTTGCACATTAAAGATATATCTATAGAGGTACAGGGTGTCTCATAAGTTACAATTAACGTGCCACATTCGTATACAGAGGGTACCGAAAACGCCAACCAAGTATATGTTCAATGCATAGGTTGCACATTAAAGATATATCTATAGAGGTACAGGGTGTCTCATAAGTTACAATTAACGTGCCTCATTCGTATACAGAGGGTACCGAAAACGCCAACCAAGTATATGTTCACTGCATAGGTTGCACATTAAAGATATATCTATAGAGGTACAGGGTGTCTCGTAAGTTACAATTGACGTGCCTCATTCGTATACAGAGGGTACCGAAAACGCCAACCAAGTATATGTTCACTGCATAGGTTGCACATTAAAGATATATCTATAGAGGTACAGGGTGTCTCGTAAGTTACAATTGACGTGCCTCATTCGTATACAGAGGGTACCGAAAACGCCAACCAAGTATATGTTCAATGCATAGGTTGCACATTAAAGATATATCTATAGAGGTACAGGGTATCTCGTAAGTTACAATTAACGTGCCACATTCGTATACAGAGGGTACCGAAAACGCCAACCAAGTATATGTTCACTGCATAGGTTGCACATTAAAGATATATCTATAGAGGTACAGGGTGTCTCGTAAGTTACAATTGACGTGCCTCATTCGTATACAGAGGGTACCGAAAGCGCCAACCAAGTATATGTTCACTGCATAGGTTGCACATTAAAGATATATCTATAGAGGTACAGGGTGTCTCGTAAGTTACAATTGACGTGCCTCATTCGTATACAGAGGGTACCGAAAACGCCAACCAAGTATATGTTCAATGCATAGGTTGCACATTAAAGATATATCTATAGAGGTACAGGGTGTCTCGTAAGTTACAATTAACGTGCCACATTCGTATACAGAGGGTACCGAAAGCGCCAACCAAGTATATGTTCACTGCATAGGTTGCACATTAAAGATATATCTATAGAGGTACAGGGTGTCTCGTAAGTTACAATTAACGTGCCTCATTCGTATACAGAGGGTACCGAAAACACCAACCAAGTACATGTTCAATGCAAAGGTTGCACATTAAAGATATATCTATAGAGGTACAGGGTGTCTCGTAAGTTACAATTAACGTGCCTCATTCGTATACAGAGGGTACCGAAAACGCCAACCAAGTACATGTTCAATGCATAGGTTGCACATTAAAGATATATCTATAGAGGTACAGGGTGTCTCATAAGTTACAATTAACGTGCCACATTCGTATACAGAGGGTACCGAAAACGCCAACCAAGTATATGTTCAATGCATAGGTTGCACATTAAAGATATATCTATAGAGGTACAGGGTGTCTCGTAAGTTACAATTAACGTGCCACATTCGTATACAGAGGGTACCGAAAACACCAACCAAGTACATGTTCAATGCATAGGTTGCACATTAAAGATATATCTATAGAGGTACAGGGTGTCTCATAAGTTACAATTAACGTGCCACATTCGTATACAGAGGGTACCGAAAACGCCAACCAAGTATATGTTCAATGCATAGGTTGCACATTAAAGATATATCTATAGAGGTACAGGGTGTCTCGTAAATTACAATTAACGTGCCTCATTCGTATACAGAGGGTACCGAAAACACCAACCAAGTACATGTTCAATGCATAGGTTGCACATTAAAGATATATCTATAGAGGTACAGGGTGTCTCATAAGTTACAATTAACGTGCCACATTCGTATACAGAGGGTACCGAAAACGCCAACCAAGTATATGTTCAATGCAAAGGTTGCACATTAAAGATATATCTATAGAGGTACAGGGTGTCTCGTAAGTTACAATTAACGTGCCTCATTCGTATACAGAGGGTACCGAAAACACCAACCAAGTACATGTTCAATGCATAGGTTGCACATTAAAGATATATCTATAGAGGTACAGGGTGTCTCGTAAATTACAATTAACGTGCCTCATTCGTATACAGAGGGTACCGAAACCGCCAACCAAGTATATGTTCAATGCAAAGGTTGCACATTAAAGATATATCTATAGAGATACAGGGTGTCTCGTAAATTACAATTAACGTGCCACATTCGTATACAGAGGGTACCGAAACCGCCAACCAAGTATATGTTCAATGCAAAGGTTGCACATTAAAGATATATCTATAGAGGTACAGGGTGTCTCGTAAATTACAATTAACGTGCCACATTCGTATACAGAGGGTACCGAAAACGCCAACCAAGTATATGTTCAATGCATAGGTTGCACATTAAAGATATATCTATAGAGGTACAGGGTGTCTCGTAAATTACAATTAACGTGCCTCATTCGTATACAGAGGGTACCGAAACCGCCAACCAAGTATATGTTCAATGCAAAGGTTGCACATTAAAGATATATCTATAGAGGTACAGGGTGTCTCGTAAATTACAATTAACGTGCCCCATTCGTATACAGAGGGTACCGAAAGCGCCACCCAAGTATATGTTCAATGCATAGGTTGCACATTAAAGATATATCTATAGAGGTACAGGGTGTCTCGTAAATTACAATTAACGTGCCACATTCGTATACAGAGGGTACCGAAAACGCCAACCAAGTATATGTTCAATGCATAGGTTGCACATTAAAGATATATCTATAGAGGTACAGGGTGTCTCGTAAATTACAATTAACGTGCCTCATTCGTATACAGAGGGTACCGAAACCGCCAACCAAGTATATGTTCAATGCAAAGGTTGCACATTAAAGATATATCTATAGAGGTACAGGGTGTCTCGTAAATTACAATTAACGTGCCCCATTCGTATACAGAGGGTACCGAAAGCGCCACCCAAGTATATGTTCAATGCATAGGTTGCACATTAAAGATATATCTATAGAGGTACAGGGTGTCTCGTAAATTACAATTAACGTGCCACATTCGTATACAGAGGGTACCGAAAACGCCAACCAAGTATATGTTCAATGCATAGGTTGCACATTAAAGATATATCTATAGAGGTACAGGGTGTCTCGTAAATTACAATTAACGTGCCTCATTCGTATACAGAGGGTACCGAAACCGCCAACCAAGTATATGTTCAATGCAAAGGTTGCACATTAAAGATATATCTATAGAGGTACAGGGTGTCTCGTAAATTACAATTAACGTGCCCCATTCGTATACAGAGGGTACCGAAAGCGCCACCCAAGTATATGTTCAATGCATAGGTTGCACATTAAAGATATATCTATAGAGGTACAGGGTGTCTCGTAAATTACAATTAACGTGCCACATTCGTATACAGAGGGTACCGAAAACGCCAACCAAGTATATGTTCAATGCATAGGTTGCACATTAAAGATATATCTATAGAGGTACAGGGTGTCTCGTAAATTACAATTAACGTGCCTCATTCGTATACAGAGGGTACCGAAACCGCCAACCAAGTATATGTTCAATGCAAAGGTTGCACATTAAAGATATATCTATAGAGGTACAGGGTGTCTCGTAAATTACAATTAACGTGCCCCATTCGTATACAGAGGGTACCGAAAGCGCCACCCAAGTATATGTTCAATGCATAGGTTGCACATTAAAGATATATCTATAGAGGTACAGGGTGTCTCGTAAATTACAATTAACGTGCCACATTCGTATACAGAGGGTACCGAAAACGCCAACCAAGTATATGTTCAATGCAAAGGTTGCACATTAAAGATATATCTATAGAGGTACAGGGTGTCTCGTAAATTACAATTAACGTGCCACATTCGTATACAGAGGGTACCGAAAACGCCACCCAAGTATATGTTCAATGCATAGGTTGCACATTAAAGATATATCTATAGAGGTACAGGGTGTCTCGTAAATTACAATTAACGTGCCACATTCGTATACAGAGGGTACCGAAAACGCCAACCAAGTATATGTTCAATGCAAAGGTTGCACATTAAAGATATATCTATAGAGGTACAGGGTGTCTCGTAAATTACAATTGACGTGCCTCATTCGTATACAGAGGGTACCGAAAACGCCAACCAAGTATATGTTCAATGCAAAGGTTGCACATTAAAGATATATCTATAGAGGTACAGGGTGTCTCGTAAATTACAATTAACGTGCCACATTCGTATACAGAGGGTACCGAAAACGCCAACCAAGTATATGTTCAATGCAAAGGTTGCACATTAAAGATATATCTATAGAGGTACAGGGTGTCTCGTAAATTACAATTAACGTGCCACATTCGTATACAGAGGGTACCGAAAACGCCACCCAAGTATATGTTCAATGCATAGGTTGCACATTAAAGATATATCTATAGAGGTACAGGGTGTCTCGTAAATTACAATTAACGTGCCACATTCGTATACAGAGGGTACCGAAAACGCCAACCAAGTATATGTTCAATGCAAAGGTTGCACATTAAAGATATATCTATAGAGGTACAGGGTGTCTCGTAAATTACAATTGACGTGCCTCATTCGTATACAGAGGGTACCGAAAACGCCAACCAAGTATATGTTCAATGCAAAGGTTGCACATTAAAGATATATCTATAGAGGTACAGGGTGTCTCGTAAATTACAATTAACGTGCCCCATTCGTATACAGAGGGTACCGAAACCGCCAACCAAGTATATGTTCAATGCAAAGGTTGCACATTAAAGATATATCTATAGAGGTACAGGGTGTCTCGTAAGTTACAATTAACGTGCCACATTCGTATACAGAGGGTACCGAAAACGCCATCCAAGTATATGTACAATGCAAAGGTTGCACATTAAAGATATATCTATAGAGGTACAGGCCATTAATTGCCCGTTATTAATAAGCCCAAGCCATTAATACTGTAGGTCATTATAATGATTTAAATTCAGTACATGTCATTACATATCATGAATCATGAATGCCATAATTCATCACTATGACTCACAGAAAATCAAGGGTCATTAACCCCTTCATACCTGGCATACATGTACATGTACATTTGCGAAATATATTTTTATTTTGAATTTAGTATTATTATTGATACTTAGTACCATTAGTACTTGTACTTACTTATGTACACATTAGATTCGTAAGAAAAATTGGGTACTGTGGCCATCTAGTGAAAATATATGAAATTACTCTTGTAAATATTGTACGATGTGTCTAACCTCACATAGGTCTGGTAAGTCTCATGTTTATTTCAATATATAAATAAATTGAACAGTTTTTAAAAAAATAAAAATTTTGAAGCAATCGCAAAACATTGAAAAATGTAATAAATAAATAATACATATCTAAATATTATTAGTTTTTCGTATATGACTTGCTAAAGCTATGTGTATATGAGTATGTACAAATTGCCCCACTTGCTGCATAGCTTTGTACATCCTCATGTACATGTGGTCTGAAATATTATTCCATTTATAAGTAAATGAATGTACGTTGTTTTTTTTTGGTGTAATTTTAGTATTATCTTTACAACTAACGTGAATATGGATAAGTTAAATAAAACATACAATCTAGAAAATCCTACAGATATCCAGGAACTGATAGATCTGGTAAATAATGGCAACCTATCGGAAATTGAAGGCATTGGACATGAAGATGAAGTAGACGAAGAATTTCATTAAGAGCTAAATAATGTAAGACCAGGTCCTGATGTGATTAACAGAGCAGAAATGGAAGGATTTAATAAAAGTATTGAAGTACAACACGATAGTAATAATGAAGAAGGTAGTTCTGGTAATATAAATATTTGACCATATTTACCAATGTTTACCATATTTGGCCAATATTTTATACTGACCACAGACAACTTATATCCTGATATAATAATAACTTTGATACTGACCAAATAATATTTATTATTACTACTAGGAGTAATAATTATATTATTAATTAAGAAGTGCAATGTTTCTATGAATACCTTGCATCTGATTACGTTGATTATTGGATTAAATAAGCCATTAGATGTGATATAAAAAACACAAATCAATTCAAAATTTGCAGAAATAAAATAAATAAATAAAATAAAAAATACGGTTTGGAGATATTTAAGAAATTTTGTACTCGGAATAATTTTCGAGGTGCAATTAACATAGAGTTTTTCAAAAGCCTATTAAAGAAGTTCTGGTATTTTTTCCGTACATTCTGGAATATGTACGGAATTTTCAATACTGCTGAACGAATTTCCTCAAACATTTGCGGAAAATATAAAGATGGTAGAAATTATCAACTAGAATTTTCAAAACGGTTTCTAAATAGTTGGGCATATCACAAAATGCGAGTCATTGTAACAAAAATTCGTTAGTTCTGTGAATTAATTGCGATGATTTGCAGGAAACTTGCAAAGTACAAGCCAACAACGCTGCCAGTCATCACAATTAATGATAGTAAGTTTATAAACTGAAAGTTATTACGGACATGAATCATCAAAGTCATAATTCATCCGGGTGAAAAATATGGAAATGCAATGACCTGCAGGCTATTAAAAATCATTTAAATTTAGTGCACGTCATTACATATGTTTATGCATCATGAACGCCATAATTCATCACCATGAGTTTAATAAAATCTAGGAAACGCACGTCATTAAAGCAGCAGGTCATTACAATGATTTGAATTTAGAGCACGACATTACATATGTATATGAATCATGAATGCCATAATTCATGACCATGACTCAGAGAAAATCTAAGAAACGCACGTCATTAAAGCTTCAGGTTATTATAATGATTTAAAATCAGTGCACGTCATCACATAACATGAATCATGAATGCCATAATTCATAACCATGACTCACAGAAAATCAACGAAACGCAAGTTATTAAAGGTGCAGGTCATTATAATGATTTTAATTCAATGCATGTCATTATAATGATTTAAATTCAATGCATGCCATATATAATTATATGACATGCATGATATGCATGATATGACATGCATGATATAAATCATGAACGCCATAATTCTTCACCATGACTCACAGACAATCAAGGAAGCCCGAGTCATTAATGCTGCAGGTCAATAAAATGATATAAATTTAGTGCACGTCATTACATACGTACATGAATCATATATGCCATAATGCATCACCATGACTCGCAGAAAATCTAGGAAACGCGAGTCACTAAAGCAGCAGGTCATTATAATGATTTGAATTTAGTGCACGTCAGTACAGATACGAGTCAATTGCATGATGCAACATAATGATTGTTAGGTTATGTAATGTAATCTGCTGTGACTCGTTTTATCATGATGAGCATTTTGCAAGTGTTAATTGATTACCAGCAGCATTAGATGAATGCGAGTTAACTAAGTGCTTTCGATAGAAACTGGAAGAGTTATTTACTTGTAAAAGAAGCTGAATTGTAGAGTAAATAAAGTAAACTATATAAAAACCAAGTCATCATTCCTCTTGCCAGTTTCGTGTTTGATATAGCAATTAATTTTTAACTAAGCCCAACAAATTAAACATATATTACTTACATATGCCTCCTCGTAGCTATAATGCCGAAGTTATCCATGTCCTTAGGCAACCTGTCTCAAATTTGGTGCACATTTTTATGCACAAACGGTGTGGAATTGACTCCAGAGGAGGTTGCCCATTCCTGAGGGCGTCTGGAAGTCCGATTTTATCGAGAATTCGGGCAGAAATGCGGAGCCCCAAAATAAACGCACTGACCAAAACAATGGCGCCGCGACACTGCGCCCCCATCGGCCGCACGCGAAGCTCAAAACCTATATACAGGGTGATCAATTAAAACCGGGATCGAGTTTTGTTTTTTACGCTTTATACATGCCCTAATGACTGTTTACACGTAACAAACAGCTTATACATGCAAATAGGCAATTGTGTATGCATACAGTATGTATAAATAACAGCATACAGCTTTATAATTATTTATATTTTTGTATTTAACGATCATATTGCAGCCAAATACGAGAACATTGAGGTTATACCTCGCAACGTTGACAGTGACATTATTAATATTGACATTGTGGCATACATTACAAAATTCGCAGTTCTAAAGCAGAAAACTAAATTATATTGTATGCAATTAGTAAACTACAGGCTGTGCATATAGGCAATTGTGTATGCATACAGTATGTATAAATAGCCGCATTTATTATTATATTATTTATTATTATGCACTTAGAAAACTTTTTTGTAAAGGCCCCCTTTGATCGGTTAATTCTAATAAGTGTCCAGATACTGGAAAATACATCAATTTTGATAACCTAAAAACTTATAGTCCGTCCTCAGTAACGAAAGCACAGAAAATTACAGGAATTCATATATGGGCTCTTTGTAAAGGCCCCCTTCGATCGGTTAATTCAAACAAGTCTCCAGATACTGGAAAATTCACCAATTTTGATAACCTAAAAACTTATAGTCAGTCCTCAGTGACGAAAGCACAGAAAATTACAGGAATTCATACATTGCATCTTTGTAAAGGCCCCCTTCCATCGGTTAATTCAAACAAGTGTCCAGATACTGGAAAATATATCAATTTTGATAACCTAAAAACTTATAGTCAGTTCTCAGTGACGAAAGCACAGAAAATTACAGGAATTCATACATTGCATCTTTGTAAAGGCCCCCTTCAATCGGTGAATTCAAACAAGTGTCCAGATACTGGAAAATATATCAATTTTGATAACCTAAAAACTTATAGTCAGTCCTCAGTGACGAAAGCACAGAAAATTACAGGAATGCATACATTGCATCTTTGTAAAGGCCCCCTTCAATCGGTGAATTCAAACAAGTGTCCAGATACTGGAAAATATATCAATTTTGATAACCTAAAAACTTATAGTCAGTCCTCAGTGACGAAAGCACAGAAAATTACAGGAATGCATACATTGCATCTTTGTAAAGGCCCCCTTGGATCGGTTAATTCAAACAAGTGTCCAGATACTGGAAAATATATCAATTTTGATAACCTAAAAACTTATAGTCAGTCCTCAGTGACGAAAGCACAGAAAATTACAGGAATGCATACATTGCATCTTTGTAAAGGCCCCCTTGGATCGGTTAATTCAAACAAGTGTCCATATACTGGAAAATATATCAATTTTGATAACCTAAAAACTTATAGTCAGTTCTCAGTGACGAAAGCACAGAAAATTACAGGAATTCATACATTGCATCTTTGTAAAGGCCCCCTTCAATCGGTGAATTCAAACAAGTGTCCAGATACTGGAAAATATATCAATTTTGATAACCTAAAAACTTATAGTCAGTCCTCAGTGACGAAAGCACAGAAAATTACAGGAATGCATACATTGCATCTTTGTAAAGGCCCCCTTCAATCGGTGAATTCAAACAAGTGTCCAGATACTGGAAAATATATCAATTTTGATAACCTAAAAACTTATAGTCAGTCCTCAGTGACGAAAGCACAGAAAATTACAGGAATGCATACATTGCATCTTTGTAAAGGCCCCCTTGGATCGGTTAATTCAAACAAGTGTCCATATACTGGAAAATATATCAATTTTGATAACCTAAAAACTTATAGTCAGTTCTCAGTGACGAAAGCACAGAAAATTACAGGAATTCATACATTGCATCTTTGTAAAGGCCCCCTTCAATCGGTGAATTCAAACAAGTGTCCAGATACTGGAAAATATATCAATTTTGATAACCTAAAAACTTATAGTCAGTCCTCAGTGACGAAAGCACAGAAAATTACAGGAATGCATACATTGCATCTTTGTAAAGGCCCCCTTGGATCGGTTAATTCAAACAAGTGTCCAGATACTGGAAAATATATCAATTTTGATAACCTAAAAACTTATAGTCAGTCCTCAGTGACGAAAGCACAGAAAATTACAGGAATGCATACATTGCATCTTTGTAAAGGCCCCCTTGGATCGGTTAATTCAAACAAGTGTCCATATACTGGAAAATATATCAATTTTGATAACCTAAAAACTTATAGTCCGTCCTCAGTGACGAAAGCATAGAAAATTACAGGAATTCATACATTGCATCTTTGTAAAGGCCCCCTTGGATCGGTTAATTCAAACAAGTGTCCATATACTGGAAAATATATCAATTTTGATAACCTAAAAACTTATAGTCAGTTCTCAGTGACGAAAGCACAGAAAATTACAGGAATTCATACATTGCATCTTTGTAAAGGCCCCCTTCAATCGGTGAATTCAAACAAGTGTCCAGATACTGGAAAATATATCAATTTTGATAACCTAAAAACTTATAGTCAGTCCTCAGTGACGAAAGCACAGAAAATTACAGGAATGCATACATTGCATCTTTGTAAAGGCCCCCTTGGATCGGTTAATTCAAACAAGTGTCCATATACTGGAAAATATATCAATTTTGATAACCTAAAAACTTATAGTCAGTCCCCAGTGACGAAAGCATAGAAAATTACAGGAATTCATACATTGCATCTTTGTAAAGGCCCCCTTGGATCGGTTAATTCAAACAAGTGTCCAGATACTGGAAAATATATCAATTTTGATAACCTAAAAACTTATAGTCAGTCCCCAGTGACGAAAGCACAGAAAATTACAGGAATTCATACGTTGCATCTTTGTAAAGGCCCCCTTCCATCGGTTAATTCAAACAAGTGTCCAGATACTGGAAAATACATCAATTTTGATAACCTAAAAACTTATAGTTCGTCCTCAATAACGAAAGCACAGAAAATTACAGGAATTCATACATTGCATCTTTGTAAAGGCCCCCTTCCATCGGTTAATTCAAACAAGTGTCCAGATACTGGAAAATACATCAATTTTGATAACCTAAAAACTTATAGTCAGTCCTCAGTGACGAAAGCACAGAAAATTACAGGAATGCATACATTGCATCTTTGTAAAGGCCCCCTTGGATCGGTTAATTCAAACAAGTGTCCAGATACTGGAAAATATATCAATTTTGATAACCTAAAAACTTATAGTCAGTCCCCAGTGACGAAAGCACAGAAAATTACAGGAATTCATACGTTGCATCTTTGTAAAGGCCCCCTTCCATCGGTTAATTCAAACAAGTGTCCAGATACTGGAAAATACATCAATTTTGATAACCTAAAAACTTATAGTTCGTCCTCAATAACGAAAGCACAGAAAATTACAGGAATTCATACATTGCATCTTTGTAAAGGCCCCCTTCCATCGGTTAATTCAAACAAGTGTCCAGATACTGGAAAATACATCAATTTTGATAACCTAAAAACTTATAGTCAGTCCTCAGTGACGAAAGCACAGAAAATTACAGGAATTCATACATTGCATCTTTGTAAAGGCCCCCTTGGATCGGTTAATTCAAACAAGTGTCCAGATACTGGAAAATATATCAATTTTGATAACCTAAAAACTTATAGTCAGTCCCCAGTGACGAAAGCATAGAAAATTACAGGAATTCATACATTGCATCTTTGTAAAGGCCCCCTTCGATCGGTTAATTCAAACAAGTATCCAGATACTGGAAAATACATCAATTTTGATAACCTAAAAACTTATAGTCAGTCCCCAGTGACGAAAGCACAGAAAATTACAGGAATTCATACATTGCATCTTTGTAAAGGCCCCCTTCGATCGGTTAATTCAAACAAGTGTCCAGATACTGGAAAATATATCAATTTTGATAACCTAAAAACTTATAGTCAGTCCCCAGTGACGAAAGCACAGAAAATTACAGGAATTCATACATTGCATCTTTGTAAAGGCCCCCTTGGATCGGTTAATTCAAACAAGTGTCCAGATACTGGAAAATATATCAATTTTGATAACCTAAAAACTTATAGTCAGTCCCCAGTGACGAAAGCATAGAAAATTACAGGAATTCATACATTGCATCTTTGTAAAGGCCCCCTTCGATCGGTTAATTCAAACAAGTATCCAGATACTGGAAAATACATCAATTTTGATAACCTAAAAACTTATAGTCAGTCCCCAGTGACGAAAGCACAGAAAATTACAGGAATTCATACATTGCATCTTTGTAAAGGCCCCCTTCCATCGGTTAATTCAAACAAGTGTCCAGATACTGGAAAATATATCAATTTTGATAACCTAAAAACTTATAGTCAGTCCCCAGTGACGAAAGCACAGAAAATTACAGGAATTCATACATTGCATCTTTGTAAAGGCCCCCTTCGATCGGTTAATTCAAACAAGTGTCCAGATACTGGAAAATACATCAATTTTGATAACCTAAAAACTTATAGTCAGTCCCCAGTGACGAAAGCACAGAAAATTACAGGAATTCATACGTTGCATCTATGTAAAGGCCCCCTTCGATCGGTTAATTCAAACAAGTGTCCAGATACTGGAAAATATATCAATTTTGATAACCTAAAAACTTATAGTCAGTCCTCAGTGACGAAAGCACAGAAAATTACAGGAATTCATACATTGCATCTTTGTAAAGGCCCCCTTCGATCGGTTAATTCAAACAAGTGTCCAGATACTGGAAAATACATCAATTTTGATAACCTAAAAACTTATAGTCAGTCCCCAGTGACGAAAGCACAGAAAATTACAGGAATTCATACGTTGCATCTATGTAAAGGCCCCCTTCGATCGGTTAATTCAAACAAGTGTCCAGATGCTGGAAAATATATCAATTTTGATAACCTAAAAACTTATAGTCAGTTCTCAGTGACGAAAGCACAGAAAATTACAGGAATTCATACATTGCATCTTTGTAAAGGCCCCCTTCCATCGGTTAATTCAAACAAGTGTCCAGATACTGGAAAATATATCAATTTTGATAACCTAAAAACTTATAGTCCGTCCTCAGTAATGAAAGCACAGAAAATTACAGGAATTCATACATTGCATCTTTGTAAAGGCCCCCTTCCATCGGTGAATTCAAACAAGTGTCCAGATACTGGAAAATATATCAATTTTGATAACCTAAAAACTTATAGTCAGACCTCACCGAAACCTTCCTAGTTTTTGTTAGTTCAATGGAATTATAATTATTTGTGTGTTTTGGTTCGCAGCCCGAGCATGCCCCCGAAGTTGGGCTTCACGGCGGAGCAGGTCATCGCCGAGGGGCGAATCACCAGGGCGGAGGTCGACGAGGCGAGGGTCAGGCTGAAGAAGGCCGACGTGCCGGAGCTGACGGACGAGCAGATCCTCCTCTTCGTGCTGAGCTGCGACAGGGACCTGGACTACACGGTGACCACCATCAGGGAATACTTCGCCGCCAGGAAGAGCGGCCCGGAGCTCTTCGACGACAGGGACCTGGACAGGCCGGACGTCCAGGACCAGCTCGGTGTCATGTGAGTTAAATTCGCACAGGTGAAATGGTACTAATAGTATGCCCGCAAATAGCTTATGAACCATGTGCACGAGTCGCTTCCACATGCACCTTACACGGGCATGCGGCAGGAAGGTCTAATCAATCGACTTTTTGAACCAACATGGGATTTGATGCGGCAAAGAAAATTCTAAAATTTAAATCATTTAAATAATTAAGTAATTGGAAACATAATTTTAAGTACCACAAAATTTTAATGATTTCCTTTGACCTGTTCCGTGTCTCGTTCCAGCGTCTTCAGCATATTCCCGAGGAGGACGCCCGACGGCTGCGCCGTGCTCTTCCACAGGCTGCAGGACACCAGGTTCTCCCGCTACCACATCGAGCCGTCGATGAAGCTCCTCTTCATGAGCCTGGACTCGACGGTGTACGACAGCCCGCCCACAGGGCTGGTCATCCTGTTCGACATGAAAGGGGTGAGTGTTCGTCCCCGTGGGTGACGTCCTCACCACAGCGCTTCCTTCCCCCAGGTGGGCCTCATGCACCTGACGAGGGTGCGGCTCGGCGCCATCCGCAAGTTTTGCCACTACCTCCAGGAGGGGCTGCCGGTCAAGCTGAAGGAGATCCACGTGCTCAACGCCACGTACTTTGTGGACAAAGTGATGGCCATCGTCAAGCCCTTCATGAAGCTCGAGCTGATGGACAGGGTGAGGATGGCCTGCCCATGTTAAAGCCTGCACATGTCATTCCATCTACATCAGATGCATCAATTGCTTCCTCCAACAGTCATTACATCAGTTGCTTGTCCCAAAAGTTACATCAGTTGCTTTTCCCTAGAGTGATTAAATCAGTTGCTTCTCCAAAAGTCATTAATTTAGTTTTTGTTATGGTTCTAACAAATATATAAATTATTTAAAAAGTCAAAACATTTATATAAAATTCTTATCTAATATCAAATATATTTAACTTAAAAAAAAATTTATATGGTATACTTATACCATATATAAAGTAATAATTGTATGGTTAATTATTTGTAATTGTATTAATAATTACATGGTTAATAATTATATGGTAATAAAATAATGATCAAAGTGGATTTAAAAGTAATAATATTTAATTACCTTCACTTAGTGAATTATATACATTCTTTAAATCTGCATTTCCTTCAATTGGCAGTTAATTCGCTTGGATGAACGATAATCAACTGCCGATTAAAGTTAATTGGGGGACTGTAAATCTCTTGGCCCTCTGTTAATTGTCTCCGTTGCTCCCCAGCTGCACTTCCATTCCCCCAACAAGGACATGGAGGAGATCTACGCCGAGGTGATGCCCAGGGAGTGCCTGCCCAGCGACTTCGGCGGGGAGCTGCCCTCCGCCGCCGAGCTGCACGACCGCAACACCACGAAGCTGTCCGAGATGAGGGAGTACTTCGACGAGGAGCAGCGGCAGAGGCACGAGTACTACGAGAAGCACTGACGATGATGATTGAAAAAACAAACGAATACCAAGTGCGGAGTGTCTGTCAAAGTCGGGTGATAAAGTCGCATTAACTACCTAAGCATTATTTATTTTGTGGTGGTAATGGGCTCAAATGGACTAGGATAAAAGTTGAATTTAAGCACAAGTAGTATAAGTGAGGACTGTAATTGAGGACACGTAACTGTAAATGGTCACTATAATTCAAGTAAAATTATTTTATTCCCCACAGAAGAGACTTATTCATTTATTCCAATGATGCACACTTATGAATTATGCCGTTTTTAAGTTTAATTTCATATGTCATTATTTCAACGTGTAATAAGAGAATAATTGATACAAATGTAGCGTATCAATATGAATGTAATTTGTTACAGATATTAAGTGATATTCGGGATTTTGTTGTATGCAATTTATTTAAAATTCAATGAGCGGTTCTTAAGATATTTAAATCTGTGTCTGAATATTCGATATTTTGCGGTCATATAAGCATTTTTATGATTAGTTTCACTTTAATTTCAAAAACCCAAAGATAGGGCTTTAAATTTCGCAAATTTCATAAGCCTCGGCCTTTGCATTGCGAAAATCCGCTACGTATTGCTTATGTTTGACAAAAAACTGCAAAATTACTACACACAGCGATTATTTTATAATTTACGTGCATCTTTTTCAGTCGTCTAGCAAATTATGCCCATCTACTTTATTAATGCGCAATCAGAATGTAAAAATGTTAAGTTTCGGCCAAGTTATTCAGGTTTTTACGAATTAATGTTAAGGTCCTTTCTGGTCGCCCTGTATGTAGCGATAGTGGCGCCCTCTGGACCATTGCTATCGGAATTTTGGCGGAAGCTCTAGTACCCGAAACGCCCACGGGACGATAGGCGCTGTAAACACTAATTACAGGGCACTTCGAAAACACAACATAAAAATCGTTAATTACGGCATAACAAGGCGCTTCGTGTGAATATAATTGCCAAGGGGGCAAACTGCAGCCATCCCTTCGGTTTTCTACAACAGCACGAGCCCCAAATAACTTCCGTAAGCGTTTTATAAACAACATGAAATCCGAGCACAATCAGTTGGCTCCCCTGGGCCACACACCAACCCAGTTGCATGTGCATTTAAAATAAACAAACCATACTCTTTGGGGGCCCCCGTGTCCGTGAGCCCCCCCAGTCGCCTACGCCACCCAGTGCCGGCGATGCGTCTGGTTTACACGTCCTGTTGCTGGCCGGGGGCCCCGCGCGTGGTGCTACGTGCGGGGCCTCCTGCAGGGGCTGCGTCTGCCTGGACGAGCACAGCCCCAGGAAGCTCTCTGCCAGGCCCCGGACGCTCCTGGTGAAGTCTGCTGCTGAACCGGGCCTTGTAGGACAAGAGGCTGTTGTGTGGTGTGCGTGGAGGAGATCGCCAAGCACAGGGTTGTTGTGCCACGGTCCGTGGCACAACAAAGCCTCCAAACTTTAGATGGTCATCGGGGGGAAGCTCAGCGAGGAGAAGCAGGCCGACCTCGTCAAGTGCTCCACTCGTTGAAGCAGGACGCCGGCAATGTCGACATATAACGGTGAACTGTGAGGTGCTTGATTTAGTTTGTCGAGGTGGTTTGTTTGAGGGAGTGCGTTATAAGACTGTAATAACATCGTGTGACTAATACTTGTAAAGTTGTGACGGATTTCATTTGTTTTCAATACACAACGACTTGTTGCCAGGTAAAATACACAATTCCGTTTCTGTTTTGTTTTGCTGCCTGTTTATTTTACTTGGCAACGAAACTAATAATTAAATTTTACATTACTTCATACATCACGAAGTGAAATAACGTGGCAATATGTTCCAAAGTTTCTCATGATTAACATTATCATTCCTATTATTATTATTATTATTATTATTAAACAGATATTTATATTTTGAACGCAAACTCATTACTTCTGTCCTAGTTGAAATTGGCTGTATATTACAGAGAATATATAACGTAAAAATATTATTATGTTGAGCGTTTTATTTAATCATTTTATTAGTTATTTATTAGTAAATTATTTTATTTAATCAGTCGAGTGCTACAGTAATTACATTAAATCTTCTGTAGTGGGCCCTCAGCCAATACACAACTAAAAAAAAGGCATAATGTAATACATTGAAATAAAGATATACCCAATAACACCAACAGTTAAAAAGTGACCGGCAGTTAAAACGACATAAACCAGCAGTTAAAGTAACAGATAAACTAATGTGCATCAACTCTTGGGAACAACACCATTTCAGCTGGCCACTGTACCGGAACATGATAAGGCGACGCTGGTAAGCACCATAAGTAAGTACCAGAACCATAACATAGTCACAGTAGTAACGATATTTTATTGGCTATCGACCTGCGGTCTTTCCGCCATAACATTTATCACATTTATGGTGAAATCTAATTATTTAAATGCCCTGTTTTAAAACGCCATTAGTGTGCAGATCCCGTAACATTGATGGCTTTGTAACTTAAATTTAACGGCATGAAAGTGTGTGCTCATTTCCAACTCCCAACCTTCACACAGAGATCATTCCATGATAGTCATTGCAAAGCAGAAACTAACCGTTAAATAAGTACCTGCTTCTACTAGTTCTATGCAAGCTTATGAATTAGGCTGTTTTTAAGTTTAATTTCAAATATATGTCAATAGTTCATTGCGCAATCACCAATTCTGCGAAAGTACTTGAAGATGAGAGCATACCTTTTAAAATTCAATTGCAAAAGTAGAAAATTTATCAAATTTCATATCAGAATGTGGTAGGTATAAAAAGCTTTGAATTTCCTGCCAAGGTCATGAACATTGTAGAGTCGGTTTTAGACTTATAATATATGTATTAAACTCACCGTTTAAAGATTCCCATACTCATCTTAGATCATGCTATATACTATTTGCATATACATATAGAGTTAATGCTGGTTAGTTACTGGAAAAGTAATCCTTTCATTGATTACTTGTGTAGTTTTCGAGCGTGTGAGCCCCCGGATATTTGAAAATATATGAATTTTGATATCCTAAAAACTTATACGAATCCTGCACTTATGCTGGCACCGAAAAATATAGGAATTCAAACATATAATCTTTGAGAAAGCCAGCTTACATCTGTTGATTCAAATAAGCCCCCGGATATATGAAAATATATGAATTTTGATAACCTAAAAACTTATACGAATCCTGCACTTATGCTGGCACATATTGGTGGTCTGTGGAGATGTCGCTTCTTTAGGTATATATTCTTTGGGACGACTCCTTGCCTTGAATGTTAGGTTAGTTTATAAGTGTTCAGTATGTTTTGTTCGAAAAAGTAAGTAAAACATTATAAAAACGCGGTATTACTTTTGGCCCAGAAAGCCGAAAGCCTACCCGAATCTAATATAAAATTTGCAAATAATAAATGTTATGTGACCCCCAAAATTGTTTTATTTTTGTCTTAAATACACCCCAGCAAGTGGTTTAAAGTCGTTGCCCCCTTAATAAAGCATAATTTCATAGAAAAAGCAAATAATCAAATACGATTGCATAACTTCAATGAACTATTGTGTAAGCCGGTCGGAAATTTCAGTGTTCTAGTGCACCCGTATTAATCTAATAAATCACCATGTGGCTCAATTAACTGCCCGAAGAATCATCTCGGATCACCTCATTTCTTTGCTGTGCCTGTCCCCAATTGAGGTTGAAATTATATAACATATTTTACAGCTATCGAAGCCAAGAGTTGCACGATGAACAACTATTTAAATTATGCTGAGGAGCCTCCGGTAGGCTTCACAATGTTCTACAGTGATTTGAGAAAATATGGAACACATACTAGATCCAGAGCAACGAGGCTGTCCATGTTCCTCCTGCCTCAGCGTCAAGTCCAAAATGGTAATATCTTCATGGCATGTTGCATTAATGCTTCAGCTTGCTTTTGCAACGGTGTGCTCGCATTTATGTATAAGGCAAAGTTTGAACATTTGTAACGCAAGAAAATTAACTTTATGCAGATATCTGAAATGAAATAAAATTAAAAGAAAAATTACGAAAAAAAATTAATTACAAGGCTGAAGATTGTACAATGTTTAAAATACCATCCTCTGATTGAAATGGTAAAGTTGTAGAATAATTCAATAACTCGCAGATATTGATAATATGCATGTAATAAATGTTTTAGTTAATAAATAATATCATTGAAACCGTGTACATAATTAACTTATTACTATATATTTCTAAACACATTCTCTACTCCACATTCTATTGATTTTAATAATAACGCAGTATGATACAGAAATTAAACATGTTACTAAATTTTTATCACTATTATTTTAATAGCGCTGTATTTTGGTATAAAAGACTTAAAAAAAAAACAAATACCTGAACATTACAACTGATGCACACAAAATACACATTTCCTTCAGCAGTGTTTCTATTTGTTATCACAAATAATTTTAATACCCATCATTATTTCTGTATGTAATGTTAAATTTCATAAATTTAGTGAAACACAATTATATCTCAATAAAAATTCATGTTTGTGGACATCACATTAGGCAGCCCAATGTAAACCATATTAGATTTCTCCTGAAAAATTTATTTTTAAACTTTATATTTGTATTTTGCACAATTTGAAATAACAGATCCGACCAGGCCTTTACAAAAACCTTAAGATTGCATTATCTTAATTTTAGGTGCTCTAGTAACTGAGGATGGACAATAACTTTTTAGGTCATCAAAATTGATATATTTTCAAGTATCTGGGGGCCCATTTGAATTAACCGATCTGAGCAGGCCTATACAAAGACTCTATGTTTGAATCCCTGTATTTTTTGGTGCCCCCTTAACTGAGGGAGAACAATACCTTTTTAGGTTATAGAAATTGATATATTTTCAAGTATCTGGGGGCCCATTTGAATTAACCGATCTGAGCAGGCCTATACAAAGACTCTATGTTTGAATCCCTGTATTTTTTGGTGCCCCCTTAACTGAGGGAGAACAATACCTTTTTAGGTTATAGAAATTGATATATTTTCAAGTATCTGGGGGCCCATTTGAATTAACCGATCTGAGCAGGCCTATACAAAGACTCTATGTTTGAATCCCTGTATTTTTTGGTGCCCCCTTAACTGAGGGAGAACAATAACTTTTTAGGTTATAGAAATTGATATATTTTCAAGTATCAGGGGGCCCATTTGAATTAACCGATCTGAGCAGGCCTATACAAAGAGTCTATGTTTGAATCCCTGTATTTTTTGGTGCCCCCTTAACTGAGGGAGAACAATAACGTTTTAGGTTATAGAAATTGATATATTTTCAAGTATCAGGGGGCCCATTTGAATTAACCGATCTGAGCAGGCCTATACAAAGAGTCTATGTTTGAATCCCTGTATTTTTTGGTGCCCCCTTAACTGAGGGAGAACAATAACGTTTTAGGTTATAGAAATTGATATATTTTCAAGTATCTGGGGGCCCATTTGAATTAACCGATCTGAGCAGGCCTATACAAAGACTCTATGTTTGAATCCCTGTATTTTTTGGTGCCCCCTTAACTGAGGGAGAACAATACCTTTTTAGGTTATAGAAATTGATATATTTTCAAGTATCTGGGGGCCCATTTGAATTAACCGATCTGAGCAGGCCTATACAAAGAGTCTATGTTTGAATCCCTGTATTTTTTGGTGCCCCCTTAACTGAGGGAGAACAATAACGTTTTAGGTTATAGAAATTGATATATTTTCAAGTATCTGGGGGCCCATTTGAATTAACCGATCTGAGCAGGCCTATACAAAGACTCTATGTTTGAATCCCTGTATTTTTTGGTGCCCCCTTAACTGAGGGAGAACAATACCTTTTTAGGTTATAGAAATTGATATATTTTCAAGTATCTGGGGGCCCATTTGAATTAACCGATCTGAGCAGGGCTATACAAAGAGTCTATGTTTGAATCCCTGTATTTTTTGGTGCCCCCTTAACTGAGGGAGAACAATAACGTTTTAGGTTATAGAAATTGATATATTTTCAAGTATCTGGGGGCCCATTTGAATTAACCGATCTGAGCAGGCCTATACAAAGACTCTATGTTTGAATCCCTGTATTTTTTGGTGCCCCCTTAACTGAGGGAGAACAATACCTTTTTAGGTTATAGAAATTGATATATTTTCAAGTATCTGGGGGCCCATTTGAATTAACCGATCTGAGCAGGCCTATACAAAGAGTCTATGTTTGAATCCCTGTATTTTTTGGTGCCCCCTTAACTGAGGGAGAACAATAACGTTTTAGGTTATAGAAATTGATATATTTTCAAGTATCTGGGGGCCCATTTGAATTAACCGATCTGAGCAGGCCTATACAAAGAGTCTATGTTTGAATCCCTGTATTTTTTGGTGCCCCCTTAACTGAGGGAGAACAATACCTTTTTAGGTTATAGAAATTGATATATTTTCAAGTATCTGGGGGCCCATTTGAATTAACCGATCTGAGCAGGCCTATACAAAGAGTCTATGTTTGAATCCCTGTATTTTTTGGTGCCCCCTTAACTGAGGGAGAACAATAACGTTTTAGGTTATAGAAATTGATATATTTTCAAGTATCTGGGGGCCCATTTGAATTAACCGATCTGAGCAGGCCTATACAAAGAGTCTATGTTTGAATCCCTGTATTTTTTGGTGCCCCCTTAACTGAGGGAGAACAATAACGTTTTAGGTTATAGAAATTGATATATTTTCAAGTATCTGGGGGCCCATTTGAATTAACCGATCTGAGCAGGCCTATACAAAGACTCTATGTTTGAATCCCTGTATTTTTTGGTGCCCCCTTAACTGAGGGAGAACAATACCTTTTTAGGTTATAGAAATTGATATATTTTCAAGTATCTGGGGGCCCATTTGAATTAACCGATCTGAGCAGGCCTATACAAAGAGTCTATGTTTGAATCCCTGTATTTTTTGGTGCCCCCTTAACTGAGGGAGAACAATAACGTTTTAGGTTATAGAAATTGATATATTTTCAAGTATCTGGGGGCCCATTTGAATTAACCGATCTGAGCAGGCCTATACAAAGAGTCTATGTTTGAATCCCTGTATTTTTTGGTGCCCCCTTAACTGAGGGAGAACAATACCTTTTTAGGTTATAGAAATTGATATATTTTCAAGTATCTGGGGGCCCATTTGAATTAACTGATCTGAGCAGGCCTATACAAAGAGTCTATGTTTGAATCCCTGTATTTTTTGGTGCCCCCTTAACTGAGGGAGAACAATAACTTTTTAGGTTATAGAAATTGATATATTTTTCAGTATCTGGGGGCCCATTTGAATTAACCGATCTGAGCAGGCCTATACAAAGAGTCTATGTTTGAATCCCTGTATTTTTTGGTGCCCCCTTAACTGAGGGAGAACAATAACTTTTTAGGTTATAGAAATTGATATATTTTCAAGTATCAGGGGGCCCATTTGAATTAACCGATCTGAGCAGGCCTATACAAAGACTCTATGTTTGAATCCCTGTATTTTTTGGTGCCCCCTTAACTGAGGGAGAACAATAACTTTTTAGGTTATAGAAATTGATATATTTTTCAGTATCTGGGGGCCCATTTGAATTAACCGATCTAAGGAGGGCTTTACAAAGGACTTATGTATGAATTCCTGTAATTTTCTGTGCTCTTGTAACTGAGCATATTTCTGATTAGTTTCCCATTTAATTAAAGATATTTCAAAAACTAGCGTATAAATATGAATGTAATTACAGATATTAAGTGATATTTGGGTTTTTGTTGTATGCAATTTATTTAAAATTTAATGAGCGGTTCTTAAGATATTTAAATCTGTGTCTGAATATTCGATATTTTGCGGTCATATAAGCATTTTTATGATTAGTTTCACTTTAATAAGAGACATTTCAAAAACCCAAATATAGGGCTTTAAATTTCGCAAATTTCCTAAGCCTCGGCCTTTGCATTGCGAAAATCCTCCACGTATTGCTTATTTTTGACGAAAAACTGCAAAATTACTACACACAGCGATTATTTTATAATTTACGTGCATCTTTTTCAGTCGTCTAGCAAATTATGCCCATCTACTTTATTAATGCGCAATCAGAATGTAAAAATGTTAAGTTTCGGCCAAGTTATTCAGGTTTTTACGAATTAATGTAAAGATCTTTTCTGGTCGCCCTGTATGTAGCGAAAGAGGCGCCCTCTGGACCATTGCTATCGGAATTTTGGCGGAAGCTCTAGTACCCAAAACGCCCACGGGACGATAGGCGCTGTAAACACTAATTACAGGGCACTTCGAAAACACAACTAATAAATCGTTAATTACGGCATAACACGGCGCTTCGTGTGAATATAATTGCCAAGGGGGCAAACTGCAGCCATCCCTTCGGTTTTCTACAACAGCACGAGCCCCAAATAACTTCCGTAAGCGTTTTATAGACAACATGAAATCCGAGCACATTCAGTTGGTTCCCCTGGACCACACACCAACACAGTAGCAAGTGTTGTTTTGTAAGGCAAGTTTGTATATTTCTTAAACTTATTTTTGGCTGTTTTACGCCCTTTCTGGGGGTGAAAATACTTCGCAAACGTGCATAGACGGTGCGTTAATGGATTGTGTTGATGCGGAATTAGTGGGGAGGAGGAAATATTTGGGTATTTGGTACATGCAATTAAGTTACAATTCAATGAGCGGTTCTTAATATATTTAAATTTGTGTATGAATATTCGATATGTTGGGGTAATTTAAGCATATTTAACTTCACTTAGTGAATTATATACATTCTTTAAATCTGCATTTCCTTCAATTGGCAGTTAATTCGTTTGGATGAACGATAGTCAACTGCCGATTAAAGTTAATTGGGGGACTGTATCTCTCTTGGCCCTCTGTTAATTGTCTCCGTTGCTCCCCAGCTGCACTTCCATTCCCCCAACAAGGACATGGAGGAGATCTACGCCGAGGTGATGCCCAGGGAGTGCCTGCCCAGCGACTTCGACAGGGAGCTGCACGACCGCAACACCACGAAGCTGTCCGAGATGAGGGAGTACTTCGACGAGGAGCAGCGGCAGAGGCACGAGTACTACGAGAAGCACTGACGATGATGATTGAAAAAATAAACGAATACCAAGTGCGGAGTGTCTGTCAAAGTCGGGTGATAAAGTCGCATTAACTACCTAAGCATTATTTATTTTGTGGCGGTAATGGGCTCAAATGGACTAGGATAAAAGTTGAATTTAAGCACAAGTAGTATAAGTGAGGACTGTAATTGAGGACACGTAACTGTAAATGGTCACTATAATTCTAGTAAAATTATTTTATTCCCCACAGAAGAGATTTATTCATTTATTCCAATGATGCACACTTATGAATTATGCCGTTTTTAAGTTTAATTTCAGATGTATGTCATTATTTCAACGTGTAGTAAGAGAATAATTGATACAAATGTACGTTGTTTACATTTTTATAGAGGTTGTTTAATTTCAACCGTCTAATTTTTCATTCTCGCTTATTCTGAGAATTAGATGTTAAAAGATCTTCACCAAGACTATATGTTTGAATTTCTGTAGTTAGTTGGCCCCATAAGTGAGGACCAAGTATAAGTTTTTAGGTTATCGAAATTGATATATTTTCCAGCATCTGGACATTTGTTTGAATTAACCGATCGAAGGGGGCCTTTACAAAGATGCAATGTATGAATTCCTGTAATTTTCTGTGCTCTCGTTACTGAGAACTGACTATAAGTTTTTAGGTTATCAAAATTGATATATTTTCCAGTATCTGGACACTTGTTTGAATTAACCGATGGAAGGGGGCCTTTACAAAGATGCAATGTATGAATTCCTGTAATTTTCTGTGCTTTCGTTACTGAGGACTGACTATAAGTTTTTAGGTTATCAAAATTGATATATTTTCCAGTATCTGGACACTTGTTTGAATTAACCGATCGAAGGAGGCCTTTACAAAGAAATTCTCTAAGTGCATAATAATAAATAATATAATAATAAACCTGTATGCGGCTATTTATACATACTGTATGCATACACAATTGCCTATATGCACAGCCTTTAGTTTTCAAAGTGCATTCAGTGCACTTCACATTTAATTACAGATATCTCAAAAAGTAGCATATCAATATGAATATAATTTGTTACACATATTAAGTGATATTCGGGTATTTGGTACGTGCAATTTAATTACAATTCAATGAACGGTCAATAAGATATTAAAATTTGTGTGTGAATTTGCAATATTTTGGAGTCATTTAAGCATATTTCTGATTAGTTTCCCATTTAATTAAAGATATCTCAAAAACTAGCGTATAAATATGAATGTAATTTGTTACAGATATTAAGTGATATTTGGGTTTTTGTTGTATGCAATTTATTTAAAATTCAATGAGCGGTTCTTAAGATATTTAAATCTGTGTCTGAATATTCGATATTTTGCGGTCATATAAGCATTTTTATGATTAGTTTCACTTTAATTTCAAAAACCCAAAGATAGGGTTTTAAATTTAGCAAATTTCATAAGTCTTGGCCTTTGCATTGCGAACATCCGCTACGTATTGCTTATGTTTGACGAAAAACTGCAAAATTACTACACACAGCGATTATATTATAATTTACGTGCATCTTTTTCAGTCGTCTAGCAAAATATGCGCATCTACTTTATTAATGCGCAATCAGAATGTAAAAATGTTAAGTTTCGGCCAAGTTATTCAGGTTTTTAAGAGTTCATCGAAAGGTCCTTTCTGGTCGCCCTGTATGTAGCGAAAGTGGCGCCCTCTGGACCATTGCTATCGGAATTTTGGCGGAAGCTCTAGTACCCAAAACGCCCACGGGACGCTTGGCGCTGTAAACACTAATTACAGGGCACGTCGAAAACACAACCAAAAAATCGTTAATTACGGCATAACACGGCGCTTCGTGTGAATATAATTGCCAAGGGGGCAAACTGCAGCCATCCCTTCGGTTTTCTACAACAGCACGAGCCCCAAATAACTTCCGTAAGCGTTTTATAAACAACATGAAATCCGAGCACATTCAGTTGGCTCCCCTGGGCCACACACCAACACAGTAGCAAGTGTTGTTTTGTAAGGCAAGGATATATTTCTCAAACTTGAACTTGTACGAATTTGCGATATTTTGGAGTCATTTAAGCATATTTCTGATTAGTTTCCCATTTAATTAACGATATCTCAAAAACTAGCGTATCAATATGAATGTAATATGTTACAGATATTAAGTGATATTCGGGTATTTGGTACGTGCAATTTAATTACAATTCAATGAGCGGTTCTTGAAATATTAACATTTGTGTCTGAATATTCTTTCGCAGTTGGCAATGCTTTCTGTGGCTGTAATTTAGGTTGGCAACCTGCAGCATCGGCAGCCAATAAGAAAGGCGAGATTGGCGATTCCGCGTTTCCCATTGGCTGTCAGTGCTGACAACCTAAACGCTGCCAACCTAAATTACAGTGAAATGCGTCGAAATTGCTGTGCTGTTGGCAGTGCTTCTTTTTAGGCGTGTTTTCGAGGCAAAGACGTTGATGTCACGCCGCTTCCCGCCGTGTTGGCACCTCTGCCGGCCTACGAAATAAAATGGCCCCCAAATCAACCAGTTGTGCATTATCATCGAAGCGATCCATCTAGCCCCAAGAGAAAAGCCGCGGTCTCAGGTGTGAGAGAGCGTGTGCGTGCGAGAGTGTGTCGTGTGCGCGCCCCCCCCAGGCACCCGGAGCCCGAGAGACAGCGCGCGGAGCGCCCCGCAGCAGCCAGACGCCGCAGGAGACGCGCCACCCCCAGGTGTCGAGAGCCGCCAGCCCCTACAGCCAGCCAGCCATCATGAAGATCACGCTGAAGAACCTCCAGCAGCAGACCTTCCAGGTCGACATCGACCCGGCGAAGACGGTAAGCGGGGGCCCCAACGAAAACGACGCCGAACAAAAGAACGCCTGCCCAATCCAGTTGGCCGCGCGCTCACTTGTTCCAACCCCAACACGGGGAGGCTGATTTTTATCCCCATCCGTTCAGGGCATCGGGTACTTGTTGATACGACCAATGCTATAATGATCACGCCATCAAATGTGTTCCGTTGTAGCATGCATCTCAGCGATTAGTCAGCAGTTTCGCTGGGAAACACGTAGGTGGTGCAGCGGTGGTAACACTGGATTTAAAAACAAAACAACAACAGCTATTACTCTTCAATTCTACGTTTTCCGCAGCAGCATCACAAAAATGCACTTACACATATTACTCACAGATTTATCCGCTAACTTGCATCAGACGCTGCACAATAAACGAATATTAATCCCTCACTTCGAATTCCAAAGTAATTTGATCCCATCCCGCATTGTAAATTTCACAAATGCCTATTTTCATTCACCATCACAAATGCCTATTTTCATTCACCATCACAAATATTGCCGAATGATTGCATTCACTTCCAATTTTTAGATGCTACCAAGTTCACTGGTGTAAGTGACTAGTCGCGTTCATGCATCACGTTAATCTGTACCTTATGCTACTCAAATTGTTCCGGATAGACCTTAGTATTGCCACGATACTGGAAGTTATCGAATACAATTTTTGGTTTAATAATAATTTAGTAGATCATTTAGTTACATTACTTTGCACCAGTTCTAATGTTCCGTCTCATTTTCAGGTGAAACACTTAAAGCAACAGATCGAGGCCGAGAAGGGCAATGATTACCCAGCGGATAATCAAAGGCTAATTTACGCAGGTGAGTGCCACGACGTGAAATATCTTCACAGCATTGCCCGAATGGAAACGTTCATCACGTACGTTACTATACCAAACAAGGGTGTTACTGAATTACTTGCCCAAACGTAACGGTGAAAAAAGTTCCTACACTCATGTGCCTAGAAATGCTAACAGAAATGCGGATTTTAAGATTATAAAAAATTAAGTTAAATTGATAGAAATGCTAATAGAAATGTGAATTTTAAAATTATCAAAAATAAGTTAAATTGATAAGTATATATTCATTAATAATTATTATGTTACTATGTTTTAACCACTTCATTTTTCTTTAAAGTCCACTACTACTTATGACTTTTTACGCTCATTTTGAAGTGACAAATTATTAAGATGTGTATTTTATGTATTTATTACATATGTGATTAAATATGTATTTATTATTATTATCACTTCCCAAAATATTTGCACTTCCTCCTAAAACACCTATTAAGTTAAATTGTTAAAAAATGCTAACAGTAATGTGAACTTTAAAATTATCAACAGTTAAGTTAAATTGATAAGTATATATTCATTATTACTTATTATGTTACTATGTTTTAACCACTTCATTTTTCTTTAAAATTCACTACCACTTTCTACTTTTACGCTCATTTTGAAGTGACAAATTATTAAGATGTGTATTTTGCGTATTTATTACATATAACAATATTTATTACATATGTCATTAAATATGTATTTATTATTATTATCACTTCCCAAAATATTTGCACTTCCTCCTGAAACACCCCATATATCACAAACTACCGCATAGTTAAGGCAGAAACAATTTTAATGATTAAATTGATAAGAATTTCCGTTTTTTTCACCATTTCGTAGGTGAAATTTGACCAATAATTTTCACACCCTGTACAGTGTGGCATTAACTAGTTGCATTTGACTACCACTAGTTGGCATTGGTTGGCGTTGGCATAAGCTGATTGAATTTTTTTTTGCACCCCAGGAAAGATACTGATCGACGATCACGTCATTTCCGAGTACAACATTGATGAGAAGAAATTCATAGTTGTGATGGTCACAAAGCCGAAGCAGCCCGAAAAATCGGACAGTGGAGATGCGCAGACGACAGCAACAGTCAGGTGAGTTTCGGCTCGAATTTATACGGTTTCCGTTGGTTCCAATGCAGCTGTACTAATGGAACCAAGATGGTTATATACAGAGTGGTGTGTGCTAAAATTCATCATAGCAGTTTACATGTAAAAATTTAAATATTTAAATATTGTCTTCCCTAATTATTTTAGAGAAAAACTGTAATTAACT
Source organism: Othius punctulatus (assembly GCA_951805005.1). Classification (NCBI taxonomy): domain Eukaryota; kingdom Metazoa; phylum Arthropoda; class Insecta; order Coleoptera; family Staphylinidae; genus Othius; species Othius punctulatus. The sequence goes on from OX638146.1 coordinate 582,108, forward strand.
CTTTTGTAGAGCAAAAAATACTGCGTTGATTTATGCTATTACTTTGTATTTTCCGTTATCCATAACTTAAAAAATCGACAAAACAATAGAAACACTTTAAAAAAATTATAGGTGCCTGGAAATTCAAAGGCAAATAAGTTACGTTTTACATGTCTCAGCTGTACTTATGATACCAAGATAGTTACCACTAAAATTCATCATAGCAGTTTACATGTAAAAATTTAAATATTTAAATATTGTCTTCCCCAATTATTTTATAGTAAAACTGTAATACTCTTTTGTAGAGCAAAACATACTGCGTCCGTTTATGCTATTACTTTGTATTTTCCGTTATCCATAACTTAAAAAATCGACAAAACACTTTCATGTATTATGTATTCATGTATTTATGTACATGTATCAGCTGTACTTATGATATCAAGATAGTTACCACTAAAATTCATCGTAGCAGTTTACATGTAAATATTTAAATATTGTCTTCCCTAATTATTTTATAGAAAAACTGTCATAAACTTTTTTGTAGAACAAAACATACTGCGTCCATTTAGGCTATTACTTTGTATTTTCCGTTATCCATAACTTAAAAAATCGACAAAACAATAGAAACACTTTTAAAAAATCATAGATGCCTGGACATTAAAAAGCAAAGAAATTACGTTTTACATGTATCAGTAATGTTTTATAACCTTAAATTTTATAGTTACATTGTTACAACTTTGTTATGTAAGTAATACTTATTGTGTGTTTTTAAAATCAATATTTAAATAAGCCATAATTTAGTGACCATAAAATGTAAGGTGATATAACATTACTGACACATGTAAAAATTTTCTTTAAATAAAAACAAACACTTTTCTTTGTTTATATCACACTGTTTATTAAAATTAGTGACTATAGTTTCAATCGTTCGGATCATTATCAAACTTAGAGTTAATTCATGTACGATTCATGATCGAGACTCTATTATAGTGAAGAAAATAAAAATTAAGTATGTATGTTGCCGAATTTTTACTGTAATAGTTTAAAAGAAACTACCAAAATAACACTCGTGTGCATTAGTGAGTCTCACATATGCAGTTTTGTTTAATCACCGCATGACTTGTTTTATTTCGCATTTTTCACGTGGGCGGCGTCCAAATGCCGCCTGAACACAACAAACATAATTATTTTTTGGCACCGGCCGCTGTGCTCTGCGTCCGACATGTTTATCACCTTGTTTTTATTTACTGCCCGTCTTTTTTAACCTGGGGTCAACGTGATAGGAGCCGCACACCACCGCTCATATAATGAGTCCCAGATCGTCTCGTCTAATCTCGTCAATTAATTAAAAATTATCGCAACCGATTGGAAGAGATTATCACATTTGAGATTTGAGTGATTCAAAAGAACGATTATGATTAAAAAAATGTAGGTTGTGTTCCATCAAACTGAGATTCATAATCATAATCATTTATTTCCACCTAGCCACAATATACAAAATATACAATACATACACAATATATACAAATACAATTACATTGAACCGCACAAATTGTTGTGGATTAGATTAAAACATTTGAGTCATTCAAAAGAACGATTAAGATTAAAAAATCAAATATTGTGGGAAAAGAAATTTGAAAAGGAGAAAAAAATATGAGTAAGTGTTAACGGCTCTACTTTGTGATACATTGTTAAATAGGTAAAATTAAACGCAGATTACTTTGTTTATATCACTTGAGTTTATTAAATCGTGACTATAGTTTCGACATTTATGAATATGATGATATAAGCAAAGTAATCTGCGTCTAATTTTACCTATAAAAAAATATATTAATCTCAGTTATTTGTGTCATATTAAGGGTTTTTATTATGATATGGGAAAAGATTGTTCTCTTGTACTGCCTTAATGTTTTATTAATTTTCATTTGCGATGATGTTTTACATTTAATTTTTATTTTTCAATGGTTATATAATATAACTGAAACCTGTCACAAATAAAAATTAATAAAACATTAAGAAAGTACAACAGATTTGATACAATAAATTGATTGGTTTGTGTGTTCCAGTGCCCCTGTGGTGCCGGCGACGGCCGTCACGACTGCCACGACGACCACACCGGCAGCTGCAGTGCCCACCGTTACCACGACTGAGCCGCCCCCGGAGAGCGCGCTGCCCGCCGTGCTGCCGGCCGTGCTTGGCGGCACCGCCGAGTCGACCCTGCTGATGGGCGAGGAGTACGACACGATGGTCCGCAACATCATGGACATGGGCTATGACAGGCCGCAGGTGGAGCAGGCGTTGCGCGCCAGCTTCAACAACCCGGAGAGGGCCGTCGAGTACCTGATCACCGGCATACCCATCATCGACGAGCAGGAAGTCGTAAGTTTTGTACGGAAACTGATTACACTTTACGGTGGCATGGTTTAGTGTTGGCTCTAATTCAATATGTCAGCTGTTAGATCATTTGTTTCCAACAAATTTTAGTTTTTTAGTTTTATTGATTCACCGATTACACATTAAAAATTAAATCATTTAATTAATCCAATTATAGTGATATAATAAGCTCCAATGATTTAATGTTGCGTTGTGTAAAGAATTTCATTTCCGGTTTTTTTAATTCAGCTGTATGTCCTTTACTGCTTGCGCTAATTCAATTGATGTCTATTACAAGCACGTTAAAGATTCATGTGATATTGTATTTTTTTAAAATGTTTTCAGGTCAATGAGACGGCTGACATGTCGCAGGTGGACGAGCAGCAGTCTGACGCGGACGACCCTCTGGCGTTCCTCCGCAGCCAGCCGCAGTTCCAGCAGATGCGCCAGGTGATCCAGCAGAACCCGCAGCTGCTGAACGCCGTCCTGCAGCAGATCGGCCAGACGAACCCCGCCCTGCTGCAGCTTATCTCACAGAACCAGGAGTCGTTTGTGCGCATGCTCAACGAGCCCGCGCCCGGCGGCGGCGGAGGCGGTGGGAACGTGGGGGCCAACCCCACCCTGCCCGGCTTGCCGGCCACCGGTAAGACAAAAACACCAACAAAACATACAATAATAATTAAATTGAAACTATGTATGGATACTACTTGGTGAAACATTATGATTAGGTTAAATCAAACACTTGGTTAAAGTTTCACTGTATTCATAGAATAAACCTCTACAATTGAAACAATACAATAATAGTTGAAAATGTGATGATTGTAAGAAGAAAAATACATTATTACTTTCCTCACTTATGAATTGAGTTTAGTGTACAAAATATGTCTTACGGTCTGAAAAATACTGAAATGTGATGATTGTAAGGTGATTATCTGAGAAGTTTCTAATTGTTGTTTTGTGTTCTAGGTGCGTTGGGTGGGCAGGCGGCGGCCGGACAGCAGTCGGGCATGATCCAGGTGACCCCGCAGGACAAGGACGCCATCGAGAGGCTGAAAGCGCTCGGCTTCCCCGAGCACCTCGTGGTGCAGGCGTACTTTGCGTGCGAGAAGAACGAGAACCTGGCCGCCAACTTTTTGCTTTCCCAAAATTTCGATGACTAGTTATATACGCATATACATACAATAACGTACATGAGCAGGTCGTTTCCTTTCTTCGGTTTCTTTCTGATAATTTCCCACCCCCAACACCACACACACACGCCCCGACCTAACACCCCCACGCCCGTCCCGTCGCCCGCCAGTTCCGCCCCGCGCCCCCTTCATGTCGCGTTTGGATTTTTCTGCTGTTTTCGGTGCGGCCGGCCTCTCGGGGCCAGGGCCGTCATCCCGTTCCCCCCCAATATTTTTTTAGTCGCTGTATATAGCTGAATTGTATAATGAATTGATTGAATTATAACTTAAGACATGGCCGAATTTGAATCTATTTTCTTGGTTTTTTTTTTTTTATTGTTGGCTACAACATGTTCGGTAGCTGTATATAGTTTAAATATGTAATAAAATGTTTCACTAATCATAACAACGGCAGTTTTGGAAGTACCTCCGATTGCGCCAGGGGCGCAATTTTTATTTCCCCGCCATCATGCAGTAACTTCCGCATAATATATACAGTTTCCGTCATTTTTGTTATAAAAATTTATCTCGTTTCATTTCCTCTAATCCAGAAATTTATTCGTTTATCATGTGCCACAAAATTACATCTAATGTAACTGCTTAACATAAAAAGTTAACAGTAGCTACCATTAATAAGCTTTAGCTTCAAATATTAATATAACTGCTTAAGCTTAATAACTTAATAAGCTTTGTCCGCGCTGATTTTATGTTTTCTACCATAATTAATACTCTAACTTTTAGTGGGAGTCGTCAGGATAACATTAATCTTCAATTATTAATGATTCTGCTTAAGCTTAATAAGTTTTGTCAGCGTTGATTACATGATTATTTCATGTTTTCTGCCATAATTAATACTCTTAACTTTTAATGGGAGTCATCAGGATAACAATAATCTTTAATTATAAATGTAACTGCTTAAGCTTAATAAGTTAATAAGTATTGTCAGCGCTGAATTCATGTTTTCTACCATAATTAATACTCATAACTTCAATAAGTTATTACGCTTTGTCAGTGCCGAGTTAATGATTATATGATGTTTTCTGCTATAATTAATACTCCTAACTTATAATGGGAGTCGTCAGGATAACATTAATCTTCAATTATTAATCTAACTGCTTAAGCTTAATAAGTTTATAAGTTTTGTCAGCGCTGATTTAATGATTATTTGATGTTTTCTGCCATAATTAATATTCCGGTTAACTTTGTTCTGAGTTCAGTTGCCTAGGATATGGTTTGGGTTGATCCGAGTTTAGTTGCCTAGGATACGGTTGTTGAGGCAATTGTATCCATGGTAACAGTAATACTCCTAACTTAGTGGGGAACAAATGCCTAATAATCTGATATGGTTTGGGTTGATCCGAGTTTAGTTGCCTAGGATATGGTTGTTGAGGCAATTGTATCCATGGTAACAGTAATACTCCTAACTTAGTGGGGAACAAATGCCTAATAATCGTCGGCATAACATTAACTTTGAATAATTAATACTGGCCGCTCTGTGTTTGCATTTAAATCCAGTGATGGCTCTGTGTTTGCATTTAAATTGAGTGATGATGGACAACCAATGGACTATTTTATAATGGTAAACCACCGTTTGCATTTGTTGATTGAGTAAATAACCATGTATGGCTATATTTTGGTAAGTCCAAGTTTTGTGAGTGCTTGTTTTTGGGGGAATCGAAAGAGTTTATAACCTCTAAAGTAGGTGTAGCTGTCCGGTTAACTTTGATCCGAGTTCAGTTGCCTAGGATACGGTTGTTGAGGCAATTGTATCCAAGGCAATTGTTTCGGTTAATGTCAATTAAGGATTGTAAAACTGGTTAAGAGTTAACTGGAGGAAGATTTTGCACTATCCTGTACATCGTTGTTGTTCCATGTTCGCCTCTTCTGTCGGTTTCTTTGGAAAGTGCAGTTGAGAATAGGCGTTTTGTGCAGTGGCAGTTGTTGCACCTTCGACGTGGCGATGATTCGAGGCGTGTACGAATTGATGATGCGTGGCACTTAAAAGCCGCGTATCTCGCTTAATAATGATAGTGCGCGCCCCACGTTCACCAGGGATGTAGTTTGGGCTGGTTACGATGATTAACTGGCGTTAATTCGGTTTGGGAGCGATGATTAGCCGTGTTTTCGGCAAACTTTCTCCGATGCCCTAGTGAGCGCACGTTGGCAGCCCTGCGCGGCCGACTTCACCGACGTGCTCCGCTGGTGCCAAGATGGACGCTCGCTAGCTCGCTTGTGCCCTGTGTACGTGTGAACCCCCGCAGTTTACCGTGTGCCCCCCTGCGAACGCGAGCGCCGAGCGGGGCCCGCGCCCCCCGACACCCGTCCGCCCGCCGCGGCGCCCGCGCTACGAGTTTTCCCGTGTTACGTGAGTTGTATGTCAACAATAATGGCCGCCTGTGCAGTGATCCAAACGGGAGCAGCCTGAGCATTAGCAGCGTTTTGTTTCAAGTAGAGCCCCCAGGGCGCAGCTCCAGATGCAGCGAAGCCCCGCCATGGCGGACGGGAACTCCTCCAAGCCCAGGTGAGGCCCCCCGAGCCCGACGCGCCCGCTGCCCCCCATTAGCGGTAATTAAATGGCCCCGTCTTTTTCCAGGATTATGGTCTTCAGGCCGACCTGGGAGGAGTTCAAGAACTTCTCCAAGTACGTCGAGCACATGGAGTCCCACGGTGCACACAAGGCAGGACTCGCCAAGGTGAGCCCCCCCAAACAAACAAATTATCGAGAAACAAAACGGCACCACATCCATCAGATGTCTATCACCATAGCGATTGGAATACTACAAATAACAATGCCGATTAAACAGCTTTTGTTTCGTCAGTTTGGTTATTGCAATTCAATGCATTATTGTGAAATGTCTCAGTGATTAAAGGCAAACACAGACTACTATCACGAGCTCACGTGTTATTACACTACCTCACGTGTTATCGTGCTACCTCACGTGTTATCGTGCTACCTCACGTGTTATCGTGCTAACTCACATGTTATTATGCTACCTCACGTCATAGGAGATAAGTGGGCAGTGTCGTTTAGCATGGTTATTTAATGTACCAGACCTACACTGATATCACGTGAAACCACATAAAAACACGTTGGCTCACATGCGCATGATTACAGTCTGTTTCTACCTTAAACATGCCCGATGCTTGCAGTTATCACGTATGTAATCGTTCGTGATGTGAAAACAACAATATTTGGTTTAGAGGCGGCACAGACTACATCACGTCACGTGAGCTCACATGTTATTACACTACGTCACGTCATATGAGATAAGTCTGCAGTGTCATTTTGCATGGTTGTTTCATGTACCAGACCCGCACTGATATCACATGAAAGCACATAAAATCACGTTAGCTCACGTGAGCATCATCGCAGTATGTTTCTGCCTTAAACGTGCCCAATGCATACAGTTATCATATGTAGTCATTTGTTGCTGTGAAAACAAAAATATTCGGTATGTAATAACCATGTATACCATGTAATAACATGGTGAAACATGCAGTTATCACGTATCTAGTCATTTGTTGATGTGAAAACAAAAATATTCGGTATGTTATTACATGTATACCATGTAATAACATGGTGAAACATGCAGTTATCACGTATCTAGTCATTTGTTGATGTGAAAACAAAAATATTCGGTATGTTATTACATGTATACCATGTAATAACATGGTGAAACATGCAGTTATCACGTATCTAGTCATTTGTTGATGTGAAAACAAAAATATTCGGTATGTTATTACATGTAAAACATGCTCTGTGATGTATGTAGTCATTTGTTGATGTGAAAACAAAAATATTCGGTATGTAATAACCATGTATACCATGTAATAACATGGTAAAACATGCAGTTATCACGTATCTAGTCATTTGTTGATGTGAAAACAAAAATATTCGGTATGTTATTACATGTAAAACATGCTCTGTGATGTATGTAGTCATTTGTTGATGTGAAAACAAAAATATTCGGTATGTAATAACCATGTATACCATGTAATAACATGGTAAAACATGCAGTTATCACGTATCTAGTCATTTGTTGATGTGAAAACAAAAATATTCGGTATGTTATTACATGTAAAACAAGCTCTGTGATGTATCTAGTCATTTGTTGATGTGAAAACAAAAATATTCGGTATATAATAACCATGTATACCATGTAATAACATGTTAAACATGCAGTTATCACGTATCTAGTCATTTGTTGATGTGAAAACAAAAATATTCTGTATGTTATTACATGTAAAACAAGTTCTGTGATGTATATAGTCATTTGTTGATGTGAAAACAAAAATATTCTGTATGTTATTACATGTAAAACAAGTTCTGTGATGTATATAGTCATTTGTTGATGTGAAAACAAAAATATTCGGTATGTAATAACCATGTATACCATGTAATAACATGGTAAAACATGCAGTTATCACGTATCTAGCCATTTGTTGATGTGAAAACAAAAATATTCGGTATGTTATTACATGTAAAACATGCTCTCTGACGTATGTAGTCATTTGTTGATGTGAAAACAAAAATATTCGGTATATAATAACCATGTATACCATGTAATAACATGTTAAACATGCAGTTATCACGTATCTAGTCATTTGTTGATGTGAAAACAAAAATATTCGGTATGTTATTACATGTAAAACAAGCTCTGTGATGTATATAGTCATTTGTTGATGTGAAAACAAAAATATTCGGTATGTAATAACCATGTATACCATGTAATAACATGGTAAAACATGCAGTTATCACGTATCTAGCCATTTGTTGATGTGAAAACAAAAATATTCGGTATGTTATTACATGTAAAACATGCTCTCTGACGTATGTAGTCATTTGTTGATGTGAAAACAAAAATATTCGGTATATAATAACCATGTATACCATGTAATAACATGTTAAACATGCAGTTATCACGTATCTAGTCATTTGTTGATGTGAAAACAAAAATATTCGGTATGTTATTACATGTAAAACAAGCTCTGTGATGTATATAGTCATTTGTTGATGTGAAAACAAAAATATTCGGTATGTAATAACCATGTATACCATGTAATAACATGGTAAAACATGCAGTTATCACGTATCTAGCCATTTGTTGATGTGAAAACAAAAATATTCGGTATGTTATTACATGTAAAACATGCTCTCTGACGTATGTAGTCATTTGTTGATGTGAAAACAAAAATATTCGGTATATAATAACCATGTATACCATGTAATAACATGTTAAACATGCAGTTATCACGTATCTAGTCATTTGTTGATGTGAAAACAAAAATATTCGGTATGTTATTACATGTAAAACAAGCTCTGTGATGTATCTAGTCATTTGTTGATGTGAAAACAAAAATATTCGGTATATAATAACCATGTATACCATGTAATAACATGTTAAACATGCAGTTATCACGTATCTAGTCATTTGTTGATGTGAAAACAAAAATATTCTGTATGTTATTACATGTAAAACAAGTTCTGTGATGTATATAGTCATTTGTTGATGTGAAAACAAAAATATTCTGTATGTTATTACATGTAAAACAAGTTCTGTGATGTATATAGTCATTTGTTGATGTGAAAACAAAAATATTCGGTATGTAATAACCATGTATACCATGTAATAACATGGTAAAACATGCAGTTATCACGTATCTAGCCATTTGTTGATGTGAAAACAAAAATATTCGGTATGTTATTACATGTAAAACATGCTCTCTGACGTATGTAGTCATTTGTTGATGTGAAAACAAAAATATTCGGTATATAATAACCATGTATACCATGTAATAACATGTTAAACATGCAGTTATCACGTATCTAGTCATTTGTTGATGTGAAAACAAAAATATTCGGTATGTTATTACATGTAAAACAAGCTCTGTGATGTATCTAGTCATTTGTTGATGTGAAAACAAAAATATTCGGTATATAATAACCATGTATACCATGTAATAACATGTTAAACATGCAGTTATCACGTATCTAGTCATTTGTTGATGTGAAAACAAAAATATTCTGTATGTTATTACATGTAAAACAAGTTCTGTGATGTATATAGTCATTTGTTGATGTGAAAACAAAAATATTCTGTATGTTATTACATGTAAAACAAGTTCTGTGATGTATATAGTCATTTGTTGATGTGAAAACAAAAATATTCGGTATGTAATAACCATGTATACCATGTAATAACATGTTAAACATGCAGTTATCACGTATCTAGTCATTTGTTGATGTGAAAACAAAAATATTCGGTATGTTATTACATGTAAAACAAGCTCTGTGATGTATATAGTCATTTGTTGATGTGAAAACAAAAATATTCGGTATGTAATAACCATGTATACCATGTAATAACATGGTAAAACATGCAGTTATCACGTATCTAGCCATTTGTTGATGTGAAAACAAAAATATTCGGTATGTTATTACATGTAAAACATGCTCTCTGACGTATGTAGTCATTTGTTGATGTGAAAACAAAAATATTCGGTATATAATAACCATGTATACCATGTAATAACATGTTAAACATGCAGTTATCACGTATCTAGTCATTTGTTGATGTGAAAACAAAAATATTCGGTATGTTATTACATGTAAAACAAGCTCTGTGATGTATATAGTCATTTGTTGATGTGAAAACAAAAATATTCGGTATGTAATAACCATGTATACCATGTAATAACATGGTAAAACATGCAGTTATCACGTATCTAGTCATTTGTTGATGTGAAAACAAAAATATTCGGTATGTTATTACATGTAAAACAAGCTCTGTGATGTATATAGTCATTTGTTGATGTGAAAACAAAAATATTCTGTATGTAATAACCATGTATACCATGTAATAACATGGTAAAACATACAGTTATCACGTATCTAGTCATTTGTTGATGTGAAAACAAAAATATTCGGTATGTTATTACATGTAAAACAAGCTCTGTGATGTATATAGTCATTTGTTGATGTGAAAACAAAAATATTCGGTATGTAATAACCATGTATACCATGTAATAACATGGTAAAACATGCAGTTATCACGTATCTAGTCATTTGTTGATGTGAAAACAAAAATATTCGGTATGTTATTACATGTAAAACATGCTCTGTGATGTATGTAGTCATTTGTTGATGTGAAAACAAAAATATTCGGTATGTTATTACATGGTAAAACATGCAGTTATCACGTATGTATCATTTGTTGATGTGAAAACAAAAATATTCGGTATGTTATTACATGGTAAAACATGCAGTTATCATGTATATAGTCATTTGTTGATGTGAAAACAAAAATATTCGGTATGTTTTTACATGTAAAACATGCTTTGTGACAAAATATTCGGTATGTTATTACATGTAAAACATGCTCTGTGATGTATGTAGTCATTTGTTGACGTGAAAACAAAAATATTCGGTATGTAATAACCATGTATACCATGTAATAACATGGTAAAACATGCAGTTATCACGTATCTAGTCATTTGTTGATGTGAAAACAAAAATATTCGGTATGTTTTTACATGTAAAACATGCTTTGTGACAAAATATTCGGTATGTTATTACATGTAAAACATGCTCTGTGATGTATGTAGTCATTTGTTGACGTGAAAACAAAAATATTTGGTATGCTATTACATGGTAAAACATGCTCTGTGACGTATGTAGTCATTTGTTGATGTGAAAACAATAATATTCGGTATGTTATTACATGGTAAAACATGCAGTTATCATGTAAGTAGTAATTTGTTGATGTGAAAACAAAAATACCGAGTAGAGAAACTGTAAAAAAACAAGTTTTTGATATCTATTACAGTTTTCGTCGTGTGCATTTCTCTAAAGATTTAACTGTTATGTTTTTTTTTGTGTGCAGAAGTAATTCTTTAAAACCTTTAATTATGATTCCTCGTGTGCATTTCTGTGAAGATTTAACTGTTATTGTTTCTTGTGTAGGTGATTCCGCCGCCGGAATGGGTGCCGAGGAAGTCCGGCTACGACCTGGAGACGATGGACGTGACGATACCGGCGCCGATCTGCCAGGTGGTGACCGGCAAGCAGGGCCTCTACCAGCAGATCAACATCCAGAAGAAGCAGATGTCCGTGCAGCAGTACCGCGACCTGGCCAACTCGGAGCGGTACAACACGCCGCGCCACTTCGACTACGAGGACCTGGAGCGGAAGTACTGGAAGAACATCACCTACATTGCCCCCATCTACGGGGCCGACGTTTCGGGCAGCCTCACCGACACCGACGTGAATGTAAGAGTACTTTTGATTAGTATAGTCTTCTTAATGCAAGAACTGGGTAACTCCATTTTTTAAGTTTCTGAGAAATCGGCAAGAACAGCTTTGCCGAGGTTTTAGCAGGTATTTTTTACAAGCTTATTTAAACATAAGACCTCTTTTTATGTTGTCCTACCCTTTTTGTTATAGTTATTTGTAAGAAGGAGTCACCAATTAAATAATTAAATTAAATAAAACAATTTTACTTTGTTACTTCCACTAACACATTTATTTTACAAAAATAATTTAGTGACTGCAGTTTCGACTACTTTATAGTCATTGTCAAACTAAGTTAATAATTAAATAATTACTCATTTGCAACTATATATCTCCAAAATGCAAAAAAAAATGACTTATCTAGTTCTTGTATTAAGCAGACGATATGATGTTTGTTTAGGTCACCTGAGTATTTTCCATTTCCACATGCGGTGAGTTTTTTTATTTCACCGAACATTGGCATAAAATTCCTATGAGAAAATTCATGTCAATTTATTATAGAGCAGATGTTTTAAACATAGGCAGCGTTATTCACAAAAATTTACTTACTGTTGCACTTTTAATTACTAGGAGTGGAACATTAACAGACTGGGGACGATCCTGGACCTTGTGAACGAAGACTACGGCATATCCATTGAGGGCGTCAACACGGCCTATCTGTACTTCGGAATGTGGAAGACGACGTTCGCCTGGCACACCGAAGACATGGACCTTTACTCGATCAACTACCTCCACTTTGGGGCCCCTAAAACCTGGTGAGATTAAAATCCGCAATGAATGAGAAACATTGTTAAAACGCAAGTTAACGCGAGTTAAACTTAAGGTTTTTGATTTGTTATAAATAAAACACATTACTTTGTTAGTATCACATAATATTATTTATTGATTTCAAATCAATAAATAATTTTTTCAAACATAACCTATTTATTTATAAATTGACACACCGTCAAATAATTCTAACCTATTTCTAAAAACCATTTTCAAACCATAACAAAAGTGGACAAAGAATGTGTCATTTTTATTGACATTTCCCCCTTTTTAAATTTTTTAATGTAGCTGTAACTTGACGGTTTTCTCAAAAGTTGTCCTGTTTTTACAGTATTATTTTTAGGTGCTCACCGCAAGTCAGCACCCTTAGATGCGTAGGAATTCTGTGCGCCTGTATCTAATGATTTGTTCTGTTTTAGGTATGCAGTGCCACCGGAGCACGGCAGGAGGCTCGAGCGTTTAGCAAATGGGTTCTTTCCCTCCAGCTACCAGTCGTGCCAGGCTTTCCTCCGGCACAAGATGACGCTCATATCGCCCCAAGTTTTGAAGCAGTATTCCATCCCTTACAATAAGGTAAATACACCGAGTGATCCATTGATCCATTAACATCAGAAAAACCCTCAAAAATCCGCAAAAGTCCAAGTGTACTATCTTTTTCGAAAGTGTCATTACGAAAGAGTTATTTTTGTTGTGCGTTTTAATACTTTGTTGCAACAAAGATTGTGCGATTTCATTGTGACATTTCATTACTGTTTTTAGATCACTCAAGAACAGGGCGAGATAATGATAACGTTCCCTTATGGCTACCATGCGGGCTTCAACCACGGTTTTAACTGCGCCGAGTCGACCAACTTTGCTGCTCCACGGTGGGTCGAGTACGGAAAGCGGGCCACGCAGTGCACCTGCAGCAAGGACATGGTCAAGATCTCGATGGACACGTTCGTCAAGAGATTCCAGCCGGAAAGGTAAATATTTTCCGGAGTTTAAACTTATGGCTTTGGTATTTTAAAAGATATTCTTAATTCGCTATTCACAGGTTTGTTATGTATAAATTTCTGGTTTGGTCAAGTTGCCAATAAAATATATTATTAATTAATTAATAATTATAATAATAATTAATTAATCAATATATAGTGCTAATATATACATATATTATAGTAATATATTAAAAAATGTAGTGACTTCTGGTAAATTTTATATTGTTAATTAGGCAACACTGATAAATATCGGTTGTTATCATTTGATACTGTTTGATTTAGATGTTTTCGATTATTCATTACGTATAAAATTTAATTTTTCTTCACCACAAAATGTGCTGGAATATTTGAATTGATTATTGTTATTGTAGTAGAGTAATTTAACCTCCAAACCACAAGTATCTGTCAATCTAAATGGCTGTTAAAATTGTAAACGGCAATTTCAACATTTAAAGTTAACTGGCATTTAGCTGTTAAATGTCATTTACAGTAGTTGATAATACAGCAAATTAACTTTTAAATGTCATTTTAATATCAATTTAATTATATTCAATTCTGGTAATTTGATAAACCAATAAAACAAGTTGGACTGGCAACATTTATTCGTTATTTTTCTTTTGTTTTATTTGAAAAATCATGTGGTTTTAGGTATGAGAATTGGCTGCAGGGCTGCGACATTGGCCCCCATCCGGAAGAACCGAACAAGCAAGTCGCAGCGCCCCATCCCATGCCGCAGGATATCCTCTGCAACCGGCACAACACTGAGCTGCCCAGCAACTTCACCATTCCGCAGGTGAAGAGGGGCATGGCTGGCCGCAAAGGAAAAATGACCGGTTACGGACAGTAAGTGGCATTTATACGAAAATTAATCTGTTTTTCCGTAAATATTTACCGTATGTATTTCTTATTTGTTTCAATTTGTAAAACACTATAACTTAACTGTCAGTATGACTGTTGCTTTAACTGTCAGTGTGACTGTTACTTTAACAATCAGTTTGACTTACTTTAACTATCAAGTTGACTGTTACTTTAATTGTCAGTTTGACTTACTTCAACTATCAATTTGACTGTTACTTTAATTGTCAGTTTGACTTACTTTAACCATCAGTTGGACTTATTTTAACTATAAATTTTACTGTTACTTTAACCATCAGTTGGACTGTTATTTTAACTGTTACTTTAACTATGAGTTTGACTAAATTATAAATTATATAAATAATACAATTATAATTTTTTTATAATTGTACAATTGCGCATGAAAAACACTTTTAAGATGTTCTGATCTTGCTTTGTTTTCAGTGATTTTTCGATGACCGACTTCCCTGCGGACTTGCAAATGCAATTAATGGAGGAAGACATGGCCGCAACTGATGACATCGCCCCCGACGAACAACAGATGGAAGTTCTGGAGGACATTTGGCTTAAAGCTGGTGAAATAGGTAATTACTGAAGTAAACTCTCTCTGCAATAACGATAATTCAATCAATTCAATATTTAATTTTTTGAGTATTGTAGCGGATTATGTAGCTAATAATGCTTATGTTTGTGGGTATCAATGATACATAAATTAATACTTTTTGAGTTGTGTCATTATTTTGTAATGTTTTTTAAGTGCCGGAAAACAATTATTGTGATTTTGTTGTTGTAGATATTGACGAGGCGTCGGTGTATGACGCCGGCTACAAGGTGGGCAGCCACAGGAAGAAGGTGAAGCGCCGCAAGGGCCAGGAGGACTACAACTACGACAGGCACCGGACTCACCGCAACAATAAGAGGTCGAAGCGCTGCCCCAAGCCGAAGAAGCCGATAGCGCCGTTCTGCCCAGACACCTCGCTGAACGAGATCACTTCGAGCGGCCTGTTTGTGCCGTGCACCTCGAAGCCCTCGAAGAAGGTGTGCGGGCCAATAGTGGCACCGATCGCGGCGACCGACGTCAAGCCGGTCAAGCTGCACAAGTGCAAGGACAAGGAGCAGCGCAAGAAGATGAAGAAGCTGTGTAAGTATCCGGGCGGCGGCCTGGTCGCTGCCGGACTGTCTTATCAGGATTCTGATTTAGTGTCTGAGTCGGGCATCAGCACGGTGGCAGTTGTCAAGCCCGAGCCGACGTGCACCTCGTCGATCGACATCATCATCAGGGAGGCGGCGCTGGAGCACGAGAAGTACCTGCAGCGCGAGTTCGCGAAGAAGACGCAGAGCCCGAAACCAAAGACCATCAAAAAGGAGTCTGACACGTCCAAGGAAGAAAAGCCGCATGCGGACTTCTCCAACGCTTTTCTGCGGTTCATCCAAAACTCCGAGGAGAAGCAGCCGGAGGACGTTCAACCCGAGCCATATAAGACGAGCCCGGTGGAGGATACCAGCCAAGTGAAACGTAAGGCGCGGAAAAGCAATAACCCGAAAAACATCCGCGATTTGGCACTGATGGGTCTGAAGAACTGCACCATCGGTGCAGTGCCGGTTAATAAAATGCCGATATTGACGAAGCACGAGCAGGCCGAGCCGTTCATACAGCACGAGCAGATGCCGACACTCAACCCGCAACGCGACACGCCTAAAAAAATTCAGGTGATGCAGAAGAATGCAGCCGGTGAAATGCAAAAGATCACCCTCAACAACGTGCAGTACGTGAAGAAGCGTGTAGAAGACTTGGAGACCGAGAAGTACACAATGCAAATGGCCGATGAGTTACAAAGCATGCAAAGAAAAGTCCAGGAACATGTGTACGTTGGCTCCGACGGGCAGCGCTATTACGTCAAACCGAAAGCGCATAACGAAACAAACATTCAATCATTCTATCAGCGGTACGATAATGATCTGCCTGATCTTACGGAAGACAGGCAGGACATGAACGGATCGAGTAAGGTGATTGTGTTGAATGCAGATTACGACGAGAGTAGGTCTGTGCCTCACACCCCTCACAAGTTTTCACCAAATATTCACTTGTCTGGCGGGAGCCCGACTCATAAAGGGCTCAACTATATACTGAATAAGGGCTTGCAGTCGCCGCATGTGAGTCCCCAGCACTTGCAGTACACGCAAACAAAGGACACCAAAGTATACTCTCTGAACATTAACGTGCAGAACAGCGAAGAGTTCACGCCCAGCCCGATCAAGCAGGACTACTTCCAAACTAATCCAGAGACGTCGCAGTGCAGCACCACCAACTACCACGTGATGCAGAACGCTTCCCAATCTTCGGCCCAGAAGATAATCAGCTCGCAGAATAGCTACATGAAGAGCCAAATTGACAGCGCCATGCGCAGCAACTTCATGACCGACGGCCACCACTACCAGTTCCACGAGCAGGCGTCACAGGAGCCCTACGAGGCCCCGCCGGAGGTTGCGCAGGCCCCGTACGTGCCAGAGCAGGCGCACGACGCCTACCCCGAGCCGAGCACGTACCACGACCTGACCCCCATAATGTACTCGTCGCAGCCCCAGAGCAGCGTGTACGCCATGGCGGGTGGCACGAGCCCCAGCCCTGAGGGCGGCAAGGGCAATCCCAAGTATTACACGGTGAACAGCGCCGAGACGATGTTCGAGAACGCCAACCGCTTCTACCCGATGACCCTGGAGCCGATACGCTCGCACTGGCTCGACGAGAGGAACAAGGAGAACTCGTACGACCCGTATGCGGTGCCCGAGAGCCTGCCGAAGAAGTTTGTACCATTTTCGCCCAATAATTATGGGGATAACGAGAAGCCCGCCGCCAGCAGTACCAGGACTAACTTGTACGATCTGATTGAGGGGTTCCGGAGGCCCGAGCCCGCCATCGCCAAGAAGGTGGAGCCGTTGGTTTTGCAGATCGTAAGTCGCATGCAGGACGCCCAGATTATGTCTAAGAAGTATGAGGTGGTCACAAAGAACGATGCTTGCTTGGATAATGATGTTGATGCTGCTAATTCTGATTGTAATAATTGTGCAGATGATGATTGTGTTAATAATGATGACATTGGGGATGATTGTGCTGAGAATTATAATGAGGAAGACGGCGGCGCCGATGATAATTTCCAGGAAGGTCTGCAAGCGTCCGATTCGCCTGAAGACGATGACGACGACGACGACAACAGCGACGATGATGATGCTGATAGCGAAGATGATTCCACTGACAACAGTTACGATACAGAAGATGAGGACAATCTCATGGACGAGTCTGAGAATGGCGAAGAATTGATTGACATTAAGTGCAATGAAGAAAAAATTGTTAAGTGCGAAGCGGCGGACGAGACCGGCGTAAAGAATGAGGTAAAAGTGCCCATCAGTGGCGGAACAATTACTAAACACTCACCTGATTCATGTTATTTCAGTTCGAATAGTGGGGACCTATACAGTATTAACTCTAATATAAGTGAGGACCTTGGAGGTAGCGTGAAACTAAACCCTTCCGTTTCCGTTTCAGACACTTTGGGCAGTGATAAAGTGAAGGTGGACACTAGTGTTATATTAGACGTGGTCAGTGATGTTTCAAACTCTGAAGTTATCAAGCAAGCCAATCGTCGGGGGCGCCCGCCTGGCAAGCCTAACTCACCTCCAGTCGACAGCATTCTGCCCACTACAGGTGACATCCACGATAAAGAAAAGCGGGATGGGCCTGCACGTTGCCAAGCCGCGCCTGCCAACGCCTGCAAAGACGAAATTAAAAGGGGAGGCCAACACCGCCCTGGCAAGAACTTGGTGAAGCGCATAATGCTTGCGCCCGGCGACATACACAACCAAATCGTGGGGGTGCGGCGCCCCGGCAGCCTTGTCAGTCTGAGCCAGCGTGTAGCGCTCCCTCGCACCCCTCACAAGGGGCGGGGACGCCCCCGCAAGACTTCCTCCGACTCCTGGGGAAAGCGCTTTGAAAAGATTAAGCGCGTTTCTGTTGATAGCCGATCGAGTAGTCTAAACGACCAACTAGACAGTGGGACTAGTAAAGCTGCGGGCCCGTCAAATCGTGCCGAGTGGGGTGAAAAACGCAGCCCACTACCCTCTGAGTTTCGCAGTGGGGTGGGGGGCCGTCGGAAGTTCACGCGGGGCCCGCCGAAGCCTGGCATGCGCTACGGGCCCATAAGCTATGTCGCCAAACGTTACCAACAGGGCAAGAGGCTTTATGCCGGTAAATTCGCCACGATGGTGAAGAGCGGCAACAACCTGGAGGATCAGGTCAAGCAGCTGACGCCTTGCAAGGTGCAGGTCCGCCTCCAGGACTGCCTGCGCGACATCAAGTCCGATGACATGCAGCGCCTGCTCAGCAAATTCAACGGGGCAACTGCCAGCTCCGGCACCGATTCCGATGGCAGAAAGTCAAAACACATTTCCAACAACCGTCGATACAATGTAAGTACATACACTTTCTAAATAGCATTTTGGAACCTCTGAGGTTAGTAATCAATTTCCCTTGTAACTCCTTTGATTTTGCCATCTTCAGTGTTCACGTTTTCAAGAATCCTCCTGTGCATGTAAAACTTTTGCCGGACGTTGTCTCGGTCGGCATTTTCGCCTATTCACCCGGTTATTCTTGCAGCCGTTTTATGTGGGCAAGTGCAGCGAGGTGTGGGTGCGCCGCTCCAACGGCGCCTACTACAAGGGCAAGATCGTCAAGAAGATCGCCTCCTCCGAGCACGCCGTCTACCTGACCGAGATGAAGTGCTTCGTCATGGACTTCAGGGACCATGACCTCAAGCAGCTGAACGACTTCCGCTTCATCATCGGCGATGAGATCGCCGTCCACTGGAACGACGACCTGCACGACGGGGTGTACCTGGGCAAACGCAAGCTGATCCTATACAAGGTAATAATAATAATTTAGTTTAAGGTTTTATCCATATAAGGTATTATTATTGGGTACTTACTGGTAAAATTATTTTTATTTTATTATGCCCGACTAGTTTCAGTTTCTAACATACCATCATCAGAGGCATGATATGTGTATTTTGCTATGTATATATCTTGATCTTATTTTTATCATAAATATTTGTAATTAATTTGAAAGATGTCTTGAAAGATTACTTCTCTGATGATGGTTTGTTAGAAACTGAAACTAGTTGGGCAAAGTAAAATAAATAATGAAATAAAATAAAAATAATTCTACCAGTAAGTACCCAATAATAGTACCTTAAATAATAATAATAATAATAATGTTTGTTAAAGAAAGAAGAAAATTGTAAAAAATAAAATTTGTATAAATAAAGCACAAGTTTCACAAGTTATTAATTATTAATTTGTGAAACTTACCCAAGTGCATTATTTATACTAATTTAAAGATGTTTCACCAAGTATTAACCACCGATTCATACAAACTGAAAAATAAATTAATAATAATAATCTATGGCATAGGCAAAGATTTTGAAATTGCTTCACTTATAGTTTGTTTTTTTTTAATAAAAAAAAATTCCACCTGTTGCATTATGTAATAATTAAAAAAAATGCAATTTGGTGAATTTTATTGTATCTCATTGACTTTAATGCTAATCTTGAAGAGGCGGCACAAATGAATTGAGGCGATTACCTCGAGACCAGTTTCATGTGCTCCTTGCAGATTCACTTGCGATGAAAAATGTTTACTAATGATAATTATTTTAGGTCCTGTTTGACGATGGTCGCTGTGAATTCGTCAAACCATCGGCTTTCAACTCGATGAGTAAATTCCCGCGCCAAATTGCAAAAAGTGTGAGGTGAGATATATTATATGAAATTACCATAGTATAGGAAATTGTGTAGTTACGAACCAAAGTGAAAAATGCTCGTAATAATAATCTTAATAGTTGATTTTAGTTATTATGAAATTAGTTATATTAAACATTGTACTGATAAAATTTTGACCAACATTTTCAATTATTGTCATTGAAACAAAAGTTCTTGCGGTTCCATGTAATCCATTTAGGTTGGTAACCTTTATCAATTGGCAGCTTTGACTGTCAAAAATTATGTAGAGAGGTTTTGTTTGCAAGCATAATAACAATAATTTTAAATTAAAAGTGCCACAAGCATAAAATGGTAACTAAATTGTATTGCCGATATTAAAAAGTCTTCAGGTATTAGTAGTAATAATTCTGATATGTTTTTTTTTTGTTTCAGGTCGAACTCTATTAATGAATAATGTAAGTGTGTTAACGTGTAATTTATACGGTAAATTTTTTTTTATTAGACTGAGGATGGGAGCCCCGCTGTCCTTACACAATGTGATTATGTATGAATTTCCTTCGGCGTTTAAATAATGTAGGCAGTGAACGGTGTCTTGACATGCCCCCCGCCGTGTTTATTTATTAGTACAAATCCACGTCTGTTATTGGTCACATCATGTGTTTTAGTCTGAGTGTAGGCCGGCGGCCGTTGCGCCGGCTGTGAACAATCGACTGTATTTATTTTTGTACATACATACAGCTTTTCAGAAGTTTATCTCCTTTTATATTGTATAAAATAGTACGCATATATATAGAGATTATTTAGAGTGTAATTGTTACGTTGGACCTTTTACTTGTGTAGTAATGACGTACAGGACTAGCGTGCACAGGTTTTTATTTATTTCAAATGTTCCGTTCTTCTGAGGCGGCCCGTCATGGGTCACAGTGAGCACACGTCCGCAAGCCGCGGGCGTCCCGCACTTTGAAGTTTATAAATAAATTCTTTATCTTTAAAAATATTGTACACAATTGATGGTTTGCTTACGCAAGACGCTCCTAGAAATCCTAAGGAAATAACTGGTAACAACCACCCTTTATGTATCCCGTTACAACCTCTAACCATCATTTCTTTTTTCCAGTGAAATATTTATAAACCCCGTTCATGTTGACGATGAGTGGTCGCTCAAATAGGTCGTGTGTAGCTGTGTCATCCATCCTAAATCGGGCTTATAATGTCAAATGCGCTGTGAAATGATTTACTAATAGGTTAGTATAAAACAAATTTATTCAGTATTTACGATTTTTGTTCTCGTCTGTTATTCTTTGTAAATGTTTCAAGGCACTTCAAAATCCATTGTTTCATTTGGAGTTTAACAGCGTTTTATTCTAGAAGTCTAATTTCGGTGTTTAATGATGGACAACACCACTAAGCTCATTGAATACGATAATAAATCATAAAAAGTCATTTATTCATCATAACAATAATAATAAATCATCACTTCCCAATATATGCAAAAGTCTGCTATAAATCATAAAAAGTCATTATTTATTCATCATAATAATCGTAAATCATCACTTCCCAATAAACATAAAAGTAATTATTTATTTATATTAAATGTATTTGTGGTTACCATTTGGTGAAACATATTAATTAAAAGGTAAATAAAACACTTTGTTGAAGTTTCAACGAATTTATAGAATACTCTACAATAGTTTCGGCAGTTAAGCCATTCTCAAGAGTACGTAAGTTATACAGTATAACTTGTACTCTTGAGAATGGCTTAACTGCCGAAACGATTGTAAAGTATTCTATAAATTTCGTGAAACTTCAACCAAGTGTTTTATTTACCTTTTAATTATTTATTCATCATAATAATAATAGTAAATCGTCACTTCCCAATAAACGCAAAAATCCGGCTGAGCAATGACTGATCATTTGTGTTTATTGGGCTAAATGCATTGCAACGGCACACAGAAAATGTACACAAAACGCTCCACTAATCCACACACAGTACGTCGGGTATCACAAACTTCTTTCAGTCTTCGTATCCTTTCCAAACCCGCACAGGGCTCACCACGGCCTCCACCAGCTCTTCTTCACCTCTGGCTGCGAGCCCCAGATCCACTTTGTGAGGCTGTAGGGGCTCTTCGCCACCCACTTGATACCGCCCCAGGTGCTGGACGCGCCTGCTGACACGTAGCTCCCGTAGGAGCGGCCCTGTTGCTCGCCGCCCGCCTGCTTCTTGATCTCCTCCACCTTGGAATCGATATTCCCGATTGCCTTGAGTATTGTCCGGGTATCGTTGAAGAAGAGCGTCGAGACAAGCAGCCCGATGCCCCCCGCCAGATACCGCAGGTAGCGCAGGTACTCGCCCCTGGTGTGCTGGTACTCGGAGTGGTGCAGGCTGATGTCTCCCAACACGTCGAAAGTGTTGTGCTTCTCCTGCTCCTGTAACTTTAGCTTCCGCTGCAGCTCTAGGAGTTCCTCGCTGATCTGAAACGACGTCAAGTAAGAGCGGCACGAATTAAAATTAGATTTGATCAATTGCAGCATTAGATTTGATCAATTGCAGTATTAGATTTGAACAGTTGCAGCATTAGATTTGATCAATTGCAGCAATTGATTTGCACAATTGCGCATTAGATTTGATCAATTACAGTATTAGATTTGAACAGTTGCAGACTTCCTACCTGCGTCTCCTGGGCGAGCGCCTCGAAGTACCGCCCGGGCTCCCTCCGCCTGTCCACCTTCCCGACCTCTTCGCGGGCCCCCTCGAGCCGGCCCTCGGTGCGTGTGACCATGCTGCTGAGGTAGTTGCACCGCTCCTGCTGCCGCCGCTGCGTGGCCTTCAAACTAGGCGTGAAAAGAGGCTGGCTGAAGAGGTCTGCGGACTCACCTGCAGCTGCCGTATCTCCTCCTGGCAGGCCTCGATCCGCCCAAGCCCCGTGATCTGCTTGTAGAACCCGTTGGCGTCCTCCACCTTCTGTCGCAAGCCCGCCATGATGGCCCCCTCGGTGCGTGACAGGCGCCACAGGCCCTTCATGCTCTGCAGCGTCCTCTCGTTGAATGGGAGCTTCTTCGGCATCGCGGGACTGCATTCATTGTGAAAATAGTGGGGTGAGTGTTTGTTGCTTTCGATTGATTCACGTATATCTCAATGATTTATCTAAGATAAATACAAACAGCTGGTCTAACAATGGAACAGTAAGATTCGTACTTTGTTATTTCGTGAGGTTTGTTTCTTACCGCAAGAAACGAGCTTTATAAATGTATGATGTAAGTTACGCACTTTTTAATTTTCAAAGCTGTTTTGAAAATTAAAAAGTGCGTAACACTATTTCATACATTTCTAACTGAATTTTCAACAAATAAAAACCCATCGATCAATCTATAACAAGCTTTACGATTAGTTGTTATGACTTCATGTTTCACCTACTCTTCATCTACCAGCTGTACGTAATGATAATTTTAGAATGCATTCCTCGGCAGACTTTAAACTTACCGGTAATTTTTATTTCTAATTATAGAAAGCTGAAAGGCTGCATATTTGGATACCACCAATGCCCGTTTTTCATAGGTAATGTTATCAAAATTTTATTGTACTTAAATATTATTAACATAGATTACTAAACACTTGTCAAATCGATATAATTTTTAGTGGTTAAGTTTCGTTTATTAAATTTTACCTATTATTTTAGGGTATTTCGGTGTTTGCGGTTGGTGATGCCGGAGCAGTCAGTGGTGCCAATCTGAAGCAACATCAAGGGGTAAGTGAAAAACTTATAATTTAATTTAAAAAAACACTTTCAACTTTGTTAATATCACATTTATTTAGAAATAATGACTATAGTTTCGAACTACAAGTGCAATAAATTACAATTAAACGTGGACTTTTATGAAGCATTAAATACGAATCAATTAAATATGAAAACTTGGAGGTTATAATAATAATAATAATAATTTAAGGTATTATTCTGTACTTATTTTGCTGTGTATTTATCTTGATTTTATATCATTTAAAATATTTGGAATTTTATTTGCATTTTGAAACATATGTCTGAAGATTCAACAGACATCTTTCAAAATCCAAATAAAATTCCAAATAGTTAAAATGAAATAAAATCAACATCAAAATTACACATTTCACGCCTCTGATGATGGTTTTTGATAAACAAACTTAAACTAGTCAGGCAAAATAAAAATAAATAATAAAATAAAATAAAAAATAACTATACCAGGAAGTATAGAATAATACCTTAAATAAATAACTGGTAATATTAATAAAACCTTAAATTCAATAATAATAATAATTAATTTAGGTGCTATTACATAAAGTTTACACATATATAAATTAGAACACACAAAATGTGGACACAATTAACATAAAGTTAAAGTTAATATTAATAAAACCTTAAACTCAGTAATTATAATTTATTTACGTGCTATTACATAAAGTTTACACATATGTAAATTAGAACACACAAAATGTGGACACAATTACCATAAAATCACAATACATTAATAAAGGTTTAATACTAACATAGAGAGAACAAAATTTTGCTATACATTTTAAAAACTGGTATCAATTGGCGGAGTACTTAGAGTAAGGGTTTAGGAATAGGAGGTTAGATTAGGTTAGCTAATATGAATAGTTTGATACAACTGATAGCATTCTAGACGTATATATTCACATAACTTCAACGTTTGTTCTACACAAAACGTGCAGACATATAGATAGATAATTTATTCATCATAATAATTGCATACAGGATGATAAAAATTAAAATCCGGAAAATATGGCTGCTGTAGTACACTTTGACAGCATTCTAGACGTATTTGCGGACGGTTTGTCTAGTAGAAACGTTAAAGTTATGTGACTATTCTATATATAGTGACATAACTTTAACGTTTGTACTACACAAACCGTCCGCAAATACGTCTAGAATGCTGCCAAAGTGTACCGCAGCAGCCATGTTTTCCGGGGATGCTCGTTGTTGCCATTACTTGGGATTTCAGCCATTTAAGGCTACGAAATGCGTCAAACCGTAATTCCTAGGTTATGTTCAAATATTGTGGGTACGTGGTTTTTGTTAGTTTGGAGTTGGCAGCAGTCGCTCGAAAAGTGGCCTATACCAACGTGACTGGCGCGCCTAAATTTCCCTAGGCGAAATCATTGATCGCGCCAACTTCACGCGTATAGTTTTCTGAATCGCATTTACGCACAAATTACGCGCCCCACGCTCAATAAACATCATTTTTCGCACGCGTGCCTCAGTTACGCGTTGTAAGGGGGCGATTTTGCGGCGGGACAGCCTCGAATTCTCGTTCAAAACCGCGATTTCGTTGCGCGACAACTTCACGTTGTTGGCGAAACATTTGACGGCTCAACGTCCAGCTTCCACCACTCTTCTGTGTTTTCGAGAATTCGCGGCGGATTTTGCGTGCGGAAAACGAAGGGACGTGATTAAAAGGTGCTCATTCAGGACGTGCAGACAAAGGGGGCCCAGGATTCACGTTGATGTAAGTGTTCTGCCATTTAGCGCCGATTTTTCAAAACGACCCCCCAATGCAGCGGCTGTTTTGAACGTTGTATGCCTTTGTGGCGTCATATGCGCCCTCGTATCGATTCAATTAGCTTCTGGGTCAACGTGGAGGCCCCATAACTGGCTGACCAGCAAGTTCTCGGTGTTGGTGGCTGGTCTTCGGGCTCCTCCGAGTTGGCTGGGCCTAAGGGGGCCCTGGGGATGAATGTAAAGCGTTGCGTTTTTGTTTCAACTTAGACCCGAGAAACAATTGCTCAATCTTTAAATATTACCGTCAGTTGCCAGAAACTTCGTCAGATTTTTGTAGTGTACAGAGTTTTCACATAAATCAAACCGTGAACAATATAATTAAATCACAAAATTAAGCCGCTGGTGGCATATTTGCATTCATTGTTTCCATGGGAGCCTCACGTCGATAACAAATTTTCATTTATCGTTTCCTTGGGAGCTCCAAGGTAATTTGTAGCATATAATCAGGTGTATTGCATATTTTTATCAAAATTGTATTGCAAATAAAATCAAATTTATTTTTTATCACAAAACATTAGCAGTAATGTGTACGTTACTTCTAGCATCATATTCTAATGTCAGGTGCATTAATGTCCTAAATGCATCTGACATTTGAATGTGATGCTGTCAAGTAACATACACGTTACTGTTAACGTTTTTTGATACAATCTTTTTCTTTTTATGCATTTATCCATTACTGCATGCTTGCGATAATACAAATCATCTCATCTTGATTCCTGGCACAATCAATAGAAAATAACGATCATTTCTCACTCGTAACTCGGCATAATCCTTAAAAAACCACAGGTTTTTCGCAGATTACACCTCGTTACTCGTAAAGTAATCGATTATTTTCGATGCTCTTGTGATATTAAAACTGATTATATGTTCTTTTTAGTCCAATCAAAGTGATTCAGTAAAAGCTTGTTTATGTATTATATTAAGAAAATTCGATCAAAGTAGCTTTAAAAAAATTTAATTCACACTAAATTGCTGCATACAAAATCAGTCAAGTAATAAATATCGCTTGTCGCACGGGGGCAGCTGGGGCGCCCCGCCGAGACGCCCCCTACACACACGTGGGGCGCCCCGTCGAGGCCTCCCACACGCATGTGGGCCGAGCGTGCCTCTAGCGCCTAACAGTAAAATGAGATTTAAAAAACAAACACAGACGCCTACTTAAAACTAGGTTGTTGCGTGCCGGGGTCGGTCGGGGGGGTGGTGGTGGTCGGGGCCCTTGCGCCTGGCCCCCTCGCCGCGGCCTACCCGAACTGCATGCTCCGGCGCCGCCTGGGGGGCGCCGCCGGCGAGCCGAACACCTCCTGCGAGGCGTAGGTCACGTAGAGGAAGCCGTCGGCGCCCGCGTACTCGCTGTACACCTCGGCCAGCGTCAGCGAGAGGCTGATCATCGAGCGGTTGTTCACCAGCAGGTAGAGGGACTGCGTCGAGGTTATGCGCATTCTATTCCTGAAATCGGACACAATATTATATAAGAATATTCAAAAAAATAGTTTCAATTTTACAACAGATTGATAGTTCACAACAATTGAATCATTTATTTCAGAAACCATTTTTAGTGTTCTGTTGTGCCTATTCGTGTTCGTAAAAATAGGGATTTTGCACTCAACTATTGCGATTCGGACTGATTTGGGGCAACCTTACCTAATTATCGTTAAAAACTGCGACATTGTGATTTCTTGTGGCACTAGGAACTTAGACTTGTCTAACTGCGGTAGATGGTTTTCCTTGCTGAACCTCTGCACGATAATCTGAAATTGCAAATTTCAATATTTAGTAAACAGAAATCTCAGGAATTTTAATTATTGATCAATATGCACTATAATCTGAAAGTGCAAATTTTAATATTTAGTAAATAGAAATCTCGGCTATTTTATTTATTAATTAATATGCATGATAATCTGAAATTGCTAATTTCAATATTTAGTGAACTGAAATCTTGGGAATTTTAATTAGTGATTAATATGCACTATAATCTGAAAGTGCAAATTTCAATATTTAGTTAACTTAACTCGCAATAAGGTCATAACGAATGTAGTCACTTCATTCGGTCGATAAAGTCACTTGCTAAGTGCTAATAGATTAAATACTTTGGTTTAGCTATCCGGCTGATAACTTATCGTCAAAAAAAAGCTCCTTTTCTATTTTCTTGAAGACTTTTAGTTGTAATAAATGTCTTCTTAAAGTCTATTAAGCAGTCAGAGCCTTAACTCTCAATGCCTCGAGGGTGTAAGAAATATTTCCGATAAGATGGTTGGGTTAAATGATGGCAGTTTTATCGGGTCGTTCCTGGAACTTGTTGTCTGAGTAACGGTTAATCAGCACGCATGATTCGCTTATTGAGACGTTTGTTGGCTCGTTTATTGCCGTAATCAGCGTCTGGTGAATGTGAACAACATGCTTATCACCCTGGCACGGATGCTTATCGCACGGACTGGGCGGTGTGCAGCCTAGGGCAACGCAAACACCGGCAGCCTTGCTCTGCGCCCGTGGGTTTTTTGAGCCCCCCCGAAAGAAATTGGCGCCCTTGCCCCATATGCAGCTGGCCGGCCGACCAATTGTTTTTAATGACACATGGTTGCACTTACAATAAACTCGTTATCACCGACTTGTGAATGTGTTATTGCAGAGTCGGATTGTATTGGTTCTGAATTCTTGTGTGCTGATAATTGATGCATTTGCTGCAGTTTTGATAAGTTAATTAAATTAATTGTCGCCAAATATTTTTGCATGTAGATGATTTATAATTTGCTACAGTTTAATTAATTATCACAGAGTTAACCAGATTTGTTCATTTAATACATACAAAAATTTTGCCAAATTGTCTGTGGCTATATTTTGCACAAATTGGTTCACAATATTTTTAAACAAATATTTTTTTTATCACCAAATTATCCAGATTTGACCATTTATTAAATTCCAAATTTTTGCCAAATTTTCAAATTGTCTGTGGCTGTATTTTGCACAAATGGGTTCTCAATATTTTTAAACAAATATTTTTGCATGTAGATTATTTATAAATTTGCTGCAGTTATTTTTACAGTTGTTTAATTATCACCAAGTTAACTAGATTTGTCCATTTATGAAATACAAAAATTTGCCAAATTTTCAAATTGTCTGTGGCTATATTTTGCACAAATGGGTTCACAATATTTTTAAATAAATATATTTGCATGTAGATTATTTATAAATTTGCTGCAGTTGTTTGTACAGTTGTTTAATTAATTATTACCAAGTTAACTAGATTTGTCCATACGAAATACAAAAAAATTGCCAAATTTTCAAATTGACAAAAATGTCCAAAATTCCAACTTCTCTTAAACTATTAATTTACTCACCGGTATTTTTGTAGGAAATCTGTTGCGGATTGCCATTACCTCCTCCTTTCGGACTTCTGCAAACATAAAATTGTAGTTTTGGAAAAATCATTGTCCATCATAATTTGTTGTTTATTGAACGGCAGCAAATCATCAATGGGAATTGATTATTTTGTCATTATGCCTTTTTTACACGGTTAAAGAAATTGATGAATTTTGTAACCTTAAAGTTATTGTTGCGTGTAATACACAAAATTGTCATGAATAAATTGACGACAATAGATTCATGAATAAATTGTCACAATAGAACCTGCTCTAAGTTTTCGGCAAGAATTCTAGTTACATTATGATATTTTTAAATATTCGAATCAACATCAAAATCAAAATCAAAATCGACATCAAAATTAGAGAATTTGAAAATTAAGCCTCAAAACGTGGTTCTTTGATAATTCAAATTTGGATTATTCTGGCTTAGAAAATCGAAATTTGGAAAATGGAGATATCAAAATTAGAGAATTTAAGCCCCAAAAAGTGGTACTTTGAAAATCCAAATTTAGATTATTCTGGCTTAGAAAATCGAAATTTGAAAAATATAGACATCAAAATTAGAGAATCTGAAAATTAAGCCTCAAAAAGTGGTTCTTAGAAAATCTAAATTTGGAGTATCCTGACTTGGAGAGTCGAAATTTGGAAAATGGAGATATCAAAATTAGAGAATTTAAGCCCCAAAAAGTGGTACTTTGAAAATCCAAATTTAGATTATTCTGGCTTAGAAAATCGAAATTTGAAAAATATAGACATCAAAATTAGAGAATCTGAAAATTAAGCCTCAAAAAGTGGTTCTTAGAAAATCTAAATTTGGAGTATCCTGGCTTGGAGAGTCGAAATTTGGAAAATAGAGACATCGAAATTAAAGAATTTGAACATCCAGCCTCAAATCGTGGTCTTTGAGAATCCAAATTTGGAGTATTCTAGCTTAGAAAATCGAAATTTGGAAAATAGAGACATCGAAATTAGATAATTTGAAAATCCAGCCTTAAAACGTGGTGCTTTGAAAATCCAAATTTGGACTATTCTGGCTTAGAAAATCGAAATTTGAAAAATAGAGACATCAAAATTAGAATATTTTAAAATCAAGCCCCAAAAAGTGGTGCTTTTCTCCATCTAATCTAAATCCAAATTTGGATTATTCTAGCTTAGAAAATAGAAATTTGGAAGATAAAGATATCAAAATTAGAGAATTTAAACCCCAAAAAGTGGTACTTTGAAAATCCAAATTTAATTATTCTGGCTTAGAAAATCGAAATTTGAAAATTAGAGACATCAAAATTAGATAATTTGAAAATCGAGCCCCAAAAAGTGGTACATTGAAATTCCAAATTTGGATTATTCTGGCTTAGAAAATAGAAATTTGGAAGGTAGAGATATCAAAATTAGAGAATTTAAACCCCAAAAAGTGGTACTTTGGAAATCCAAATTTGTATTATTCTGGCTTAGATAATAGAAATTTGAAAATTAGAGACATCAAAATTAGATAATTTGAAAATCGAGCCCCAAAAAGTGGTACTTTGAAATTCCAAATTTGGATTATTCTGGCTTAGAAAATAGAAATTTGGAAGATAGAGATATCAAAATTAGAGAATTTAAACCCCAAAAAGTGGTACTTTGAAAATCCAAATTTGTATTATTCTGGCTTAGATAATAGAAATTTGAAAATTAGAGACATCAAAATTAGATAATTTGAAAATCGAGCCCCAAAAAGTGGTACTTTGAAATTCCAAATTTGGATTATTCTGGCTTAGAAAATAGAAATTTGGAAGATAGAGATATCAAAATTAGAGAATTTAAACCCCAAAAAGTGGTACTTTGAAAATCCAAATTTGTATTATTCTGGCTTAGATAATAGAAATTTGAAAATTAGAGACATCAAAATTAGATAATTTGAAAATCGAGCCCCAAAAAGTGGTACTTTGAAATTCCAAATTTGGATTATTCTGGCTTAGAAAATAGAAATTTGGAAGATAGAGATATCAAAATTAGAGAATTTAAACCCCAAAAAGTGGTACTTTGAAAATCCAAATTTGCATTATTCTGGCTTAGATAATCGAAATTTGAACAATAGAGACATCAAAATTAGAATATTCTAAAATCAAGCCCCAAAAAGTGGTGCTATGAAAATCCAAATTTGGATTATTCTGGCTTAGAAAATCGAAATTTGGAAAATAGAGACATCGAAATTAGAGAATTTGAAAATCCAGCCTCAAAATGTGGTCTTTAAAAATCCAAATTTTGACTATTCTGGCTTAGAAAATCGAAATTTGAAAAATATCGACATCAAAATTAAAGGATTTGAAAATCCAGCCCCAAAACGTGGTGCTTTGAAAATTATAATTTGAACTTTTCTGGCTTAAAGAATCGAAATTTGGAAAATAGAGACATAAAAATTAGAGAATTTGAAAATCCAGCCTGAAAACGTGTTGCTTTGAAAATCGAAATTTGGACTTTTCTGGCTTAAAGAATCGAAATTTGGAAACTAGACACATCAAAATTAGAAATTTGAAAATCAGAATAGGTTTCAATTGGAAATCAACCAATTTTGATTGGAATTGTACTCAATTCAATTTGAATTGGACTCAATTCAATTTGAATTGGACTCAATTCAATTTGAATTGGACTCAATTCAATAGGAATGCGAATTGGAATTTATTTCAATGCTAATTGGAATCTATTCTAATTCTAATTAGATTCTATTTTTAATTGGATTTTTATTGATTATTGATCGGTTTTCGATTAAAAAAATCGCTTTTGATGCGACTTTAATTGGATTTTTATTGATTTTTGATCGGTTTTATAGGGCATATTCACAGACCCAATTAGAATCCGAATAGATTCCAATTAGAATGGGAGTCAATCCAATTGGAATTTTAATTGGAATATATTTCAATGCTAATTGCAATTAATTCCAATTCAATAGATTCGAATTGAATAGATTCCAGTTAAAATTAGAATAGATTCGAATTAGAATTTGATTAGATTCCGATTAGAATTAGAATAGATTCCAATTAGAATTAGAATCTAATTAGAATCTAATTAGAATCAGGATAGATGACAGCGTCGCGACGAAATATTTAAATTTGAATATTCGTGCTATCGAAAAATATTTAAGTTTCCTATGTATCGAAACATTGGTACTTTTCCTACTTTCATTTTTAACACACAAATAGAGACAAGATGAAAAGAAAGTATCACTGAAAGTTAGCAACACATTTACAGTGCAGAAGTTCCAAGTTTACAGTTGGCAAAAATTTTACTTTGTAATACGCCTTCACATTTTCAATTTATTCACGAATTTATCCATGAATAAGTTCATCAATTTATTCATCAATTTCTTTGACCGTGTAGAAACACTGTTAGAACTATGATTGGCAATTGACCTGACCTTTACCATAATAATCAGTAATCAAATCATCAATGGCAATTGATTATTTTCTCAATAGAGTTATGAATGGCAATTGACCTGACCTTGAGCATTATAATCAATAATCAAATCATCAATGGCAATTGATGATTTTGTAAATAGAGTTATGAATGGCAATTGACCTGGCATTGTTTACCTTTATCATTATAATGAATAATCGAATCATCAATGGCAATTGATGATTTTGTAAATAGAGTTATGAATGGCAATTGACCTGGCCTTGTTTACCTTTACCATTACAATCAATCATCAAATCATCAGTGGCAACGTATCTGTTTCTTCGATTCTCAATTGGTTTTTTTTTTTTGGGACCTTGGTTAATTCATATCATCAATGACACATTTATTTGCTTCTATTTTTGTCGTTTAAAATTCTAAATGGCAATTGATTCTTGCTTCCTTTCTCTCTACTCACCTACATTCTTTGCCCTCCTCGTGCCGCTGGCGTTGTTGTTGCTGTTGATGTCCTTCTTGCTCTTCTTGACGTCGAGGTTGAAGTTCATGATGTCCGCGAGCGTGCAGATCTTGCCGCCTCGCTCGCAGTTGCAGACGCACACTTTGGGCGACGTTTTCGCGAACATCTATGGCTGAGGGGGGCCAAAATCGCAGAAACACGGGCGAGGATGTTGACCCAGGAAGCCGCCGAAACTAGTTTGTCCGGGACCCCAGATATGTTAATCACTGAATTAAATAATAATTAATTAGAACTAAGATGCGTGCGAAGATTGGTTATGAAAAACGGCGCCACTCGTGTGGAATCATAGATTATTTAGCAATGAGCGCAAATCAGCGTCAGGGCCTCCCGCAGAATGGGCAGAAATAACTTCAATTTATTTTATAAAAAAACATCGCCATTCGTGTGGAATCATAGATTATTTACAAAAGAGCGCAAGTAAGCGTCAGGGTAGGCTTTAGAAGCGAACACACAAAAACATGTTTTGCAGCCAAAATTAACCTCAACAGGTGGTTGATGTTATTGGCTACCTTAGCTCAAAGGTGTGCCATGAAGAATAACTGTCAATAAAAGTTAATCGGGGATTGAAAGACCTAATTATAACCCATGAAAATTACCCAGAATGGTTTTTTGACCGGTTTATTAGTCATTACTAATAATCAAATGCATTGGTTGCCTCATGAGTAAACAAGGGGTAGTCATGGAAACTAACCGTCGATATAAATTAATCGGACCCTAATTACGTTTCCATTGTTTTTGTGCCTTGATGGTTTATTAATGAAAATTAATTACTCATAATTTGCTCTGAGTAAGCTCATGGAAAGTAACTGGTAAATCAGACCGAAGCTTGCATTGCCTTGATAATGTACTTACATAAACAATAGATGAGCAAACGAAATAGGTTCATTAACTATTACAATTAAATTAATTACCTTGTGGTTTATCAAAAGTAAACAAGCGATAGCACACAGTACACTTTGCACTCTTTAATAACGTCCAATAACTTTGAAAGCCGATGAAATTTATTGCGCGAACCTTCTTTGCGATATTTGCGGCCTGTTACTGATGTCGCTGGAGCGCTTATAATGCCCAGCTAAGCCCCCTTCCTTAATCCGCCGAGGATAATCAATCGGACGTCATTTAAGTATTGGTGGCTCATTATTGCTCGTCATTGAGCTCAAACAGCGCGATTGGCGTTTGCGGATCACCCGGTATAAGGAAACAAACGCACGCCCGTTTGTTTGTTTCGCTTTGTAACTATGGAGTTGCTATCTAAACCTCCAAACACCAAACAAACATACAAACAAAACGGATAATTCCGCTGAAATCTGGAATTCAATAGTAATGGATAAGTTCTTACGTGTCCACTACAAATAGTAATGGACGTTCTTACATGTCCACTAGAAATAGTAATGGACGTTCTTAAATGTCCACTAGAAATAGTAATGGACGTTCTTACATGTCCACTAGAAATAGTAATGGACAAGTTCTTACATGTCTACTAGAAATAGTAATTGACGTTCTTACATGTCCACTAGAAATAATAATAGACGTTCTTACATGTCCACTAAAAATAGTAATGGACAAGTTCTTACATGTGCATTCAAAATGAGTAATGATTCGCTACACCTACATTAATTATGTACAGAGTGATCATTTAAATTTCTGCTGTATTCATGGAAATCTAAACGAATCGCGAAATTCATCTAATCTTTGCATATCTCCGTTATACAGGGTGGTGGGTCCAAAAAAGGGGGTAGAAAAGAATAATCTTCCATATCTTCGAAACCGTTACTTTGAAGACCCATGTGTATCAAGACTTTTTTTTAATTTTGGTTCATACTACAACCCCCTTAAATATTTTACTTTTTTTACCACCCTGTATATTGTATTATATACAAGTAAGGTGCACGTGACCCTCCTCTTATTAATTAACCAATTATTTGCTGTCAAACATTAATGACAAACATTAGCATTTGGAAAGTAGTGAAAGTAGAATCGAAACATCAACAGGCAATTTTAAAATCAAGCCCCAAAAAATTGTACTTTGAAAATCCAAATTTGAATTATTCTGGCTTAGAAAATAGAAATTTGAAAATTAGAGACATCAAAATTAGAGAATTTTAAAATCGAGTCACAAGAAGTAGTACTTTGAATATCCAAATTTGTATTATTCTGGCTTAGATAATCGAAATTTGGAAAATAGAGATATCAAAATTAGAGAATTTAGCCCAAAAAAGTGTTACTTTGAAAATCCAAATTTGGATTATTCTGGTTTAGAAAATAGAGATATCAAAATTAGAGAATTTAAGCCCCAAAAAGTGGTACTTTGAAAATCCAAATTTTGATTATTCTGGCTTAGAAATCGAAATTTGGAAAATGGAGTCGTCAAAATTAGAGAATTTGAAAATTAAGCTCCAAACGTGATTCTTAGAATACATAAGTTTGGATTATCCTACCTTGGAAAGTCGAAATTTCGAAAATAGAGAGATCGAAATTAGATAAGTAGAAAATTCAGCCCCAAAACGTGGTGCTTAGAAATCCAAATTTGGAATATTCTGGCTTAGAAATCGAAATTAGAGAATTTTAAAATCCGGCCTCAAAACGTAGTCTTTGAAAATCCAACTTTCGGCTATTCTCGCTTAGAAAATAAAAATTTGAAAAATAGAGACTTCAAAATTAGAGAATTTGAATATTAAGCATAAAAACGTGGTTCTTAGAAAAGCTAAATTTGGATTATTCTGGCTTGGAAAGTCATAATTTGGAAAATATAAAGATATCACATTGAGAGAATTTGAAAATCCAGTCCCAAAACGTAGTGCTTTGAAAACCCATATTTGGATTATTCTGGCTTGGAAATTGAAATTTGGAAAATAGAGGCATCAAAATTAGAGAATTTGATAATTGTGCTTCAAAACGTGGTTCTTAGAAAACCTAAATTTGGATTATTCTGGCTTAGAAAATCTAAATTTAAAAAATAGAGACATCAAAATTAGACAATTTTAAAATCGAGTACCAAAAAGTGGTACTTTAAAATTCCAAATATGGATTATTCTGGCTTAGAAAATTAATATTTGGAAAATAAAGATACTAAAATTAGAGAATTTGAAAATCGAGCCCCAAAAAGTAGTGCTTTGAAAATCCAAATTTGGATTATTCTGGCTTAGAAAATCG
Source organism: Othius punctulatus (assembly GCA_951805005.1). Lineage (NCBI taxonomy): Eukaryota > Metazoa > Arthropoda > Insecta > Coleoptera > Staphylinidae > Othius > Othius punctulatus. The sequence continues at coordinate 618,262 of OX638146.1, forward strand.
AAATTTGAAAAATAGAGACATCAAAATTAGAGAATTTGAATATTAAGCATAAAAACGTGGTTCTTAGAAAAGCTAAATTTGGATTATTCTGGCTTGGAAAGTCATAATTTGGAAAATATAAAGATATCACATTGAGAGAATTTGAAAATCCAGTCCCAAAACGTAGTGCTTTGAAAACCCAAATTTGGATTATTCTGGCTTGGAAATTGAAATTTGGAAAATAGAGGCATCAAAATTAGAGAATTTGATAATTGTGCTTCAAAACGTGGTTCTTAGAAAACCTAAATTTGGATTATCCTGGCTTGGAAAGTCGAAATTTGGAAAATTGAGACATCGAAATTAGAGAATTTGAAAATTATGCTTCAAAACGTGTTTCTTAGAAAACCTAAATTTGGATTATTCTGGCTTGGAAAGTTATAATTTGGAAAATATAAAGATATCACATTGACACAATTTTATAATCGAGTACCAAAAAGTGGTACTTTAAAATTCCAAATATGGATTATTCTGGCTTAGAAAATTAATATTTGGAAAATAAAGATACTAAAATTAGAGAATTTGAAAATCGAGCCCCAAAAAGTAGTGCTTTGAAAATCCAAATTTGGATTATTCTGGCTTAGAAAATCGAAATTTGAAAAATAGAGACATCAAAATTAGAGAATTTGAAAATTGAGCCTCAAAAGTGATTCTTAGAAAACCTAAGTTTGGATTATCCTGTCTTGGAAAGTCGAAATTTTGGAAATAGAGACGTCCAAATTAGATCATTTGAAAATCCAGCCTCAAAACGGGTGCTTTGAAAATTCAAATTTGGATTATTCTGGCTTAGAAAATCGAAATTTGAAGAAGACTTTGAGAAAACTTTTTTTAACACCCTGTATATTATATTATATACAAGTAAGGTGCACACGACCCTCCTCTTTAATTATAGAAATTAACCAATTATAGAATTTGCTGTCAAACATTATTGACAAAAATTAGCATTTGGAAAGTAGTGACTAAAGAATCGAAACATCTACAGGCAATTTTAAAATCAAGCCCTAAAAAGTGGTACTCTGGAAATCAAAATTTGGATTATTCTGGCTTAAAAAATCAAATTTTGAATATTAAACATCAAAATTAGAGAATTTGAAAAACGAGCCCCAAAAAGTGGTGCTTTGAAAATCAAAATTTGGATTATTCTGGCTTAGATAATAGAATTTTGGAAAATAGAGATATCAAAATTAGGAGAATTTAAGCCCCAAAAATTTGTACTTTGAAAATCCAAATTTGGATTATTCTGGCTTAGGAAATCGAAATTTGAAAAATAGAGATATCAAAATTAGAGAATTGGAAAATTGAGCCTCAAAAGTGATTCTTAGAAAACCTAAGTTTGGATTATCCTGGCTTGGAAAGTCGATATTTGGAAAATAGAGACATCAAAATTAGAGAATTTGAATATTAAGCCTCAAAACTTGGTGCTTTGAAAATCCAAATTTGGATTATTCTGGCTTAAAAAAATCGAAATTTGGAAACTAGAGACAGTAAAATTAGAAATTTGAAAATCCAAAACGTGGTGCTTTGGAAATTTAAATTTGGTTTGTCGCTGTTTAGAAAACTTTTGGGCATTTCGTGTGCAAAACGGTTTTACTCCCCGGCGGTTTGCGGCCGGAATTATCGCATCTCTGGTGTTTATAAATACACTTAAAAGTAAATAAGTCGCGTAAACATGGCGATTATCTGCTGAACCGGGCCTCGACGGTCGTCCCGGCATAATAATTATTGTGATTAATTAATTAATATTTCATTATCGGGCGAGATTCATGGCGTAATTTGCACGCACGTCCCTCGGGACGGGCGGGAAACAGTTGAATATTTTGAAAGAGACATTGCAAATTTGACAGTATCAATTGTAATTTTGACAGTACTGAATGACATTTTTACAGAATCAAATAAATCCAAAAAATCTGGAAATAAACATTAAAATTATGAGAGTATGAGCTAAGCTTATTGACATTTTGACAGAACAGTTTAAATATTAACGGAAAAAATGTAATTTTGATGCGGACATTAAAAATTTGACAGTATCAATTGTAATTTTGACAGTACTGAATGACATTTTATACAGAAACATAGAAAATATTACAATAAATATTAAAGTTGTGACAGTATGAAAGATAATATCAATAAGTTGATGCTTAATGACATTTTGACAGAACAGTTTAAATATTAATGTAAATTTGATACAGACATTAAAAACAATGATAGTATCAATTGTAATTTTGGCAGTGCTGAATGACATTTTAACAGAAAAATAGAAAATCTTGCAGTGTACATTAAAATTGTGACAGTATGAATGATAATATCAATTAGCTAAAGCTTATTGACATTTTGATAGAGACAATGAAAATTTGACAGTATCAATTGTAATTTTGACAGTACTGAATGACATTTTATGCAGGAACTAAAAAAAATTTACAATAAATATTAAAGTTGTGACAGTGTGAAAGATAATATCAATAAGTTAATGCTTAATGACATTTTGACAGAACAGTTTAAATATTAATGTAAATTTGATACAGACATTAAAAACAGTGATAGTATCAATTGTAATTTTGGCAGTGCTGAATGACATTTTAACAGAAAAATAGAAAATCTTGCAGTGTACATTAAAATTGTGACAGTATGAATGATAATATCACTTAGCTGAAGCTTATTGACATTTTGATAGAGACATTGAAAATTTGACAGTATCAATTGTAATTTTGACAGTACTGAATGACATTTTATGCAGGAACTAAAAAAAAATTACAATATTAAAGTTGTGACAGTATGAAAGATAATATCACTAAGTTGATGCTTAATGACATTTTGACAGAACAGTATAAATATTAATGTAAATTTGATACAGACATTAAAAACAGTGATAGTATCAATTGTAATTTTGGCAGTGCTGAATGACATTTTAACAGAAAAATAGAAAATCTTGCAGTGTACATTAAAATTGTGACAGTATGAATGATAATATCAATTAGCTAAAGCTTATTGACATTTTGATAGAGACATTGAAAATTTGACAGAATCAATTGCAATTTTGACAGTACTGAATGACATTTTATACAGAAACAGAAAATATTATAATAAATATTAAAGTTGTGACAATGTGAAAGATAATATCAATAAGCTAATGCTTAATGACATTTTGACAGAACAGTTTATATATTAACATAAAAAATGTAAATTTGATACAGACATTAAAAACAGTGATAGTATCAATTGTAATTTTGGCAGTGCTGAATGACATTTTAACAGAAAAATAGAAAATCTTGCAGTGCACATTAAAATTGTGACAGTATGAATGATAATATCAATTAGCTAAAGCTCATTGACATTTTGATAGAGACATTGAAAATTTGACAGTATCAATTGCAATTTTGACAGTACTGAATGACATTTTATGCAGGAACTAAAAAAAAATTACAATATTAAAGTTGTGACAGTATGAAAGATAATATCAATAAGTTAATGCTTAATGACATTTTGACAGAACAGTTTAAATATTAATGTAAATTTGATACAGACATTAAAAACAGTGATAGTATCAATTGTAATTTTGGCAGTGCTGAATGACATTTTAACAGAAAAATAGAAAATCTTGCAGTGTACATTAAAATTGTGACAGTATGAATGATAATATCAATTAGCTAAAGCTTATTGACATTTTGATAGAGACATTGAAAATTTTATAGTATCAATTGTAATTTTGACAGTACTGAATGACATTTTGACAGAACAGTTTAAAAATTAACGTAAAAAATGTAAATTTGATACAGACATTAATAACAGTGATAGTATCAATTGTAATTTTGGCAGTGCTGAATGACATTTTAACAGAAAAATAAAAAACCTTGCAATAAACATTGAAATTGTGACAGTGTGAATGAATGATAATGATTTTTTTTTTAATAGAAAAAGTCTACAATTGTTTTGGTATCACGACCATTATCAAGAGGCAAATAAGACTTAGAGTTTTTTATTTTTGTTAGTGTGTATTTAGTGTTTTTCAACTGTTCACTTTTCATCTTTTAATTACCAAATTGGAAAAATTGCCTATTTCATGGGCATTTTTTTATAAATATTTGTACGTAAAAAGAACGTAATTAAATTCCCAATTATTAAGAAAATATTCCGACAAGAATTTTATCTTTTGTCTCTTCTTAATTGCGGATTGCGTGCTAATCAACGGTTATCGGAATCCGGTTCTTTTCGAAATTGATTTGATTGTAGTGTGTATGTGTCAATTAATTAATCGTGCCACAATTGGGCCGAGAGGGGCGATAAATTCGCGATTAGCTCGCAATTAAGGCGATTAAGGCACAGTAAACAAACGGAGATTCATTAAACGGCGCTAATTATCTCTGGGTAGTTAAGCTTCGAATGCTGAATTCCAAATTTTACTGCACTGAGGATGTATTCGTATTTTTTGTTTGACTAGGCAGTAAAGCAGCAGATGGCAGTGAAGCTTTGAATGCCAAAAACACAAACTTGCTTCATTAGGGATTTATTATTTCGTTTCACTAGGCGCATTAAAGTAGCAAATGACATTAAGCTTTGAATACTGCAGACAAAATTGAGAATTTATTGGTATTTTATTTGACTAGGCAATAAAGTAGCAGATGATAATGAGGCTATGAATACTTCACACAAAATTGAGAATTTATTGGTATTTTGTTTGACTAGGCAATACAGTAGCAGATAACAATAAAGCTTTGAGTACTGTAGACAAAATTGAGAATTTATTGGTACTGTTTTTTGACTAGGCAATAAAGTAGCAGATGACAGAAGCTTCGAATACTAAAGACAAGAGTTTGCAGTATTGAAGATTTATTGGTTTTTTTATCAGTAGGCAGTAAAGTAACAGTCAACAGTGAATCTTTGAATACTATAGACAAAATTGAGAATTTATTGGAAGGCAATATTTAGCTGCTTTTAGGTTTTTTTGTTCGACTAGGCAATAAAGCAGCAGCTTCACTGATACAATACAAAATATTACTCTTTCAATAAAAGACCATTTGTATACTTTCTGTTTGAAATAAATTTTCCCTACTTCTAATTCGGGAAATACACACGTTGGCAACCCTAAACTTTTGTATAGCCCTGCATTTCAATAACAAGCCCTCTTTTTTTACTTCGGTAATAAAGAAGAGGAAGGAGGAGTCCTTAAACGTGCTTAAGGGTTTAAGAGGAGTCCTTAAACGTCCTTAAGAGTTTAAGAGAAGTCCTTAAACGTCCTTAACAGTTTAAGAGGAACCCTTAAACGTTCTTAAGAGTTTAAGAGAAGTCCTTAAACGTCCTTAAGAGTTCAAGAGGAGCCCTTAAACGTCCTCAAGAGTTAAGAATCCTTAGGTCTGCAAACTTTGAGAAGCAAAAAAAATCTTCTGTTTCAGGCAGATTTTTTCTGTTTAGAGAGATTTTTTGCCCAAACTTTAACGTACATTGCATATCAAGTGAAATGGTCCTACCTTTATTCGGTAAATCCCCCTCGTTCGCTTGCCTTTTGCACAAAATTCTTCCACCTAACCTCTTCCGAGACTTTTCCGCGCCTCTGATGATGCGCTCGGTAAACTCGCGGCTCGAAACTTTCCGTGGCTCTGCGACGAGCATGGAGATAGCGAGGCAGCCTCGCTCGTCGTCGAGCCTCCAGCTTTTTTTCCCTCTATCTCTCTCTATCTGCCGCAAAAAATGCGAGGAGATAAAGCGCCGTTTGCCAGAGTCCCAAGTCGGCCGGTCCACCGAGCACGCCGTCAGGTTAGTTGGCTAGATTTTCAATTGTTTTAGGGCGCGATTCAATTGTTTTAGGACGCGATTCAATTGTTTTTTGTCTCTTTTAAATAATACCAGAAGAAAACAGTTGAAAAATCGCACGGTTTTTTGGTGGCCACATTGGACGTGACGTAACGTGACGTGACCGTGACGTGACGTATGACGTACAGTCTGAATATACATTTTTATTGACACGTGATATGACTGACAGTCCGAATTGACTTCTCGATTTTTTCCCTTATTTAATACTGAATGTTAGTCAAATTTTCAGGGGAATTAGTTTCAGGTGTACTGTACACGAATCTAATATCGACTTTGCAAATTATAAATTTTCAGAAATTTCAGTAATAGCTAACTAATACTTGTCAATTGAGAAAGTTAAGTTTCGATTTTCGCCCTTATTTATTACTGAAACTTTGTCAAATTTTCAGTAGAATTAGTTTCAGGTGTACTATATACGAATCTAATATCAAATTTGCAAATAATAAATTTTCAGAAATTTCAGTAATAGCTAACTAATACTTGTTAATGCAGAAAGTTAAGTTTCGATTTTCTCCCTTATTTAATACTGAAAGTTAATCAAACTTTCAGGAGAATTTGTTTTAGGTGTACTGTACACTAATCTAATATCAAATTTGCAAATAATAAATTTTCTGAAATTTCAGTAACAGATAACTAATACTTGTTAATGCAGAAAGTTAAGTTTCGATTTTCGCCCTTATTTAATACTGAAAGTTTATCAAATTTTCAGGAGAATTAGTTTCAGGTGTACTGTACACGAATCTAATATCAAATTTGCAAATAATAAATTTTCAGAAATTTCAGTAACAGATAACTAATACTTGACAATGCAGAAAGTTAAGTTTCGATTTTCTCCCTTATTTAATACTGAAACTTTGTCAAATTTTCAGTAGAATTAGTTTCAGGTGTACTGTACACGAATCTAATATCAAATTTGCAAATAATAAATTTTCAGAAATTTCAGTAATAGCTAACTAATACTTGTTAATGCAGAAAATTAAGTTTCGATTTTCTCCCTTGTTTAATCCTGAAACTTTGTCAAATTTTCAGTAGAATTAGTTTCAGGTGTACTGTACACGAATCTAATATCAAATTTGCAAATTATAAATTTTCAGAAATTTCAGTAATAGCTAACTAATACTTGTTAATGCAGAAAGTTAAGTTTCGATTTTCTCCCTTATTTAATACTGAAACTTTGTCAAATTTTCAGTAGAATTAGTTTCAGGTGTACTGTACACGAATCTAATATCAAATTTGCAAATTATAAATTTTCAGAAATTTCAGTAATAGCTAACTAATACTTGTTAATGCAGAAAGTTAAGTTTCGATTTTCTTCCTTATTTACTACTGAAACTTTGTCAAATTTTCAGTAGAATTAGTTTCAGGTGTACTGTACACGAATCTAATATCAAATTTGCAAATTATAAATTTTCAGAAATTTCAGTAATAGGTAACTAATACTTGTCAATTGAGAAAGTTAAGTTTCGATTTTCTTCCTTATCTAATACTGAAACTTTGTCAAATTTTCAGTAGAATTAGTTTCAGGTGTACTGTACACGAATCTAATATCAAATTTGCAAATTATAAATTTTCAGAAAATTCAGTAATAGCTAACTAATACTTGTCAATTGAGAAAGTTAAGTTTCGATTTTCTTCCTTATCTAATACTGAAACTTTGTCAAATTTTCAGTAGAATTAGTTTCAGGTGTACTGTACACGAATCTATTATCAAATTTGCAAATTATAAATTTTCAGAAATTTCAGTAATAGCTAACTAATACTTGTCAATTGAGAAAGTTAAGTGTTTGATTTTCTTTCTTATTTACTACTGAAACTTTGTCAAATTTTCAGTAGAATTAGTTTCAGGTGTACTGTACACGAATCTAATATCAAATTTGCAAATTATAAATTTTCAGAAATTTCAGTAATAGCTAACTAATACTTGTCAATTGAGAAAGTTAAGTGTTTGATTTTCTTTCTTATTTACTACTGAAACTTTGTCAAATTTTCAGTAGAATTAGTTTCAGGTGTACTGTACACGAATCTAATATCAAATTTGCAAATTATAAATTTTCAGAAATTTCAGTAATATGTAACTAATACTTGTCAATTGAGAAAGTTAAGTTTCAATTTTCTCCCTTATTTAATACTGAAACTTTGTCAAATTTTCAGTAGAATTAGTTTCAGGTGTACTGTACACGAATCTAATATCAAATTTGCAAATTATAAATTTTCAGAAATTTCAGTAATAGCTAACTAATACTTGTCAATTGAGAAAGTTAAGTGTTTGATTTTCTTTCTTATTTACTACTGAAACTTTGTCAAATTTTCAGTAGAATTAGTTTCAGGTGTACTGTACACGAATCTAATATCAAATTTGCAAATTATAAATTTTCAGAAATTTCAGTAACAGATAACTAATACTTGTCAATTGAGAAAGTTAAGTTTCGATTTTCTCCCTTATTTAATACTGAAACTTTGTCAAATTTTCAGTAGAATTAGTTTCAGGTGTACTGTACACGAATCTAATATCAAATTTGCAAATTATAAATTTTCAGAAATTTCAGTAATAGCTAACTAATACTTGTCAATTGAGAAAGTTAAGTGTTTGATTTTCTTTCTTATTTACTACTGAAACTTTGTCAAATTTTCAGTAGAATTAGTTTCAGGTGTACTGTACACGAATCTAATATCAAATTTGCAAATTATAAATTTTCAGAAATTTCAGTAACAGATAACTAATACTTGTCAATTGAGAAAGTTAAGTTTCGATTTTCTTCCTTATCTAATACTGAAACTTTGTCAAATTTTCAGTAGAATTAGTTTCAGGTGTACTGTACACGAATCTAATATCAAATTTGCAAATTATAATTTTTCAGAAAATTCAGTAATAACTAACTAATACTTGTTAATGCAGAAAGTTAAGTTTCGATTTTCGCCATTATTTAATACTGAAACTTTGTCAAATTTTCAGTAGAATTAGTTTCAGGTGTACTGTACACGAATCTAATATCAAATTTGCAAATAATAAATTTTCAGAAATTTCAGTAACAGATAACTAATACTTGACAATGCAGAAAGTTAAGTTTCGATTTTCTCCCTTATTTAATACTGAAAGTTTATCAAATTTTCAGAAGAATTAGTTTCAGTTGTACTGTACACGAATCTAATATCAAATTTGCAAATAATAATTTTTCAGAAATTTCAGTAATAGCTAACTAATACTTGTTAATGCAGAAAGTTAAGTTTCGATTTTCGCCATTATTTAATACTGAAAGTTTATCAAATTTTCAGGAGAAATAGTTTCAGGTGTACTGTACACGAATCTAATATCAAATTTGCAAATTATAAATTTTCAGAAATTTCCGTAATAGGTAACTAATACTTGTCAATTGAGAAAGTTAAGTTTCGATTTTCTTCCTTATCTAATACTGAAACTTTGTCAAATTTTCAGTAGAATTAGTTTCAGGTGTACTGTACACGAATCTAATATCAAATTTGCAAATAATAATTTTTCAGAAAATTCAGTAATAACTAACTAATACTTGTTAATGCAGAAAGTTAAGTTTCGATTTTCGCCATTATTTAATACTGAAAGTTTATCAAATTTTCAGGAGAATTAGTTTCAGGTGTACTGTACACGAATCTAATATCAAATTTGCAAATAATAAATTTTCAGAAATTTCAGTAATAGGTAACTAATACTTGTCAATTGAGAAAGTTAAGTATTTGATTTTCTTCCTTATTTAATACTGAAACTTTGTCAAATTTTCAGTAGAATTGGTTTCAGGTGTACTGTACACGAATCTAATGTCAAATTTGCAAATAATAAATTTTTAGAAATTTCAGTAATAGCTAACTAATACTTGTCAATTGAGAAAGTTAAGTTTCGATTTTCTCCCTTATTTAATACTGAAACTTTGTCAAATTTTCAGTAGAATTGGTTTCAGGTGTACTGTACACGAATCTAATATCAAATTTGCAAATAATAAATTTTCAGAAATTTCAGTAACAGATAACTAATACTTGACAATGCAGAAAGTTAAGTTTCGATTTTCTCCCTTATTTAATACTGAAACTTTGTCAAATTTTCAGTAGAATTGGTTTCAGGTGTACTGTACACGAATCTAATATCAAATTTTCAAATAATAAATTTTCAGAAATTTCAGTAATAGCTAACTAATACTTGACAATGCAGAAAGTTAAGTTTCGATTTTCTTCCTTATTTAATACTGAAACTTTGTCAAATTTTCAGTAGAATTAGTTTCAGGTGTACTGTACACGAATCTAATATCAAATTTGCAAATTATAAATTTTCAGAAATTTCAGTAATAGGTAACTAATACTTGTCAATTGAGAAAGTTAAGTGTTTGATTTTCTCCCTTATTTAATACTGAAACTTTGTCAAATTTTTAGTAGAATTAGTTTCAGGTGTACTGTACACGAATCTAATATCAAATTTGCAAATAATAAATTTTCAGAAATTTCAGTAACAGATAACTAATACTTGACAATGCAGAAAGTTAAGTTTCGATTTTCTCCCTTATTTAATAATGAAACTTTGTCAAATTTTCAGTAGAATTAGCTTCAGGTGTACTGTACACGAATCTAATGTCAAATTTGCAAATTATAAATTTTCAGAAATTTCAGTAATAGCTAACTAATACTTGTTAATGCAGAAAGTTAAGTTTCGATTTTCTCCCTTATTTAATACTGAAACTTTGTCAAATTTTTAGTAGAATTAGTTTCAGGTGTACTGTACACGAATCTAATATCAAATTTGCAAATTATAAATTTTCAGAAATTTCAGTAATAGCTAACTAATACTTGTTAATGCAGAAAGTTAAGTTTCGATTTTCTCCCTTATTTAATACTGAAACTTTGTCAAATTTTCAGTAGAATTAGCTTCAGGTGTACTGTACACGAATCTAATATCAAATTTGCAAATAATAAATTTTCAGAAATTTCAGTAACAGATAACTAATACTTGACAATGCAGAAAGTTAAGTTTCGATTTTCTCCCTTATTTAATACTGAAACTTTGTCAAATTTTCAGTAGAATTGGTTTCAGGTGTACTGTACACGAATCTAATATCAAATTTTCAAATAATAAATTTTCAGAAATTTCAGTAATAGCTAACTAATACTTGACAATGCAGAAAGTTAAGTTTCGATTTTCTTCCTTATTTAATACTGAAACTTTGTCAAATTTTCAGTAGAATTAGTTTCAGGTGTACTGTACACGAATCTAATATCAAATTTGCAAATTATAAATTTTCAGAAATTTCAGTAATAGGTAACTAATACTTGTCAATTGAGAAAGTTAAGTGTTTGATTTTCTCCCTTATTTAATACTGAAACTTTGTCAAATTTTTAGTAGAATTAGTTTCAGGTGTACTGTACACGAATCTAATATCAAATTTGCAAATAATAAATTTTCAGAAATTTCAGTAACAGATAACTAATACTTGACAATGCAGAAAGTTAAGTTTCGATTTTCTCCCTTATTTAATAATGAAACTTTGTCAAATTTTCAGTAGAATTAGCTTCAGGTGTACTGTACACGAATCTAATGTCAAATTTGCAAATTATAAATTTTCAGAAATTTCAGTAATAGCTAACTAATACTTGTTAATGCAGAAAGTTAAGTTTCGATTTTCTCCCTTATTTAATACTGAAACTTTGTCAAATTTTTAGTAGAATTAGTTTCAGGTGTACTGTACACGAATCTAATATCAAATTTGCAAATTATAAATTTTCAGAAATTTCAGTAATAGCTAACTAATACTTGTTAATGCAGAAAGTTAAGTTTCGATTTTCTCCCTTATTTAATACTGAAACTTTGTCAAATTTTCAGTAGAATTAGCTTCAGGTGTACTGTACACGAATCTAATATCAAATTTGCAAATAATAAATTTTCAGAAATTTCAGTAACAGATAACTAATACTTGACAATGCAGAAAGTTAAGTTTCGATTTTCTCCCTTATTTAATACTGAAACTTTGTCAAATTTTCAGTAGAATTGGTTTCAGGTGTACTGTACACGAATCTAATATCAAATTTTCAAATAATAAATTTTCAGAAATTTCAGTAATAGCTAACTAATACTTGACAATGCAGAAAGTTAAGTTTCGATTTTCTTCCTTATTTAATACTGAAACTTTGTCAAATTTTCAGTAGAATTAGTTTCAGGTGTACTGTACACGAATCTAATATCAAATTTGCAAATTATAAATTTTCAGAAATTTCAGTAATAGGTAACTAATACTTGTCAATTGAGAAAGTTAAGTGTTTGATTTTCTCCCTTATTTAATACTGAAACTTTGTCAAATTTTTAGTAGAATTAGTTTCAGGTGTACTGTACACGAATCTAATATCAAATTTGCAAATAATAAATTTTCAGAAATTTCAGTAACAGATAACTAATACTTGACAATGCAGAAAGTTAAGTTTCGATTTTCTCCCTTATTTAATAATGAAACTTTGTCAAATTTTCAGTAGAATTAGCTTCAGGTGTACTGTACACGAATCTAATGTCAAATTTGCAAATTATAAATTTTCAGAAATTTCAGTAATAGCTAACTAATACTTGTTAATGCAGAAAGTTAAGTTTCGATTTTCTCCCTTATTTAATACTGAAACTTTGTCAAATTTTTAGTAGAATTAGTTTCAGGTGTACTGTACACGAATCTAATATCAAATTTGCAAATTATAAATTTTCAGAAATTTCAGTAATAGCTAACTAATACTTGTTAATGCAGAAAGTTAAGTTTCGATTTTCTCCCTTATTTAATACTGAAACTTTGTCAAATTTTCAGTAGAATTGGTTTCAGGTGTACTGTACACGAATCTAATATCAAATTTGCAAATAATAAATTTTCAGAAATTTCAGTAACAGATAACTAATACTTGACAATGCAGAAAGTTAAGTTTCGATTTTCTCCCTTATTTAATACTGAAACTTTGTCAAATTTTCAGTAGAATTGGTTTCAGGTGTACTGTACACGAATCTAATATCAAATTTTCAAATAATAAATTTTCAGAAATTTCAGTAATAGCTAACTAATACTTGACAATGCAGAAAGTTAAGTTTCGATTTTCTTCCTTATTTAATACTGAAACTTTGTCAAATTTTCAGTAGAATTAGTTTCAGGTGTACTGTACACGAATCTAATATCAAATTTGCAAATTATAAATTTTCTGAAATTTCAGTAATAGGTAACTAATACTTGTCAATTGAGAAAGTTAAGTGTTTGATTTTCTCCCTTATTTAATACTGAAACTTTGTCAAATTTTTAGTAGAATTAGTTTCAGGTGTACTGTACACGAATCTAATATCAAATTTGCAAATAATAAATTTTCAGAAATTTCAGTAACAGATAACTAATACTTGACAATGCAGAAAGTTAAGTTTCGATTTTCTCCCTTATTTAATAATGAAACTTTGTCAAATTTTCAGTAGAATTAGCTTCAGGTGTACTGTACACGAATCTAATGTCAAATTTGCAAATTATAAATTTTCAGAAATTTCAGTAATAGCTAACTAATACTTGTTAATGCAGAAAGTTAAGTTTCGATTTTCTCCCTTATTTAATACTGAAACTTTGTCAAATTTTTAGTAGAATTAGTTTCAGGTGTACTGTACACGAATCTAATATCAAATTTGCAAATTATAAATTTTCAGAAATTTCAGTAATAGCTAACTAATACTTGTTAATGCAGAAAGTTAAGTTTCGATTTTCTCCCTTATTTAATACTGAAACTTTGTCAAATTTTCAGTAGAATTAGCTTCAGGTGTACTGTACACGAATCTAATATCAAATTTGCAAATAATAAATTTTCAGAAATTTCAGTAACAGATAACTAATACTTGACAATGCAGAAAGTTAAGTTTCGATTTTCTCCCTTATTTAATACTGAAACTTTGTCAAATTTTCAGTAGAATTGGTTTCAGGTGTACTGTACACGAATCTAATATCAAATTTTCAAATAATAAATTTTCAGAAATTTCAGTAATAGCTAACTAATACTTGACAATGCAGAAAGTTAAGTTTCGATTTTCTTCCTTATTTAATACTGAAACTTTGTCAAATTTTCAGTAGAATTAGTTTCAGGTGTACTGTACACGAATCTAATATCAAATTTGCAAATTATAAATTTTCAGAAATTTCAGTAATAGGTAACTAATACTTGTCAATTGAGAAAGTTAAGTGTTTGATTTTCTCCCTTATTTAATACTGAAACTTTGTCAAATTTTTAGTAGAATTAGTTTCAGGTGTACTGTACACGAATCTAATATCAAATTTGCAAATAATAAATTTTCAGAAATTTCAGTAACAGATAACTAATACTTGACAATGCAGAAAGTTAAGTTTCGATTTTCTCCCTTATTTAATACTGAAACTTTGTCAAATTTTCAGTAGAATTGGTTTCAGGTGTACTGTACACGAATCTAATATCAAATTTTCAAATAATAAATTTTCAGAAATTTCAGTAATAGCTAACTAATACTTGACAATGCAGAAAGTTAAGTTTCGATTTTCTTCCTTATTTAATACTGAAACTTTGTCAAATTTTCAGTAGAATTAGTTTCAGGTGTACTGTACACGAATCTAATATCAAATTTGCAAATTATAAATTTTCAGAAATTTCAGTAATAGGTAACTAATACTTGTCAATTGAGAAAGTTAAGTGTTTGATTTTCTCCCTTATTTAATACTGAAACTTTGTCAAATTTTTAGTAGAATTAGTTTCAGGTGTACTGTACACGAATCTAATATCAAATTTGCAAATAATAAATTTTCAGAAATTTCAGTAACAGATAACTAATACTTGACAATGCAGAAAGTTAAGTTTCGATTTTCTCCCTTATTTAATAATGAAACTTTGTCAAATTTTCAGTAGAATTAGCTTCAGGTGTACTGTACACGAATCTAATGTCAAATTTGCAAATTATAAATTTTCAGAAATTTCAGTAATAGCTAACTAATACTTGTTAATGCAGAAAGTTAAGTTTCGATTTTCTCCCTTATTTAATACTGAAACTTTGTCAAATTTTTAGTAGAATTAGTTTCAGGTGTACTGTACACGAATCTAATATCAAATTTGCAAATTATAAATTTTCAGAAATTTCAGTAATAGCTAACTAATACTTGTTAATGCAGAAAGTTAAGTTTCGATTTTCTCCCTTATTTAATACTGAAACTTTGTCAAATTTTCAGTAGAATTAGCTTCAGGTGTACTGTACACGAATCTAATATCAAATTTGCAAATAATAAATTTTCAGAAATTTCAGTAACAGATAACTAATACTTGACAATGCAGAAAGTTAAGTTTCGATTTTCTCCCTTATTTAATACTGAAACTTTGTCAAATTTTCAGTAGAATTGGTTTCAGGTGTACTGTACACGAATCTAATATCAAATTTTCAAATAATAAATTTTCAGAAATTTCAGTAATAGCTAACTAATACTTGACAATGCAGAAAGTTAAGTTTCGATTTTCTTCCTTATTTAATACTGAAACTTTGTCAAATTTTCAGTAGAATTAGTTTCAGGTGTACTGTACACGAATCTAATATCAAATTTGCAAATTATAAATTTTCAGAAATTTCAGTAATAGGTAACTAATACTTGTCAATTGAGAAAGTTAAGTGTTTGATTTTCTCCCTTATTTAATACTGAAACTTTGTCAAATTTTTAGTAGAATTAGTTTCAGGTGTACTGTACACGAATCTAATATCAAATTTGCAAATAATAAATTTTCAGAAATTTCAGTAACAGATAACTAATACTTGACAATGCAGAAAGTTAAGTTTCGATTTTCTCCCTTATTTAATAATGAAACTTTGTCAAATTTTCAGTAGAATTAGCTTCAGGTGTACTGTACACGAATCTAATGTCAAATTTGCAAATTATAAATTTTCAGAAATTTCAGTAATAGCTAACTAATACTTGTTAATGCAGAAAGTTAAGTTTCGATTTTCTCCCTTATTTAATACTGAAACTTTGTCAAATTTTTAGTAGAATTAGTTTCAGGTGTACTGTACACGAATCTAATATCAAATTTGCAAATTATAAATTTTCAGAAATTTCAGTAATAGCTAACTCATACTTGTCAATTGAGAAAGTTAAGTTTCGATTTTCTCCCTTATTTAATACTGAAACTTTGTCAAATTTTCAGTAGAATTAGTTTCAGGTGTACTGTACACGAATCTAATATCAAATTTGCAAATAATAAATTTTCAGAAATTTCAGTAATAGCTAACTCATACTTGTCAATTGAGAAAGTTAAGTTTAGATTTTCTCCCTTATTTAATCCTGAAACTTTGTCAAATTTTCAGTAGAATTAGTTTCAGGTGTACTGTACACGAATCTAATATCAAATTTGCAAATTATAAATTTTCAGAAATTTCAGTAATAGCTAACTAATACTTGTTAATGCAGAAAGTTAAGTTTCGATTTTCTCCCTTATTTAGTACTGAAAGTTTATCAAATTTTCAGTAGAATTAGTTTCAGGTGTACTGTACACTATGCAAATTATAAATATTCAGGTATTTCAGTAGTACCTAAGCCATACTTGTCAGTGCAGAAAGTTTAATTGAAGATTCTTCATTGAATGAAGATTAATTAATTTTGCGACATGTCGATTGTCCGTTGAGTGTGGCGAGCGATAGCCGGACCAATAATAATTAAAAGTTGGAGTTATTGAACTGTCGAGATAAGCGGTTCCCGGGAGCAAATCAAACAACAGCTGTGCACTGGACACACACACAGTGGACACTAAATTTTCCGCTGTCCACCGTTTTTTCCGAGGGTCATTTCCGGAAATTCCGTGGATTTTAAAATCTTCGTTGATATGGCAACCTTGCTCTTGTTCATTCTGCAAATATAATTTGGCCATTTTTGGGTATTTAGGGCAATTTGGGTAACCGGAGTTGTTGAGTGGCGATACCAAACTTTTTTGTTAGAGCGTTTTTCATAGTATAGTATAGTATAGTATATTCTTAATGACCACGGGCGATCTGAATTTGAAGGTCCCGGAATCTAATAAACATTAGCGACTTGTACACATTAGAAAACGCAAACGAAACCTCGGATTACAGAACATCCAGCTGTTGCCAAGCGCCGGCCGGCAATAACAATTGTGATAACATACAGAACCATGTATGTATATGTTAAAACTTTTGTGCACACGATAAGCTAAAAACGGCTCAAGAAAATTGATCGTAAGTTTTAGAACAAAACCTACGTTTTGGCAAAAATAGAAAACAGAAAATGTGTGTGTATGAGTTAGTCATTCTTTGTTTTTTTTTTTAAATTATGCGGGCCTAATTATGCTTAATTATTGTACCTGCTTGCCAAGCAATTAGCGATAGCGATTTTCACAGGTATTCATCTATTTAGGTGCTCATTTGATTTATGTTAGGGAGATCCGTTTGGAATTTTAGGTAGCTAAATTAATCTATTTACCCATAATATTCGGGCGATACCACAGGCTCGGCGAATAGTGTGCGACTTGAACGTATTTGTGCTCGTGTCTGTTCGTCTCTGTGTGTGCTTGCTCGCTGTGGGGATGAAAAAGAGGTCAGTCCTAGCGATTTGGGCGGCGTTATCAGCGTGTAATTGCTTTTTCGGCACAAACATTACCGCGATTGTTGTTATTATTATTACTCTCCGCGTTGCGTAACTCCTCCGGTTCTATTTTCGAGCCGGTTTCCGATTGATTTGGTGGCGCTCAGGCGATAAGAGCCGGTGATAAGCTCGCCAAATCAATTAGTGCCGAGGAGGAAGTCGCTTCAATAACAACAATAACAACGGTTGTTGTTAATCCTGCTTTTAGACTCTCCGCCGTTCAGATGTTTTCGCTGACCACCAATTGTTTTGTAAACACCGCGCAGCCCATCTAACCTCGAAATATAAAAAGACAAAGGTTTACGTGATATTACCGACATTTGTTTTCGTCTCCCGATTGTTATGTAAACTGTTGAGATGATTAAAACAACAGAAAAATGGGCATCGACAGTCTTCTATTTTATAACAAGTGTGGGTTAGGTAGTACTGAAATTTCTGAAAAATTATTATTTGCAAATTTGATATTAGATTCGTTTACAGTACACCTGAAACTAATTCTCCTGAAAATTTGATAAAGTTTCAGTACTAAATAAGAGAGAAAATCAAACACTTAACTTTCAGCATTGCCAAGTATTGGTTAGCTGTGACTGAAATTTCTGAAAAAAAATAATTTGCAAATTTGATATTAGATTCGTGTACAGTACACCTGAAACTAATTCTCCTGAAAATTTGATAAAGTTTCAGTACTAAATAAGGGAGAAAATCAAACACTTAACTTTCAGCATTGCCAAGTATTGGTTAGCTGTGATTGAAATTTCTGAAAATTTATTATTTGCAAATTTGATATTAGATTCGTGTACAGTACACCTGAAACTAATTCTCCTGAAAATTTGATAAAGTTTCAGTACTAAATAAGGGAGAAAATCAAACACTTAACTTTCTGCATTGCCAAGTATTGGTTAGCTGTAACTGAAATTTCTGAAAAATTTTAATTTGCAAATTTGATATTAGATTCGTGTACAGTACACCTGAAACTAATTCTCCTGAAAATTTGACAAAGTTTCAGTATTAAATAAGGGAGAAAATCAAACACTTAACTTTCTGCATTGCCAAGTATTGGTTAGCTGTAACTGAAATTTCTGAAAAAAAATAATTTGCAAATTTGATATTAGATTCGTGTACAGTACACCTGAAACTAATTCTCCTGAAAATTTGATAAAGTTTCAGTACTAAATAAGGGAGAAAATCAAACACTTAACTTTCTGCATTGCCAAGTATTGGTTAGCTGTAACTGAAATTTCTGAAAAATTTTAATTTGCAAATTTGATATTAGATTCGTGTACAGTACACCTGAAACTAATTCTCCTGAAAATTTGACAAAGTTTCAGTATTAAATAAGGGAGAAAATCAAACACTTAACTTTCTGCATTGCCAAGTATTGGTTAGCTGTAACTGAAATTTCTGAAAAAAAATAATTTGCAAATTTGATATTAGATTCGTGTACAGTACACCTGAAACGAATTCTCCTGAAAATTTGATAAAGTTTCAGTACTAAATAAGGGAGAAAATCAAACACTTAACTTTCTGCATTGCCAAGTATTGGTTAGCTGTAACTGAAATTTCTGAAAAATTTTAATTTGCAAATTTGATATTAGATTCGTGTACAGTACACCTGAAACTAATTCTCCTGAAAATTTGACAAAGTTTCAGTAGTAAATAAGGAAGAAAATCAAACACTTAACTTTCTCAATTGACAAGTATTAGTTAACTATTGCTGAAATTTCTGAAAAATTATTATTTGCAAATTTGATATTAGATTCGTGTACAGTACACCTGAAACTAATTCTCCTGAAAATTTGACAAAGTTTCAGTATTAAATAAGGGAGAAAATCAAACACTTAACTTTCTGCATTGCCAAGTATTGGTTAGCTGTAACTGAAATTTCTGAAAAAAAATAATTTGCAAATTTGATATTAGATTCGTGTACAGTACACCTGAAACTAATTCTCCTGAAAATTTGATAAAGTTTCAGTAGTAAATAAGGGAGAAAATTAAACACTTAACTTTCTGCATTGCCAAGTATTGGTTAGCTGTAACTGAAATTTCTGAAAATTTTTAATTTGCAAATTTGATATTAGATTCGTGTACAGTACACCTGAAACTAATTCTCCTGAAAATTTGACAAAGTTTCAGTATTAAATAAGGGAGAAAATCAAACACTTAACTTTCTGCATTGCCAAGTATTGGTTAGCTGTAACTGAAATTTCTGAAAAAAAATAATTTGCAAATTTGATATTAGATTCGTGTACAGTACACCTGAAACTAATTCTCCTGAAAATTTGATAAAGTTTCAGTACTAAATAAGGGAGAAAATCAAACACTTAACTTTCTGCATTGCCAAGTATTGGTTAGCTGTAACTGAAATTTCAGAAAAATTTTAATTTGCAAATTTGATATTAGATTCGTGTACAGTACACCTGAAACTAATTCTCCTGAAAATTTGACAAAGTTTCAGTATTAAATAAGGGAGAAAATCAAACACTTAACTTTCTGCATTGCCAAGTATTGGTTAGCTGTAACTGAAATTTCTGAAAAAAAATAATTTGCAAATTTGATATTAGATTCGTGTACAGTACACCTGAAACTAATTCTCCTGAAAATTTGATAAAGTTTCAGTAGTAAATAAGGGAGAAAATCAAACACTTAACTTTCTGCATTGCCAAGTATTGGTTAGCTGTAACTGAAATTTCTGAAAAATTTTAATTTGCAAATTTGATATTAGATTCGTGTACAGTACACCTGAAACTAATTCTCCTGAAAATTTGACAAAGTTTCAGTATTAAATAAGGGAGAAAATCAAACACTTAACTTTCTGCATTGCCAAGTATTGGTTAGCTGTAACTGAAATTTCTGAAAATTTATTATTTGCAAATTTGATATTAGATTCGTGTACAGTACACCTGAAACTAATTCTCCTGAAAATTTGATAAAGTTTCAGTAGTAAATAAGGGAGAAAATCAAACACTTAACTTTCTGCATTGCCAAGTATTGGTTAGCTGTAACTGAAATTTCTGAAAAATTTTAATTTGCAAATTTGATATTAGATTCGTGTACAGTACACCTGAAACTAATTCTCCTGAAAATTTGACAAAGTTTCAGTAGTAAATAAGGAAGAAAATCAAACACTTAACTTTCTCAATTGACAAGTATTAGTTAACTATTGCTGAAATTTCTGAAAAATTATTATTTGCAAATTTGATATTAGATTCGTGTACAGTACACCTGAAACTAATTCTCCTGAAAATTTGACAAAGTTTCAGTATTAAATAAGGGAGAAAATCAAACACTTAACTTTCTGCATTGCCAAGTATTGGTTAGCTGTAACTGAAATTTCTGAAAAATTTTTATTTGCAAATTTGATATTAGATTCGTGTACAGTACACCTGAAACTAATTCTCCTGAAAATTTGATAATGTTTCAGTACTAAATAAGGGAGAAAATCAAACACTTAACTTTCAGCATTGCCAAGTATTGGTTAGCTGTGACTGAAATTTCTGAAAATTTATTATTTGCAAATTTGATATTAGATTCGTGTACAGTACACCTGAAACTAATTCTCCTGAAAATTTGTCAAAGTTTCAGTATTAAATAAGGGAGAAAATCAAACACTCAACTTTCTCAATTGACAAGTATGAGTTAGCTATTACTGAAATTTCTGAAAATTTATTATTTGCAAATTTGATATTAGATTCGTGTACAGTACACCTGAAACTAATTCTCCTGAAAATTTGACAAAGTTTCAGTAGTAAATAAGGGAGAAAATCAAACACTTAACTTTCTGCATTGCCAAGTATTGGTTAGCTGTAACTGAAATTTCTGAAAAAATTTAATTTACAAATTTGATATTAGATTCGTGTACAGTACACCTGAAACTAATTCTCCTGAAAATTTGACAAAGTTTCAGTACTAAATAAGGGAGAAAATCAAACACTTAACTTTCAGCATTGCCAAGTATTGGTTAGCTGTGATTGAAATTTCTGAAAATTTATTATTTGCAAATTTGATATTAGATTCGTGTACAGTACACCTGAAACTAATTCTCCTGAAAATTTGATAAAGTTTCAGTAGTAAATAAGGGAGAAAATCAAACACTTAACTTTCTGCATTGCCAAGTATTGGTTAGCTGTAACTGAAATTTCTGAAAAAATTTAATTTGCAAATTTGATATTAGATTCGTGTACAGTACACCTGAAACTAATTCTCCTGAAAATTTGACAAAGTTTCAGTATTAAACAAGGGAGAAAATCAAACACTTAACTTTCTGCATTGCCAAGTATTGGTTAGCTGTAACTGAAATTTCTGAAAAAAAATAATTTGCAAATTTGATATTAGATTCGTGTACAGTACACCTGAAACTAATTCTCCTGAAAATTTGATAAAGTTTCAGTACTAAATAAGGGAGAAAATCAAACACTTAACTTTCTGCATTGCCAAGTATTGGTTAGCTGAAACTGAAATTTCTGAAAAATTTTAATTTGCAAATTTGATATTAGATTCGTGTACAGTACACCTGAAACTAATTCTCCTGAAAATTTGACAAAGTTTCAGTATTAAATAAGGGAGAAAATCAAACACTTAACTTTCTGCATTGCCAAGTATTGGTTAGCTGTAACTGAAATTTCTGAAAAAATTTAATTTGCAAATTTGATATTAGATTCGTGTACAGTACACCTGAAACTAATTCTCCTGAAAATTTGACAAAGTTTCAGTATTAAACAAGGGAGAAAATCAAACACTTAACTTTCTGCATTGCCAAGTATTGGTTAGCTGTAACTGAAATTTCTGAAAAATTTTAATTTGCAAATTTGATATTAGATTCGTGTACAGTACACCTGAAACTAATTCTCCTGAAAATTTGATAAAGTTTCAGTAGTAAATAAGGGAGAAAATCAAACACTTAACTTTCTGCATTGCCAAGTATTGGTTAGCTGTAACTGAAATTTCTGAAAAATTTTAATTTGCAAATTTGATATTAGATTCGTGTACAGTACACCTGAAACTAATTCTCCTGAAAATTTGACAAAGTTTCAGTATTAAATAAGGGAGAAAATCAAACACTTAACTTTCTGCATTGCCAAGTATTGGTTAGCTGTAACTGAAATTTCTGAAAAAATTTAATTTGCAAATTTGATATTAGATTCGTGTACAGTACACCTGAAACTAATTCTCCTGAAAATTTGATAAAGTTTCAGTAGTAAATAAGGGAGAAAATCAAACACTTAACTTTCAGCATTGCCAAGTATTGGTTAGCTGTGATTGAAATTTCTGAAAATTTATTATTTGCAAATTTGATATTAGATTCGTGTACAGTACACCTGAAACTAATTCTCCTGAAAATTTGATAAAGTTTCAGTACTAAATAAGGGAGAAAATCAAACACTTAACTTTCAGCATTGCCAAGTATTGGTTAGCTGTGATTGAAATTTCTGAAAATTTATTATTTGCAAATTTGATATTAGATTCGTGTACAGCACACCTGAAACTAATTCTCCTGAAAATTTGATAAAGTTTCAGTATTAAATAAGGGCGAAAATCGAACACTTAACTTTTTCAGTTAAAAAGTATGGGTAATACTGAAATTTCTGAAAGATTATAATTTGCAAATTTGATATTAGATTCGTGTACAGTACACCTGAAACTAACTCTCCTGAAAGTTTGACAAAATTTCAGTATTACATAAGGGAGAAAATCAATCACTTAACTTTCTGCATTGTCAAGTATTGGTTAGCTATTACTGAAATTTCTGAAAAATTATTATTTGCAAATTTGATATAAGATTCGTGTACAGTACCACATAAACCCGGCGCCTCCATCATAAACACCCGGCGCCTCCACCATAGACACCCGGCGCCTCCACCATATACACCCGGCGCCTCCACCATATATACCCGGCACCTCCGCCGGCGCCTCCACCATATATACCAGGCGCCGCCACCATATATACCCGGCGCCTCCGCTGCATACATCCGGCGCCTCCACTATATACACCGTTAGCTGTTATCTATCTGAAATATAAAAATAGATAAATAAATATCTGAAAATTTATAATTTGCAAATTTGATATTAGATTTGTGTACAGTACCTAAAACTAAATCTCCTGAAAATTTGACTAAGTTTCAGTATTAAATAAAGGAGAAAATTAAATACTTAACTTTCTCAATTGACTAGTATGGATTAGCTATTACTGAAATTCCTGAAAATTTATTATTTGCAAATTTGATATTAGATTCGTGTACAGTACACCTGAAACTAATTCTACTGAAAATTTGATAAACTTTCAGAATTAAATAAGGGCGACAATCGAAACTTAACTTTCTGCATTAACAAGTATTAGATAGCTATTACTGAAATTTCTGAAAATTTATTATTTGCAAATTTGATATTAGATTCATGTACAGTACACCTGAAACTAATTCTCCTGAAAATTTGACAAAGTTTCAGTATTAAATAAAGAAGAAAATTAAACACTTAACTTTCTCAATTGACTAGTATGGATTAGCTATTACTGAAATTCCTGAAAATTTATTATTTACTAATTTGATATTAGATTCGTGTACAGTACAACTAAAACTAAATCTC
The DNA here is from genome assembly GCA_951805005.1 of Othius punctulatus. NCBI lineage: Eukaryota > Metazoa > Arthropoda > Insecta > Coleoptera > Staphylinidae > Othius > Othius punctulatus. Next base: position 642,294 of record OX638146.1, read on the forward strand.
CTGAAAATTTGACTAAGTTTCAGTATTAAATAAGGGAGATAGTCAAACACTTAACTTTCTGCATTGACAAGTATTGGTAAGCTATTACTGAATTTTTTGATAGTTAATTATTTGCAAATTTGGTATTAGATTCATCTATTTGTGTGTTTTATATATATGTTTATATGTATGTTCTTGGTTATTTTTGGAAATTTTGGGAAGTATTTTTGGAAATATGTAAATTTTGTAAATTTTTTTACAAGATATTTTTTGTACAGTTTATACATGTAGTTATCTTGTGTTTTACAGGTGACATGCATAAACCGTAGAGGTCTCCCTGCTGGCGGAGAAGACAGCCGCAGAAAGCGAACCGGCCCAACATGATCCTCACCCTGTACTACATGTACGCGACCTTCGTGCAGTGGTGGCGTCTGGGGGCGCTCAAGCAGAAGCTGAACGGCACCCTGGGCCAGCAGAACGCGCTGTTGCTGACCTCAGCCGCCGTAATCGCTGACCCGAGGAGCAAGAAGTGCGTTGAGAATCTGCTCTTCGAGAAGGACGGACGGGTGGCATGCACCATCGTTCCAAGAGTAAGAGTTGTCGGTTTGTCTGTGTCGGGCGGTCTGATTGCTCAATGCGTTTCCAGCAAAAGCTGAGCCTAGGCCAATGGGTCCTGTTCCCGAAGGACCCCCGGTGCTTCCCAATACATATCGGGGCTTCCAGAGGCAGCCTGCACGGACCGAAACAGTACCTGCTCCTCCAGGCCCACCTAGACAGCTACACGCCCCACCAGTACGAGCACGTCACGGTAAACAAGCATTTGTACCATTTATTGCGATTCATTCCTTCAACACTTTTTAGACCAATGAAACGGCTTGTGTTTAACAAGAACGGTTGGCGATTGTGAATATGATGAGATCATTCTTACACAAAGTCTTTGTTTCAAAATGATTACTTCATGTATAGTCGAAACTATTCTCACAAATCAATAAATATTTGTATGTGGTACTACCAAGTAATTTGTCTTATTTATAATTGAAGTTTAAAATGCTTAAATGTAATAATTATTTTGCAGCTCGAGCAGTATGGGGAGCCGGTGGCCTGGCGTGCCTCAGATCTATTCGAAGTGATCCTAAAGACTGATTTATCCGGCTTGACGAAGCTGATGAACTGCTACTCCTATGCGGACATGAGCATCAACCACGACCTGAGGCTCATCACTATGGAGGGTAAATATTTCGCACATTAATACTCAAAAAACTAGTGAATTGATAGGTCAAGTTTGCTGTCTCACATGACAGCCGAAGAAGGGTTGCAATGAAAGTTAGTTTAGATGGCAAATCTGTGCACTAATGAGAATTGTTTTGACAGTCGTAGATGTGGAGGGTCACCCGTCCAAGATCCGGTATGACAGGAAGTACTCCACGGGCCAGCAGCTGAACTTCTCCAGGGTGCCCGTCCATTGGAAGCGGTTCGTCGCCACCATCAGGCACACATATTCTAAACTGAACGAAGGCATGCAGTAAGTTAACTTTGTTATATGTAACCCCCTCAAAACGGCAATATGCGCCAGAATAAACAGAACTGAAGGTTTTAATTGGCATTCAAATTCTGTGGATACCATTGTTGAGATAATAATTGTATTTTTTGAATGTTTGATGAGGAATTAGTGAGAAACTTGATTTTTTTTTTGCAGTCCTAAAATAATGATTGAGAATGGTGGGACCAAGCCGGAGGACAAGCGAGTGCCTATCTCAGAAGTGAAGCCCATCAAAAAGGCCCCCGAGAAGGCACCTGTCACATCGAAGAACACGCTGGAGGTGCACGGGCACTCTGGGCGGCACAGGAAGCGGGATTCCTCGAACGACACGGCCGGCACGAACCGGTCATCCAAGGCGGAGGCGCGTGCCAAATCAAAGGACGACGAGAGGGACGCGAAGGCGAGGGACACGAAACCACCGGCAGACGAGAGGGAAGTGAAACCACAAGCCGCCGACGACATAAAGGACGCCAGAACCAAGCCCACCTCCGTCGAGGCCAATGGAGTCAGAGCCAGAGACGTCAAGGTGAAGGCTGATGATAAGACAGTCAAAGCAAAGCTGGATGATAAGGCGGCCAAAGCAAAGCCCGTTGATGATAAGGCGGTTAAAGCAAAGCCCGTCGATGATAAGCCGGTCAAAGCAAAGCCCGTCGACGATAAAGTGAGCAAAGCAAAGCAAGACGGCAAGGTGGCGAAGGGCAAGTCGGTTGACGAAAAGGACGCCAAAGCAAAGGGCACCAAGGATACCAAATCAAAGTCCGTCGATAAATCGGCGACTCCGAAGAAGGCCGCGGAGGCAAGGAAGCCGGAGCCGGACAAGAACAGGCTGTCGGTGACGAAACCGAAGCACGTCCCGGAACAGAAAAAGGCGAAGACCTACTCGGAGGCGGCGCAGAGCAGCGGTAGTGGGGCCGCCCCCAAGAACCTGCAGCGCCAGAACGCGACCAGCTCCAAGGAGACCTCGCCGAACAGGGTCGTCAAGCCCCCCAACATCCTCGTCTACGCCGACAGCGTCGTCGCCAAGGATAACGTTAAAAGTGTACTTAAATCAATTATCAACAAAGAGAAGTAAGTAAAAGAGATGCACACATTTTTAGAGCATGCGAGTTTAGTTTTCTTGCGCCTTCATGTAAAATGCATTATAAAATTGTACCGGTTAGGTAATGTTATTATTTTTCTGGCTAAATTTTAGTTATTATGTTAATATTTCAATGATTTCTCTCAAAACGTAACTGATTTATATCGAAATTTAAACAGTTCCTTACAATATTATTTATATTTCTCATGATTTCAATTATTTCTGCCAAAATTTTAATGATTTCAATTATTTCTGCCAAAATTTTAATGATTTCAATTATTTCTGCCAAAATTTTAATGATTTCAATTATTTCTGCCAAAATTTTAATGATTTGTATCGAAATTTCAATAGTTTGTAGAAAATTTAATTTTTGTTGTAGAAGTTACAATGATAAAATGTGGAGTCAGATATACAAAGTGGCAACTAAATTGTATTACCACCAATAAACAAGTCTTACCCTAAATGGTTTAATTGGTAGATTATTTTTAATGGTGGTGGCTTCTACTTTGTGATACATATTAATTATAAATGAAACGCATTACTTTGTTAGTATCACATAAAATTATTTGTTGATTTCTTACTAGTTTCAACTACTTAAGTAATCTTGTGTTTAATAATGATTACTTAAGTAGTCAAAATTAGTAACAAATGAATAAATAATTTTATGTGATACTAACAAAGTAATGTGGTAGATTATTAATTAAATAATTTGTTCCTTTTAAGATACACCATTTACGATTTGCCAGTGAACACGAGCTCGAGCTTCTGGGACAGCTCCACGACGTTGGTGATTGTCTGCGGCAACGTCCCTCAGAACCTGACCCCGCACCTGCTCCAGTACCTGGTAACGGGCGGGCAGCTCCTCTGCCTGTGCAGCGATCTGCTCTACAGCGTGCTGCAAACTTTCTCCACTGCCGAAGTGCGTGAAAATTGTTGAGTAGAGAGTTACATGCCTCATCAAGTTTCAATTTTTTCTCCACGTTTTTGGAAATGATTTTTCACGTTTTGCATATTCTCAGGATTTCTGTATGCCATTCCAACAATGAATTCAAATTTCATCTAGGGGGCACAAGAAAATTGAGCACTTGTAACGGTATTGACGAGTTCTCCGAAGTACGTTCCAATTTCAATGGACATAATACATTAAAAAGTAATAATTACTTAATAATTATTATAGTAATTATTGCTCATACAGCCTGACTTTTCTTTTTCTTGCTTTTCAGGTTAGAGAACACGAATTGGTGCGGTTCAGTTATGGTGACTGGAAGCGGGTGAAGATGATGCACCACATTTTCTGCTACCAAGCCTCGCCCGCGAAGAAACAGTTCTCCAAGGACTCGGATCAGTCGAGTCATAGGTAAAATAGAGTCCGCCAGGGTTATAGAATTGGTTAAAGTAACCTCAAACCACTACACTCAATTGTTTGAAGACATTGAAAGTTTCGCCAGATTTTATTTTACCGATTTGCCAATCATTATCAATGATCAGTGAAAATAATCAATGATTTCGTACTTGTCGTAATCAGTTTGCATATCCCTAGCAGCAATGGTTCGAGCCCGGTCGCACCGAGGACGCCGTCGGCCGTTGAGATACAGCACAACGGCAAGAACTACACGATCCAGGTGCAAGTGCTGGGCGCAGAGGAGACGTGGCAGACCCCCAGCCTGCTGCTCGCCACCGTTAAAGACTCGCCCGGAAAAGCTATATTTTCACAGGTACGCCTTACCGACATCTTATCTAGACATCTAGACATTTAGACTACTAAACTCGCACAACTATTTGACCATATAATGGTGCCTTTATTTTAGTGCAGAGTTATGGCAATTTGCTTATCGTATTTGATATTAATATTAGTATTGATGTAAAACGATTTATGCAACTATCTCAGGTTTAGATTCACACAATTTCACTCAATTTAGATTCACTAATGTGAAATCTAAACTGCATAGTTATTTGAAATGTACATCCTAATAATTATTAATATTAGTGTCTATTATTTTTTGTAATAAGTAAAAATTCTTGTTTAAAAATTCAGGTCCATTTAGAGGTGGACCCGTCGCAGTACCAAGACGATGAAAACAAGTACACAGCGCTGAAAGACAGCGACAAGGCCCGCCTGGAGATTATGAAGCACATTCTGTCGACGCAGCTTGACATAGACTGCAAAACTTTCAGCCAGAATGTGACGTACAGTCCGGCCTATTTTCTTGGAAGACATGACGTAAGACTTTACAATTATGTAATGTGTTTCAATTAGCAAATGAATTGCTTCAGTGTTTTATTAATTATACTGACCCGTTATTTATTGCAGCACAAACTCGAGTTCCTGAACGGATGCAGGCATATTGATAACAACAAGCTAACGAGTGACGGCTTCGAGCTTGAGTTCTGCGGAAAAAGCGTCGACCCCGGGGTGGCGACCGCCACGAGACTCCCCGTTCTCATCCTGAGCTGCCCCACTAACTTCTCCACCGTCGGATACTTTGAGGTAAACCCTGATAACAGCAGTTCACATAAGTTATCCTACGGTTTAAAATGAACAGTGTTATTTTTACACGTTTTTTTAATGAATAGTTTAAATTACTTTAATATGACTCAAATACAAGACTTCATATTAGAACAGTGTTCATATGTACAAAAATACAAATATTAAAATTCAATCCAAATTAAAATCATTGCCATAAAATATTCTATTAACTGTATTTAATTGTCGATAACTTTGTATCTAGACTGACCGGTGCTTGTTTACAGACTCTGCAAACGGAGCATGTGGGGCGACTTGTTATCTACTCGGACATTCTGACGAGCTCGCAGAACTTGCTGGGGAAGAAACTCCGGCACGGCATGACCATCATTCCCAAGCAGCAGACTCACGGAAAAGGTGATTGAATCAAAGATCTGAATTCACGATTTTATTAATAATTTATGATTGTATTGATTCTGTTTGCAATTTTTTTGTAATTGCTCTTATTCATGTTCAGGTCGTTCAGATAACGAGTGGCTGAGCCCCGAGGGCTGCGCCATGTTCTCCGTACAGCTGCACGTCGATCTCAACTCACCGCTTGGCAAATCGCTCCCTCTTATGCAGCACCTGGTGATGGTTGCAGTCATATTGGCGGTGAAATCGATTCCAGGACTTGAGGTAACGCCTAAGCTTGAAATTTGAATACCAGAAGGGTCGAAACTCCAAAAGAATCAATTGAATCGTTTATTTCAGAAATCAGCTAAGTATAATTGACGAGAATCAAAGAAAAACACTATATCTTATAATATTTTAGTTATTGTAATTGAATATCCCATAAAAAGAGATGTCAGTTAAAGGGTTAACGCAGAAAAATATCCGTTTAGATATGATGTATTCGGTAAATAAAGAAATATTCTTTGAATGTCTGTTGACGGGTTTCTCAAATAAATATTCAATTCATAATCTCCCTGATTGCCACAAGGACCTTTCTGTCCTTCCAGTTGTATTAAAATAAATTTAATTATTTTTTGCCAATTAATAAATTGATTATTAATTAATTAATTTCCAAATAATAGAATAATTCCGAGGCGGAAAGACCCCATATGGGGTCGATAGCCCAATAATGATCGATTATATATATATATATATATATATATAATCAAGACCCTTTTCTACCCGTTAGGGTGTAGGGTATATGGCCTCAATGGCCCTTAATAAACTTCTGCCATATTTTTCTGTTCTTTGAAATTTCTTTGGCTTCTGTCCATGTTTTTCCTTTCTTCTTTAGTATTTTTCCTATCGCGTTGTCCCATGTGTCCGATTATATATATATAGAATAATTAAGAAAAATAAAGTAATAATTAGTATAAGAATTTAAACTGTGATGTCTATTTTTCATTCAACTAATCATCTAATTTCATCTAATCATCATTCATCTAATCTAATCATTCATCTAATCTAATCATCATTTATCTAATTTCCAGAACCTGGATATCGGACTGAAGTGGCCGAACGATCTGTACGCCTACTCGAGCATCAAGATCGGAGGCCTCATTGTCAATTCAACGATGGAAAGCGACTTGGCTGTTGTGAACATCGGTACGATTCACGTTCCTGCAATTGGCAACTCTTATGTTCTCGTGTCTGTTTTTAGGCTGTGGCGTAAATTTAAGCAACCGCGAGCCAACCTTGTGTGTCAACGAAATAATCTCCAGGTACTGCGCCGAGAACAAGGTGCACATCGAGCCGCTGGCACAGGAGAAGTTCTTCGGGCTGGTATTCAACGAGATCGAGAGCGTGATGAATATAGTGCAGGGCGGTGACTTAACGTATCTCTTCGATATGTACTACAAATATTGGCTGCACAAGTACGTTATGAAATCTAAAAGTTGCTTTGTTGCTTAACTATTATATTAGTGTTGCTTTCTTTGTATACATATAGAACAGATTATGTCTAATTACTAGAAATGCAAACCATTTATTGCTAACAAGTATAGTTTTTGAGCAACTCATTTTTAAATTTTGTATGAATCGTGAAATTTAAAAGTCAAATTGTTGCTTAACTAATTAATATTAGCATTGCTTTTTTTGTTTACATATAGAACAGATGATGTCTAATTACTAGAAATGTAAACCATTTATTGCTAACATGTATAGTTTTTGAGCGACACATTTTTTAAATTTTCTCAAAAGCATGAAATTTAATAGTCAATTTGTTGCTCAACTAATTAATATTAGCATTACTTTATGTGTATACATATAGAACAGATGATGTTTAATTACTGGAAATGCAAACCATTTATTGCTAACAAGTATAGTTTTTGAGCGACACATTTTTTAAATTTTGTCGAAATTTAATAGTCAATTTGTTGCTGAACTAATTAATATTAGCATTGCTTTCTTTGTATACATAAAGAGCAGATGATTAATTACTAGAAATGCAAACCATTTGTTGCTAACATGTATAGTTTTTGAGCGACACATTTTTTAAATTTTCTCAAAAGCATGAAATTTAATAGTCAATTTGTTGCTCAACTAATTAATATTAGTATTGCTTTCTTTGTATACATATAGAGCAGATGATTAATTACTAGAAATGCAAACCATTTATTGCTAACATGTATAGTTTTTGAGCGACACATTTTTTAAATTTTGTCAAAATCGTGAAATTTAAAAGTTAATTTGTTGCTTAACTAATTAATATTAGCATTTCTTTCTTTGTATACATTTAGAGCTGATAATGTCTATTAATGCAAATGATTTGTTGCTAACTTGTATATTTTTAGAGTTAAATTTTTGTGTTTGTGCAAAATCAGGAAATTTTTTCATGAAAATGAATTATCACTTACTGTGGTAAATAGTATTTGTAACTGGTTTTTGTTTTATTTTTTTAGTAACGCGAGGATCACTGTGAGTACCAAAGACGGTGAGCTCCGTGATGTGCTGGTAACTGGCATCGACAATGCCGGCTTCCTTCTGGTCCAATCGTCTGATGGCATCACGAGCAGTGTGCAACCGGACGGCAACAGCTTCGACATGCTTAAAGGGCTCATAGCCCCGAAAATCTCTTAGGACATTCCCCACGTAGCATAAGTACAAAGGAATCCGTTTATATATATATATTTGTATGTATGTATTTTGAGGTGTTTACTTTGGTTTTTGTACAGCGCCGCGTGACGGTTATTTTCATATGAATTTTCCCCCCCAGTGAGCCAAAAAAGTGGAGAGCCGTTACGACATTGGAAATTGTAGTTTATCAATATTTTAAGAGGAATCCGATTCTAAACGTGTTTTACCGTTCGATTCTATAAATTTTGTTATTTAGTGTTTAAAAGTGTCGGTGTAAGTGCCACTTATTGCAATAGCACTCGTTGTCTCGCCTGTTTACTCCATGTACCATACTTGCGTGTGCCAGGGACCCCCCCCACTATCGTCATCTTAAATAGGTAGCCTTACACACTCTAGCGTGTGACGTCCGCATCTACATGTCTACTAGCCGTTGACCCATTCCAGAATTTGATTCAATTGATTGTAAATGTTAATGCTTATAGTCCGTGCGTTCATGAAAAATATAGGATTATATTATTACCGCAGGTGTATGCGTCGACCCGTTATTGTCGCATCACGATCCTGCTTTTATCCACACCCGTAGAATAGATAAATAGATTTAGTTGTCAATTTTAGTTTTTATGCATTATGTCAGGCGTGGTGTTTTATTGCAAGCACCTACAGCGTTTTCAATTGCTAATTTTTGTCGAATGTCCATTCGTTTTAGGTTGGTCGATGACAATCAAGTTGACGGCCGAGGCTATGATAGTGCTCTTCTTCCTCGGCTGGATTGGGAAGTCGTCCTCGGGCCGGCTGACGGCCGACTGGGCCCTGCGCATGCCCGGCCGCCTCTTCGTCTGGGCCCCCCTCCTGGTATGGGCCGTCGGGACGGCCGACTCCTCGGCGGCAGCTCGCTTCCGGGCCGCCGTGTGCACCCTTTCCAGGTCGACAAGCACGCTCCTGATGAGCATCGCCTGTCCCTCGTAGTCCCCGTCGGGCGGCTGCCCCCCCTGGGCCCTCCTCTGGCACATCTGGCGGTGCATGTTGCGGATGCACAGCCGCACGCTGTCCATCTCGGCCCGCTTCCTCTCGGCATGATGCTTGATCTCCGCTACGACCAGCTCCCACTGGAGCGCATGGTTGCGAGCCTTCTCGTGCCGCCTAATCAGCTCCACAACCTTGCTGTTCAGCGTCATTATCTCCAGCCCACGATCCTCAATCAATTTCAACTAAAAACATTTAAATTAGGTTACCAATTTATGAAAATTATTAATTTTCTAATTAATAATTCATAATTTACTAATTAATAATGATCTAAGAATCGCTGATTAAGTATTATTAGAAAATTAATAATTTGTTACTTAGACCCTATTTAAAAAGACATGTAAAAATTATTTTTGTTCAGTTTAAATGGAGATTTATGAAGCAAAATAATTTTTACATATCTTTCAGGAATGTGTTTTCTAAATTTCGTTCCCGTTTCAAGTAATTAATTCTCTCATTCTAAAACGGACGTAACTTTGTGCCACCTTCGTCACTGACCAGATTAACTTTGGCCTGGTCCAGCTCGTCGAGCTCCCTGTTCCGCTTCTCCAGCACGGTGTCCCGCTTCTCCACCAGCGACTCATACCGCTTGATGACGTCCGTCACCTGCCTGAACTGCCCCGTGGAGGCGGCGACCACCCCGTTCAGAAAGTCCTGCGGCAAAGCGCGGGGCGGACCCCCCATCAGAGTGTGCAAGCGTAAAGGCCTGCCGGGCCTACCTCGTAGATCCGGTAGTCCTTGGTGTTCTGCTCCAGCTTGTTCTTGATGCCCAGGATGAGGCCATGCCGCTTCTTCAGCTGCTCCAGGTCCTCCGTTCTCTGCTTCTGCATCGCGATCTCGTCCCTGATCTTCTTCCTCGCCCTGGTGCGCTTATCCTCGTTCTCGCAGACAAACTAGGGAACACATATATCTATCGCTATTATTGTTAATTAGTCGCCTACATGAAATTCCAATTTATATTGTTTGAAATTATTTGTGATTACAAATAATTGTTCTTTTGTTTGTGACACACTTGCAATTGTTTCAATGTAATTGTATTCAGACAATTGTTTTGTTTATATTGGTTGACATATACTGGCAATTGTGTTTTGTTCGCCCAGAATCTCAATTTATTTGTTATTAAACAATTGCTCCTTTGTATGTGACATATTTGCAATTGTTGAATTTTAATTGTCTTTAAACAGACAATTGTTTTGTTTTTGTTGGCATATGATGGCAATTCTGTTTTGTTTGCCTGGAATCTCAATTTATTTGCTATCTTAAGTATTGTACTATTAAACAATTGCATTTTTGTTGACATTATGCTCGCAATTTTTAGTTTTAATTATTGTAAAACCTAACAATTGTGCAGTGCATATAGTTTTGTTTCTAGTAACAGAAATGAATTGTATAGTTATAGGTTTGCCGTTCAAAACCATTAATTGATTTACTGCTTGTATACTGATATTACAGTTGCAATTGTTTTGCTCGTGTTTACACAATACAGACAGTCAATATTTTGTTATTGCTGCTTTTTTATTGGCACACTTGCAATTATTACTCTTTTACGTACATTTGTCATAAAACGGGCAATTGTTTTGCAGCTGTAACAGTTGTTTTGCTTCAGTCTTTCGAAGCGATTAAAACTTTGCAAACTTCTTCAGAGGTCTGGCAATTGTTTTTGCTTCAGTTTTTCAAACCGTTTAGAACTTTGCAAAAACGTCTTCGGAGGTTTGCCGTTCAAAACCTGTCCGCACAGAATCGTCACCTGCTCGAACTTCTCGAAGCTGGCCTTCAGGGCCTCCTCCCTGCTCTGCAGGTCCTTCCAGAGCCGGTCGTTTTCCAGGTACTCCTTGCTGGCGACCTCCCGGGTCTTCTTCAGGTGCAGGTGCGCCTCGTCCAGCTGCGAACGGGCGTGGATCAAGTCCAGCGCCACCGAGTTCCGCGCCTTGTCCCATTCCTGGTGGGGCCTTCACGACAAGAACAAGATGCATTTCAATCGTAAGCCTCGCCAGTTTCAAAATATATTCATAGTATTAAGTTACTTAATACTTAGAAGTATTAAGAAGGTTGTAGTACGTTTAATAACAATTTCCATTAAAAATGGATGTAGAAATTAATTATTTATTCATTAAAATGAACTATTCTTGTTACAGTTTCTTGTTAATAATAATTTTAATAGAAATTGATATAGAAATGAATTATTTATTAAAATGAACTATTGTTACAGTTTCTTGTTGTTAATAACAATTTTAATGGAAATTGATATAGAAATGAATTATTCATTAAAATGAACTATTCTTGTTACAATTTTTTGTTGTTAATAACAATTTTAATGGAAATTGATATAGAAATGAATTATTCATTAAAATGAACTATTCTTGTTACAATTTTTTGTTGTTTATAACAATTTTAATGGAAATTGATATAGAAATGAATCAAGTATTAAAATGAACTGTTCTTGTTACAGGCTGTGGCTTAGACAGATCGGCTGGCATGCAAAAGCCGTCTCTCAAGTTGCCCCGCATCGTTTTATTATTATTTCACTATCCACCTCTTATCGTTTAACAGCATACTTAATCTGCTTAGTGATCAGCAGCGACTCCCTGAAATCGGACTCGCCTCTTTCTGGGTTGGTCAGGGGGTACTGGAGCTCCAGCACGGGCTTGATCTTCTTGAGCTTGATGTTCTCCATCGCTCGGCAGTCTCACGGATGGGCCCCCTTATACTACAGCAGCTAGGTGAGCCCCACTTTAATCCTCGCCAGTTAACGAAGCAACTTTCACTTTACAGCCTTCTGTCGCTGCGATAAAATTGGAAAACAACCGGTGGTAACCACGACGACAGATGCCTGATGTTTGTTCAATCATCGCAGCATTGATGAAAGAGGGAACTGAAAGTTTTTGAGGATAAGACGTGGAAATTGAAGAAATCTAAGATGTAAGTTAAAAATTTATTATTTTTAAAGGTAGAGAAATGATAATTCAACAAATTAATTGATAATTGATAATATCTGTGATGTAAGTTTCAAAATGTATGACTTTCAAAGGTAGATAGATGATAATTGAGGAATATTGATCAACAGATTAATTGATAATTGATAAAATTTGTGATGTAAGTTTGAAAATTTATGACTTTTAAAGGTAGAGAAATAGATGATTATTAATTAATTAAAATTTAAAATTAAAATCATTTCGGTCACAACGTGACCATAATCATTAGTATACTGATGATACTACTTAGAGTATCGTGAGTAGATAATCATTCGTATCAGTATCATTAGTAGATCATCATTAGTATACTACTAGTTAAGACTATACTAATGATTATCTACTAATGATACTGATACTAATGATTTTCTACTAATGATACTCTAACTAGTATCATGAGTATACTAATGATTATCACTATATTTATTGGTGACTAAATGTACATTTCGGTTACAACATGACCATAATCATTAGTATACTCATGATACTAGTTAGAGTATCATTAGTAGAAAATCATTAGTAGAAAATCATTAGTATCAGTATCATTAGTAGATAATCATTAGTATAGTCTTAACTAGTATCATAAGTATACTAATGATTATCACTATATTTATTAGTGACTAAATATATATTTCGGTTACAATGTGACCATAATCATTAGTATACTCATGATACTACTTAGAGTGTACTAATGATTATCTACTAATGATCTAAAATACTACTTCATAAAATGAATACTAAAATATATGAAAAATTAATTAAATATAACTACATTAAAGCAAAGACCCCGTAAGGGTCGACTCATAGGGTCTTTCCTTTAAAATATTTGAATTTCATTAATTTTTCATATATTTCGTTATTAATTTTATGAATTAGTTATAAAATTTCATATTTTAAGTATATTTGGTTGCCTATACGTTTTGCACAGTTCTCCGTTTGTCCACCAGGGGGCGTCGCACAACCACAGCGTCCATTACACGTTTCCGATTCCTTCTTACGAATTTGTGATTTGCGTTAGCATACACGTTTCGTGTCTTCAGACTTAAATGTAAGTAAATATCCTTTAAAAACCGCCAATATTCAGCGCAAACTGTCGATTATGGTTCTTTCCGTAATCTCAGCTAACGATTTGTAAAAAGCAGGCCGCGATTTTCGAGATTTTCGCCGATTTATGTTCGAAGGTTATGTTGCATCGGTTTTTCAACAGGCACGAATTTGTGCGTAAACGCAATAATTCAGCAACCAAACCATTGCTTACGGCATAAACGCTGCATATGATTTCGCAAAAGCGCTGTTAAAAGCATTAAAGCGGCGAAAAATGCGATTTCATATGATTGAGGTTAGGATTTCTAAAGCCTGCAGGTATATGTTTATTTACAGTTTTTGTGCCTTCAATTATTTAAAACCTAAGCAACTGCAATTTTTTCGCTTATTGTGAGTAAATTTTGCATGTGTCCATACCAGTTGCGATCTGGAACACAATATTCTTGCTCGTACGTATGCTCGGTCTTCTCTTTCTACGGTTTATCCCTGGAGTGCTCCGTACCCAATCTGTGCTTTAACTGGTGTTCGCCTCAAGGCAGAAAAATGCCATACTTTAAGCTGATTCATAAATTTCTTATGCTATGCAGCGCTTTCAATGCACGTTGAAAATGCCCATCGCAATAACATTGCCACGCGTTGCATAGCATAATTCATTTATGAACCGCCTTGATGGGTAATCTTATAGAATTGGTCGCCCGCGTGTGCATCGCGCACATAAATTAGAAAGGGAATGCCTAAGTTAGGTTAGATTGGTTGGTTTAAAGTTTATATATCGAACAAATTACTTTACTAGGCGTATATTGTATACTAACCCATCTAACCTAACTTGGGCATTGCGCTTCCAATTTTCCTATTTATTTACGTCATGCGGGCAATTAATTCAAAAATATTACCAATATAAGCGTGTAACCTATATCTGATATTCTCGACATGATGATTTACAATTACACACCATCTTTCGGCTGAGGCTAAGATGCTGATACAATATAATCTGAAGCGCACTGGACGTTTCGGACGCCTCCCTGTAAACTGCCGCTCTCTTATCGCACTTTGCCCTTGCAGATGCGTTACGTGGCTGCTTACCTGTTGGCCGTACTTGGCGGCAAGGCCTCCCCGGCCAACGGCGACATCGAGAAGATCCTCAGCTCCGTGGGCATCGAGGCTGACGCCGAGAGGCTCAAGAAGGTCATCGGCGAGCTCAAGGGAAAGTCCATCGATGAACTCATCACCAAAGGTAAGCGTAAATCTTACAAACGTTATGATTTTTTTTTTCCTGCAATAAATAAGTATATAATAATAGTTTATTAATGCTAATACTCACAAACAGCTTACACTCGTCAATATAGAATATATATACGATATAAAAATCGGTAATTCACAAAAATATGAAAATATCAAAACGTAACAGTATAAAGTATTTGGTACATAATATTTTATAAAAATCTATACACTAATAGTAATAATAATAGTTTATTAATGCTAATACTCACAAACAGCTTACACACGTCAATATAGAATAAATAAGATATAAAAATCGGTAATACACAAAAATATGAAAATATCAAAAAGTAACAGTAAAAAGTATTTGGTACATAATATTTTATAAAAATCTATACACTATACGTTTTCAACTATGACTAGTTCTCACTAATTTAAGTTCTCTCAATAATCGTGTCTTATTTGTTCCTTTTCCGCACTTCAATTGTTTTTGCCGTGCGAGACGATCGTTTCAGGTTTTTTTATAATGTTTTCTGCGTGTTTAGGCCGTGAGAAGTTGAGCTCCATGCCGGTCGGTGGAGGGGCTGCTGTTGCCGCTGCTGCTCCAGCTGCCGGAGCAGCGCCTGCTGCCGAGGAAAAGAAAGGTAAGAGAACACATTTGATCCATGATAAATTTTATTTATACAGTAAAAATTTGATACATGATAAATTTTATTTATACATGATAAATTTTGTTTATACAGTAAAAATTTTATAAATGATAAATGTTTTTTATTCAGTATTTTTTATTACTGATAAATTTTATTTCTAGTCAAAATTTGATAAACGATAAATTTTATTTATATAGTCAAAATTTGATAAATGATAAATGTTATATGTTATTTATACAGTCAAAATTTGCTAAATGATAAATTTTATTTATACAGTCAAAATTTATGAATGATAAATTTTATTTATACAATAAAAAATTGTTAAATGATACATTTTATATATACAGTAAAAATTCAAAACATGCAACGGGCGTGTTTCTATTTGTTTTAAAAAAAAAACTACCCGATATATTTGCACTTCCTCCTGAAACACCCTGTATATATGAATAAAAATTATTGCTCTTATAGAGAGTTGCTTAAAGAATGTGGCATTTACAGGAGTTGCATTTATTGAATTTTTGCTGTAATTAATAATATTTATAATTCTTGAAATGATGATTTACTATTAACACCATCTTTCGCCTGAGACAGCGATGCTGATATTTTATAATCTGAAGCGGCCTTGAGCCCTGCGCCTCTGCGCTGATTTCCGTGCCCTTTGCTAATGTATTCCTTTTTGTTGCGCAGAGTCCAAGAAAGAAGAGAAGAAGGAGGACACTGAGGACGAGGACGAAGACATGGGCTTCGGTCTCTTCGACTAGGAACCGCCAGTACAATGTACTGTACCTCGTTTTTTACATCTCCTTGATTTTTTTAAATAAAAGACTAAGTTAAGGTTAGCCCAAGCGGTTGCACTAACCTAGAACGATCCGAGCCCCTTCCCGTGTCCCCGCAGTTGGAAGCCCCGTGGTCAGAAAAATGCTCGGCTAGAATACCGCTCAACGGGAGCGTCGCACTTGCACGGTGTACGGAAAATCGATGTTTGCAGTTATCGTCCGCATAATTATTGAGCTCTGCACTTACAGGGCGTTTTGGAAAATCTGTTGGTGCTCGCAGTAGTCCTAGATCCGCATAGTTGGAGCGCTGAATTTACGGGGTGTTTGGAAAATCATGTGGCGCTTGCAGTAATCCTAGATCCGCATAATTGGAGCGCTGCACTTGCAAGGCGTTTGGAAAATCATTCGGTCACTAACATCGGATAGTGCGGAGTATGACGGTATTTTTCTACTTCATTCCTTACATTTACTGAAGATGGTTGCGAATTACATATTAATAATTCCAGTCAGTAACAGTACAGTCTGTTGCAGTAATAATTACATGTGATATATTCTTACAAAACATCACTGTAAATTCTTACAAATTTATCTTTGTCCGCGGATATTGTTAATAATGGCTGTTAATTATTAATATAAACTTGATTTGTTACATCAACCATAACATAAATGCACCTTATTTTAACAAAATAATGTGTTTTTTGCAAACGACTGCAATATAAAAGACGCATGTTTGTCGAAATGCAGGGCTTCGAACCGTTATTTGTTTCCAAACTGAAGGCCAGCTGCACAATCGCCGTTTAACTTTTATTGGCGGTTAGTTACATTAGAAACAGTGAAATTTATTTGGTTCCAGTTTACGAAAATGTTTGTTACGTTTCATTTCAATTTTTGTTCCGGTTTAGTTTGGAATAACAACGCTAAAATGTTGTTGAATAACAGTTTGCCACCGGTATAAATTTTTATTTAACCAAATGTTCTTACTCTTATGAAAATAAACTTTTATTAATAATTATTAGTTGTCACACCAAAATTAACTGTTATTGAAATAATTCTGTTAATGGTATCGGTTCGGGTCAGATTTTCGATTCCGGTTCGACTCCCTCATTAGATCAGGCAATGTTCCTTTGTAGGGGTACTAAAGCGGGTGATCCAGTGTACTGTTAAAATTGTTGAACAACTTGATATAGATGAAGTGAAGTCCATTGAGGAAAAGTTTTCAAGTGCAATAGATTGTTCCTTGGGTTGTCAATGTTAATTAGCCATCACAGCAGAAATCTGCTGTCGTTAAACAAGTAATAATTATTAAAGATATCTGCCTTTGTGGCAGAATATCACAAGAAACAAATTCCGTATATTATTGGCAAATTATGCAAATTAAAAACTGCAAATCTAAAATTTAAATTTTTACAGGAGACTACAGATATATTTTAAAATGAATTAATCAAGCCATTGAAAACTCAATTTTTCTTTTAAATTTAGTCCTCCAGAAATATACAATGGAAGTTGTCTAATTAGAATGCTAATTAGCCACTACAGCAAGTGTAGTATGTCGTTAACACTACTACTATAAGCTGTCGTTAAACCAGTAACAATTAAGATATGTCTTTTTGGCAGAATATCTTGAGAAACCAATTCCGCATATTGTTGGCTTAATCTGCAAAAATCGTAAGTCCAAAATTCAAAATTTTACAAGGGACTAATGTATTTTAAAATGAATTAGTTAAGCCATTGAAAACATAATTCAGGTTTAGGGGTAAAACTATAATTTAAATGTACTAGACTTCAATGCAGGTTTCGGGGTAAGAATATAATTTAAATGTTTGTAAATTATACTTCGGCAGGAGCTCCCACATCTGTTTAAAAAAATGTCGCTTGATGTTTTGCCAAAAAGGTGCCGTTTGTGGGCTCAGCGGTTTTCATGGAAATTAACCCCCAACTAAAGTTAACCAGGTCAAAGCAGGCACAATCGGGGGATTATATCTGGCTGTGTTTACAACAAAGCCTAATCGTATTCAAGTGGGCCGGAGATTGTCAATAATATTAATGGTTTCATTGGTATAAATATAGCACTTGTTAAGTTTCATAGAAAAACTACAATTGAGGCGTTATTTTAAAAACAATGCAAGTCCAAAAATGCACAAAGAGTTATTAACAGTTAATTGCTCTCAATACCAATGTCTGTGCACTAACACACCTGTTTTCTTAGATACTATACCTACTATATAGTATTACCTATACTATATACTATACCTACTATATAGTAGGCAAATGTAGCCACCCTACTATAAAGGCAAATACATTTTTTTCATTTGCCTGTTACATTCCAACGTTTCCCCCCTTTTTTTCTCTTGTTTCACAGTTCTTATTTAAAATAATTTTTATTTTTAAATAAGTTTTGAAATTTTGGAAATAAATACAACAGAATAGCTTGATTTATTTTCCCAGTACTTTGAGTAAACTTCCACTGTTTTTCAAATTTCCCACAAAACCAGATTTTTGGACATGTGCACTTTTCAATATAAACGACTCAATTGTTTCGGACCATTATCAAGAGACAAATAAGACTTGGCCAAGTGCTTTATTGATACTAAATTAAAGATGTTTCACCAGGTATATTAACCACCGATTGGTAACAATCTTATAATGGTTTCATTTTTAATTGTGGTAGTGTTTACTTCGTGATACATATATATATATATATAAACAATCTTTATTAGGCTATCAATCCCATGGGGTCTTTCCGCCTTTATGTGATACATTTTATCAATTATAAATAAAACCAGTTACTTTGCGAGTATCACATAAATTTATTTATGTTGAAACTATATAGTTACAAATAAATAAATTTATGTGGTGCTCTTAAAGTAACTTGTTTTATAATTAATTTATTTAGAAAAATATTTAGTATAATTAATGGTTTCATCTCATTGATTTGTGCGACCAATCGCTTTGTACACGAACAATAAGTATGATTGACAATATTATTGACCATCGCCGGGGGCCCTTTAAATTTTTAAAATATTGTGCAATAATATCGGTTTTGAAAATCGATATTTGGTGTTATTGATTGTTTCGTGTTTGTATTGATCCGCGCGCTGATTGGGCGGGTTTGTGGGTGTTTTCCGATGCGAATCGAATTCGATGACCTCCCGCCGCCTTTGAGGTTATGCAAGTCATGTTTTTTTTCTGGGGGGGGCCGCGAGGCGCCCGGCTGGACCCCGGGGGGCTCAGGGCGGCGTCGCGGCGCCCCTGTAATTAATCCGCAGTTAATTGGGGCGGCGTGAGTCATCCGATAGCTGTCCGACGTCCGACATTTAAATGACGGATATGTCAATAACTGGCGTGACGTTGCCAACGTGCCATGTGGCAGGTCGGCGCGCCGAAAAGTAGTACCGTACGGAAAAGCGACAAGGGGGCCGTTTGGGGTGGTTTCTTGCAGATAGGGTTGCGCAGGATGGAAAAAGGGGCTGTTTGGGCCCCATCAGGGGGCGAACTGGCGGTCCTGGAGCGTTCCGCGCCTGAAAACCGGCGGCGTATGAACCAGGCGCGGGGACCGTTCCAGCAGTCAAAGCGTCGGCCATCTTGAGGCGACCGCTGGGTGTTTCGTACGTGTTTGCCGTCAGTACAGCGTTGGACGAGAGGATCACGTCGCGCAGCACCCGGAGAAGAGTTCGAGGGCCCCCCAAGGCGCACGTTTTTGGTTTCTTTTGACCGCCGAGGCGGTCGCTACCCCCCAGCCGGCGACATGTCGCAGCAGCTACTGCCGATACGTTTCCAGGAGCACCTGCAGGTACGACCGCGCGCGCCCCGGTCGATATACGCCCCCCCAGGTGGCTCCGGCGCCGCGGGCCCCCGCAGCGCCGCACGTCGAGAGCCCGCTCGGGGGGCGTACGCGCCGGCCCCCTCGCCAAATCCGGGGGCTCTGACCCAGTTCCCGGGGGGCAAAAAAACCGCAACCTCAGGTGACACATATTCAATAATGATCTCATGTAAATCACAAATGAGCCCTGGCAAATAACCACAGGGCCACCAATCCAGCTGATTGTTCCAATTGCTCCGATACAATTTAAAAAAAAATCCGATATGTGTCACCACAGCGGACATATAAATATATAAACTCATACGTTAATTACCATCTGTAATTTAACAGTTGATTACGTTCTTAACTATAATTTATCAAAAACGGAACCACCAAATACTTCATTCCGCATCAAAATTATTCATTCCAGACTTAAAAGCCACAGATATTAATGCAGAACTTTTTATATTGCCTTTACTGCCCCCATTAAGTGTATACCTTGCTTCAGCACCTGATTGCTTCGTGAACGCCCGGTGTAAATATTGACACACAGAAATTTATTGCTCTACTCCCCCTAGATTACAATATTGGACCCAATAACGAGCCAATTTCCAATTAGATTGCCGATTCATTCAATGACGGTCAAACAAAAGAGATTGGATCCGGTGACCTGCAGCTGCAAACAAAAACATACGTTTGCAGGCGCAATTGTTTGGGAATCACCATGTCAATCACCGTAATTACTCCGATATCGAGTCAACACAGCGGAATTAGAGTAATTTGTAGACAAATCTTGTGTGCACACAAAATGCACGGCTCATTAATACCGATAATAACGCCCACAATCGGCACATTTTAACGATCGCAAATCACCGGTAATGAATGATAATTCATGTTTAAACTAGGAACCAAGAGAGCTTATAGCTTCACAATCGCCCAGAAACGGAACGGGAATAGGAAAGTTTAATTCAGGGTGTAAAAGATAAGGATCAACAGCACGGGGATCTCGGAAACCATAAAAGTTACAAAGGCGGCTGTATTACAAAAAAAGTTGCGCAATTTAGTGGTCAGTAAATTGAAAATTCAGAAAATTCCGCTTACTTTCAGAGTTGTATGACCCATGTGGTATGACAAAACGCGGACATTTGTCTAACTTTTGTTGTATTACATGGTTATACACGGTGTCCAAAATAAGGATGAACAGCATGGGGATTTTGGAAACCGTAAAAGTTACAAAGGCAGTTAAATTTGAAAAGACTTGCGCAATTTACTAGTCATGAATATTCTGTTGAGAAAACCAGAAAATTCCGCTGACTTCAAAACTTCGGACAAAATCCGAAATTTTGCGATATCGGTTTTATGTTTTTCTGAAGTTATTTGTAAAGGTATAAAAAAACAAGAGGTACTTTCTCATTGCCACTTTTTTAGCTCTACCACTTTTAGCTCTAGTTTAAAGACAGCGTTTATAAATTTTCAGTATTACATTTCGTTTAGAAGAAATCATCATCAACTTTATATTTTTATATGGCCAGTAAATCAAGTGCACCCTGTAATAACTAGCATTTCCTATTACGAATTCAACAATTTATATCACAGTATGATTTCTCGTTTTTATTCAGAAAAAAAAAGCTTGTTAATACATTTAGAACATTTTGAAATGAGCGACGAAGACGAAATTTATCACCATTTATCAATTAAATTGAAACTATGTGTGGATACTACATGGTGAAACATTATGATATAAATATAAAGTGCATTTGGTTTTCCTATACCTTTTCAAATAACTTCAGAAAAAAATAAAAACGAAATCGCAAGATTTCTGATTTTGTCGAATATCTCCGGAAATTTCTGATTTTGTCAAAGGAATATTACTTTTATTTCTTAATAATCTTGGGGGTGATTTTACGGGTGAGGCGATTTAAACTTTTAAAAAGCACGCCGGTGAACAGAACGTGTGTGCCCCAGCACGAAGAACCTCCAAGTTTCTATGCTAATGACTCCTTTATGCGGGTGCGCCAAGGTGGCAACTCCGTCGCGCTCCGAAAGTCACTATCTTCGATCAGGGCCCACGAAAGCGCGACAAAACAAATAATGAAAATACCATTGTGTTTACTCGTTTACCGTAATTTCTTTTCAGGGGGTCTATTCCTCAATTTGTTTATCATGCACACGAAATAACTTGTTTTTTATTGCTACAAATATCTCATATTCTTGAAAAATAATACATTTGTTAAACGAAAGAAAATATTTTCATTAAATTATTATTTGTTATTTATTATTTTAAGTACTTTCTGGTATCTTCTAGTATTTATTTGTTTATTTTGCCCTACTAGTTTCGGCTTGACATTCAGCCATCATCAGGGGTTTTTATAAATTAAATTATATTTTTGAAGTTTATATTTGACTTTTTATATATATGCATTTTGAAAAACAAAATCCCGACATTTATGTTTGTAAAATGTTGCAAATTCCACGTGCGAAACTTATCACTAAAATTGAAAAATAGACGCCCTGCTTATTTATCATTATTGTTATTGTTTTACATTCAACCTAATTTATCATTATCGTTTTCCATTCAACCTAATTTATCATTGTAGTTATCGTTTTTCATTCAATCTAATTTATCATTGTCGTTATCGTTTTCCATTCAACCTATTATGGTGTAGGGTTAATAAATATGAGCTATAATAGCTTATTTATATATGTTTCTAATCTAAGTACAACAAAGTGCCGATTTTATAATTTGCATTTTTTATTGTTGTCGTGTGTTTCAGCTTACAAATGTGGGCATCAACGTGGGGAACATCACGTTCACGTGCCTCACGATGGAGAGCGACAAGTTCATCTGCGTGCGCGAGAAGGTCGGCGAGACATCGCACGTGGTCATCATAGACATGGCCGACCCGCAGAACCCGATCAGGCGGCCGATAACGGCGGAGAGCGCCATCATGAACCCCGCCTCGAAGGTCATAGCCCTGAAGGGCAAGGCCGGCGTCGAGACGCAGAAGTCGCTGCAGATCTTCAACATCGAGATGAAGTCCAAGATGAAGGCGCACTCGATGACCGAGGACGTCATCTTCTGGAAGTGGATCTCGTTGAACACGCTCGCCCTCGTCACCGAGACCGCCGTCTACCACTGGTCCATGGAGG
Source organism: Othius punctulatus (assembly GCA_951805005.1). Taxonomy (NCBI): domain Eukaryota; kingdom Metazoa; phylum Arthropoda; class Insecta; order Coleoptera; family Staphylinidae; genus Othius; species Othius punctulatus. The sequence goes on from OX638146.1 coordinate 665,053, forward strand.
GCGACTCGACGCCCGTCAAGATGTTCGACAGGTCTGTAAATAATATCTTAATAATAATAATAATTCAGACAACTTTAAAATAAATTAATTAATAAATAAAACAAGTGAGTACACCTAAATATTTATGTGATACTCACATAAATAATAAAACTATAAAAAAAAATTAATAAATAATAAATAAAACAAGTTACTTTGTGAGAATCGCATAAATATTTATGTGATACTCACAAAGTAACTTATTTTATTTATAATTAATAAAATGTATCACAAAGTAAACGCCACCATAATTAAAAAAAATTATAAATAACTATTTCATGAAACTATAATAACAAATAATAAAATAATAATAATATACTTTTATTCAGTAAGACTTTTCAATATAGAATTGTTATACATAGTATAAATATAATAAGTTTAAGATTTTATCCATAATTACCAGATATATTTATTTAAGGTTGTTTTAATAAGTACTTACTGGTATATGTTTATTTATTTGATTATTTATTTTTATCGTCTGACTAGTTTCGGTTATGAAAAACCATCTTCAGAGGCATATCTACGAAGAATACAATAAATTAATTTAAAGAAAAAAACAAATAAAAAAATATATATACCAGTAAGTACTTAGTATTATAATAATAATGTAATTATTATTTTATTGATTATTGATTATTTTATAATAATAATAGTAATGTATTAACATACATACATACATAATCCATCCCTCTTTAACCCATTGGGTGTCGAGGCTAGTATTAAAACAACCTTAAATAAATATAATACATTAAATAAGATAAAAACAATTATGAGGCTATACATACATAATCATCTTTAACATAAACTATACATTAAAAAAATACACAAAATGATATACAAATACATACTTAGGTTAGGTTATTTATATCGTTACTTTTATTTATAATTTTCTCCTTCTAATATCCGCTATGTCCGTCATTTTAGGCACTCATCTTTGAATGGATCTCAAATAATAAACTACAGGACCGACCCAAAACAGAACTGGCTGTTGCTCGTAGGCATCAGTGCACAGCACAGCCGTGTCGCAGGCGCCATGCAGCTGTATTCTGTGGAGAGGAAGTGCTCGCAGCCGATCGAGGGACACGCAGCCTCGTTCGCCACGTTCAAGATGGAGGGCAACCCCGAGGCGTCCACCCTGTTCTGCTTTGCAGTCCGCACAGCCCAAGGGGGCAAGCTACACATCATCGAAGTAAGAACGGAGAGATTTAGCATGTATATAGAGAGATTAGCTAACCACATTGCGTTTTTTTGTATACATATAGACTGATGATCGTGAAATTTAAAAGTCAATTTGTTGCTTAACTAATCAATATTAGCATTGCTTTCTTTGTATACATATAGAGCTGATGATGTCTAATTACTAGAATTGCAAACCATTTGTTACTAACATGTAAAGTTTTTGTGCAACACATTTTTTAAATTTTGTGAAAACTTTTGATTTAAAAGTCAATTTGTTCCTTAACTAATTAATATTAGCATTGCTTTCTTTGTATACATATAAAGCTGATCATGTCTAATTACTAGAAAGGCAAACCATTTGTTGCTAACATGTATAGTTTTTGAACATGTTTTTTAAATTTTATCAAAATTTAAAAGTCAATTTGTTGCTTAAATAATTAAAATTCGCATTGCTTTCTTTGTACACATATAGAGCTGATGATGTCTAATTACTAGAAATGCAAACTATTTGTTGCTAACATGTACAGTTTTTGAGCTACACATTTTTTTAATTTTGTCAAAAATGTGAAATTCAAAAGTCAATTTGTTGCTTAACTAATTAATATCAGCATTGCTTTCTTTGTATACATATAGAGCTGATGATGTCTAATTACTAGAAATGCAAACCATTTGTTGCAAACATGTGTAGTTTTTGAACGGCACATTTTTTAAATTTTGTGAAAATCGGGAAAATTAAATTTCAAAGTCAATTTGTTGCTTTATTAATTAATATTAGCATTGCTTTGTTTGTACACAAATAAAGCTGAAAACTGCTAATTATTAGCAAAGTAGTTACTAGATTTCCACTTGACTGTTTTTAAAGGTGTTTTGTTTTTTAGGTTGGTCAGAGTCCGGCCGGCAACCAGCCATTCCCTAAGAAGACGGTTGACGTGTTCTTCCCGCCGGAAGCGCAAAACGATTTCCCAGTCGCCATGCAGGTCTCCACGAAGTATGACTGCATCTACCTGATCACAAAATACGGCTACATTCATCTCTACGACATCGAGACGGCCACCTGCATCTACATGAACCGCATCTCCAGCGAGACCATCTTCGTCACGGCGCCCCATGAATCCACGGGAGGCATCATAGGTAACAAACTAGCAAATAGATTAATACAGATGTGAAATTGTTTCATCAATCAATTATTTCATCTATCCAATTTCATTCAATTGGTTTCATTTTATGGACTACATTTTAGTAAACACAATGGAGCCGGCTTCCGGAAAACCCATTTCTGGTTTCATTTAAATCCGGCTGGTATATTTACCAACTGGCATCAAAATTTTTCTGATTTTGGAATGTACCTCTTGATATTTTGTGGTTTTCCAAACTCTTGTCGCTTCTCGGTTAGTAAATTTGTTTTTTTGTGTTTTCAGGTGTCAACAGGAAGGGCCAAGTCCTCTCAGTTTCCGTGGACGAGGACAACATAATCAGATACGTGAACACGGTGCTGCACAACCCCGACCTGGCTCTTCGCCTGGCCGTCCGCAACAACCTGTCCGGTGCTGAGGAGCTCTTCGTCAGCAAGTTCCAGATGCTGTTCCAGAACGGACAGTATGCCGAGGCCGCCAAAGTCGCCGCAAATTCCCCAAAAGGTAACTTTTGAGATTACGATTCCGTTTGATAACCGTGAAATTGCGATTATTTGATCTTGAAATTTTGAAGATATTATTCTTACAAGACCTTTTTCTGGTTAAGTTTTTTTTTTCCTATTTCAGGAATCTTACGGACTCCTGCCACGATTCAGATGTTTCAGCAGGTGCCTACTCCTGCCGGACAGAATAGCCCACTTCTACAGTATTTTGGCATACTTTTGGACCAAGGGAAATTAAACAGGTAAACTCAGCAAATTGTAATTTGGCGCGACAACATTTTAACAGATTTTGTATGTGCAATTGCAGGAATGCACCATGTCAAAAATCTACTAAATCCAGCTACTTCCATGTTCACTAATTCGTTCGATGTTCACTAATTCAATTGTTTTTAATTTTTAATTTAAATTCAATTCAATTTTAATGAAAAAAAAAAACTTGTTCATGGAATTTATTGCTTGCAATTTCTTGGCAGCGCTTTGTTGTTCCTTTTGTTTTTGTGTTTGCGGTAAGTCATCTTGGGACATCACTCATTCAATTGTTTTTTGATTGATTTCAATGTTTAAACAATTTATGACGTGCAATTTCTCGTTCTCTCATCGGGTGCAAAAGTGTTAATCATCATTCTAACTGCATATATGAAATTTATGCTGTCATCCGTCCGCACACTATACCATAATCGTGCAAGTGTGCTTATTCTAATGTGTGTTTCCTCCGCAGATACGAATCCCTGGAGCTGGTGAAGCCGGTGCTGCTGCAAGGCCGCAAGCAGCTGCTTGAGAAGTGGCTCAAAGACGAGAAGCTGGAGTGCTCTGAGGAGCTCGGCGACTTGGTTAAGCAGGCAGAGCCGTCGTTTGCGCTTGCCGTTTACCTGCGTGCCAACGTGGCTGCTAAAGTAAGGATCAGATTGCATTAAAAAAATTAAACGGTTAAATAATTAACAATTTTCTAATTTTTGTTATTCATATTTTTAGGTGATCCAGTGTTTCGCCGAGACCGGCCAGTTCCAGAAGATCGTCATCTACGCTAAGAAGGTCTCGTACACACCCGACTACGTCTTCCTGCTGCGCTCAGTGATGCGCACCAACCCGGAGCAGGGCGCCGCGTTTGCCTCGATGCTGGTCGCCGACGAGGAGCCCCTCGCCGACATCAACCAGATCGTCGACATCTTCATGGAGCAGAACATGGTGCAGCAGTGCACCGCCTTCCTGCTGGACGCCCTCAAGAACAACAGGCAGGCTGAGGGCCACCTGCAGACCCGCCTGCTCGAGATGAACTTGATGTCTGCGCCGCAGGTAGCCGACGCCATCCTCGGCAACAACATGTTCACGCACTATGACAGGGCGCACGTCGCCCAGCTCTGCGAGAAGGCCGGGCTCCTGCAACGCGCCTTGGAGCACTACACCGATTTGTACGATATTAAAAGGTACAGGAAACAAATTGCCCAATTAACTCGAAAATATTATGTTAAATTAGCCAAAACAATATATGAACGGTTGCTGTTCTGTTTCTGTAATCGCTGATCAATTTGTTTTTATTATTCAGGGATTTTACAGATTAAATACATCATCTTTCCATCTACAGTTTAAGTTGTAGATACTTATCTAAGAGATTGTGGCATAGTAATTGAAATTCGAGGCACCTAGATTCATTTGTTTTTATTATTCAGGGATTTTACCGATTTAAGTGCTGGTATTTCCAGCTACTGTTATAGTTGTGAATAGTTATCTGTTTATCTGATAACTATTCACAATGTGAATAGTTATCTGAGTTATGATCATCATGATAACTTAAGTTTTAAACTTTATTACAGTCGCCTGTAAACCTGTCCTAAGTTTCCCTAAGAAAAATTTGTTTTGTCATTGTCACCGCTAATTACGGTTGTTTGTATGCCTGTAGAGCCGTAGTGCACACCCATTTGCTGCCTGCCGACTGGCTTGTCGGGTTCTTCGGAACCCTAAGCGTCGAAGACAGCCTGGAGTGTCTGAAAGCGATGCTCACGGCAAACATCAGGCAGAACCTGCAGATATGCGTCCAGATTGCCACAAAGTACCACGAGCAGCTCACCACGAAGTCTCTCATCGATCTTTTTGAGAGCTTTAAGAGCTACGAAGGTAAATCAATAATTTTGGGAAAACCGTGGACTTACCGTTGTGTTTCAGGCCTGTTCTACTTCCTCGGCTCGATCGTGAACTTCAGCCAGGACCAGGAGGTGCACTTCAAGTACATCCAGGCCGCGTGCAAGACGGGCCAGATCAAGGAGGTGGAGCGGATATGCCGCGAGAGCAACTGCTACAACGCCGAGCGTGTCAAGAACTTCCTCAAGGAGGCCAAGCTGACGGACCAACTGCCGCTGATCATCGTGTGCGACCGCTTCGACTTCGTGCACGACCTCGTGCTCTACCTGTACCGCAACTCGCTACAGAAGTACATCGAGATCTATGTGCAGAAGGTGAACCCGAGCCGCCTGCCGGTCGTCGTCGGCGGGCTGCTCGATGTCGACTGCTCCGAGGACATCATCAAGAACCTTATACTGGTCGTCAAGGGGCAGTTCTCGACCGACGAGCTCGTAGAGGAGGTCGAGAAGCGGAACCGCCTGAAGCTGCTGCTGCCATGGCTGGAGAGCAGGTTCCACGAGGGCAGCGTCGAGCCGGCCACGCACAATGCCCTCGCCAAGATCTACATCGACTCCAATAACAATGCTGAGAGATTCCTCAAGGAAAATCAGTGGTACGCATTGCAATTACGGCAATACTGCAGAATCTGTTTTAGATTAGCGCCGTGGTTCTTAACCTGGTCAAAGTTTTCATGAGCAAAACAACTGAAGAATTGTGAGTTTAGAATTTAAAATCTTTTGTTGTTTTACACTCTGTAAATACTTTGATTAGGTCAGGAACCACTGTTTTAATTGGTTAATATTGCAATAGATTTAGTTTTATTTTATGAATTCTTTCTAGGTATGATTCCCGTGTTGTGGGGCGCTATTGTGAGAAGCGCGACCCACACCTAGCGTGCGTGGCGTACGAGCGTGGCCAGTGCGACCGCGAGCTGATCGCCGTGTGCAACGAGAACTCGCTGTTCAAGTCTGAGGCGCGCTACCTGGTCAGGCGGCGCGACCCCGAGCTCTGGGCCGAGGTGCTTATCGAGGTCAACCCGTACAGGCGGCAGCTGATCGACCAGGTCGTGCAGACGGCCCTCAGCGAGACGCAAGACCCCGAGGACATCTCGGTCACCGTCAAGGCCTTCATGACCGCTGACCTGCCCAACGAGCTCATCGAGCTGCTCGAGAAGATCGTCCTCGACAACTCCGTCTTCTCCGACCACAGGAACCTACAGAACCTACTCATCTTAACCGGTAAATATTTAAAATTCAATTTAAATTATAATTACAATCGATAGGCACATTGATGGTAAATTTGATCCAAAAGTATGTTTTTAAGTGTGATCTTTTACGTGATTTCTTTTTTAATTAGCAATAAAGGCTGATGCAACGCGTGTTATGGACTACATCAACCGCCTGGACAACTACGATGCACCCGACATTGCCAACATCGCCATCAACAACCACCTGTACGAGGAGGCGTTTGCGATCTTCAAGAAGTTTGACGTGAACACTTCGGCCATCCAGGTGCTGATCGAGCAGGTGAAGAACCTGGACAGGGCCTACGAGTTTGCCGAGCGGTGCAACGAGCCGGCCGTCTGGAGCCAGCTGGCCAAGGCTCAGCTGAACCAGGGTCTCGTCAAGGAGGCAATCGACTCGTACATCAAGGCAGACGACCCGAGCGCTTACATGGCCGTTGTTGAGACGGCCTCACAGAACAACAGCTGGGAGGACCTTGTCCGGTACCTTCAGATGGCCCGCAAGAAGGCACGCGAGAGCTACATCGAGTCCGAGCTGATCTACTCATATGCCAAGACCGGGCGGCTCGCAGACCTCGAGGAGTTCATCAGTGGCCCCAATCACGCCGACATCCAAAAGATCGGCGACCGCTGTTTTGACGACAAGATGTACGACGCCGCCAAGCTACTCTACAACAACGTCTCCAACTTTGCCAGACTCGCCATCACTTTGGTGCACCTCAAAGAATTCCAGGTGAGCAAAATCATCTTTGATTTCTTTGCTAGTTTTAAACATAGAGCAGACTGTTGATTTGCTTGTTAGATATTTGATGCAAAATGTTGTTGGCTGTAATAGTTTTTGTGGGAGAATTATTTTAAAATTTGTCACAAATGTGTGAAACAGTAAAATAGAAACTTTTATATTTCATAAAGTACTCATCTCAGATTTACATACAGCTGCCTAATACTAATGTAATCGCTTATAATTCTCGTTCAGGATTATAAAGTGTAATTTTTTGGGTTTACAAGTAGTAAATATTTTTTTCTTCAATTGCTGTTTCTCTGTTTTAGGGTGCTGTTGATGGGGCCCGTAAGGCGAACAGCACGCGCACCTGGAAGGAGGTGTGCTTCGCCTGCGTGGATGCCGAGGAGTTCCGGTTGGCACAGATGTGCGGCATGCACATCGTCGTGCATGCTGACGAGCTGCAGGATCTGATCAACTACTACCAGGACCGCGGCTACTTCGGGGAGCTGATCGGCCTGCTGGAGGCGGCGCTGGGTCTTGAGCGTGCCCACATGGGCATGTTCACAGAGCTGGCCATCCTCTACAGCAAGTACAAGCCGGGCAAGATGCGCGAGCACCTGGAACTGTTCTGGTCGCGCGTCAACATCCCCAAGGTGCTGCGGGCCGCCGAGCAGGCCCACCTCTGGGCCGAGCTAGTCTTCCTCTACGACAAATACGAGGAGTATGACAACGCCGTGCTGGCGATGATGGCCCACCCCACTGAGGCGTGGCGTGAAGGGCACTTCAAGGACATCATCACCAAGGTAGTCGAGGTCCTTAATTTATCTGAGATAATAAACTTTTTTATTGGTCTTTCTCAAACGTGTTAAAATATGTTAAGAGGGCATTTTCTTACTGTACAATTTTCCATGTCATGTGGTGTTCATTTTTGTACTAGTACAATATTGTAACTTTAATTTTTCTACTAGTATAATAATGTGATGGAAATTTCTGTCAACTTTCTATCAAGGTCACTGTTAACCATACAAAATTTGACTGACCTCTTGAAAAGACACTTCAAGAAAAAATAGTGTATATCACTCGGAGTAGAAATCTTTTTTGCAATTCGCTTGGTTTACATCACCTCTAATTATATTATAAATTCCAAAAAAGAACGATTTTTACTCCCAGTAATGTCATATACTTTTATTTCAACCCAATTACTGAACGATTTTGACTTATATTGACGTGATTTATATTGAGATTATTATTATTTTCAAGGTTGCCAACATCGAGCTGTACTACAAGGCTATACAGTTTTATTTGGACTACAAGCCGTTGCTGCTGAACGACATGCTGCTGGTCCTCGCCCCTCGGATGGACCACACTCGTGCCGTCAGTTTCTTCACGAAGACGAACCACCTGCAGCTGGTCAAGAGCTACCTGCGGTCTGTGCAGTCGCTTAACAATAAAGCCATCAACGAGGCCTTGAATAATTTACTGATTGAAGAGGAAGATTTCCAGGTAACTGTGGATCTAACTAACTACCGGTTATTCATTGATCCATTTTCAGTTGGTAATATAATTAAGTCACCACTTTGTGTTTGCGACACGGATTTTTTTAATTTCTAGTTATCGAGATAATGCTTTCGAACAATTTGTTTACAGAAACACTATCCTGTCATTTTTGACAAGCAAGCTGTCTCACTCGGTACTTCTAACTCTATTTCTTGTTTCGGTGATATAATTTGTCGTTCTGTTTATAGGGATTGAGGACTTCGATAGACGCCTTTGACAACTTCGACAACATCGGCCTGGCGCAGAGCCTCGAGAGGCACGAGCTCACTGAGTTCAGGCGCATCGCCGCCTACCTCTACAAGGGCAACAACCGGTGGAAGCAGAGCGTCGAGCTCTGCAAGAAGGACAAACTCTTCAGGGACGCCATGGAGTATACGGCGGAGTCGAGGCAGGGCGAGCTCGCCGAGGAGCTGCTCGCCTGGTTCCTCGAGCGCAAAGCCTACGACTGCTTCTCGGCCTGTCTATACCAAGTAAGACATTTATTTAATGTCGCCCACAGAATGCTGATAACACTTTGTGTAGTGCCGATGAATGCTAGTTGTTAGATATGCAAATCAATTGTTGATTGCTGTTGTAGTTTTCGAACCATAGCTGTTTCAAAATTGGGATTTTTACCAATTTCATGTAATTTAAAAATTGTTTTGTTGCTTAACTCTCAATACCATCATTGCACTATTTGTATACATGAAGACCAGATGAATGCTAGTTGTTAGATATGCAAATCAATTGTTGATTGCTGTTGTAGTTTTCGAACCACAGCTGTTTCAAAATTACGATTTATACCAATTTCATTTAATTTAAAAATTGTTTTGTTGCTTAACTGTCAATGCCATCATTGCATTCTTTGTATATATGTAGACCAGATGAATGCTAGTTGTTGGATATGCAAATCAATTGTTGATTGCTGTTGTAGTTTTCAAACCACAGCTGTTTCAAAACTACGATTTTTACCAATTTTATGTAATTTAGAAATTGAATTGTTGCGTAACTGTTAATGCCAACGCTGCAGTCTTTGTATACATGTAGACCAGATGAATGCTAGTTGTTGGGAATGCAAATCATATTTAATTCATAACTCAATTAATTATGATTTCTTTTGTGTTTCAGTGTTACGATCTGCTGAGGCCCGACGTGATACTGGAGCTGGCGTGGCGGCACAAAATCATGGACTTTGCGATGCCCTTCTTGATCCAGGTGACCCGCGAGCTGACCGCGAAGGTGGAGAAGCTGGAGCAGTCTGACGCGCAGCGAGCGACAGAGGCCGAACAGCACGAGACCAAACCGATGATGATGGGCGAGCCGCAGTTGATGCTGACAGCAGGCCCTGGCATGGGTAAGCATACTACCATACTGAAACATATTCCAATTATACAGAGAAAGTACCGCATACATTTTGATACTGGAAAATATTGGGAGGAGATTTCCATTTTAAATGTAATGTTTTCTATTTCCGTCATAACACTCAGTTACATAAGGTATCACAGTGTTTTTCCATTCATTTGTGTTTATAAATAACTATTTTTTTATTTTTTTGTAGGTATTCCTCCTCAGCAGTATGCTCCCCCACAGCAGCAGCAGCAACAGCAACAGCAGCAGCCGTATATACCGCAGCCGGGCTACAACCACCAGATGCCGTACCAAGGCTACGGGATGTAATATTAAAGTTCTAGGTTAAAATAGCAGTGGTGTAAAGAGTTTCTGACTGTATAGAGGACGGCGGAGATTGACAATATAACAGTAGTTTGGTTTAAAAAAATTACAGGCAAGGATAAAATGACAAAAAAAAAAACATCCTATATATATATTGAAGCAGATTATTTAAGTATAAGGAGTAAAAAACGTTGAGTTTAGTTGCAGCGCGCGCGTAAAGATTTCCTGTTGTTCCAAAAAAAAAGTAATTACCGAGAGCAGACACAAAAATTTGTAGGTGTAGCTTGCAGACGCTCCGTTGTATATAATGATATAATGTGTAGCCATGTAGAGCAGACGGCGGTGTACTCGCACGGAGAGCCTAAGCGGGACGGTTTTCTAAAAGTATTCCCTCTCGCATATTTTTAACTTGATTGAGGAGTTTGTTTCTATGTATCGTTTATATATATATATATATATATATATATTTAATTTACGTCCATTTATATATATTATTACGTCGGGCCAGGGGGTGCGCCCAATCCGTGGTGATGTGGCGCACGGTCTGTGATCATGTGAGTGTCCGAGACGGCGGCTCCAGCCCCCGGGCCCCACCGCCCCCACCTATTGTTATCAATTGCATTTTGTCCTTAATAATTTTAGTTCTATTTAGATTGTAGGCAGAATGTAAGGCGGCGCTGCCCCCAAGCATCGAGATTAACTGTACATAAGAGATAAGGGTACATATAAATAAGTTATATGTATATAAGAAATTACGTACTATATAATGTATAGAGACAAATTAGAGGGTCTTAGCTCTCTTGGCTTTCGTTTTGCGTTTTATTGTGCGTTTGGGGGCCGCGCGGCGAGCACACGAGGTGTATAAATTTATTGTGCCGTTGTTGATTGGTTTGTTTGAATTGTCGCCCTCCCGGACGCCTCACTACCTGTAACCTAGTTGGATGCGCGAGAATTTGAGGGTCTTTGCACACAGTTACGTCATTACATTGATTTTTTTTTATGTGTAGGATATATTATGATTATTATTTTCCCAAGGAGATTCCCCGATATCGCTACTAAATAAATTAATATGTATCATTATCTTTGACGAGCGGTTTGAAGACCACCCAGCCAAAATATCCCTAAACCGCAGATTAGATGAGTTTACAGGAGTGTGCGCCTATTCAGAGACTTTATTATTTAATTGACAATTCAAATTTTCCGTTTCAGCTGTTATTAGAACAATGCTTCATGGAGTAAATTGAAGTGACGACCGATTTTGGCCAACGAAATCCCCACACTTTGCGACGGGAAATTTGGCTGTTTAGTTTTCAGCTCAAATTACTCTGTGCAGCTAATAATTCCTCCAATTTCACCAACACATCTTAACTTTTTTTTAATTGTTTAGAATTTAGAGATGTTAAAAGGGGGGTGCATTAAGTTGCTATACAATGCAATAATTAATCAATCAATTTCTAAATTTAAGGAATTTATTTGCGTTAGTCTTTACAGGTCCGGGTGCATTAGCGTCTTGATCTTCTTGCTGCTGCGCTCGCTTGGCCTGATGTGTAGGTGCTTCCCGAAAATTGTGAACCGTATGTTGTCCAACTCGATGCAGAACGCCGACTGGGACTTCGGTAATACTGAAATGATATCCGATTATAGGCCGGAATATACTTTTACAAACGAGTGCCAAGTATGTATATGTCTTACAAATATTAACAAAAATTGACAAAAGTTAACTTATGAAATTGGCAAAATTTGATGGAATTTATTTGTACAAACAAATGCCAAGAACGTAAATTATTAATTAAAATTGAAATTATTTAATTTGTGCACATAAAAACTTGACTAAATTTGGTGGAATTTATCTGTACTAACATGCCAAGAACGTAAATGATTTAATTTGTGCATATAAAAACTTACAAAATTTGATGGAATTTATTTGTACAAAAATGCCAAGAACGTAAATTATTTGTAAAAATTGAAATTATTTAATTTGTGCACATAAAAACGTACAAATTTTGATGGAATTTATTTGTACAAACAAGTGCCAAATATGTATATTATAAATTAGCAAAATTTGACTTGGGGAAAATTCGAAGTCATCACATACTTATGAGTTTATTATCTGGCGTGACAACCTGCAGGGTGCCGGCGGTTTCGAGGACGACGGTGCCCTGCCGGCCGACCACGCTGGGCGTCCGGGAGCGGACCACCTCCACCTGGGAGCCCACCAGCTCACTCTTGGCCAGAACCACGCCGAAGGCGGCGTTCTCCGGATCGGCGTTGCCTGGTGCTTTGGCCACGCCGTCCAGGTTGTCCCTCATGTAGCTCCGCCAGGCTTCGCGAAGGCCTTCCAGCCTGCCGTGGTCCCAGCCATCCCTCGGCAGCCTCAGCAGGCTGGCCTGGCGGCGCTCCCTCCGGGTGAGGTTCGTCTTCCTCTTCGTGCCCTGCAAAACAAGGAATTTAATCTACCAAAAATTTGTTGCCATGTTGAAGTAAGGAATGGTAAAAGTTAAACGCCTGTAATTACAATTGTTTTTAATTGCAGTTATTTTGTTTAATTGCACTTGCAACGCCGGCAGGCCCACCTTTTTCTTCTTATCGGAGCCGTGCTTTTGCAGGACGAAGTGCCAGGACATTTCTTTGTTGACGGTGCCCTTCTCGCTGCTGGGGAGCTCGCCCTTGAGGTAGCTCTTGATGTAAGCCTCGGGCTCAGGAAAGTTGGGGCCGCAGATGCCGGCGGGCAGAGCGGAGGCGAGGGTGCCTGCAACGAACAGTGAGCTTAATTTTCGTTCATGGGGTTTTGGGGAAGAGAGGCGGTCTACAAATGGCGTTTCCTGGTGCATTATTGTGGGTCTCGAGGATGAATAATAGTCGGGAAGAAGGGGGTGCTTAAACAGCACTGATTTCTTGTCGAGGCCCTACATGCCACTGGGTGTAGGGAGATGAGTGCAGGTGGGTAATAGTGTTGGGCGGTTACCTTTAACATGTTTAATTTTAGCCATTTCAGAATTCTGATTTCTTTTGTGATTATATGGGTTATATTTACAGTCAGTGTAATGCGTGAAGTTAGCCGCGTAACGTTGAGAAACAACGTTGCCAGACATATTGTGATTGCTGGTGATTGCGTTCCTTGCGTCGCCCACAGCTGATAAGATTATCTTATCAGCTGCTGCAGGTGCGCCTTATCTCGTGAGCCCGGATAGGCCTCCGCCAACGCATTCCGGGCGCCCCCGCGCCCCATCCAGTGCAAGTCTGCCCGCTCAACCCAGACGACAACGCCCTGAATATCGTGCGCACCGCAAACCTTGCCCCATCATATGACGTGAACGTCAACTTTCACTCGTCCCATGGAAAATACTGTTCAGCCGACAGCGATGGATTCCTGTAAGTAGAACACGCCCAAAACGCAGCCCCGGAGCCCCGCGCGGGGACCCCAAGCGCCGCGGCCTCCACGCGCGCGATGGGGCCCCCTCTCGCTCGAAGCGCGCCCCCTTCCCACTGCTAACCCCCCGGTTCTCGGTGTTCCCCCAGCGCTCAGCAAGGACACCCTGCAGAAGCTGCGCTCCGCCTTCTACGCTGACAAGAAGAACCTGCTCGCCCAGAACGTATGCTCCCGTGTTGACCCGTTCGATGTGTGCCTCTCGAGGAAGAAGCTCGAGGAGACGCAGCACGTCTTCAACTACAAGGTAAGTTTGTACACTGTATGATTGTACGATACTTGCTTCGTTTATATACCTGCCCAGCGCTTGAGTACGTAAATAATTTACAATGGTAAATCCGATACCTTAAAGTTTCATTGATTTACCCAACCATCTCATGTTGTACAATAGTACAGCGTTTTAATTTCAAATGCAAAGTTTATTAAATCATAATGAGATTACGATAAGGATTATTTATCTGTTGGTTAAATAATCCTTATCGCAATGCAAACATCGTCCACTGAAATTAAAACGGTGCGATAATTTAATTAGCACCCACTTATGGCACTTCACAGTTTATTAAACCGTACAGAACGGTCATTGATATTGCGATAAGGGCTATTGAAATAAGTAGATTGCGCGTTAATCCCATGTGATAAGAGCATTTATTTAATTGCGTTTGTTATTTTAACATATTATTTATTATCATATTTGTTTACTAGGATAGCATTAGCCGATGATTGAGAAATCTATAAAAATCGGTGAAACTCAACCAAGCTTTTTATTTTTCCTTTAATTCAAATATGTTTCTCCAATGGGTAACCACCGAGACTTACAATTTGATTATATTTATACAATTTCCAATTAACATGTAATTTAGTGCCCCACGCATTTGAACATTGCTTCTCGTTTATGGCCCCCTGCAGGTGGAAGAGGTGAAGCCGATGACGAACCAGAAGAGCAGCGGCCGCTGCTGGATCTTCGCCGCCCTGAACGTGATCCGGCTGCCGTTCATGAAGCACTACAACATCGAGGACTTTGAGTTCTCCCAGGGCTACCTGTTCTTCTGGGACAAGATCGAGCGGTGCCACTTCTTCCTCAACAACGTCGTCGAGGTGACCAAGAGGGGCGAGGCCGTCGATGGGCGGCTCGTCTCCTTCCTCCTCTCCGTGAGTATCCCACAAAAGACACCTTTCAACGGAATTATTTTAATAAAGTTGATGGAGGAAGCTGTTACTATGTGATGATTAATCATGATGATACAACAAATGATTATATGTGGTCGAAACTGCAGTCTGTTTAACGAAAAAATAAAGTGATAAAAAGCGTAGTAACATATTTCATTTTTATATCAGTATTATTTTACATTGCTTGTTTTCATTGTGGGCAAGATTTATTGCCAACAAATTTCCGCTCGTTCAGACTTTAATGTTTGACGTTCTAGGATCCGACCTGCGACGGAGGGCAGTGGGACATGATCGTGAACGTGATCAACAAGCACGGCCTGATGCCCAAGAAGTGCTTTCCCGAGTCGTTCAGCTGTGAGTCTAGCATGAAGATGAACAGCATCTTGAAAAGCAAGGTAGGTCATTCCGCCCCAAACGAACGCACTTACACAGGACGCCCTCCAATGGCATGACATGTGATTTGAAGCAGTAACACAGCAGAGATAAATTCACGGAAGTAATTTATTCAATTGCACTTCCTCCTCACTCATAACCTGCTACTGTCATAGTATTTCAATTGTTTTTAATAAATGAGAATGGGCCGTTGTTGCAGTCACTGTTTTGTTGCAGCTGCGCGAGTACGCCAAGGCCATCAGAGAGATGATAGTGAGCGGCTCCAGTGACTCAGACCTGCAGATGCTCATCGAGGAGCAGATGACGCACATCTTCCGCATCGTCGGAATCTGTCTGGGAATCCCAAGCGAATCCTTCACCTGGACGTACTATGACAAAAACAAGGCCTACCACACCGTGGGCCCCGTCACACCCAGGGAATTCTACGAGAACCACGTCAAGCTCCTCTTCAATGTCGATGATAAGGTCAGTGAAAACCAAACTATACAAAACTAAACTAAGACTACAAAATCTTGATGGAGGAAGCCGTTACTATGTGATTAATCATGATGATACAAAAATTAAACACGTTACTATGATTTTTATCACATTATTTTTTCGTTAAACACGACTGCAGTTTTGACCACAATTAGGTCATTCTCAAGTGATTCAAAATACAAGAATGACAGAGAAATACAAGAATACATTCTTGTATTTTGTATCACCTAATTGTGGTCGAAACCGCAGTCGTGTTTAACGAAAAAATAAAGTGATAAGAAACGTATTAACATGATTCATTTTTGTATCACTATAAAATCTACTTTATAGTCCTATATATTTAAGAAGAATGATTTATAAGAATTTATATGAATGATTATTTGGGAGGACAGTATACAGCATGTGCACCGTATGTTTGCGTTTGTTTTTAGGTGTGTCTGGTGACCGATCCGAGGCCGACGAACCCGTTTGGCAAGGCGTACACCGTCGACTGCCTCGGCAACGTGGTGGGCGGCCGCCGGTGCATCTACAACAACCAGCCCGTCGAGCTGCTCCTGGAGCTGACCAGCAAGAGCATCAAGGACGGCGAGGCCGTCTGGTTCGGGTGCGAGGTGTCCAAGCGGTTCGCCCCCAAGCAGGGCATACAGGACCTCAGCGTGTAAGCGTCTCCCCCCGTAAATAACCGGTAGACGAAGCCCCCGTGGAGGTTAATCGCAACAAATTAACCATGAAACGGAGCGGAATGTGTATTTTGTCATCGATAAGCCCTATACAGGGTGGCTTATTTTTCGTTGCTAATTTTATTAGTGTAATTGTACTTGCTTAATTAAGAAAACTTTATAATGAAAAGTTGATATATACAAGTTAGATATTTTTCCGGGAATTAGATGGGCTATGGAAAAAATTGATTTGCGCAGTTTTGTAGATCTGATTGGGTTTGCTAAGTTTCTTATTGAACTTTTTTGTATCATTAATATTTCAGCAGATATAAGCTGCACAATGGAAGATCAGCCACCCTGTATAAATATGGGCCATTCTTTAACCATTTTTTTTTTTTTACTTTTCCTTTAGGCACGATTTCCCGTTAGTTTTCGGAGTGGACATCCAGAAGACAATGACCAAGGCTGAGAGATTATTGTATGGCGAGAGCGCAATGACACACGCGATGGTGTTCACCGCCGTATCCACAAATGTGAGTCTGCTAATGTTTCACTTGTGTCTATTAATTTCTATTAATTTTATTAAAACTGGAGGCCTTTACTTCGTGATACATAAGTAAATAATGCAATTTTTACTTTGTAGGTATCACAGTTTATTTTAATACGGTGACTATAGTTTTGACCAAACAGTCGGTCATTTATTATGTCATTAATCATCATTATATTTATTATATCATAATATCATTGTATGTTTGAAAATGACCGACTGTTTGGTCGAAACTATAGTCACCGTACTAAAATAAACTGTGATACCTAAAAAGTATAAATTGCATTATTTATTTAATTTCTATTAATCTATTCACATCCCTCTTTTATTAGTTGTACCGATTCTGTGCGTATTTTGTAACGTTCTTGTTTGCACTTAAAGGCCGAAGGCGAGGTGACCAAACTGAGGGTCGAGAACTCGTGGGGTGAGGACAGAGGCGAGAAAGGCTACCTGGCGATGACTTCCGCCTGGTTCTCAGAGTTCGTCTTCGAGGTGGTTGTGGACAAGAAGTACGTGCCGTCGGGCGTGATGTCCGTGTTCCAGCAGGAGCCGATCGTGCTGCCCGCCTGGGACCCGATGGGCACCCTGGCCAAGTAGGACAGGGCACCACCGCTGCGAGCGTCCGATTCCCGAGCCCACAGCGCTCCGGGAGCGGGCGGCCGCCGCTCTGCATTTGTTTTTTTCTTTTAAAATAAATATATATATATATACGTGCGTACGGTCTCGCAGCCGATCAACGGCAGACTCGCTGTACTCGTTACCGGTACCGAAGTGCAAATATTTTATAATGTGTAGATCTGATAATTTATTCTGGGGCGCTCATACAGTGCAGCTGTCACTCACAACTTTTATTTGCCATAATTTTAAACATTTACCAGTTTATAACAAATATTTTTAATGCATTTCAAATGCCCCGTCTGTTATTGTCGGCCCCCGATCACCTCCGTCCTGTGTAGCTTCTTCTCGTACTGCAGCTTGGACCAGATGCCCTGGCACATCCTCACGAGCCGCTCGTCACGCACTAGGCTCCGGGCGGCCGCCTCGTACTCGTGCAGGATGATTCCGCGTGCCGGCCCGTACGCCCGCCGCTGGATCAGGCTGAGGCTGAAGTAGAGCCGGCAGCGGGCGGCCACCGTCGGGTCGCCCATCCTCAGGGCCAGGTGCAGCTGGTGCACGGAGATCTTGCCCGCCGTCTCCGCCATTCCGGTGAAGTAGTCGCCGAGGGCAGAGAATGCCCCGCCCAGTGTAGACAACCAAGAAAGCGTGTGGTCCAGCTCGCACTTCTCCCGCGCCAGGAGGGTCATTTTTTCATTCCTACGAATGAAAAACATTAATTAATTTCCAGTAAGCCGATTTCTATTTACTAAACATAAAATCTCACCAATTGTAATCGATTGTGTCGATTTCGCTCGTTTTCAACACAAATTTAACAGTGTTGATGTCGGGGGTGGCCGAGAATGTCCTTATAAATGCAAACCTGCAGTTCTCACAGCGCGCAACCTCTTGCAGCAAGCAATGTAACAGTATTCCGTCGATTTTAATTGTAAATTTTCTTCGGCTAGGTTTAAAATCGACTGAATTCACAGATTTCTCGACGCCCCTTGCACTCACCACTAATCCCTCGTATTTGGAGCCCCCTTGGTATACTTTTACATTAATCTGCTCCATTACAATATTCTCATAATAAATAATACGTAAGTTTGACGCCTATCAGCTGTTCAGTTGAATGTGTTCTTGAGGTTCTCTGTGCAATTATTCACGTGCTTAACAATTAACTTAACAAGCTTACAAATGATTGCCCAACTTCTGTACTGCATTAATCAGATCTTTCATTACATTCTAAAACCGTAGATTGAAGATTTAGTTGTTTCAATCACGGAAAAATATATGAACGTGACAGACATTATCCATGGAGTGGCACGAAGTTGCACCTAAACATGTTTTCATGTTTCATCTAACTAGTACCGACTATGTAATAGCTGCGGTTTCTCCTATAGTTTTCATGCTTACCCAAATCAAGAAATGGTAATTTACATTAATGGCGTTTGAAATGCAGTAAACATATAAATATATTACGATGTTTAGAATCTTATTCAGTAAGGTTTTAAATGTTATTTTGAGTATTTTAGAGTTCGCACTCTAGGTAGTTTAATAAAATGGTGCGACTATCTATCAGCAGTGCACAGTCACGTAACCAAACAAAATGTCCCTATGTAGACTAACCAGAGTCATTAAGTGTCACGCTCCGATCAATATCTTGACACTTAATGACTCTGGTTGGGCTAGAAACAGGCATGCAACTTAATTCTGGTGCAATTAATATCCCTAATCAAGGTTTGTTTTTAAGCTTATTACCGCGCTTATAGTTATAATATTTGGATAATTTACACGTACGGTGATTAGTTCTATCTATCTCCTTCGTTACTCACAGTAATTGAAGCGTTTTAAGGCAATTGAGAGATCACTGCTTCAACGAAATGGTTGCACTACAGTTTGTTCAACTTCAGGGCGCAATGTGACATTCAGGCCAGGTAACGATTCATTCTGTTGTTGATGTCCTGTGAATATTTTATAAACGTATCGTTTCATTTTAAAAGCGATTAAGTTGTTGCAGTGATCTTCAACCTTGTTCAATGCCTTTTGCGATAGAAACTCCTACGGTTTCTACGTCGATTGTGTTAGACTGTGGGATGAACAATCCCAATTACTGGATGAGATGATTGCAGGCATCGAGGAACACTACGATTCAGTGCACTCACAGACCACCAAGAGTGCACTCTTGTTGAGGATTACGTTATACAAGGAGGTGAATAATTCCCAATTTGCCAAATATTTCTGGACAGTTGGTATGTTAATTATGTTATACTGGGAGCTGAATAATTCATCATTTCCGCAGATATTTTAGGCCGGTTTCTACTTCGATTATGTTATACTGTGGGATGAATAATTCTTCATTTCCAGATATATTAGGATGGTTTCTACGTCGATTAGGTTATACTGTGGGATAAATAAATCTTCATTTGCGCAGATATTTCAAGACGGTTTCTACGTTGATTGTTATAGTGTGGGATGAATCTAAAAATAAAAGCAGATATTTTAGTACAGTTTTTATGTTGATTATGTTATACTGTGGGATGAATAATTCTTTATTTCCGCGAATATTTTAGGATGTCTAATATGTCTAATATGTTATACTGTGGGATGAATATTTCTTCATTTCGGCAGATATTTCAGGACAGTTTCTACGTCGATTATGTTATATTGTGGGATGAATCTAAAAATAATAACAGATATTTTAGGACAGTTTCTACGTCGATTATGTTATACTGTGCAATGAATAATTCTACATTTCTGCAGATATTTTAGGACAGTTAATACATCGATTGTGTTATACTGTGGGATGAATAATTATTCATTTTGGCAAATATTTTAGGACAGTTACTACATTGTATATGTTATACTGTGGGATGAAGCTAAAAATAATAGCAGATATTTTAAGACAGTTTGTACGTCGATTATGTTATACTGTTGGATGAATAATTCTTCATTTCTGCAGATATTTTAGGACGATTTATACGTTTTATATTTATAAATTGATTGATAAAGTAAACTAAACTTCAAACGGTATCTCCTGGTTATATTGTGGGATGAATTATTCTTTATTTCCTCAGATATTTTAGACGATTTCTATGTCGATTAAGTTATACTGCGGTATGAATAATTCTTCATTTCTGCAGATATTTTAGGACATTTTATACATCGATTAGATTATACTGCGGGATGAATAATTCTTCATTTCCGCAGATATTTTAGGACTGTTTACACATCGATTAGGTTATACTGCGGTATGAATAATTGTTCATTTCTGCAGATATTTTAGGACGATTTCTATGTCAATTAGGTTATACTGCGGTATGAATAATTCTTCATTTCTGCAGATATTTTAGGACGTTTTATACATCGATTAGATTATACTGCGGGATGAATAATTCTTCATTTCTGCAGATATTTTAGGACTGTTTACACATCGATTAGGTTATACTGCGGGATGAATAATTGTTCATTTCTGGAGATATTTTAGGACGATTTCTATGTCAATTAGGTTATACTGCGGTATGAATAATTCTTCATTTCTGCAGATATTTTAGGACAGTTTATACATCGATTATGTTATACTGTAGGATAAATAATGGTTCATTTCCGCAGATATTTTAGCATGATTTCTATGTTGATTAAGTTATACTGCGGGATGAATAATTCTTTATTTTTGCAGATATTTTAGGGCGGTTTCTGCGTCAATTATGTTATACTGCGGTATGAATAATTGTTCATTTCTGCAGATATTTTAGGACGATTTCTATGTCAATTAGGTTATACTGCGGTATGAATAATTCTTCATTTCTGCAGATATTTTAGGACGTTTTATACATCGATTATATTATACTGCGGGATGAATAATTCTTCATTTCCGCAGATATTTTAGGACAGTTTACACATCGATTAGGTTATACTGCGGGATGAATAATTCTTCATTTCTGCAGATATTTTAGGACGTTTTATACGTCGATTAGGTTATACTGCGGGTTGAATAATTCTTCATTTCTGCAGATATTTTAGGACTGTTTACACATCGATTAGGTTATACTGCGGGATGAATTATTGTTCATTTCTGGAGATATTTTAGGACGATTTCTATGTCAATTAGGTTATACTGCGGTATGAATAATTCTTCATTTCTGCAGATATTTTAGGACAGTTTCTATGTCAATTAGGTTATACTGCGGTATGAATTATTGTTCATTTCTGCAGATATTTTAGGACGATTTCTATGTCAATTAGGTTATACTGCGGTATGAATAATTCTTCATTTCTGCAGATATTTTAGGACGTTTTATACATCGATTAGATTATACTGCGGGATGAATAATTCTTCATTTCCACAGATATTTTAGGACAGTTTACACATCGATTAGGTTATACTGCGGGATGAATAATTGTTCATTTCTGCAGATATTTTAGGACGATTTCTATGTCAATTAGGTTATACTGCAGTATGAATTATTGTTCATTTCTGCAGATATTTTAGGACGATTTCTATGTCAATTAGATTATACTGCGGGATGAATAATTCTTCATTTCCACAGATATTTTAGGACAGTTTACACATCGATTAGGTTATACTGCGGGATGAATAATTGTTCATTTCTGCAGATATTTTAGGACGATTTCTATGTCAATTTGGTTATACTGCGGTATGAATAATTCTTCATTTCCCTAGAAATTTTAGGACGTTTTATACGTTGATTAGGTCATACTGAGGGATGAATAATTCTTCATTTCCCTGGATATTTTAGGACGTTTTATACGTCGAGTAGGTTATACTGTGGGTTGAACAATTCTTCATTTCCCTAGATATTTTAGGACGTTTTATACGTCGATTAGGATATACTGCGGGATGAATAATTCTTCATTTCTGCAGATATTTTAGGACTGTTTACACATCGATTAGTTTATACTGCGGGATGAATAATTGTTCATTTCTGGAGATATTTTAGGACGATTTCTATGTCAATTAGGTTATACTGCGGTATGAATAATTCTTCATTTCTGCAGATATTTTAGGACAGTTTCTATGTCAATTAGGTTATACTGCGGTATGAATTATTGTTCATTTCTGCAGATATTTTAGGACGATTTCTATGTCAATTAGATTATACTGCGGGATGAATAATTCTTCATTTCCACAGATATTTTAGGACAGTTTACACATCGATTAGGTTATACTGCGGGATGAATAATTGTTCATTTCTGCAGATATTTTAGGACGATTTCTATGTCAATTAGGTTATACTGCGGTATGAATTATTGTTCATTTTTGCAGATATTTTAGGACGATTTCTATGTCAATTAGGTTATACTGCGGGATGAATAATTCTTCATTTCCCTGGATATTTTAGGATGTTTTATACGTCGATTAGATCATACTGATGGATGAATAATTCTTCATTTCTGCAGATATTTTAGTACGTTATATACGTCGATTAGGTTATACTGCGGGATGAATAATTCTTCATTTCCCTAGAAATTTTAGGACGTTTTATACGTCGATTAGGTCATACTGAGGGATGAGTAATTCTTCATTTCCCTGGATATTTTAGGATGTTTTATACGTCGATTAGGTTATACTGTGGGTTGAATAATTCTTCATTTCCCTAGATATTTTAGGACGGTTTATACGTCGATTAGGATATACTGCGGGATGAATAATTCTTCATTTCCCTAGATATTTTAGGACGTTTTATACGTCGATTAGGTTATACTGCGGGATGAATAATTCTTCATTTCTGCAGATATTTTAGGACGTTTTATACGTCGATTAGGTTATACTGCGGGTTGAATAATTCTTTATTTCCCTAGATATTTTAGGACGTTTTATACGTCTATTAGGATATACTGCGGGATGAATAATTCTTCATTTCTGCAGATGTTTTAGGACGTTATATACGTCGATTAGGTTATACTGCGGGATGAATAATTCTTCATTTCTGCAGATATTTTAGGATGTTTTATACGTCGATTAGGTTATACTGCGGGTTGAATAATTCTTCATTTCCCAAGATATTTTAGGACGTTTTATACGTTGATTAGGATATACTGCGGGATGAATAATTCTTCATTTCTGTAGATATTTTAGGACGTTATATACGTCGATTAGGTTATACTGCGGGATGAATAATTCTTCATTTCCCTAGATATTTTAGGACGGTTTATACGTCGATTAGGATATACTGCGGGATGAATAATTCTTCATTTCTGCAGATATTTTAGGACGTTTTATACGTCGATTAGGTTATACTGCGGGATGAATAATTCTTCATTTCTGCAGATATTTTAGGACGTTATATACGTCGATTAGGTTATACTGCGGGATGAATAATTCTTCATTTCTGCAGATATTTTAGGACGTTTTATACGTCGATTAGGTTATACTGCGGGATGAATAATTCTTCATTTCTGCAGATATTTTAGGACGTTATATACGTCGATTAGGTTATACTGCGGGATGAATAATTCTTCATTTCTGCAGATATTTTAGGACGTTTTATACGTCGATTAGGTTATACTGCGGGTTGAATAATTCTTCATTTCCCAAGATATTTTAGGACGTTTTATACGTCGATTCGGTTATACTGCGGGATGAATAATTCATTATTTACGCAGATATTTTGGGACGATTTCTATGACGATTAGGGTGTACTGTGGGATGAATAATTCTTGAATTCCGCAGATATTTTAGGATGATTTATACGTCGATTAGGTTACAGTACGGGATGAACAATTCTTCATTTCCGCAGATATTTTAGGACGTTTTATACGTAGATTCTGTTATTCTGCGGGATGAATAATTCTTCATTTTCAGAAATTTTTCTTTGGTTGAGGTAAGTGTAAGAGCTGTCCGTAGATGATCATTTGACATTCGATATGAATATCTTATGATAAAGCTGCGCTGATGAGTCCTATAAGGACGAAACAGCTTACGTAGTTCCAGATTCTTCCCAAGTTAAAGAGCTTCAAGTGCAATTCAGGTGAGCACTAGTAGTATGAAAATTTTCGATTCAAACTGAGTGGGCAGTATAATTTCTAATTTTCGGATTTCGTACCAGGATCACAGGAGTTGAACGAGATCTTTTATTCATAGTGCCCACTCAATGTAAATCAAAAATATTCGTCTCATATTTTATAATTTTCCGTTTTCGTACCAGGATCACAGGAGGTCAAAGAGATCTTTTATTCATAGTGCCCACTCAATGTAAATCGAAAATATATGCCTACATATTCTCAATTTGCTCCTCGCAAAACTCGATATACAGGGTGATCCAAAAATTTTTAAAATATTTTCGACTCACCCTGTATATACCAATTTGCTCCTCGCAAAACTCGATATACAGGGTGATCCAAAAACTTTAAAAATATTTTCGACTCACCCTGTATATATCAAATTGCTCCTCGCAAAAATCGATATACAGGGTGTTCCAAAAAGTGAAGAATTTTGCAGCCCACGAAAATCGATATATACAGGGTGTCCACAGCCCGAATACCCGCAAAATTTAGCCTCGCGCGCGCGCGCGCGTATATATAATGTAATATAAACATATAGTATATCTATATTGCTATAAATCCAGTAGGGGTCCTACGGACCCCTACTGGATTTATAGAAAAATTTCTACCGGTCGAGCTCCAGGAGAGAAGCTTAAACGCGCGTCACATGACGTGTGCGTGTGTGTATGTGTGGGCGCACGCACGGGCGTCGCGACGCCCGCCCGCCTGACGCCTGACGCGCGTTTTTTAGGCTTCTCAGCTGGGCGGGGGGTGGGCACCTGCTAGGTACGTGGTACCTAGCAGGTGCATATTGCCCACCCCCCACATCTATACCCCTAGATACCCCCACCGATATTCTATTGTATACTATAGTATACAATATTATAGTAATCGCGAGGCAAATCGTCCCGTCTCACTTCCACTCGTTGGCCGGGTCTACTTACCTTCTCGCACTCACGGGCGCTTATCGCGAATCTGTAAGAAGAGATGATGATTCTTGTCGATGGATTTCCATGGCTCGATAGCGTAGCTCGCTGCAGCGATGGGGTGGCCCCCGATCGCTGCAGCGAACCGTGGGTTCAAATCCAGCCGGCCGAATAAAAATTGCGGCGGGTTGCGGACCGGCAGGGGTGCCGCCGGGGCTGCGATGGTGGTAGCGCCGGGGGCAGCGGCGGGAGGAAGCGATGCTGGAGCGGGGGGTGCGGCAGGCATTCGGTGGCGGGTGCCGCCGGGGCTGCGATGGTGGCAGCGCCGTGGCTGCGATGGCGGCAGCGCCGGGGAGCAGCCGGTGGCCCGGCGGGGGATGCAGGACGGGCAGCGGCCCGGAGCGGGGGCAGGGCAGCGAACCGGCGGGAGCGCCGGAAACGCCGGTGGTGGGGAAGCAGCGGAAGCGGGGGTAGCAGCGATGCGGGGGCGGAAAATTGGAAAAATTAGTGGGGATGAGATTCGGCAGCGTGGGAGGGGGGAAAGAAGATATACGAAAAACAGGCAATCTTTTACAATTTTTTATTCAATCAAAATTTTTACAAGTCAAATATGTTTCTAGTGGAGGCGCCGGGTAAAGGGACTTGTAAAAATTTACCTGGAATAACTGCCCGAAAATGTGGAATCTAGTGGAGGCGCCGGGTAAAGGGACTTGTAAAAATTTACCACTGAGAACTGCCCGAAAATGTTAATGCCCTGTTATTCATATCTCCCTTTCTAGAATCCCTATCTAACTTTAGTGAAGGCACCAGGTAGAGGCACCGGGTAGAAAGAAAACTAGAAAACTTCTAGTATCCCGTATCTCTATTTAACTAGTGGCACTGGGTAGAGGGACTTGGTCATTTAACGAGGGCCCGAAAGAAAACGCACACATATTAAGTTATACACTATATATTTTATAAACTCCTTTATTTACACAAGTTTTACTTTGTTTATTACATATAATTTATTCAGGCGTATTGCGTATCGAAGAACATTAACATCGATTAGATTATGCTTAAGGTAATAAAGTATATAATTTGGTGTAGTGCGTATCAAACAACGTTAGCAGTAAAGTGTACGTTAGCCGACAGCATGACAGTCAACTGTTACTGTTGTACGTTGTTTGATCCGCAATACACCTAATCATATACTTTATTACCTTAAGTATTATCTAATCGATGATGTACAGCCATGAGAATGTCTCGGTTCGTAAGACCGAACAGTCCGCTATCCTCGTCTCTAACAGTGCAGGACAAGACATACGTACAAGGACAGTGGACTGCTCACTCTTACAGAATTACAGGCATTCCGATGCCTTTGGCCTCGGGTACGATGCGAGCGGTAAGAGGCGGCGAATATTAATGGCTAGAAGCAGCAGTGAGCGATAAGTGTGAAGCGTACAGATTTTTCCAGCATGCTGTATTCAAATCGTGAACATAACGATTGTTTGTCGCTCACCGCAGCCGCTTGTATTGTACCAAAGGCCTTAGATACCGTCCTAAGATACCTGGGGAAATGAATTTTATTCAGTTCGGTACAACCTAGCCTCAAATACATATAAACGATCTTTATTTAGCTACAATGTTTATAAGGGTGCGATTAAAGGGTATAATGTTTATTGGAGTAAGATTTAATTAGGTTACAATCTTTATTTAGGCAAGATATTTATGGCACGACGATCTATCGATGTACTATATCCATCGATGGCCTCGGGTACGATGCAAGCAATGAGCGGCCGTGAATATTAAAGGGGGCTAGGAGCAGCAGTGAGCGACAAGTGTAAAGCTTGAATTGTACCCAAGGCCTTACATACCGTCCTAAAATACCTGTGCAAATGAATTTTATTCAGTACGGTACAACCTAGCCTCAAATACATATAAACGATCTTTATTTAGCTACAATGTTTATAAGGGTGCGATTAAAGGGTATAATGTTTATTGCATTAAGATTTAATTGTGTTACAATCTTTATTTATGCAAGATATTTATGGCGCGACGATCTATCGATGGCCTCGGGTACGATGCAAGCGATGAGCGGCCGTGAATATTAAAGGGGGCTAGGAGCAGCAGTGAGCGACAAGTGTAAAGCTTGAATTGTACCCAAGGCCTTACATACCGTCCTAAAATACCTGTGCAAATGAATTTTATTCAGTACGGTACAACCTAGCCTCAAATACATATAAACGATCTTTATTTAGCTACAATGTTTATAAGGGTGCGATTAAAGGGTATAATGTTTATTGCATTAAGATTTAATTGTGTTACAATCTTTATTTATGCAAGATATTTATGGCGCGACGATCTATCGATGGCCTCGGGTACGATGCAAGCGATGAGCGGCCGTGAATATTAAAGGGGGCTAGGAGCAGCAGTGAGCGACAAGTGTAAAGCTTGAATTGTACCAAAGGCCTTACATACCGTCCTAAAATACCTGTGGAAATGAATTTTATTCAGTTCGGTACAACCTGGCCTTAAATACATATAAACGATCTTTATTTAGCTACAATGTTTATAAGGGTGCGATTAAAGGGTATAATGTTTATTGGATTAAAATTTAATTGGGACACAATCTTTATTTAGGCAAGGTATTTATGGCGCGACGATCTATCGATGGCCTCGGGTACGATGCAAGCGGTGGGAGGCCGCGAATATTAAAGGGCTAGGAGCAGCGGTGTAGTAGCAGCAGTTTTTCCAGCACGCGCATTCAAATTATGAACAAAACGCTTGTTTTGTCGGTCACTTGCGCCGCTTACGGCTTGAATCGTACCCTAAGCCTTACATGCGGTTCTAATATACTTGTGAAAATGAATTTTATTCAGTGCGGTACAACCTAACCTTAAATACACATAAATATTGTCGCTAAATAAAGATCGTTTGTAAGTATACGATCTTTACTGGGTGACAACCCTTATTGCACCACCTTTATTCAGATACGATGTCTATTGGACAATCTTAAAGGCCGAATCATTGATTTATACACGACGCAACAATGCTATCGCTACGGGCATTTTCAACAGCGTTTAATGCACGTTGAAAATGCCTACAGCGATAGCATTGTCACAGCGTAGCATTGCCATGTAAGGAATCTATGAATCTGCCTTAACAAAACTACGATTTATATTCGGGTGCGAAAACCTAACCTAAACGATCTTTATTTGGCTAGAATATTTATGGGGTACGATTTTATATTTATTCGGTTACAACCTTTATTGCGCTGCTATCTTTATTTGGGTATGATGTTTATTGGACTACGATTTAATTGGGCTACAATTTCGATTCGGGTACGATATTTATAGCGTTACGTCTATATTCGGGTACGAACTTTATTGCGCTACGATCATTTTAGAGCAACGATATTTATTGACCTAGGACCCCACATGGAGTCTTTCGCATTTTATTTAATACAAATGCAAATCGTCGTGGTAACTCAGTAGGTTGTACAGCCATGGACGATAAGAATGACGCGCTTGTCCATCCGAGCAGTTTGCTATACTTGTCTGGTCCCGTACAGTAGGGGCACGGGGTAGACAAGGATAGAATATTGTTCGGACGGACGGACACGTCATTCAGAGAGTCCGTGGCTGTACACCCAAAAACTTCGCTTTTGCTTTATTGCACATTCGTGATCAATATAGTCTACTGCACAAACTTCACAGGGTAGTTTGTGTAGTTGACCGAATTGATAACGATACTGCAATAAACCAAAAAGTTTGTTTTTGTACGTACGCAAGCGGAAGCAGCGTCAGTATTCAGTATGGCAGGATTAATCGGCATCGCCAGGATTAGCGCAAGCAGCATCAGTTAAGGCTGGCGAATGTTGTCATCATTGCCAGGATTAACGCAAGCTCAAATCAGCATCGCCAGGAAATCATCATAAGCTGGATTGCCACATAATCCTTTAGATACCGATACAAATACTATCATATGAATACTGTACTACGATTTCAAAAAACATTCTCATTCTTAATCTTGCAATTTAAAATTTAATCTGAATCTTCGCAATTTAATTGCAATAAAAGTTATAAAACTTTAAATGATAAGCCAATTAATTCTATAAAAATATAATAAAAAGTGCTTTCAGTTTAACGTTGCATCCGATGCCGTAATTGAAATACGACGCCCAACCCTTCCCACCAGAAATCAGACGATATCACAAGCATACGAATCACAAGCGTACGAAACACCAGCACACAGAGACAAATCATAGAAATCAATGCACACACACCAAACTAAAAAAGAGCTAAAAGCGGCGGCCGCCTTTTTATCCCTATCTGACTATTTAGGCAAAATGATGCAACGTTAACGTTTTGGCACTTTCTACTATTGCTATAATGACCTGAATGATCATTTAATTGAAATGAAAATCAATCAGTAGATTAAGAATGTAATCATTTTGAAACCGTTACCACCTTTAAACCTATACTATACTATACTAATGGTTAAATGCTATAGCCAGTGGAGTAGTTAAATAGTAATGCAATATATTGAAACAAATCTTAAAATGCTGTTCAGGCTCTCTGCACTCCTCTTAAACACAAGTGAATCGCACTTACCAATAACTACTCCACGGATAATTCATAAATTACACAATTTATTTAAAAAATTGATTAAAAAAAAAATATGGATTAAAAAATTTGCTTGGGTTCAAGAAAAAATTGATTAAAAATTAAATTTGATAAAAAAATTGACTTGGCTTAAAAAAAATCGGGCAAAAGATTGACTAAGGTAAAAAAAAATGATTAAAAAAAAAAAACACTGAGGAATTCTAAACATTAGGACCGAATCTAAAACTCTAAATCCTTAAATCACGATTCTCAAAGCGGTATTTTTGCCAATTCATTAATAATAATTATATATCTATGTATATATATACTAGATGTATAATCACAATCTGGAATGAAATGAAAAATATTTCGACTAAATTCAAAATCGGAGCCTATAGCGCTTGAAATCTATCCTCGGAGGCTCCGAGTGAAGCAAAGCATGGTTTTAATTCCGCGATACGTAACGAGAATATCTGTTATTGTGATAGCAAATTGTGTGAAAGGAGGCTGTCCTGTGAGTGTCCAGAGTAAAGCAAAGCAGTAACTTTTGCAACTTTTTGAAATGATGAATCCGTAACGAGAATATCTGCCTTCCCTGTGAA
This sequence comes from Othius punctulatus, assembly GCA_951805005.1. Classification (NCBI taxonomy): domain Eukaryota; kingdom Metazoa; phylum Arthropoda; class Insecta; order Coleoptera; family Staphylinidae; genus Othius; species Othius punctulatus. The sequence goes on from OX638146.1 coordinate 695,573, forward strand.
CAACGGCACGTCTTTGCGATCGCTTCAGAAGGACTGGCAAATCATCATCTCTTCACCAGTAAAAACAGCCGAATCGATATCCCTTGACACACCAGTCCGGTTAGATAGCTGGACAAGCCCCAGCTGGGGCCAAGTATTGGTTACGTTAGTGCGGTGAAATGAACTGGTGGAGAGATGAATGATCTGAAGCACGGCGCGGTACCCAATTATTTTAAACAATTATTTCTATCGTGGTCAGTCTCTGTACCTTTAGATTAGATAACTGAAGATAACAATTGGGCAGTTTGTACAAACTGCACAAGCATATTACTCGGAAACACAGAGGAACATTTACTTAAAGTACCTACGCAAATAATTTTAAAATCGGAGCAAATAGCGCTTGGAGAATCTTAAAAAATATTTAAATGTACCAAGTCACATTACGAATCAAATATTCAAACCTCGATAACCCTTGCAAAATACAATTGAATTCGTATTAAAAAGTAAGGTCAAACGATTGACTAAATGTGGAATTTAATATGATTCAAGACTAGACAATTTTGAAATTGTCTGAAGCATGAAAAGTGATATGGTTGGACAACCATTAATCAAAATCGGATAAGCAAATTTGGAATCTTAAAATCACATCAGGGTTATTGACATTTGAATAAATAAAAATTATATTTGGGACGGGATAGGAATCAATTTTTTAAATATTATTGCGTCATCAAAACATTACTACATACAGGCATGCCCCCAAGTTACGTAACTATAGAGTTCTGTAAACTTTTAAATAACTTGAATTTTAAGTTAGTCAAATTTGTAAATTGCATAAGTACAACTTTATATAAAAAAAAATATATATATATATATATATATATATATTATGAACAAATATAAAAACAAAGGCCGTGTTTGAGGTGTATGGTTATGAAGAGAAATGCAGTTTTCTGGCAATTTCCACCCTTAATACGTAAGTGCAAATTACAAAATTCGTTGGTTACGCAAGTTTGGGGATACCTACACTTAAAATTATTTAAATCTATTAATAAATTACTTATCCACAAAATCTAATTCATGTAATCAAGTATCTCTGTATTATGAATTATCTCTTATTATCTCTATATTATGAATTATATCTATATATAATTAGTTTCTGTGGATAAGTTTCGAGCTACAACCAAGTAATAAACAAAGAATTGTCTATTTATCTATAACTAATTAATTAGTATTGCATGGAAATTTCAAGAACACTTAATGCAATGTATGAATGTAATACTAAAATAGTTTATCACTTGGTTACAGCTAAACTATTTTCTAAAGTCTCCTCAGCGATGTTCTTGATCCGATGTCTTCCATCCAAAGTCATCTAGGTTCCCACGCTGTTCAAGATCCGAGTGGATCGTAATCAGAAGTTGAAGTAGTGTCATCGTAGTCATCCACCTGCAGATATTCTGGTGCCAGCAAAAGCCCATTAGCTAAAAATACAATAAATTTTAGATTGCGAAAATGTTAAGAATATAAATCCTTTCACTGCTAGTATCAAACAAATATTAATAAACCATACCAAGGTATTGCCTAAACCAGTGGTTCCCAAAGTGTGCGTCGGGGCACCCTGGAGAGCCGTTTTTCCAGGGGTGCCGCAGAATATTGCAAAAGGTTTATAATTAAGTTGAATAAACTAATAGAAAAATTAACCCGGGTATTTTGCAGACTGACATCATTTACAATGAGTTGGCTTTCAATAATACTAAATAACATATTTAAAAGATCCATTACAGTTAGTCATGATATAACTTAGAGAAGGTTTGGAAAAACCTTAGTTCAAAAAGGGCGCTGTGAGCGGAAAAAGTTTCGAAACCACTGGCCTAAACTATTTATACAGAGTTACGGTTTGTCTAGAGTAAATACAATACAATTCATGCTGCTACGAAATGAATAAATATCATTCAAATAGTAAAAGGATTTATAAATTTTGTTTCGTTTAATGCAATATATCACTGAATGAAAATGTTATTCATAATGGACAAGTTTAAACCGGAATTCTTAAACAAAATTAATGCTGTGTTACTTTAAGTAAATTTTATGTGAATAAATATATTACAATTAATTCTAAATGCCGTAAACATATTGCATTAATGGATTAATTAATGGTTTAATTAGCAAAAATAGCATAAATGATTAATACTAACTACAAGTTATTTTATATTGTGAAACTTTCAGTAAATTTAAGATGTCATGACATAATAATTTTTCGTAGATACAGACTGTTAAAGAAAGTCATGTCAACTTTAATGCTGGATACTATTAAATGACACTGTTCAAGCTGCAAATCGAATATGTTTTGCAGCGTTGCAGAAATGTTTTCTAAGATACAAGCAAATAATATAACCAGAATTTTTAAAATGTGATTTCTTGTCATAACTTTGTTGTTGGAAGAGTTGACACCGCTTTCTTGAATGCTCTGTAACTTGCCGTCCAAAATTATAAGTGATTAAAAAATATATTTGTAACATCCTCATTATTAGCCTTCTTGTGACCGATCTGCTTAAACATTTTTTCAACCAAGTCGTTGACAGCTCCTGTGTGATTGCAAATTTGAGGAAAATACAAATAATTTACCTTTTATATCCGAAGCTCTTTCTGGATAGAACTGCAACTTTCCATCTGGTAAGCTGTTGGTTAACATTGATGTACTTCAACTTCGGGAGGAAAGGGTCGAGTCCCGTCTACACTGCAATTACCAGTTCGGTGTCTAGTTCTTCGTAAGTTTGTTGCAATTCCATATGAAGAGCCCTAAAATAAAACAAACATATTAAAATTCTTGTCTTTTCAAATTGGTTTAGGTGTAAGACCTGCAAAATATCAAAATCCTAACTCAATTAGTAACTGAGCTATAGAAAACGGGAGGTGAAATGACGGACCCTGTATGTATTGCATTAATACTAACAACAAGTTATGTAGTGTTGTGAATACTTGACGAAGATTTTAGCTATCATGAAATAATAACGTAAAATAAAATTATTTTTCCTATATAACTTGACGTCCAAAATCACAAATGATTATAAAAATATATTTGTAATATCGTCATTATTAGACTTATTGTGACCAATATGCATAAACACATTAATTGAACCAAGTCGGTTGACAGCTCCTATGTGCTTGCACATTTGAGGAAAATAACTTACCGTTTATATCTGCAGGTCTTTCGAGGATCCGACTGCAATTCTTCATCTGCCAAGATGCGGGTTCTTTGATGTACTTCAACTTCGGCAGGAAAGGGCGGAGTCCTGTCTGCATTGCAGCTACCAGTCAGTCCTGTGTCTTGTTCCTCCAAAGTTGGTGGTAATCAGAAGTTCTTCACCGTCATCTCGGAATTGCATGGATCATGAAAACAGAAAAGAGGTGTACAAAAAGTGAACCGTATGTACGAGGATTATTAAGAACTACCAAAACAACTAACTAATCAACATACACAACTTCAGATTTCTGTCCAATTTCATTTATGCGTGACCACAAGTACTGGTATGTCTATAATTTACTAATTACGTTAGCAAAGTTACTTTTGCAACTTTTGCACTTTTGTGCCTTTTGCACTTTTTCAAATATTGAATCCGTAACGAGAATATCTGCCTTCCCTGTGAACAACGGCACCTCTTTGCGATCGCTTCAGAAGGAGTGGCAAATCATCATCTCTTCATCAGTAAAAACAGCCGAATCGATATCCCTTGAGACACCAGTCCGGTTAGATAGCTGGACAAGCCCCAGCTGGGCCCAAGTATTGGTTACGTTAGTGCGGTTGAAATGAACTAGTGGAGAGATGAATGATCTGAAGCACGGCACGGTACCCGATCATTTTAAACAATTATTTCTATCTTGGTCCGTCTCTGTACCTTTAGATTAGATAACTGAAGATAACAATTGGGTAGAAACTACTGAGAAGCAGTAAAAAACTTAAGACATACAAGAATTTGTGGTTAACTAACTTATAGCTAAATACATATAAAACAAAAAAACATTTGAAGTGCGCTTTACCCCCAAGTTGACTAAAATGAATACATCCTATAACCTAATCTAGTATATTGAATACTGCACCCCCCATCTAAACTGTAAGTTCACTGTATTAACAATTGATAAGCGCGTGAATCTATGCTTAACAGGTGGCTAGTCTATTAAGCGACAAATTAAATTTAAACTTACAAGAACAATCAATCTCATTATTATACTGGCTCATATAATAACAAAACATCTAGTTTATATTGAATTAGTTGTCCAGCTTCTCTTTCTGTATAATTATTAACTCATTCAATCATTAAATTGAATAAATGAATGCAATTTAGAATTTTGAGAACCATCGGCACAGCAATTTAAAAATTGCTTTCCACGATTTAATTCCGTGTTAAATTGAACCAACACAGTTTTTTTTTTGACAAAAAATTTAATAATACATTCCAACACTTGGCTAGGGTGAAAGATATATTATTAAAAACAAAAAACATGGAAAAATTAACACTCCATGAAAACTAATTGAAAAATTGAAATTTTGAATGCATAATAATGAATGCATTATATTTCTGTGCTTTGTTAATTGTTTATAATGTTTATTGATAAAGTAACACATGCAAGCTAGGTCTAATCAATAATGTGTTACTTACATTGATTTGGTAGATAATTAAAAGCGTCAATGACAATTCAATTTAAATGAATTGTTGGTTATTGAATATTTATTAGTCTATTAATTATTCGTAAAATTCATTTGTACTATTAATACAATTACAACATTTCGAATTACGAGTTCCTAATATGATTAACTGTGACACATTACTGCTTTGAAATATTGCAGTAAGACAAGTTTTGTTATACAAACTAAACAATTTAAAAAAGTAAAAAAATTATAAAAATATAACGCGTAATGACTGTGATTTATAAATTCTTGCACATATTAATTGATATTTGATTAGATTATTGGCAATGAATTGGTTCATATAAATTGATCAACAACTTTTATTCCCACTATGGAAAATATTTTATCAATGAGAAATGCGTTTACATACATGTTACATAAACAAGATGAACTTGTTTCCTAGACGGGTCGAATATAATAAGCGCAGGAGTAAGCTAATATCAAATATAATATCAAAGACATGCGTCTAAGAAAATCCCACCCCATCAACCAATTTCAGACGAAATTGTACCTGCACCTATGATATCATTAAGATATCAGAACCTAAAAACCAGCAACTGGTTCAATTTCAGACGAAATTGTACCTACACCTATGATATCATTAAGATATCAGAACCTACAAACCAGCAACTGGTTCTATCATATATACATAACAACAAGCATACACACCAAGGAGTCTTCTGAAAGACAAATTAAGCAAGTAAATTGCTATAGTGTTAAACAACGCTAAAGTCGGCGGCCGCCTTTTTCCTAATTAACAATCAGTCTCAACATCAACACTCACACAATACCTAAAGTCTATTCGACATGTATCACGAATGTATAATCGCATTTCTCATTGTATTTATGACACCTAGTCATGTGGCAAGAATATGATTATTTAAAATAATTGCATTGTATAAGTTGCATTTGAAAATATGTCTAAAAACTAGATAATTTTTGAGGGGTAGTTTAACATGGCAAGTTAAATCTACTTCTAATCTAAAATCGATTCTACTTTAAATGGATGTTTTTTAATATGAACCGACTAATAACCAATAAACCCAAAAACTTGACAATAAAACATTAATTTGGGCAAATTATTATGCAATGCTGTGAGTTTCCGAGTGAAGCAAAGCAGTAACTTTTGCAACTTTTGTACTTTTTGAAATGTTGAATCCGTAACGAGAATATCTGCCTTCCCTGTGAACAACGGCACCTCTTTGCGATCGCTTCAGAAGGACTGGCAAATCATCATCTCTTCATCAGTAAAAACAGCCGAATCGATATCGGTGAAATGAACTAGTTCAGAGATGAATGATCTGAAGCACGGCACGGTACCCAATCATTTTAAACAATTATTTCTATCTTGGTCTGTCTCTGTACCTTTAGATTAGATAACTGAAGATAACAATTGGGTAGTACAAACTGCGCAAGCATATTACTCGGAAACAGAGAGGAGCATATGTATATATAAAATAATAAGATATATGACAGAGGCGTCATATATTTAATGTGAGTAATATTAATAAATGCAAGAATTGTATAATGTGGTTCTTTGTTATAATAATTAAAAGGAAATAAACTTACAAACGAATTTTAATAACAACTAAATGATTAATAACTTGTGATTAAGGTTCACAATAGAACAAAATGTATGAATGTCAACAGCCAAGCAAGTTTGAAGCAAATAAAAATGAACTGTTGACTAAAACACATTAGTGCGAATACAAAATGTGCAATTATGTCGTTAACGCCAATAATAATCTTTATGTGAAATTATTTAATTGAAGTGTACAAAATAAACAAACAAATAAGCACAGATTAATAAAAAAATTAAAGTGAAACTGAGCGCCGAGTTCTGGCATTAAAAGGAGTAAATTTTTACATGTTGTCAGCGCAATCATTTGCGCTTTAAATGAAAGTTAAATTCATTAAATCGTAGATCATTATTTCTACAAGCTGGGTTTCAACCAGCAACGCCTGGAATTTAATCCAGCTTTATCCATCTTCATGATTGCAGAATTAACTTTAATAATCAATAAATTTCTGCATCGACAGCTCTCACAACTCTACTGTTTACTCAAAGAGTATCGAGTATTGATATTAATTGAAAGCAATGCGCAAAATTGAATGAAATAATACGTACGCAGAAAATTAATTTCCCAAACTGGATTCGCACCAGCTATCTCTAGATAACAAATCTAGTATTCTACCATCTTCATAGCCGAGAAATTAATCGAATGCCTTCTCAAAATTTCAATATATACTCGTAATTGATCAATAAAGTTTAAATTATGAAAATTTTATGAGGTTACGACTTTGTTCAAAAGTTGATCAATTGTTTCATAGTGACCTACAAAAATTGTGTGAAAGGAGGCTGTCCTGTGAGTGTCCGAGTAAAGCAAAGCAGTAACTTTTGCAACTTTTGCAACTTTAGCGCCTTTTGCACTTTTTTAAATGTTGAATCCGTAACGAGAATATCTGCCTTCCCTGTGAACAACGGCACTTCTTTGCGATCGCTTCAGAAGGAGTGGCAAATCATCATCTCTTCATCAGTAAAAACAGCCGAATCGATATCCCTTGAGACACCAGTCCGGTTAGATAGCTGGACAAGCCCCAGCTGGGCCCAAGTATTGGTTACGTTAGTGCGGTTGAAATGAACCAGTGGAGAGATGAATGATCTGAAGCACGGCACGGTACCCGATCATTTTAAACAATTATTTCTATCTTGGTCTGTCTCTGTACCTTTAGATTAGATAACTGAAGATAACAATTGGGTAGTTTGTACAAACTGCACAAGCATATTACTCGGACACACAGAGAGGAACATTTACTTAAAGTACCTACGCAAACTATCTTAAACACTATAGGCTATCCTCCAAGGCTCTGAGTGAAGCAAAACGGTAAGTGTTCCAAGTAAAATACATGATATGCGACCCAATTAAATTAATAATTATTTCTAATCGTGGTCCGTCTCTGTACCGTTAGATTAGATAAATTAAGAAATTGGGTGATTATTGGTGCAGAAAAAATGAAGCTCAGAGCTCAGAGGAATATTTACTTAAAGTACCTACGCAAATAATTTAAAACAAAACTGATCAGAAGTCTGATATCGTGTATATTGTTTCATTTAAAAGCGCGCTTACTAATATGACTACAAAAGCAATTATTGTCCATTGAATTTGATTTGGACACTGGTAGATTTTTGAACCAACAATTAAAATATTGACGCTCCAAATGTTTCTAGTTATGAATAATGCTTGTAAATTGCAGAACAAAAATTATTGTATTGGTATAAATATTTACCAATAATTAGTAATTCCAGGCCAATTTCTTGACTGCTGGATGAATGTTTGAAACTAAACTTGGATACAATCAGTTTTCTCGGAGACAAAATATTATACAGCATTATTCATAACTAGTTGCAGTTATTAGAAATGAAAATGCCTACCTTTAGAATCCGATGGCAGTCTTGAAGATCGTTGATGAGAAATTGGCTCCGATGACGATTTCTGCAGTGTCGGCAGTACTAGAAGGCTGCATATAATTTTGTCTCTCAATGATGTTCCATTTACCAATTCAACGAAGCAATTATTCTTTCCTAAAACATGAACACCTATTAAAATAGTGAAATATTACAAGAATCGCTGATGTCAGAAACGGCAAAGTCCACTTTTGGTTGAATTATACATAGAATGGCGCATAAAAGTTGTACTTCTTTCGATTAAGTGCAAAAACAACCTTATTCTATTATTTAAAAGGTGTATTGGACCCTCTGAAAATACCAACTGAGAGCAGAATCAATCTCAGTTTGTGACTAATTAATTCAAAACTAGATGTGTGACTTGAGTTGTTTCTGAAATATGCGATTCAATGTGTATGCTAAAGTTTTAATGTTACTCGTTTATGACAAAAAATTAATAAATGCTATTCGTTATCAATCAATCTTTTGATCAATCTTAATAGAATACAAATAAAATTGAAGCGTTTCAATTGCAACATTTATGCATGCACAATTAAAATAAACAACTGTTTAAATATTGCCTCCGATTAAATTTCATTTGGATATAAATAAAGTTTATAAACGAAAATTTAAAAATATCGACGCACTAATTAATAGTTTTGAATAATGTCATTCAATTGAAAACAAATTATTTTTAATACAAAAAACTTGTGAAATTTAACATTATTCATAACTAGATGTGAAGTATAAAAATTCCTACCTTATAATTCCTTCGAGGATTTGCAAAACTGTGAAGCCACAGTTTTTCGGTGAAGTCACCATCGGAGACGATCGCTGCTTCTCGCCAGGTAAACAATTTCACGTCTGTACTGCGTTGCATTAACAGACAGTCCATTTATCAATTCAACGAAGGTATTTGTTGTTCTGAAATATTAAAAATTATATAAACAGCGAGATATGTATGGTTGTTTTTTGGAAGCAAATTGAAAATTTTTAAATAAATTTATTAGCAATGCAAATTTTAAAAGTCTGCACAGTGTTAGAAATTATGTTAGATAATTATTGTTCAAAGCAATTTTGTAGGTATGCAAATTAATAAATAAGCAGCAATATACATGTTTATTTGGACGTTACGGATGCGACCGTGCAGTTATTTGTTAGTATCGATGGCTCAATATATTTTGTACCATCGATACTTTCAAATTTATATGTAACATAATTTGTACGTCCGTAACGCCAAGCCTGAAAAAATATTTGGTCGCATCAATTCAGATACATAACTGCGGTGGGTTCTACCAAGTTAATCTGGTCTCACCTATAATTGGAAGATTCCAACAACTACTGTTTGTATGCGATCTTAGTCATCGCCCACATGATAACTGGTGCAAGCCCGGCTCAATTTAGGAATCGGATTTTAATTGAATTAATGAATTATATACCGTTGCGGTCAGAGTACACACCACTAGAATTATTTTAACACCAATAATGCAAAATTCACTTCAACAAATCAGGTTTCTATGTTTTCGTTTGATTATCAGATCGTAATTAATGTAACGTTTCAAGACAACAGCAAAATTGATGGTAAAAATTAATTTGTTATTAAAATGTTGCAAATTATTATTATTGTTATATTTAAATAACGGGTAGTTAAATAAATTTTCATGCGTTTCCGAATGTTGAATGGTGTATTGTTCGATACAGCATTCAACATTCGGAAATGCATTCAGTGCATGTGCAGCAATATCAACACAGTAATTAATAGTTTTGAATAATGTTTGTTGATTAATAAAGAACAAGTTATTTGTAATACAAAAACATTATTCATAACGAAATGTGATACTTATATAAAAATTCCTACCTTATAGTTCCTTCGACGATTTCGGTTCGGTGAAGTTACCATCGGAGACGATTTCTGTTCCTCGCAGGTATAAACGGACTCACATTTACCAAATTTCAACGGAGGTATTCGCTGGTCTGAAATGTTAAAAATTATTTTAACAGTGACATACGTTTGGTTGTTTTTTAGGAAGCATTTTTAAATTAAATTTGGTAAAAATTTGCAAGTAATGAGACTAATTTTAAATGAATTTTTAACAATAAAAGTTTTAAAAATCTGTATGAAAAATAAGAAATTATGTTGGATAAGTGGGTATTAATCATATTAATGTTCTTGTGATTTTGAGTGCAAATTTTTATAAACAATACAAATGTAATTTATTATTAAATACATTTTATTGCATTTCTAATGTTGCGCCATTGGGAGGCTTTATTTAATAGATTTATATTAAGGAGTTTAACAATGATGTGAGGAATGTTTTCAAAGCAGATTGAAATAAGATGTATCACTTTTTTGCCTAGCTAAAGGAGTCCATTGTGTAGCACAATGGGTTCGCTGTGGATAGGAAACATAGCGATTTCTCGAATATTCCGCGTTCATTTAATTAGATTTTAAGCCAATTTTGGGGTAATTAGAAAAGGTTTTCAAATAGGATGTGTGAAATTATGATAATTGGAAATGTGGAGTGATTTTATGCACCAAAAAAGTGCAGAAAACCACGCAGATTTCGCAAAAAAATCAATTGCAATTACCTAAACATCTTCCAGACGAATTCGTGTCTTCTGTGAAAATTTGGGGGCTCAATTGGGTGCGTGGGCGGCGATTGGGGGGGCGACTTCGAGTTTCCAGTGGATTTCGCAAGTCGGAATGTTGAAACACATCGCAGCAATCGTTCTGAAACAGTAAATGATTAATTAGTAACTTCGTTAATTGATTTCGTTGTGAATAATTCACCTAGCAAGTGCGAGGTGTTTGTGCGTTGAAGATTCACAGGCGACTGCTCTGTTCTCTCAACGCCCCGCTTTCCGCTCGGGCGACTCTAAGGTCAGTTTTTTGGGAAGAGCCTTGGCCGGGCCGGGCGAGAGCACAATGCTGGCCAGCTGCCTGCAAGAACCCGTAAAATTTTATGCGGTAAAAAATGTAACACGTATAAAATAAAATATATACATTAATTAATAAACTTCGAACAGACTCAAAATTGTGTTATATCTGCATATATTTTTAAACAAATCATTTGGAAGATTCACTAGTGCCCATCAGTATTATTGTTGATATTTTACAATTGTAACGTGAATATGGCTATGCTGGCAATATGGTCAATTGCCTTTATCTCAGCAACTTATATTCTTACCTTGATTTTCTTTAATTTAATTAATTCATGTTTTGTACAATTCTTCAGCAAATTTGAGATTGATTATGCTTTAAATAAGTGAGAAACTCGAATATATAACTTTCAGATTTAACCAAATATGAATTATCAATTACTGAAATTTCTGAAAATTTATTTATTGCATATTAACTAACAGACATCTGTTCAGTATTCCTGAAGCTAACTTTCATGAAAATTTGACCAAGTTTCAGTATTAAATAAGTGAGAAAATTGACACTATAACTTTATGCAATGACAAGTATGAATTAGTCAATACTGAAATTTCTGAAAATTTATTTATTGCATATTAATTAACAGACATCTGTTCAGTATTCCTGAAGCTAACTTTCATGAAAATTTGAGAAAGTTTCAGTATTAAATAAGTGAGAAAATTGACACTATAACTTTATGCAATGACAAGTATGAATTAGTCAATACTGAAATTTCTGAAAATTTATTTATTGCATATTAATTAACAGACATCTGTTCAGTATTCCTGAAGCTAACTTTCATGAAAATTTGACCAAGTTTCAGTATTAAATAAGTGAGAAAATTGACACTATAACTTTATGCAATGACAAGTATGAATTAGTCAATACTGAAATTTCTGAAAATTTATTTATTGCATATTAACTAACAGAAATCTGTTCAGTATTCCTGAAGCTAACTTTCATGAAAATTTGAGAAAGTTTCAGTATTAAATAAGTGAGAAAATTGACACTATAACTTTATGCAATGACAAGTATGAATTAGTCAATACTGAAATTTCTGAAAATTTATTTATTGCATATTAATTAACAGACATCTGTTCAGTATTCCTGAAGCTAACTTTCATGAAAATTTGACCAAGTTTCAGTATTAAATAAGTGAGAAAATTGACACTATAACTTTATGCAATGACAAGTATGAATTAGTCAATACTGAAATTTCTGAAAATTTATTTATTGCATATTAACTAACAGACATCTGTTCAGTATTCCTGAAGCTAACTTTCATGAAAATTTGGCCAAGTTTCAGTATTAAATAAGTGAGAAAATTGACACTATAACTTTATGCAATGACAAGTATGAATTAGTCAATACTGAAATTTCTGAAAATTTATTTATTGCATATTAATTAACAGACATCTGTTCAGTATTCCTGAAGCTAACTTTCATGAAAATTTGACCAAGTTTCAGTATTAAATAAGTGAGAAAATTGACACTATAACTTTATGCAATGACAAGTATGAATTAGTCAATACTGAAATTTCTGAAAATTTATTTATTGCATATTAACTAACAGAAATCTGTTCAGTATTCCTGAAGCTAACTTTCATGAAAATTTGAGAAAGTTTCAGTATTAAATAAGTGAGAAAATTGACACTATAACTTTATGCAATGACAAGTATGAATTAGTCAATACTGAAATTTCTGAAAATTTATTTATTGCATATTAATTAACAGACATCTGTTCAGTATTCCTGAAGCTAACTTTCATGAAAATTTGACCAAGTTTCAGTATTAAATAAGTGAGAAAATTGACACTATAACTTTATGCAATGACAAGTATGAATTAGTCAATACTGAAATTTCTGAAAATTTATTTATTGCATATTAATTAACAGACATCTGTTCAGTATTCCTGAAGCTAACTTTCATGAAAATTTGAGAAAGTTTCAGTATTAAATAAGTGAGAAAATTGACACTATAACTTTATGCAATGACAAGTATGAATTAGTCAATACTGAAATTTCTGAAAATTTATTTATTGCATATTAATTAACAGACATCTGTTCAGTATTCCTGAAGCTAACTTTCATGAAAATTTGACCAAGTTTCAGTATTAAATAAGTGAGAAAATTGACACTATAACTTTATGCAATGACAAGTATGAATTAGTCAATACTGAAATTTCTGAAAATTTATTTATTGCATATTAATTAACAGACATCTGTTCAGTATTCCTGAAGCTAACTTTCATGAAAATTTGAGAAAGTTTCAGTATTAAATAAGTGAGAAAATTGACACTATAACTTTATGCAATGACAAGTATGAATTAGTCAATACTGAAATTTCTGAAAATTTATTTATTGCATATTAATTAACAGACATCTGTTCAGTATTCCTGAAGCTAACTTTCATGAAAATTTGACCAAGTTTCAGTATTAAATAAGTGAGAAAATTGACACTATAACTTTATGCAATGACAAGTATGAATTAGTCAATACTGAAATTTCTGAAAATTTATTTATTGCATATTAATTAACAGACATCTGTTCAGTATTCCTGAAGCTAACTTTCATGAAAATTTGACCAAGTTTCAGTATTAAATAAGTGAGAAAATTGACACTATAACTTTATGCAATGACAAGTATGAATTAGTCAATACTGAAATTTCTGAAAATTTATTTATTGCATATTAATTAACAGACATCTGTTCAGTATTCCTGAAGCTAACTTTCATGAAAATTTGATAAAGTTTCAGTATTAAATAAGTGAGAAAATTGACACTATAACTTTATGCAATGACAAGTATGAATTAGTCAATACTGAAATTTCTGAAAATTTATTTATTGCATATTAATTAACAGATATCTGTTCAGTATTCCTGAAGCTAACTTTCATGAAAATTTGAGAAAGTTTCAGTATTAAATAAGTGAGAAAATTGACACTATAACTTTATGCAATGACAAGTATGAATTAGTCAATACTGAAATTTCTGAAAATTTATTTATTGCATATTAATTAACAGACATCTGTTCAGTATTCCTGAAGCTAACTTTCATGAAAATTTGACCAAGTTTCAGTATTAAATAAGTGAGAAAATTGACACTATAACTTTATGCAATGACAAGTATGAATTAGTCAATACTGAAATTTCTGAAAATTTATTTATTGCATATTAACTAACAGATATCTGTTCAGTATTCCTGAAGCTAACTTTCATGAAAATTTGAGAAAGTTTCAGTATTAAATAAGTGAGAAAATTGACACTATAACTTTATGCAATGACAAGTATGAATTAGTCAATACTGAAATTTCTGAAAATTTATTTATTGCATATTAATTAACAGACATCTGTTCAGTATTCCTGAAGCTAACTTTCATGAAAATTTGACCAAGTTTCAGTATTAAATAAGTGAGAAAATTGACACTATAACTTTATGCAATGACAAGTATGAATTAGTCAATACTGAAATTTCTGAAAATTTATTTATTGCATATTAACTAACAGATATCTGTTCAGTATTCCTGAAGCTAACTTTCATGAAAATTTGAGAAAGTTTCAGTATTAAATAAGTGAGAAAATTGACACTATAACTTTATGCAATGACAAGTATGAATTAGTCAATACTGAAATTTCTGAAAATTTATTTATTGCATATTAATTAACAGACATCTGTTCAGTATTCCTGAAGCTAACTTTCATGAAAATTTGACCAAGTTTCAGTATTAAATAAGTGAGAAAATTGACACTATAACTTTATGCAATGACAAGTATGAATTAGTCAATACTGAAATTTCTGAAAATTTATTTATTGCATATTAACTAACAGATATCTGTTCAGTATTCCTGAAGCTAACTTTCATGAAAATTTGAGAAAGTTTCAGTATTAAATAAGTGAGAAAATTGACACTATAACTTTATGCAATGACAAGTATGAATTAGTCAATACTGAAATTTCTGAAAATTTATTTATTGCATATTAATTAACAGACATCTGTTCAGTATTCCTGAAGCTAACTTTCATGAAAATTTGACCAAGTTTCAGTATTAAATAAGTGAGAAAATTGACACTATAACTTTATGCAATGACAAGTATGAATTAGTCAATACTGAAATTTCTGAAAATTTATTTATTGCATATTAACTAACAGATATCTGTTCAGTATTCCTGAAGCTAACTTTCATGAAAATTTGAGAAAGTTTCAGTATTAAATAAGTGAGAAAATTGACACTATAACTTTATGCAATGACAAGTATGAATTAGTCAATACTGAAATTTCTGAAAATTTATTTATTGCATATTAATTAACAGACATCTGTTCAGTATTCCTGAAGCTAACTTTCATGAAAATTTGACCAAGTTTCAGTATTAAATAAGTGAGAAAATTGACACTATAACTTTATGCAATGACAAGTATGAATTAGTCAATACTGAAATTTCTGAAAATTTATTTATTGCATATTAATTAACAGACATCTGTTCAGTATTCCTGAAGCTAACTTTCATGAAAATTTGAGAAAGTTTCAGTATTAAATAAGTGAGAAAATTGACACTATAACTTTATGCAATGACAAGTATGAATTAGTCAATACTGAAATTTCTGAAAATTTATTTATTGCATATTAATTAACAGACATCTGTTCAGTATTCCTGAAGCTAACTTTCATGAAAATTTGACCAAGTTTCAGTATTAAATAAGTGAGAAAATTGACACTATAACTTTATGCAATGACAAGTATGAATTAGTCAATACTGAAATTTCTGAAAATTTATTTATTGCATATTAATTAACAGACATCTGTTCAGTATTCCTGAAGCTAACTTTCATGAAAATTTGAGAAAGTTTCAGTATTAAATAAGTGAGAAAATTGACACTATAACTTTATGCAATGACAAGTATGAATTAGTCAATACTGAAATTTCTGAAAATTTATTTATTGCATATTAATTAACAGACATCTGTTCAGTATTCCTGAAGCTAACTTTCATGAAAATTTGACCAAGTTTCAGTATTAAATAAGTGAGAAAATTGACACTATAACTTTATGCAATGACAAGTATGAATTAGTCAATACTGAAATTTCTGAAAATTTATTTATTGCATATTAATTAACAGACATCTGTTCAGTATTCCTGAAGCTAACTTTCATGAAAATTTGAGAAAGTTTCAGTATTAAATAAGTGAGAAAATTGACACTATAACTTTATGCAATGACAAGTATGAATTAGTCAATACTGAAATTTCTGAAAATTTATTTATTGCATATTAATTAACAGACATCTGTTCAGTATTCCTGAAGCTAACTTTCATGAAAATTTGACCAAGTTTCAGTATTAAATAAGTGAGAAAATTGACACTATAACTTTATGCAATGACAAGTATGAATTAGTCAATACTGAAATTTCTGAAAATTTATTTATTGCATATTAATTAACAGACATCTGTTCAGTATTCCTGAAGCTAACTTTCATGAAAATTTGAGAAAGTTTCAGTATTAAATAAGTGAGAAAATTGACACTATAACTTTATGCAATGACAAGTATGAATTAGTCAATACTGAAATTTCTGAAAATTTATTTATTGCATATTAATTAACAGACATCTGTTCAGTATTCCTGAAGCTAACTTTCATGAAAATTTGACCAAGTTTCAGTATTAAATAAGTGAGAAAATTGACACTATAACTTTATGCAATGACAAGTATGAATTAGTCAATACTGAAATTTCTGAAAATTTATTTATTGCATATTAATTAACAGATATCTGTTCAGTATTCCTGAAGCTAACTTTCATGAAAATTTGAGAAAGTTTCAGTATTAAATAAGTGAGAAAATTGACACTATAACTTTATGCAATGACAAGTATGAATTAGTCAATACTGAAATTTCTGAAAATTTATTTATTGCATATTAATTAACAGACATCTGTTCAGTATTCCTGAAGCTAACTTTCATGAAAATTTGACCAAGTTTCAGTATTAAATAAGTGAGAAAATTGACACTATAACTTTATGCAATGACAAGTATGAATTAGTCAATACTGAAATTTCTGAAAATTTATTTATTGCATATTAATTAACAGATATCTGTTCAGTATTCCTGAAGCTAACTTTCATGAAAATTTGAGAAAGTTTCAGTATTAAATAAGTGAGAAAATTGACACTATAACTTTATGCAATGACAAGTATGAATTAGTCAATACTGAAATTTCTGAAAATTTATTTATTGCATATTAATTAACAGACATCTGTTCAGTATTCCTGAAGCTAACTTTCATGAAAATTTGACCAAGTTTCAGTATTAAATAAGTGAGAAAATTGACACTATAACTTTATGCAATGACAAGTATGAATTAGTCAATACTGAAATTTCTGAAAATTTATTTATTGCATATTAACTAACAGATATCTGTTCAGTATTCCTGAAGCTAACTTTCATGAAAATTTGAGAAAGTTTCAGTATTAAATAAGTGAGAAAATTGACACTATAACTTTATGCAATGACAAGTATGAATTAGTCAATACTGAAATTTCTGAAAATTTATTTATTGCATATTAATTAACAGACATCTGTTCAGTATTCCTGAAGCTAACTTTCATGAAAATTTGAGAAAGTTTCAGTATTAAATAAGTGAGAAAATTGACACTATAACTTTATGCAATGACAAGTATGAATTAGTCAATACTGAAATTTCTGAAAATTTATTTATTGCATATTAATTAACAGACATCTGTTCAGTATTCCTGAAGCTAACTTTCATGAAAATTTGACCAAGTTTCAGTATTAAATAAGTGAGAAAATTGACACTATAACTTTATGCAATGACAAGTATGAATTAGTCAATACTGAAATTTCTGAAAATTTATTTATTGCATATTAATTAACAGACATCTGTTCAGTATTCCTGAAGCTAACTTTCATGAAAATTTGATAAAGTTTCAGTATTAAATAAGTGAGAAAATTGACACTATAACTTTATGCAATGACAAGTATGAATTAGTCAATACTGAAATTTCTGAAAATTTATTTATTGCATATTAATTAACAGATATCTGTTCAGTATTCCTGAAGCTAACTTTCATGAAAATTTGAGAAAGTTTCAGTATTAAATAAGTGAGAAAATTGACACTATAACTTTATGCAATGACAAGTATGAATTAGTCAATACTGAAATTTCTGAAAATTTATTTATTGCATATTAATTAACAGACATCTGTTCAGTATTCCTGAAGCTAACTTTCATGAAAATTTGACCAAGTTTCAGTATTAAATAAGTGAGAAAATTGACACTATAACTTTATGCAATGACAAGTATGAATTAGTCAATACTGAAATTTCTGAAAATTTATTTATTGCATATTAACTAACAGATATCTGTTCAGTATTCCTGAAGCTAACTTTCATGAAAATTTGAGAAAGTTTCAGTATTAAATAAGTGAGAAAATTGACACTATAACTTTATGCAATGACAAGTATGAATTAGTCAATACTGAAATTTCTGAAAATTTATTTATTGCATATTAATTAACAGACATCTGTTCAGTATTCCTGAAGCTAACTTTCATGAAAATTTGACCAAGTTTCAGTATTAAATAAGTGAGAAAATTGACACTATAACTTTATGCAATGACAAGTATGAATTAGTCAATACTGAAATTTCTGAAAATTTATTTATTGCATATTAACTAACAGATATCTGTTCAGTATTCCTGAAGCTAACTTTCATGAAAATTTGAGAAAGTTTCAGTATTAAATAAGTGAGAAAATTGACACTATAACTTTATGCAATGACAAGTATGAATTAGTCAATACTGAAATTTCTGAAAATTTATTTATTGCATATTAATTAACAGACATCTGTTCAGTATTCCTGAAGCTAACTTTCATGAAAATTTGAGAAAGTTTCAGTATTAAATAAGTGAGAAAATTGACACTATAACTTTATGCAATGACAAGTATGAATTAGTCAATACTGAAATTTCTGAAAATTTATTTATTGCATATTAACTAACAGATATCTGTTCAGTATTCCTGAAGCTAACTTTCATGAAAATTTGAGAAAGTTTCAGTATTAAATAAGTGAGAAAATTGACACTATAACTTTATGCAATGACAAGTATGAATTAGTCAATACTGAAATTTCTGAAAATTTATTTATTGCATATTAATTAACAGACATCTGTTCAGTATTCCTGAAGCTAACTTTCATGAAAATTTGACCAAGTTTCAGTATTAAATAAGTGAGAAAATTGACACTATAACTTTATGCAATGACAAGTATGAATTAGTCAATACTGAAATTTCTGAAAATTTATTTATTGCATATTAATTAACAGACATCTGTTCAGTATTCCTGAAGCTAACTTTCATGAAAATTTGAGAAAGTTTCAGTATTAAATAAGTGAGAAAATTGACACTATAACTTTATGCAATGACAAGTATGAATTAGTCAATACTGAAATTTCTGAAAATTTATTTATTGCATATTAATTAACAGACATCTGTTCAGTATTCCTGAAGCTAACTTTCATGAAAATTTGAGAAAGTTTCAGTATTAAATAAGTGAGAAAATTGACACTATAACTTTATGCAATGACAAGTATGAATTAGTCAATACTGAAATTTCTGAAAATTTATTTATTGCATATTAACTAACAGATATCTGTTCAGTATTCCTGAAGCTAACTTTCATGAAAATTTGAGAAAGTTTCAGTATTAAATAAGTGAGAAAATTGACACTATAACTTTATGCAATGACAAGTATGAATTAGTCAATACTGAAATTTCTGAAAATTTATTTATTGCATATTAACTAACAGATATCTGTTCAGTATTCCTGAAGCTAACTTTCATGAAAATTTGACCAAGTTTCAGTATTAAATAAGTGAGAAAATTGACACTATAACTTTAGGCAATCACAAGTATGAATTAGTCAATACTGAAATTATGAAGAATTTATACCAGATTTGTATACAGTATACTTGTATTCAAATCCTTTGAAAATTATACCACAAATATGTCTAAAATAAGTGAGAAAATCAAGTTATTAACTTTTTGAGTTGACCTGTGTAAGTTATCAAGTCACTGAAATTTCTGAAAATTTACATAATGGATATTTTGAAAAATTTATATCAGATTTGTATACAATATACCTGAATACAAATCCCCTGAAAATTTGACAATGAGTAAATCTTAAATTAGTGAGAAAATCAAAGTTATTAACTTTCCAAGTTGACAAGTATAAGGTATCAGTCACTGAAACTTCTGAAAATTTATCTAATGGATATTTTGAAAATTTTATACCAGATCTGTATACAGTATACCTGAATACAGATATCTAGTATACAGAATATAGTATTTGATTTGACCCGCATGAATTATCAATTACTGAAATTTCTGAAAATGTATGCACTTCATCAGTGATACCTTACAAACTGGTGTATAGATATTACTAAAATTTATTACCGATATTGAGTAATATGCCTTTATTTAAAATAAATCATAAATAATTTCATAATATCTAATGCTTGATTATAAACATATTTGCTATTTATTGTGATCATGCGATTGTATTTCTATCTCTCAAATTTTAATGATATGCTTTTAAAAATATCTCAAAAACTAGTGCATCAATAATATTATAATTTATTGAAACAATAAAAGGATGTGCTATTATGTATTACACACAATGGAAATCATATACAATGTTTAAAATTTGAGATATTTATGATAATAACAAAAAGTTTATAACCAAAAATAGAAAATATTAACGAACTAATTAATAGTTTGGAATAATGTTGGTCAATATAAAACAAATTATTTGTAACCCAGAAAATTTCTAAAATATTAACATTATTCAAAACTAGAAACTGAATATAAAAATTCCTACCTTATAATTCCATCGACGATTTGCAAAACTGAGACGTGTCCGTTGGTTCGATGAAGCCACCGTCGGAGATGATCCTCGGTGGTGTTACTCGTCAAGTAGACAAATTCACATCGCTTGTTCTCGTTTTTCTAAAATATGTAATAATGGAAATTAATAGAAATATATTATTAATAGATAGAAATGAAAATATTTTGATTGCTACACTTATTTTGTTGAACATCGGAAGTGAAAATTAAATCATTATCGTCTTTATTAAGTAAGGTATATGTAAAATATTTGCAAGAGTTTTGTGTGAAATAAAAGTATTTTCATATAAGTATCTGTACATTACGAATGTGTTAATTAGGTGTATGTATTATGGGTTTTATTAAGTATGTTTGATAATTAGAGTTTGATATATTAATAGTTTTGAATAATGTAGGTCAATATAAAACAAATTATTTGTAACACAGAAAATTTCTAAAATATTAATATTATTCAAAACTATCAATGACAATATAATGAATTGTGATGAATTGAGTGATCAATATAAAAATTCCTACCTTATAATTCCATCGACGATTTGCAAAACTGAGACGTGTCCGTTGGTTTGATGAAGCCTCCATTGGATATGATCTTCGGTGGTGATACTCGCCAAGTAGATAAATTCACAACGCTTTAACATTTGCTCCATTTATCAATCCGGGAAAGTGTTTGTTCTCGTTTTTCTAAAATATGTAATAACGGAAATTAATACAAATATTATAAATACATACAAATGAAAATAATTTTGATTGCAACACTTATTTTGTTGAACATAGGAAGTGAACATTAAATTTGTATCGTTTAAATAAAGTCAGGTATATGTAAAATATTTGCAAGTGTATTATTTGAAGTAACAAAAGTATTTTCATATAAGTATCTGTGTATTACGAATGTGTTAATTAGGTGTATGTATTATGGGTTTCATTAATTATGTTTGATACTTAGCGTTCGAAATAAGCTTGTAGTTATGCAAGTTACTGATAAGTTATAATGTATGTAAAATGTAATGATTGTAAGTGTTGAAGTTATAATTTTATGAAACGCAGCTCAATTTGGGCTGTAAATAGAACACAAAAATAAAATCGAGGAGATGCGAAAATAAAAATTTCTATGGAAAGTGCAGGTATTAAATCGGTAAATGCGTAGATCCGAATTTCATGCAATAATGATTAATTAATATAAAACTAATTTGATGAGTATTGCACATGAAATTTGGGACATTAGAAGAAAACGGAAATCACACGTTTTTTGCGCTTCGAAATTTCCGATGCGTAGTAATGCGTAGAAGTTACAGTGCGATTTTCGATAAATCAATAAATTTCTACCTTTGGAGATTAATCATCGCCCTTTGAAGACAATAGAACCTTCGCGTGGGCGGCTTCAGTTGGGTGGATGGAATCCACGAGGCCCCAGGGCGAATTTCGAACTCGTTCTTGTTTGTGGTCAACACAGGGCCCCCTCAGATGACGAATGATCATCCCTTGAAGTCCAGGGGTGCGCCCTTTGCGGGATTCTGGGGATGTTTCTGGAATGCACAGTGGTGTGTTAGCTGCAGAACAATTCACTGACGATTCAAGGTCTCGAGCGTGTACAGACCTGAGTCTGTGGCCGAGCGCATGCAGGCAGTTTTTGCTGCAAAAATTCTTTAACAATGCTTTGTGCGCTTATCGGCAATCTCTGCTCGAAAGTGAATGCCAGGTTCTAAGGCGACGCAAAATTAACACGTGTAGAAAAAACGTACATTTATACTAAGTGAATTATTAATACGACGGGCGCAAATTCGAATCTTATATTTGCGACCGATGGTTAATTAAAGATGAATTAGTTAATTAGTAATTGCTCGTTCGTAAATTGCTTGCACCACGAGGAATTGCGAAAACGCATTAGAAAGTATTATCGCAGTGTTTTCATTCCGCATTTTCACCGATTGAAATGTTACGCATTTTCATGGATTTCTACATGGATCTCAGGTAGAATAGACCATTAATTGCAATTAAAGTTCGAAATTGGAATAATCGATAAAATATGATAAAGTCACAATACCCCCCCAGCGTGAACTTTTCCATTTCGGAACATTTTTTTAAAGTTACATAATTTGATCTTATTATGCTAATTAATCGTTTCTACATGGATCTCAGGTAGAATACAGCATTAATTCAACAAAAGTTCGAATTTGGAAAAATTGCATAAAATATGATAAAGTCACAATACCCCCCCAGCGTGAACTTTTCCATTTCGGAACATTTTTTTAAAGTTACATAATTTGATCTTATTATGCTAATTAATCGTTTCTACATGGATCTCAGGTAGAATACAGCATTAATTCAACAAAAGTTCGAATTTGGAAAAATTGCATAAAATATGATAAAGTCACAATACCCCCCCAGCGTGAACTTTTCCATTTCGGAACATTTTTTTAAAGTTACATAATTTGATCTTATTATGCTAATTAATCGTTTCTACGTGGATCTCAGGTAGAATACAGCATTAATTCAACAAAAGTTCGAATTTGGAAAAATTGCATAAAATATGATAAAGTCACAATACCCCCCCAGCGTGAACTTTTCCATTTCGGAACATTTTTTTAAAGTTACATAATTTGATCTTATTATGCTAATTAATCGTTTCTACATGGATCTCAGGTAGAATACAGCATTAATTCAACAAAAGTTCGAATTTGGAAAAATTGCATAAAATATGATAAAGTCACAATACCCCCCCAGCGTGAACTTTTCCATTTCGGAACATTTTTTTAAAGTTACATAATTTGATCTTATTATGCTAATTAATCGTTTCTACGTGGATCTCAGGTAGAATACAGCATTAATTCAACAAAAGTTCGAATTTGGAAAAATTGCATAAAATATGATAAAGTCACAATACCCCCCCAGCGTGAACTTTTCCATTTCGGAACATTTTTTTAAAGTTACATAATTTGATCTTATTATGCTAATTAATCGTTTCTACATGGATCTCAGGTAGAATACAGCATTAATTCAACAAAAGTTCGAATTTGGAAAAATTGCATAAAATATGATAAAGTCACAATACCCCCCCAGCGTGAACTTTTCCATTTCGGAACATTTTTTTAAAGTTACATAATTTGATCTTATTATGCTAATTAATCGTTTCTACATGGATCTCAGGTAGAATACAGCATTAATTCAACAAAAGTTCGAATTTGGAAAAATTGCATAAAATATGATAAAGTCACAATACCCCCCCAGCGTGAACTTTTCCATTTCGGAACATTTTTTTAAAGTTACATAATTTGATCTTATTATGCTAATTAATCGTTTCTACATGGATCTCAGGTAGAATACAGCATTAATTCAACAAAAGTTCGAATTTGGAAAAATTGCATAAAATATGATAAAGTCACAATACCCCCCCAGCGTGAACTTTTCCATTTCGGAACATTTTTTTAAAGTTACATAATTTGATCTTATTATGCTAATTAATCGTTTCTACATGGATCTCAGGTAGAATACAGCATTAATTCAACAAAAGTTCGAATTTGGAAAAATTGCATAAAATATGATAAAGTCACAATACCCCCCCAGCGTGAACTTTTCCATTTCGGAACATTTTTTTAAAGTTACATAATTTGATCTTATTATGCTAATTAATCGTTTCTACATGGATCTCAGGTAGAATACAGCATTAATTCAACAAAAGTTCGAATTTGGAAAAATTGCATAAAATATGATAAAGTCACAATACCCCCCCAGCGTGAACTTTTCCATTTCGGAACATTTTTTTAAAGTTACATAATTTGATCTTATTATGCTAATTAATCGTTTCTACGTGGATCTCAGGTAGAATACAGCATTAATTCAACAAAAGTTCGAATTTGGAAAAATTGCATAAAATATGATAAAGTCACAATACCCCCCCAGCGTGAACTTTTCCATTTCGGAACATTTTTTTAAAGTTACATAATTTGATCTTATTATGCTAATTAATCGTTTCTACGTGGATCTCAGGTAGAATACAGCATTAATTCAACAAAAGTTCGAATTTGGAAAAATTGCATAAAATATGATAAAGTCACAATACCCCCCCAGCGTGAACTTTTCCATTTCGGAACATTTTTTTAAAGTTACATAATTTGATCTTATTATGCTAATTAATCGTTTCTACGTGGATCTCAGGTAGAATACAGCATTAATTCAACAAAAGTTCGAATTTGGAAAAATTGCATAAAATATGATAAAGTCACAATACCCCCCCAGCGTGAACTTTTCCATTTCGGAACATTTTTTTAAAGTTACATAATTTGATCTTATTATGCTAATTAATCGTTTCTACGTGGATCTCAGGTAGAATACAGCATTAATTCAACAAAAGTTCGAATTTGGAAAAATTGCATAAAATATGATAAAGTCACAATACCCCCCCAGCGTGAACTTTTCCATTTCGGAACATTTTTTTAAAGTTACATAATTTGATCTTATTATGCTAATTAATCGTTTCTACGTGGATCTCAGGTAGAATACAGCATTAATTCAACAAAAGTTCGAATTTGGAAAAATTGCATAAAATATGATAAAGTCACAATACCCCCCCAGCGTGAACTTTTCCATTTCGGAACATTTTTTTAAAGTTACATAATTTGATCTTATTATGCTAATTAATCGTTTCTACGTGGATCTCAGGTAGAATACAGCATTAATTCAACAAAAGTTCGAATTTGGAAAAATTGCATAAAATATGATAAAGTCACAATACCCCCCCAGCGTGAACTTTTCCATTTCGGAACATTTTTTTAAAGTTACATAATTTGATCTTATTATGCTAATTAATCGTTTCTACGTGGATCTCAGGTAGAATACAGCATTAATTCAACAAAAGTTCGAATTTGGAAAAATTGCATAAAATATGATAAAGTCACAATACCCCCCCAGCGTGAACTTTTCCATTTCGGAACATTTTTTTAAAGTTACATAATTTGATCTTATTATGCTAATTAATCGTTTCTACGTGGATCTCAGGTAGAATACAGCATTAATTCAACAAAAGTTCGAATTTGGAAAAATTGCATAAAATATGATAAAGTCACAATACCCCCCCAGCGTGAACTTTTCCATTTCGGAACATTTTTTTAAAGTTACATAATTTGATCTTATTATGCTAATTAATCGTTTCTACGTGGATCTCAGGTAGAATACAGCATTAATTCAACAAAAGTTCGAATTTGGAAAAATTGCATAAAATATGATAAAGTCACAATACCCCCCCAGCGTGAACTTTTCCATTTCGGAACATTTTTTTAAAGTTACATAATTTGATCTTATTATGCTAATTAATCGTTTCTACGTGGATCTCAGGTAGAATACAGCATTAATTCAACAAAAGTTCGAATTTGGAAAAATTGCATAAAATATGATAAAGTCACAATACCCCCCCAGCGTGAACTTTTCCATTTCGGAACATTTTTTTAAAGTTACATAATTTGATCTTATTATGCTAATTAATCGTTTCTACATGGATCTCAGGTAGAATACAGCATTAATTCAACAAAAGTTCGAATTTGGAAAAATTGCATAAAATATGATAAAGTCACAATACCCCCCCAGCGTGAACTTTTCCATTTCGGAACATTTTTTTAAAGTTACATAATTTGATCTTATTATGCTAATTAATCGTTTCTACGTGGATCTCAGGTAGAATACAGCATTAATTCAACAAAAGTTCGAATTTGGAAAAATTGCATAAAATATGATAAAGTCACAATACCCCCCCAGCGTGAACTTTTCCATTTCGGAACATTTTTTTAAAGTTACATAATTTGATCTTATTATGCTAATTAATCGTTTCTACATGGATCTCAGGTAGAATACAGCATTAATTCAACAAAAGTTCGAATTTGGAAAAATTGCATAAAATATGATAAAGTCACAATACCCCCCCAGCGTGAACTTTTCCATTTCGGAACATTTTTTTAAAGTTACATAATTTGATCTTATTATGCTAATTAATCGTTTCTACATGGATCTCAGGTAGAATACAGCATTAATTCAACAAAAGTTCGAATTTGGAAAAATTGCATAAAATATGATAAAGTCACAATACCCCCCCAGCGTGAACTTTTCCATTTCGGAACATTTTTTTAAAGTTACATAATTTGATCTTATTATGCTAATTAATCGTTTCTACATGGATCTCAGGTAGAATACAGCATTAATTCAACAAAAGTTCGAATTTGGAAAAATTGCATAAAATATGATAAAGTCACAATACCCCCCCAGCGTGAACTTTTCCATTTCGGAACATTTTTTTAAAGTTACATAATTTGATCTTATTATGCTAATTAATCGTTTCTACATGGATCTCAGGTAGAATACAGCATTAATTCAACAAAAGTTCGAATTTGGAAAAATTGCATAAAATATGATAAAGTCACAATACCCCCCCAGCGTGAACTTTTCCATTTCTGAACATTTTTTTAAAGTTACATAATTTGATCTTATTATGCTAATTAATCGTTTCTACGTGGATCTCAGGTAGAATACAGCATTAATTCAACAAAAGTTCGAATTTGGAAAAATTGCATAAAATATGATAAAGTCACAATACCCCCCCAGCGTGAACTTTTCCATTTCGGAACATTTTTTTAAAGTTACATAATTTGATCTTATTATGCTAATTAATCGTTTCTACATGGATCTCAGGTAGAATACAGCATTAATTCAACAAAAGTTCGAATTTGGAAAAATTGCATAAAATATGATAAAGTCACAATACCCCCCCAGCGTGAACTTTTCCATTTCTGAACATTTTTTTAAAGTTACATAATTTGATCTTATTATGCTAATTAATCGTTTCTACATGGATCTCAGGTAGAATACAGCATTAATTCAACAAAAGTTCGAATTTGGAAAAATTGCATAAAATATGATAAAGTCACAATACCCCCCCAGCGTGAACTTTTCCATTTCTGAACATTTTTTTAAAGTTACATAATTTGATCTTATTATGCTAATTAATCGTTTCTACGTGGATCTCAGGTAGAATACAGCATTAATTCAACAAAAGTTCGAATTTGGAAAAATTGCATAAAATATGATAAAGTCACAATACCCCCCCAGCGTGAACTTTTCCATTTCTGAACATTTTTTTAAAGTTACATAATTTGATCTTATTATGCTAATTAATCGTTTCTACATGGATCTCAGGTAGAATACAGCATTAATTCAACAAAAGTTCGAATTTGGAAAAATTGCATAAAATATGATAAAGTCACAATACCCCCCCAGCGTGAACTTTTCCATTTCGGAACATTTTTTTAAAGTTACATAATTTGATCTTATTATGCTAATTAATCGTTTCTACATGGATCTCAGGTAGAATACAGCATTAATTCAACAAAAGTTCGAATTTGGAAAAATTGCATAAAATATGATAAAGTCACAATACCCCCCCAGCGTGAACTTTTCCATTTCGGAACATTTTTTTAAAGTTACATAATTTGATCTTATTATGCTAATTAATCGTTTCTACGTGGATCTCAGGTAGAATACAGCATTAATTCAACAAAAGTTCGAATTTGGAAAAATTGCATAAAATATGATAAAGTCACAATACCCCCCCAGCGTGAACTTTTCCATTTCGGAACATTTTTTTAAAGTTACATAATTTGATCTTATTATGCTAATTAATCGTTTCTACATGGATCTCAGGTAGAATACAGCATTAATTCAACAAAAGTTCGAATTTGGAAAAATTGCATAAAATATGATAAAGTCACAATACCCCCCCAGCGTGAACTTTTCCATTTCGGAACATTTTTTTAAAGTTACATAATTTGATCTTATTATGCTAATTAATCGTTTCTACGTGGATCTCAGGTAGAATACAGCATTAATTCAACAAAAGTTCGAATTTGGAAAAATTGCATAAAATATGATAAAGTCACAATACCCCCCCAGCGTGAACTTTTCCATTTCGGAACATTTTTTTAAAGTTACATAATTTGATCTTATTATGCTAATTAATCGTTTCTACATGGATCTCAGGTAGAATACAGCATTAATTCAACAAAAGTTCGAATTTGGAAAAATTGCATAAAATATGATAAAGTCACAATACCCCCCCAGCGTGAACTTTTCCATTTCGGAACATTTTTTTAAAGTTACATAATTTGATCTTATTATGCTAATTAATCGTTTCTACATGGATCTCAGGTAGAATACAGCATTAATTCAACAAAAGTTCGAATTTGGAAAAATTGCATAAAATATGATAAAGTCACAATACCCCCCCAGCGTGAACTTTTCCATTTCGGAACATTTTTTTAAAGTTACATAATTTGATCTTATTATGCTAATTAATCGTTTCTACGTGGATCTCAGGTAGAATACAGCATTAATTCAACAAAAGTTCGAATTTGGAAAAATTGCATAAAATATGATAAAGTCACAATACCCCCCCAGCGTGAACTTTTCCATTTCGGAACATTTTTTTAAAGTTACATAATTTGATCTTATTATGCTAATTAATCGTTTCTACATGGATCTCAGGTAGAATACAGCATTAATTCAACAAAAGTTCGAATTTGGAAAAATTGCATAAAATATGATAAAGTCACAATACCCCCCCAGCGTGAACTTTTCCATTTCGGAACATTTTTTTAAAGTTACATAATTTGATCTTATTATGCTAATTAATCGTTTCTACGTGGATCTCAGGTAGAATACAGCATTAATTCAACAAAAGTTCGAATTTGGAAAAATTGCATAAAATATGATAAAGTCACAATACCCCCCCAGCGTGAACTTTTCCATTTCGGAACATTTTTTTAAAGTTACATAATTTGATCTTATTATGCTAATTAATCGTTTCTACATGGATCTCAGGTAGAATACAGCATTAATTCAACAAAAGTTCGAATTTGGAAAAATTGCATAAAATATGATAAAGTCACAATACCCCCCCAGCGTGAACTTTTCCATTTCGGAACATTTTTTTAAAGTTACATAATTTGATCTTATTATGCTAATTAATCGTTTCTACGTGGATCTCAGGTAGAATACAGCATTAATTCAACAAAAGTTCGAATTTGGAAAAATTGCATAAAATATGATAAAGTCACAATACCCCCCCAGCGTGAACTTTTCCATTTCGGAACATTTTTTTAAAGTTACATAATTTGATCTTATTATGCTAATTAATCGTTTCTACGTGGATCTCAGGTAGAATACAGCATTAATTCAACAAAAGTTCGAATTTGGAAAAATTGCATAAAATATGATAAAGTCACAATACCCCCCCAGCGTGAACTTTTCCATTTCGGAACATTTTTTTAAAGTTACATAATTTGATCTTATTATGCTAATTAATCGTTTCTACGTGGATCTCAGGTAGAATACAGCATTAATTCAACAAAAGTTCGAATTTGGAAAAATTGCATAAAATATGATAAAGTCACAATACCCCCCCAGCGTGAACTTTTCCATTTCGGAACATTTTTTTAAAGTTACATAATTTGATCTTATTATGCTAATTAATCGTTTCTACATGGATCTCAGGTAGAATACAGCATTAATTCAACAAAAGTTCGAATTTGGAAAAATTGCATAAAATATGATAAAGTCACAATACCCCCCCAGCGTGAACTTTTCCATTTCGGAACATTTTTTTAAAGTTACATAATTTGATCTTATTATGCTAATTAATCGTTTCTACGTGGATCTCAGGTAGAATACAGCATTAATTCAACAAAAGTTCGAATTTGGAAAAATTGCATAAAATATGATAAAGTCACAATACCCCCCCAGCGTGAACTTTTCCATTTCGGAACATTTTTTTAAAGTTACATAATTTGATCTTATTATGCTAATTAATCGTTTCTACATGGATCTCAGGTAGAATACAGCATTAATTCAACAAAAGTTCGAATTTGGAAAAATTGCATAAAATATGATAAAGTCACAATACCCCCCCAGCGTGAACTTTTCCATTTCGGAACATTTTTTTAAAGTTACATAATTTGATCTTATTATGCTAATTAATCGTTTCTACATGGATCTCAGGTAGAATACAGCATTAATTCAACAAAAGTTCGAATTTGGAAAAATTGCATAAAATATGATAAAGTCACAATACCCCCCCAGCGTGAACTTTTCCATTTCGGAACATTTTTTTAAAGTTACATAATTTGATCTTATTATGCTAATTAATCGTTTCTACATGGATCTCAGGTAGAATACAGCATTAATTCAACAAAAGTTCGAATTTGGAAAAATTGCATAAAATATGATAAAGTCACAATACCCCCCCAGCGTGAACTTTTCCATTTCGGAACATTTTTTTAAAGTTACATAATTTGATCTTATTATGCTAATTAATCGTTTCTACATGGATCTCAGGTAGAATACAGCATTAATTCAACAAAAGTTCGAATTTGGAAAAATTGCATAAAATATGATAAAGTCACAATACCCCCCCAGCGTGAACTTTTCCATTTCTGAACATTTTTTTAAAGTTACATAATTTGATCTTATTATGCTAATTAATCGTTTCTACGTGGATCTCAGGTAGAATACAGCATTAATTCAACAAAAGTTCGAATTTGGAAAAATTGCATAAAATATGATAAAGTCACAATACCCCCCCAGCGTGAACTTTTCCATTTCGGAACATTTTTTTAAAGTTACATAATTTGATCTTATTATGCTAATTAATCGTTTCTACATGGATCTCAGGTAGAATACAGCATTAATTCAACAAAAGTTCGAATTTGGAAAAATTGCATAAAATATGATAAAGTCACAATACCCCCCCAGCGTGAACTTTTCCATTTCTGAACATTTTTTTAAAGTTACATAATTTGATCTTATTATGCTAATTAATCGTTTCTACATGGATCTCAGGTAGAATACAGCATTAATTCAACAAAAGTTCGAATTTGGAAAAATTGCATAAAATATGATAAAGTCACAATACCCCCCCAGCGTGAACTTTTCCATTTCTGAACATTTTTTTAAAGTTACATAATTTGATCTTATTATGCTAATTAATCGTTTCTACGTGGATCTCAGGTAGAATACAGCATTAATTCAACAAAAGTTCGAATTTGGAAAAATTGCATAAAATATGATAAAGTCACAATACCCCCCCAGCGTGAACTTTTCCATTTCTGAACATTTTTTTAAAGTTACATAATTTGATCTTATTATGCTAATTAATCGTTTCTACATGGATCTCAGGTAGAATACAGCATTAATTCAACAAAAGTTCGAATTTGGAAAAATTGCATAAAATATGATAAAGTCACAATACCCCCCCAGCGTGAACTTTTCCATTTCGGAACATTTTTTTAAAGTTACATAATTTGATCTTATTATGCTAATTAATCGTTTCTACATGGATCTCAGGTAGAATACAGCATTAATTCAACAAAAGTTCGAATTTGGAAAAATTGCATAAAATATGATAAAGTCACAATACCCCCCCAGCGTGAACTTTTCCATTTCGGAACATTTTTTTAAAGTTACATAATTTGATCTTATTATGCTAATTAATCGTTTCTACGTGGATCTCAGGTAGAATACAGCATTAATTCAACAAAAGTTCGAATTTGGAAAAATTGCATAAAATATGATAAAGTCACAATACCCCCCCAGCGTGAACTTTTCCATTTCGGAACATTTTTTTAAAGTTACATAATTTGATCTTATTATGCTAATTAATCGTTTCTACATGGATCTCAGGTAGAATACAGCATTAATTCAACAAAAGTTCGAATTTGGAAAAATTGCATAAAATATGATAAAGTCACAATACCCCCCCAGCGTGAACTTTTCCATTTCGGAACATTTTTTTAAAGTTACATAATTTGATCTTATTATGCTAATTAATCGTTTCTACGTGGATCTCAGGTAGAATACAGCATTAATTCAACAAAAGTTCGAATTTGGAAAAATTGCATAAAATATGATAAAGTCACAATACCCCCCCAGCGTGAACTTTTCCATTTCGGAACATTTTTTTAAAGTTACATAATTTGATCTTATTATGCTAATTAATCGTTTCTACATGGATCTCAGGTAGAATACAGCATTAATTCAACAAAAGTTCGAATTTGGAAAAATTGCATAAAATATGATAAAGTCACAATACCCCCCCAGCGTGAACTTTTCCATTTCGGAACATTTTTTTAAAGTTACATAATTTGATCTTATTATGCTAATTAATCGTTTCTACATGGATCTCAGGTAGAATACAGCATTAATTCAACAAAAGTTCGAATTTGGAAAAATTGCATAAAATATGATAAAGTCACAATACCCCCCCAGCGTGAACTTTTCCATTTCGGAACATTTTTTTAAAGTTACATAATTTGATCTTATTATGCTAATTAATCGTTTCTACGTGGATCTCAGGTAGAATACAGCATTAATTCAACAAAAGTTCGAATTTGGAAAAATTGCATAAAATATGATAAAGTCACAATACCCCCCCAGCGTGAACTTTTCCATTTCGGAACATTTTTTTAAAGTTACATAATTTGATCTTATTATGCTAATTAATCGTTTCTACATGGATCTCAGGTAGAATACAGCATTAATTCAACAAAAGTTCGAATTTGGAAAAATTGCATAAAATATGATAAAGTCACAATACCCCCCCAGCGTGAACTTTTCCATTTCGGAACATTTTTTTAAAGTTACATAATTTGATCTTATTATGCTAATTAATCGTTTCTACATGGATCTCAGGTAGAATACAGCATTAATTCAACAAAAGTTCGAATTTGGAAAAATTGCATAAAATATGATAAAGTCACAATACCCCCCCAGCGTGAACTTTTCCATTTCGGAACATTTTTTTAAAGTTACATAATTTGATCTTATTATGCTAATTAATCGTTTCTACGTGGATCTCAGGTAGAATACAGCATTAATTCAACAAAAGTTCGAATTTGGAAAAATTGCATAAAATATGATAAAGTCACAATACCCCCCCAGCGTGAACTTTTCCATTTCGGAACATTTTTTTAAAGTTACATAATTTGATCTTATTATGCTAATTAATCGTTTCTACATGGATCTCAGGTAGAATACAGCATTAATTCAACAAAAGTTCGAATTTGGAAAAATTGCATAAAATATGATAAAGTCACAATACCCCCCCAGCGTGAACTTTTCCATTTCGGAACATTTTTTTAAAGTTACATAATTTGATCTTATTATGCTAATTAATCGTTTCTACATGGATCTCAGGTAGAATACAGCATTAATTCAACAAAAGTTCGAATTTGGAAAAATTGCATAAAATATGATAAAGTCACAATACCCCCCCAGCGTGAACTTTTCCATTTCGGAACATTTTTTTAAAGTTACATAATTTGATCTTATTATGCTAATTAATCGTTTCTACGTGGATCTCAGGTAGAATACAGCATTAATTCAACAAAAGTTCGAATTTGGAAAAATTGCATAAAATATGATAAAGTCACAATACCCCCCCAGCGTGAACTTTTCCATTTCGGAACATTTTTTTAAAGTTACATAATTTGATCTTATTATGCTAATTAATCGTTTCTACATGGATCTCAGGTAGAATACAGCATTAATTCAACAAAAGTTCGAATTTGGAAAAATTGCATAAAATATGATAAAGTCACAATACCCCCCCAGCGTGAACTTTTCCATTTCGGAACATTTTTTTAAAGTTACATAATTTGATCTTATTATGCTAATTAATCGTTTCTACGTGGATCTCAGGTAGAATACAGCATTAATTCAACAAAAGTTCGAATTTGGAAAAATTGCATAAAATATGATAAAGTCACAATACCCCCCCAGCGTGAACTTTTCCATTTCGGAACATTTTTTTAAAGTTACATAATTTGATCTTATTATGCTAATTAATCGTTTCTACATGGATCTCAGGTAGAATACAGCATTAATTCAACAAAAGTTCGAATTTGGAAAAATTGCATAAAATATGATAAAGTCACAATACCCCCCCAGCGTGAACTTTTCCATTTCGGAACATTTTTTTAAAGTTACATAATTTGATCTTATTATGCTAATTAATCGTTTCTACATGGATCTCAGGTAGAATACAGCATTAATTCAACAAAAGTTCGAATTTGGAAAAATTGCATAAAATATGATAAAGTCACAATACCCCCCCAGCGTGAACTTTTCCATTTCGGAACATTTTTTTAAAGTTACATAATTTGATCTTATTATGCTAATTAATCGTTTCTACATGGATCTCAGGTAGAATACAGCATTAATTCAACAAAAGTTCGAATTTGGAAAAATTGCATAAAATATGATAAAGTCACAATACCCCCCCAGCGTGAACTTTTCCATTTCTGAACATTTTTTTAAAGTTACATAATTTGATCTTATTATGCTAATTAAACGTTTCTACATGGATCTCAGGTAGAATAGACCATTAATTGCAATTGAAGTTCGAAATTGGAATAATCGATAAAATATGAAAAAGTTACAATACCCCCCCCCCCCCCCCCCCCAGCGTGAACTTTTTCCATTTCTGATTTTTTTTTTTAAGTTACATAATTTGATCTTATTATGCTAATTAATCGTTTCTACATGGATCTCAGGTAGAATACACCATAAATGCTACAGAACTTCCCAAAGTTCGAATTTGGAAAAATCGTATGAGAGAAATAAAAGTCACGTTACTCCCCCCTTTGAACTTTTTCATTTCTGAAAAATTTTCTGAAATTTTCATATTTCTTATTTGTATGTTAATTATTCGTGGCCACATGGATCTCAGGTAGAATACACCATAAATGCTATAGAACGTATACATAATTGGAATTCCAATTGGAATCTGCAACATTCTAATTGGAATTCCAATTGGATATTTA